>CM054823.1:7311069-8538240 GCA_028984105.1 Lavandula angustifolia | reverse complement strand
TGATAAGCAACATTATTGATTCATGTTAGGGGGAGTGATCTTCAATCTTCGCGCCAAACAGATGAACAAGATTTAGTCAACCTTTGGACCTATGCCGCAGCTGGGATATCAAGATGCGCAGTCATGGCAAGTCGCCACGGATTCGGGGACTGCGAATCAGAATCGGCCATGGATGTTGGTCCCGGAGAGAGTAAGTTCTGTGTGTAGAGTGGTGGGTGAACACTACCCAAAAACCGATTTCTCAACTTAAATACGAACAAATTCTTTTCGTAGGATAGTGTCAGACCGAACTAGTTCCTGCAGACTAGATAAGTTGTTCCTGAATCGCAGGCAGGTAGAGTAATCGACTTTACCGAGACCCCCACCAACTACTTCTCTAGTCGTAATCCAAGCATTTTCCGCATAGAGTTCCAAGAGTGTGGAAAAAAGTGTAGGCCCGAATTCGTGTGAAGTTAGGAGAAAATGTTTTTAACAAAACAGGCTTTTAGATTAGTGCAGCTGTTAAGTTTGGTTTCAAACTCTGCTTGAATGATTTCAAAGATATTTTCAAAGATGAAAAGTAAATCAATGCAACAAGAAAAACAAAGTAACATAAGACACATAGATTTTTAAAGTGGTTCTGGATCCAACAATCTTACGCCCACCGTCCCGAAAGATCGGAAGCTATGTATTATACTCGAGATAGTCTCACTGGGTTTGTACACCGGACAAACACTGGGTCTTGGAGATTTATATCGAGCAAGTCTCGCTTACATAAGGTTATCAAACTAAGTGTTTGAAAAACTCTCCAACAAAGCGAAGGAGTCCTTCATTTACAATAAGGATCGGCCTGTCGGCAGAACTCCCTTCGTCTAAGCTATGGATTTAGTCTATTGAGCTTAAGTTAGAGGGATAGGGAACAAGGATGTGGCTTCTAGAATCCACTTCGAACAATTGAAAGTGTAAGCTTTTGGGTTCGTGTAACGTCGTTTGGATACTAGAGGTTGTATTAAGGGCACAAATTTTTCTTGGTTCCCTAAGAGCATGTATGTAGTCTTCACGGAGATTGCTTTCTTCGAACTTCTTGTGGAAGACTTAGGCTTTTTTGAATTTGCTCGCTTGAATGCTCAGTGTTCTCTCGTGTATGCTAAGGTTTGGTTAGGTTCTCGTGAGCTTCAAATTTGATTTATCCCTCTATTTATAGCGCAAAGATTAGGATAGATCCGCTGGAGACGACGCATCCTTTGCCTCTCTCTTTTTGGGTAGCTAACGGCTCTTTGGAAGTATGGTGGCAGATGTCCTTTCCCCTCCATTTCTCGGAAAGTTGTTGAATTGCGCTTTGGTAGATATAGGATACGTACGCTGCGTCATTGGGTCGAGGTTCGGAGAGTGGTCGAGAGCTGTAATGCACTTCAAGGAGATTTGAAGTCGACTTCTCTTTCCTCGTATTGACTCTCGCCGATTTGACTTTTCAAAGATCCCCGACAGCCAAAAGACTCGTCTCGTCGTTGCCGAGTCTCGGATATCCCGATTCAATAGAGCATGCTCCCCGCCGAGTCGGCTCTACCAAGATCGCCCTAAGTTCAGAACTACTCCTGTGAGTTCGGGCCCATCCGAACCTTTCAAGATATTGTCGGCGCCGAGTCCAAGATTACCGAGTCTTATACTTCGGGTGCCGGGGCGTATAATCCACCGAGTGCCCGAGCTGCAGCAGTAGTGCCCGCCGAGTCCGAAACCTTAGAGACAGTAAATGTGATTACAAATGCGGAAAAAAGGTTCACCAATAAATATGGGGTTTTGGGATCTTCAAATCTTCAAGCAAATGTTCGTAGCACAAAGCTACCGAAGTTAAATTATCACCGAGAAGACCGAATCATTTCCCCAACATTTTCCAACATTGGCTTCGAGGACATAATCATCACCCAACATTTTCCCCCTATTTGATGATGCCAAAACCTAATAACTAATCAACTTAACACTATGACTTATCGAAAAAGAGCTCCTTACAAAATATTACAAGTAGGATCAGCTGGGAGTTGTTCTTCAAGTTCTGGGACTACCAGGGGATCAAAGGTAAAGTCGAACCTATACGTAGAGTCTAATCATATTTTCCCCTCTGTCTTAACATCATTTTCCCCCAACCATGCAATCTATCGAATCTAGCTAAGCAAAAAAATAAGGATTTGTCAAAGCCAAACAGAGATGTTATATATGTATAAGCAATTCAAGCACGTACATCTCTCGCTAGTACTAAAAGAGAGAAAGAAAAATACAGGAGAATACGTAAGCACGAATCATTCGAACTTCTTGATCTTGTCTTTGAAATCTTGTGATTGAAGTTTTAGGAAGAGGCACTCCATACTTGCGGTATGTGATCTTTCTTAGCTTCAAAGATCTCAAAGAAAGTCCGTCGGGTCTTCTTCATCAAGAAATTTGGCTTCAAAGCAGAATGCCCTTCACTTCTTTCTCTATCACTACATAGTGGATGGATCCGTCTAGTCTTTGTGGGGGTGGCAGGATTCCCGGGATCAGAACTCGACTTCAACATTTTCCTTGATAGCTTTTTGGAGTCCTGGCATATATTTCCGCATCAACTCTCATTATCCATTCAAGATAAGCCACCGCCTTGTGCTTCTCGCACTGTAATCTCCGTAAGTAGTTTCTCTTTATAAATTCGACTTTCAAACTTTCTCCCACCTCTCGAGTAACTTCCCATGGAATCCATTCATCCACTCTCTATAGCCATCTCGTGAGTCTTCGCACGCAGGCTTCCCGAATTTCCTCGGATTTAGTAGGGAATGTCGCCCTTGGCAGGATCCTCCGACTCACTTCCTTTTCAATCCTCACTGAGAGCTTCAAGATCGCCCATTCTTATCTTCTCTCTAGCCGCTTCTAATTGTCTAAATTCTTCACCTCTATATAGATACCTATCCAACCGAGCCCGCGATCTCTTCCATTTCTTGTTCCCGTGCCTTCGAGGCAAAGTGTAGGAGGGCTTATGAGGTGCTCTTCTTTCCGAGCCGCAGGGTGTGGTTGATTTCTCTTTAGAAGTTCCCCGCCGCCCACTTCGACCGCCCGCTCCTTTTCTTTTTCTTTGTCGCCCTCACATCGAGCTTAAGTGGTTCTAGGAGGCAGCCTAGCTCCCGCCTTCTTGCCTCCAATGAGCCTTAGTTTTGCCTTTAGTAGGCTTTTTCTTGGGTTTATTCAGTGGCTTCGCCCTTTAGCTATCTCCCCTAGCCAGCCTTTTCATCGGCCGCTATTCGAGCCTCCTCCTCCGGAAAGTTATGAACCTCCCGGGTCCTTTCTTCTTGGAGGGAGGGTTTAGGGAGTTTCAATACCTTTTTGCCTTTGCCGGCAACCGGAGGAGGGAGAGGAGCTTCTTCCTCTTCTCGACTCCTCGCCGCATACTCAAGCAACTTCTTTTATAATATCCGAAGGAGTTTGAGTTGCTCGAGTAGTGACTTCTTTGGCTCCCGAGCCACTCGGCCAATTCAAGCAGATACCGCAGCCTCCCGCCGAGACACCCCGGGCCTCGCCACATGTGAAGGTCCAAAGGGGTCGATGTCCGAGTCCGAGATGCCCCCGCCACTGTCCTGCTCTCTTCTGAGCTTTCAAAGACGCCTCCTTAGATCCTTTCAATAAATCCTTCCCCCTTTGGCATCAAAGAAACGGGTAGGGGGCGGAGCGTGTATACTTTGTCTGTTCGTGCTCTTGTATGAGCTCTGATAGATCATCCAGAGTATTGTGGAGCTTTGTCGCCTTCTCATGCAGCCTGCTTCTCGTTAGTGAGCCGATCGCCGTACTTTTATGTGTGAGATCACCGCACCCGAAATTCTTTCAAATGCTTTCTCCACCTTCTCTTCAATGCCCTTCTCAATATTTTCCAATCTAAGATCGATGGCTTGAGAGACGGCAAGACGGATTCGAGTGAGTTGCTTGGGCGGGCTTTGTAATCATTCAAAGAACTTGACTTGGCCTTCCCGAATCGCCTTGAGCAGCTTCTTCGACCAGCTCGGGCCGCGGCTAGGGCATTCGTCAAGATGCGCGGAGAAGTCGTGGACTCGGAGATGTTGAGATTGCGGCCCGAGTCCCCGTAACTCGCACTCGTGCCTCGCTGGTTTGCCGCCATGTTTTGTGGACGGTTCCGGCGAGTAGGCTATTCTCAGTGCCTTGGTTCCTCGCCCGTCACTAATTTCAACGCCGGCTTTCTGGACCGGGCGCTACTTCAAAGCAAATTCGAGAAGGAGCCGAGAAGGACTCGCCGTGCCTTCAAGTACTGGGCCACAATCGCCCGGTCCAAGGATGCCGAGTGGAGGGTCGCCAGAGATGTAGGAACATCCTTGGCCGGGGCTGAGTTCCCTCATCGCTTCTTAGGCCTCGAATCACGGGGGGGTCCCCACCATCGGGTCGACCCATCCGAGGGCGCAGTGCCGAGACAAAGTTGTTCTGTCATTCAAAGATCATGAGCATGGCCGCCCTCAAGTCTTCGAGCGTGCCGAGGTCGATGGCTCGGGCAATAGCCGATCTTCCCTCCGACGCAGCTCTTCTTCGTGAAGTTGCTCGCCGGAGTCGTGGATAATAAGTCTCTTCGTGCTGTGCCACTCCCGAACTCCGACAAGATGTGGGAGCCTCGCCTCCCTCGCAAGTAGGACAAGGTCGCTGTGGCCGGGCGATCTCCGTAATAAATTCAAGAATCTCTCGGGAGGCTCGATTTGAGAGCCGCGGCCTCCATCCCGATAGATTCTCGACTCGAGGCGGTCTCCAAATCCTCAACATCAATGGGAGATGCCCGCTTGCTCAGGAGCCGGGATGTCGCTCGAGGGGGGACGTCCAAGGGGCTTTCGAGAGTCCGAATTTCTTCGCCCGGACATCTTCACTGGACCCCTTGGTCCAGAGGTTCTTCATGTTCGCTGGAGACGGCTTTCTCCACCGGATTGTGTCTTCTCGTAAGACTCGGCTCATCTCTAAGCAGGAGAGGCGGCTCGCAATTACGGCCTCCGGCTCACCCTCGCCCGCCTCCGCAGCCACAACCTCGCTAACCTTCTTCGCCTTTTTGGCTGGCGCCTTGGGCGTTGATTTGGGAGGGGACCTCTTCTTCTTGGTGTGGAGGTCCGCTGAGTCCCCGCCTTTGGTACAGCGGGCCCCGAGCCGATCCGGGCCGGGGGGCCACCGCCTGCTTCCGCAATCCGACCTTCTTCACATTAAAATATTACTTGTCGGGCGAAGGTGATGCTTTCTACGTGCCAGGTAAGTCTTCGATCATAACGGAGAGCTTCAGTCCGTATAGGAGCTTCCCTTTGACGCTCAACCTCTTGGATGTTTTATCGAATTTGGCTAATTGCATCATGAACTCTCTAAGGAAGAACCGAGTCCAATTTATCTTCGCCCGATCATAAATGGCCATCATCAGATGTAGCTTAGGCCTGGAGACTTGGTCGAATGAGCCTGCTTGACTCGTCAGAAGCTGAGTCACTATGTACGCCAATGCTCTGTACCGAGGGAGCATTGCGTTCTTGGGAAAAGCGGCTCAAGACCGTCTGGCTTCCCCGTGCACTCAGCAGAGGTACTCATTCATCGTCGCCCTTAGATGCGACTCTGCCAGTCCTTCATTCGCGAAGTTGAAGCTTTTCTCAAGAGCTTCACGGATTGACATCTCGCTTTACTTCAATATTCTGACGTGAGGGACGCTTACCGAGTGAACGACTTAACCGGCCTCGATGTCTCCGTCTCACCGAATCGGAGTTCGTATAGATTTCGCAACTTGACGAGGAGGAAGAAGGTTCGGCTTCCTTGTCGTGAATCCTTCTAGTCCGGCTCGCGGAGGGCGTAGAAGATCTCCTCCATAAAGTCGATATCACACTCGCCAAACTCCACGACCGGGATCGCACTGCATACTCCATCCTTTTCCAGATTTCTTGCATATCTGCAGGAGCAACTACATGTGTTCCCCGCCATTTTAATAATCTGCAAACACAGCTAGGCCGCATTCGAGAAAACAAATCATTGAAAGATCATACGATACCGAAAGATCATTTAAAAATTACTAAAGGACTTTCTCCGAGAGGTTTTAATGGATAGAATATATATAACTAAACAAGTGATAGTCTCAAAAATCTAGGGCACTTAAGATATTTGTAGAGATGAAATGGGCGGTTTCAAATATTTGAACGCTTATATATATCTAGGAGAAGATAAACAGCTTAAATTTCAAGGGTTCAGCTGAACGCGCTTTTGATACGGACGGCCAGGATTAAGTTTTTATAAAATAGGTAATGATCATATTAGCCGCCTAAGTCGAAAGTTAGTCGTATATAGCCTAAGTAATAACTTGATACGACATGCATTTAATGCGTTGCGTAGTTCAAAGATGCTTTTACATAGAATGTCGTGTATTAAATGTAGTCCGTTAAAAATTAAATGACATTTTCTAAGGCATTAAATACGATGCCCAATCTGATTCATAAATGCACGTAGTTGTTCTATAAAGCTACCGAGTAGAGATACGCAAACCCGTCGCTGAACATCGTAGTCACCGATACCTCGTAGATGGTTGCCGAGTCTCTACGCATCGATTTTACTCAAGACCGAGAGTGAGCATTCCCCCCTTACCGAATGTTCCTCTCCCGAATCCTCTTACCGACTGGAGTCGAGGTAGGTCCAAATGCACCCAGCTCTACCGAAAGTTCTCTCGAATCTTGCTTCACCTAGAGGCTCGGTCAGCATATCAGCCCTTTTGATGGTCGTAAGATGGATCTTTTCCATCCCGATATCCTTCTTTTCGACATGGTCACGAATGAAGTGGTGTCTCGATGTCCACTTGCTTGCATCTCGTATGGAGTACAGGATTCTCGAGTGATTGCAATGGCACCGGCACTGGCCGCAAAGATCGCACTTCATTCTCGAATGACGCCATAATCACGTAGCCGCCGTCTCACCAAAGGATTTGGGCGCAAAGAACTTCCCAAGCAGCCATGTATTCAGCTCTCGTAGTTGACGCCGCTACCGAATGTTGTTTCTTTGAGAACCACGAGATCGCCTTTACCGCCGAGGAACCGACACGCCTGGTAAGTCGACTTTCGGTCAATTCTACATCTTGCATAGTCAACATCAGAATAACCAATTAGTTCAATATTATCATCACCGGATACCATAAACCCATGTTAGGTGTTCCTCCCGAGATAGCTGAGAATCTTCTTTGCCGAGTCCATGTGACTTTGCTTCTGATTCGTCTCAAATCGAGCGTACACCAATAACATAAGTTGGTGTCGGACGAGTAGTCGTTAAGTATAATAAAGAACCAATTATAGCACGAAATTTAGTTTGGTCTACCGATACTCCTTTATCAAGATCAATTTTTGAATTCGTGTTCATCGGGATCTTGATTGGTTTGCTCGGATGTGCAACCCAATCTTTTGATAAGGTCTCGAGTGTATTTGCCTTGATTGATGAATGTTCCCTTCTTAGATTGTTCGACTTGAAAGCCGAGGAAATAATTCATCTCTCCCATCGTTGACATCTCGAATCTACATCATTTTCTCAAACCGCCGACACTGATGACGTTCTTCAAGCCGAAGATGATGTCATCTACGTAGATCTCGCACAAGTAATAGATCGTCTTCCAACTAATGCCGAATAATGTGCGCCTACCGTGCCCCTTCGAAAACCTTTCTAAAGAAGAAACTCGACAGGTATCGTACTCAAGCCTCGGGGTGCTTGTTTTAACCCATACAGAGCCTTTCCGAGTCTAAAACTTGATGTCCCCGCTAAAAGCCGGGAGGCCGTTCCACATAGACTTCTTCTTTCAACGCCGCTTCAGAAAGCGTACTTCACATCCATTTGATATACTCGAATCTTTTGATGTGTTGCGTAGGCTAGAATAGTCCGATTGCCTCCAATCTTGCAACCGGAGCGAATGTTTCATCAAAATCTATCCCTTCACCTGACAAGTAGCCTTTTGCCACGAGTCTTGCTTTATTCCTTACTATGACATTATTTTCATCTCGCTTGTTCTTGAAAGACCCATTTGGTTCCGATCACATGTTGATGTCGGCCCTATCAACAAGCTCCCAAACTTCATTTCTCGTGAACCTCGATTCAACTCCTCCCGCATGGCTATGATCCAGGGCCAAGATCATTCAAGACGTCCTCAACCGACCGAGGTTCTTCAAGAGACAAGAAGCAGAATATAAGACGCTTTCTTCCCGACGTGAACTGGATCTCGTCTTTACTCTTGCCGAATGATCTCCAATAATTAGGTCGAAGTGTGAGCATCCAAACACGATCTACGATAAGTTTCAACTCTTCATCCGAAATTTGTTCAACACGGATAGTAGGTGAGTTAGGCATTTCACTTGTACTATTCTCGAGATTGAAGCAATTCAGGCTACAAGAGTGTGATCTACCGAGTCACCGTGTTCAGGGGCATTTAGCTCAAGAACATCATTAGTTCCCCCGAATTATTATTCTTAGTAGAGGTCTCGCTTACCACCGGGGTTTCTTCATCGACATGAGTTACCCGGGATCGACTCTATTCAGGAGAGTCAACCGGTTCACCTACTTCCGCCGGCCGACATTCAATAGACTTTTTCTTCGCTTTCTTCATCTCGAATCATCATCCCAACATAGCCGGATCTTTTCAACTTTATCTTTTAAGCTCGATCATGTAGCCACTTATCGATGTCCTCGTATTCGTGGTTTAGAGTTTCTCGCTCCCCGTCTTGAATAGCAAACTCATTAAAAACAACATGAGGGCTTTCCTCCACGCAAAGGGTTCGATAGTTAAAGACTCTCGAAAGCTTTGTCGACCCCTGAGTATCCTAAGAACACTCCCCGATCCAACTTGCTATCAAAAGTTTTCACCGATCTTTCCCATTATTGTGAATAAAGCACGAACACCCAAAAATATGGAAATAAGATAAAGAAGGCTTCCCCGCTTCCCGTAGTTCATATGGTGTCTTCTTATGCCGCTTTGTCAATAGAGATCGGTTCTCGAGTACAACATGCAAGACGCTGGTTCCCGCCTGCACTTGGCTGGGAGTCCCGAGTCTCGCGAGCGGGTTCTTGCCGCTTCTTTCGAGTGTTCGATTCTTCCTCTCGCAACCCCATTTTGTCGAGGCGTGCGCGCGACGCACGCCTCATGCTCTATGCCTTCTCGCTTTGCGTAACTCCTCCACTATGAAATTCGTGAACTCGCCTCCGTCCGAACGTATTTTGATGATCTTGGTGTTCTTCTCGATACCGAGTCTTTTCGTAAGCGTTGGTAACTCTGCTTTGACGTCGACTTGTCGGCAATAAATATGACCCATGTGTAGCGCGAGTAGTCATCAATGACCACTAATGCATACTTCTTGCCTCCCGATCGTCACCGGAGAGACTAGACCGAGACCGGACCAAACAAATCCATATGTAGCAACCGAAGGATTCCATCAGGGGAAGGAGATGGAACAGCGGATTTTGATTCCTTGTTTGCTTTCCCTTCGCATACGCTTCACACCGAAGTGTCTTTACCGAATACTTCATTCGGGCAATCCTCTTGCTAGAGTGCTTCTAGCCAATTTGTTGAGCGCTTTGAAGTTGAGACGACCGAGTCTCCCGTGCTAGAGCCACCTCGTTCGTTGTCATTCTTCGCCAACAAACAAGCTTCGTGTTCAAATCGAGTTCCAGCCGGCTACATAGATATTATTTTTGCGCGAACCTAATAACATTGTTTTCCCCGTAGATTTATCAATAACATCACGTAAAACCAAATACAAAAATCACTCGATTCGAAGTTATCCCAAAATCGGGCTAACAGGGAGAAGATTATGCCGAAGTCCTTCAACATATGATACTCTTGAACCGTTGTTGTTCCAATGCGAGTGTTCCATAGCCTCCGGTGTAGCTCTTGCGTTGTCCCCAAACTCGATTCGGGGTCCTTTTTCGCAGTATAACTCTTCGCAAGTCCTTTTGGTACGTCATATGTCTCGAGCATCCGCCGTCCACATACCAAGCGGTCCTTGTGCACCCGCAAAATAGAATTATATTCAGTACCCTTTATTTTTGATTTTGGGGTCCTTAGATGTTAGTTTTGGTAACTCATATCTCGCCTTACAACCCTAGTGGTCTCAAATAGTTTCTTTCTACTTTTGTCAATATATTTGACCACCGGACTAGTCGATGCCGACTTTTGAGGCTTTTCAAGTCCGAAGTCCCGATCTTCCGAGCGGGGCGGACCGCCGACCTTTGCCTTCTATACGGCTTTCTTCTTCTTCTTCTCGACTTTTGGATCCTCTCCCCGACCGTAGGATCATAGTAATATGACCCATACCGAGCCGGATGAGTCACCGCGGAGGTCCATACCGACGCACCCATTTTGCTTTGCCGGTTCCCCCTCGACCGAACCGGGGTGATCTCGGTGCCGATCTTCTTGTCGAGTACCGATAACTAGGATGAGGTGCCTTCATCTTCTCGTTTGTTCTTCATATGCGATCGCAACATCCGTATTCTCGCTCGCACCTCGGAGGAGTGTCATGTGTGCAAGGCAAAGGTGAAGAGGAGTTAAATGGTGCATGCGAGTTTACCTTATCCTATTCTCCCGCCGTGAGACACTTTTCAAAGATCTTCTTCACCTTCAAGCTCTAAGGCCATGAAAGCCGCTTCATCGCCGATGAATCCATGAAGGAATCAACTTCATTTCGAGTCATCTCGAGAGTTCACCGGCAATGTATGCTTGTCTCTTCTTCGATGAACTTCTCCCTTCTTGATTTGCGTGCCGCTTTTCAAGAAGGCAGCCGAGCTCGTGATGCCATACCGATACGTCCCGGCTTCTTACAATTATAGCAGTGTGTGACTCTTTCTTCCTTGCTCTCACCGTCTTTCGACCGAGCCGAGTCCTCTTGTTTCCCGCATTCGAAGTATTCGAGTCGAGTGCGCTTAGGCGTATATTCGTACTTACCCTCGGATTCTTTGAGGGCTTTAGTCACTTTTCTCGCGCCTCTCCTTTTCCTTCGATACTTCACGGCAAGCGCACGTACTTCTTGGCTAGATTTCCTTCTCGTATGTCACCGAGTGAAGGTTCACCTTGCTAGACGCCGGAGCCGCTCGGTGGCCGACCGATGCTTTAAAGGCATGGTTAACTCGGGTGTCAACTTCACGCCGCTTCTTTGAGGTAAGACAAACTCGAATTCCTCTACTTTAAGTTCCGAAAAGATATGGTCGCAAGAATAATATCTAAATCGAACGACGTAATAAAGAAGCAAACGGGGTCCAGCTTTCCGTCTAGTAGTTCCCTCAAAATCTTGAGATTCATCTCTGGGTTGGAGAATGTCTTTCCCACTCGCTGATAGAGTTCATCGATTCGTAACTCGACGCTGAGATCTTCAATGGTGTCACAGGCATGAGGGACAGCCTCTCCACTTCCGAAGTTCCGTAAGTTTATTCGCTTTAATCTTCGTGAGTCCCCCGACTCGCAGGGGCGCTAGAGCATCCTGTGAGTTCTTTCGCGGACTTACAGCCTCCCGAACTCTTCCGAGATAGGAGTCACTCGTGGACGCGCATGAGGCATTTCTAGCGACGCGATCTAAGTTGTGAAGTTTCTTCTCCTCGAGGTGAAGAGACTTCGTCCCTTGGGAATGTTCTTTCCGGCCACCATTCCACCTCCGTCCGCCGGATCCTAAGCTACGACGCTATCGATCATAGGGAATGATAGGTCCGTCCTCCGTAACCTCCGTCATGCTATCGTGGAGGGAAGTCGATGTGCCTCCATTCTCGACCCGCCATACGCCATAGTTCTCTACCGAGAACACGGGTACCATCCCGTTAGGTTTTTGCTCGGGGCTCCCAACTAGTGGAGAAAAGCCCACATCTTTATGAGGCCCATTATTGATGAAATATATATATATATATATGTTTTCTTCTTGTTTGAGAGAAGCGTAAACGTGAGTTTAGCAGTAGAGGGCGTAGAGAGATACACAAAAAGAAAGAGTGGCAAGAGCTTTATCATTTCCGACGATCGGAACTTCATTCGTTGTCGGATTTGCTTGAAATTTTAACTGGAGACAGAAGACTCATAGTTCTTGATTCTGACCGAAGGGATCGGGAATCTGACGGTTAGATTTTGAGTTAAAATTTTCGGATCTCACCCGCCGATAGTGTGAGCGTTTTTACGTCTTTGCTTCCGTATTGTGATTCTAGTGCCTTCGTAGTCTTGTTAAGTGGCTAGATATCATTTTGCACTCTGCCGGGTTGTACTCTCTTTACTTGATTCTAGTGAATTTGGCTAGACCTAAGGGTCTCGTGGTTTTTACCTC
This sequence comes from Lavandula angustifolia, assembly GCA_028984105.1. Taxonomy (NCBI): domain Eukaryota; kingdom Viridiplantae; phylum Streptophyta; class Magnoliopsida; order Lamiales; family Lamiaceae; genus Lavandula; species Lavandula angustifolia. The sequence goes on along the minus strand of CM054823.1, from coordinate 8,525,974 downwards.
TTCATATTGAAGGGGGTTTTCCACGTAAATTTTGATGTTCTCGTTTACAATATTTTTGTGCTTCATTGTTGAATTGTACACTTGAATTGATATCGGTTTATGCTCCTAGCATATTCTACAAATTGGAGGTTTGATTTGATTATCCCTCATCGATTGGTATCGTAGCCGAGGTTAGTGGTGATCTATATTTGTATGAATTATGGAGGTAAACACGAGTAAGATGATTCTTTTCAATGCTACAAACTATCACAGTGGAAGGTTAAGATGCAGGATCTTTTATTTGTGAAGAGTTTGCATATACCCGTGTTTGGTACCGCTAAACCGAGTCAAAGACTCGCCGAGGAATGGATGTTTGAGAACCAAAGCAGGTTTGTGGATTCATTAGAATGCTGGTGGATGATAATGTCTCAAATCTTGTTGAGAATGAGACAAATGCAAAAACTTTGTGGGAAACATTGGAAAAATTATATGCTTCTAAGACTGGGAACAATAAGTTGTATCTACTCAAGCAATTGATCAATTTGAAGTTTGCTGAGGGTACTCCTATCTCTGATCATGTAAATGCATTTCAAGGTGTTGTGAATAAATTGTCGAATGTTGGAGTAAAGTTTGAAGATGAAATACTCGGCTTATGGTTGCTCAACACATTGCCTGATTCATGGGAGACATTTAGAGTCTCGCATACAAATTGTGCTCTTGATTGTATGATGTCTTTCGACTATGCTAAAAATGGAATTCTTAATGAGGAGATCAGAAGGAAAACTCAAGATTCAACTTCACAGACTGAAATCTTGGCTACAGAGCATAGGGGGAGACAACAGAACATAAGTTATGATAATAGGGGAAAAAGTAGAAGCAAGTCTAGGTCCAAGTACAAGGATGTTGAGTGTCATTACTGTCACAAGAAGGGACACATCAAGAAGAATTGTTGGAAATTGAAGAGCAAAAATGGAGAGAGCAGTAAAAAAGTAGAAAACAAGGCTGAAAAGCTTGAAGGAAACAGTACTAATCTAGTTATTGCTGCTACTAGTGATGATATTGCTGATCTTGTCATTGCTTCAATTGATATTGATGTTAATTTGGTCTCTTCTGACACTTGTTGGTTTGGTGACACTGGTGCTGGAGTCCATGTTTCTTCGAAAAGGGAATTTTTCTCGCACTTACTCCAAGGCCACTGGGGTTATTTGAGAATGGGTGACGGTGTTCTTGTTAAGGTTGTTGAACAGCGATATCTCGTTTGAAGATGAAGAATGGTTCTACACTTCTACTCGTAAATGTTAAACATGCCCCCGGTGTTCGCTTCAATTTGATTTCCGCTGGGTCACTTGATAATGAAGGTTATGGTAACAACTTTATTGATGAGAAATGGAGACTTAGCAAAGGGTCAATGCTTTTGAATAAAGGTGTGAAGTTGAAGGAAAACTTGTATGTATTACAAGCTTCTCGTCTCACTAGACTCGGATAATATGGTGGAAACCCAATGTTCACCGTAGTTGCGGCACAAGAGATCGAGTCATATTAGTGCTAAAGGATCGGATACTTTGGTGAAGAAGAGTGTTCTTCCGTGAGCTAGGAGCTCTAGTTTTGATAGGTGTTCTTATTGCCTTGAAGGAAAGCAAACTAGAGTATCTTTCAAGACAAATCCTCCTCATAGGAAACCAAATCTGCTGGATTTGGTTCATTCGGACGCTTGTGGTCCGTTGAAGGTAAAGACTCGCTGGGGTGCATCTTATTTTGTAACTTTCATTGATGATCATTCCAGGATGCTTTGGGTCTATGTATTGAAGACCAAAGATCAAGTGCTTGATAAGTTTAAGGAGTTCCGTGCTTTAGTTGAGCGACGACGGTCGGAAAGAAATTGAAGAGCATCCGAACCGACAATGGTGGTGAATACCGAGGACCATTTGAGGAATTTTGTAGGCAACATGGGATCGTACATCAAAAGACGCCTCCCAAGACACCTCTGGAATGGGTTGGCAGAGAGAATGAACAGTAACTTTGATGGATCGAGTTAGATGTTTGTTGTTAGAGTCAAAACTCCCACAATCTTTTGGGGTGAGGCTCTATATACCGCTCGCTTATATTGTTGATTTGACCCCTACCGTTGTTTTGCAGGGAGATGTTCCTAAGAATATTTGGACCGGCAAAAAACACCTCTTATGATCACTTGAAGGTGTTTGGTTGCAAAGCTTATGTTCATATTCCCCGAGGATGAAAGGTCAAAGTTGGATGCTAAGGCAAGACAGACGGATCTTCATCAAGGCTATGGTCGATGAATTTGGTTACAAGCTATATGATCTAGTTGAGAAGAAAGTCATACGAAGACGTGATGTTGTATTCTTTGAAGACCAAACCATTGGAAGATATTACGAAAGCCGAGAAACTTGATTCTCGTAATGGCCTCACGCATCTTGATCCAAGTTTTATATCACCTTTGCCTACTGGAGTTGATAGTGATACAGCTGAGACCGATATGCAAAGATGAAGATATTCCCGATGATCACTTGCATAATCCTACCGAAGATGTTAATGATAATCCACAAGGAGTTTCACTCAGAAGATCTACTAGGGTAAGCCAACCGTCTACTAGATATTCTTCTAGTGAGTATGTTCTCTTAACTGACGGGGGAGAGCCTGAATGCTTTGATGAAGCTATGAAAGATGTAGAAAATCAAGAGTGGTTTAATGCAATGGAAGATGAAATGAAGTATTTGCATGATAATCATACTTTTGAGTTGGTGCCTTTACCTAAAGGTAAGAGAGCTTTGAAAAATAGGTGGATCTATAGATTGAAGCAAGAAGAGAACTCCTCTAAACCAAGATATAAAGCTAGATTGGTTGTGAAGGGTTTTAGTCAGAAGAAGGGAGTTGATTTTGATGAGATTTTTTCACCTGTTGTGAGAATGTCTTCAATCCGAGCTGTGTTGGGATTAGCTGCAAATCTTGATTTAGAGATTGAGCAAATGGATGTCAAGACGGCCTTTCTTCATGGCGATTTGGATGAAGAAATTTATATGGAGCAGCCAGAAGGATTTAAGGTGAAAGGGAAAGAGGATTATGTGTGTAAATTGAGGAAGAGCTTGTATGGCTTGAAACAGGCTCCAAGACAATGGTACAAGAAGTTTGAGTCTGTGATAAGGCAACAAGAAGACTACTTGTGATCATTGTGTGTTTGTTCAGAATTTCTCTTCTGATGATTTTATTATTTTGTTACTTTATGTTGATGACATGCTTATTATTGGTCAAAGTGCTTCGAGAATCGCCAACTTGAAGCAGAAGTGGAATGAATCCTTTAACATGAAGGATTTGGGGCCAGCTAAGAAGATTCTTGGCATAAGCATTTCTCGGAGAGGAAGGCGAAGAAGTTGTGGCCGTCACAACAAAGTTATATTGAGAAAGTCCTTGAAAGATTTCGGTTGGAGAATGCTAAGGCGGTTAGCACTCCATTGGGCAAAGACATATGAAATTAAGTGTGAAACAGAGTCCCTCTCACCGATGATGAAAAGGAAAAAATGAAAAATGTTCCTTATTCATCCGTCGTGGGTAGTTTAATGTATGCAATGGTGTGTACAAGACCCGATATTGCTCATGCAAGCTTGGTGTAGTGAGCAGATTTATCTCTAATCCTCGGGAGAGAGCATTGGGATGCGCTAAGCTGGATTTTGAGATATCTTCGTGGTTCTTCAAATGTGAAGCTTTGTTTTGGAGGTGGGAAATCGGTTCTCACCGGGTTATACCGATTCGTATACGGGCCGGAGATGTTTATAAGTCTACTTCAGGTTTCTTGACTACGCTTGCGGGGGGAAGCCGCTTTCTTGGCAATCTAAATTGCGTAAGTGTGTTACTCTATCAACAACGTAGCCGAATTCATTGCAGCTACGTAAGCTTGCAAAGAGTTGCTATATTTGAAGAGATTCTTGAAAGTTGCTCTCAAGAGAGGTATGTTTTACTTTGTGATAGTCAAAGTGCAATTCATCTTGGTAAACACCCCACTTTTCACTCCAAGTCGAAACATATTGATGTGCGGTATCATCGGATACGTGATGTATCGATGAGAAGTTAATTGAACTTGAGAAAGTTCACACCGATGATAATGGGACCGATATGATGACTAAGGCTTTGCCAAGATGCAAGTTTGAAATTTGTTGTTCAATTGCCGGATGGCAACCTCCTCCACATAGTCCGGGAGGGGGGAGATTTGTTGGGTTTTTGTTTGGGGCTCCCAACTAGTGGAGAAAAGCCCACATCTTTATGAGGCCCATTATTGATGAAATATATATATATATATATATATATATATATATATATATATATATATATATATATTATTTTTTATATATATATATATATATATGTTTTCTTCTTGTTTGAGACAAGCAGAAACGTAAGTTTGGCAGAGAGGGCAGAGAGAGATACACAAAAAGAAAGAGTGTCAGCAGCTTATCATTTCCGACGATCGGAACTTCATTCGTTGTCGGATTCACTGGAAATTTTAACTGGAGACAGAAGACTCATAGTTCTTCATTCTGACCGAAGGGATCGTAAATCTGACGGTTAGATTTTGAGTTAAAATTTTCGGATCTCACCTGCTGATAGTGTGAGCGTTTTTACGTCTTTGCTTCCGTATTGTGATTCTAGTGCCTTCGTAGTCATGTTAAGGGCTAGATATCATTTTGTACTTGCTGGGTTGTACTCTCTCTACTTGATTCTAGTGAATTTGGCTAGACCTAAGGGTCTCGTGGTTTTTACCTCTTCATATTGAAGGGGGTTTTCCACGTAAATTTTGGTGTTCTTGTGTTACAATATTTTTGTGCTTCATTGTTGAATTGTAAACTTGAATTGATATCGGTTTATGCTCCTAACATATTCTGCAAATTGGAGGTTTGATTTGATTATCCCTCATCAGATATTATCCCTGACATATCAGACATGATAGATAATGATATAAATGAAGAATGATATGCAGTGAAAACGTTTTCCGGATCCGTTCAAGTAGACCAGTTTCAGAATAACAAGAGTCTTATAGAACTCCTGCTCTGATACCAATTGTTGGTCCCGAGAGTACGTTCAGGTGTAGAGGGGGGTGAATACACCTGAAAACCGATTTCTCAACTTAAACACGAACAGTCCTTTTCAGGATAGTATCGTACTGAACTAGTTCAGCAGACCAGATAAGTTGTTCTGAATCATGTGGCAGAGTGACTGACTCTACTGAGACCTGCTAGCTGACTTAGAATCAGAATTCAGTATCTTCCAGATAGAGTTCAGTAGTGCGAAAAAGTGTAGGCCCGAATTCAGTTGAATTAGGAAAACGTTTTTAACAAGACAAGCCAAGAGATTAGTGCGTGCTGTTAAGTTTGTCGAAACTCAGCTTGAATGATTTGAAAGATATTTTCGGATATGAACAAGAAATCAATGCAATAGTAAAAACAGAACACAAGACACAGAGATTTTTAAAGTGGTTCGGATCCAACAATACTACGTCCACCGTCCCGAAAGATCGTAGAAGCTATGTATTATACCGAGATAGTCTCGCTTGGTTTGTACACCGGACAAACACTCGGTCTTGAGATTTATACCGAGCAAGTCTCGCTTACATGGTTATCAAACTAATTGTTTGAAAAACTCTCCAACAAAGGAAGGAGTCCTTTACAATAAGGATCAGGCTTCGTAAGTGAACTCCTTCGTCTAAGCTATGGATTTAGTCTATTGAGCTTAGGTTAGAGGGATAGGGAACAAGGATGTGGCTTCTAGAACGACGAACGTACTGAAAGTGTAAGCTTTGGGTTCGTGTAACGTCGTTTGGATATTAGAGGTCAGTATTAAGGGTTCACTTGGTTCCCTAAGAGCAGTAAGTGTAGTCTTTCGCCGAAGATTGTTTCTTCGAACTTCTTGCGGAAGACTTAGGTTTTTTTGAATTTGCTCGTTTGAATGCTCTGTGTGTTCTCTCGTGTATGCGAAGGTTTGGTTAGGTTCTCGTGAGCTTCAAATTTGATTTATCCCTCTATTTATAGAGCGAGAGATTAGGATAGATCCGTTGGAGACGACGATCCTTTGTCTCTCTCTTTCGGGGTAGCTAACGGCTCTTTTAAAGTATGGTGGCAAGTTTCTAGGGGTGTAACGGTTCGGTTCAGTTCGACTTTTTATGTATTTTGGAAACCGAACCAAACACATAGAAATGGTTCGGTTCGGTTCGGTTTGATAGATTTTTCAATATCGAAACCGAACCGAACCGAACCGCTTATAAATGGTTCGGTTCGGTTCATCGGTTCACTTTTTTATTTTTTTATTTATTTTTTAAATCTTAAATAATGCAAGAATAATAGTTTATAAGATGTCACTCATTCCGAACTCATAAGTACAGAGTTGTTACTCCTTTCTCTTCATTTGTATAGAATAGAATTGATCTAAACTTAAATCTAATATCTAAATCCAACAATATTCTCATATAAGAAAGACAAATATTAAATAAAAAAAATTAAAAAATAGGATATTAGTTCGGTTCGGTTCGAACCGTTCAAAAATTCTTGAAACCGCGAACCGAACCGAATGTAAACGGTTTCTAAAAAATAAACCGAACCAAACCGCGAAACCGAACCGAACCACATTTTTCGGTTTGGTTTGGTTCGGTCCGACCGGTTTCACGGTTCGGAGCGGAACGACTTACACCCCTATCAGTGTCCTTTCCCTTTGTTTCTGGAAAGTTGTTGACTTGCAGCCTTTAATAGATATAGGATACGTGGCCGCCCGTCATTGGGTTGAGGTTCGTAAAGTGGTTGAGACAGCACGTACTTCAAGGAGATCTCGAAGCTCACTTCTCTCTTCCTCGTATTGACTCCGCTAATTTGACTTTCAAAGATCCTAACAATCAAAAGATCGTGTGGCCGTTGCTGGAGTCTCGATCTCCGATTCGAGAGCATGCTCCCGCCGAGCCGGCTCTACCGAAGATCGCTCCGAGTTCCGTGAACTACTCCCGGTGAGTTCGGTTCTCATCGACTCCTTTCGCATATCGCTCCTCCGCCGAGTCCAAGATTACCGAGTCTTCTACTTCCGGTGCCGAGACGGATAATCCACCGAGTGCCCGAGCCGTAACGCAGTGTCTACTAAGTCTCGAAACCTCGTAGACGATAAACATTACAGAGTAAAAGGTTCACCAATCAATATAGGGTTTTGGGATCTTCAAATCTTCGCAGAACGTTTAGAGCACAAAGCTACCGAGTTAACTTATCACCGAGAAGACCGAATCATTTCCCAACATTTTCCAACATTGCCGAGGACGTAATCATCACCCAACAATGGATATATACGAGTCGAAAAGTTGTCAAACAAACGCAAGGCCATTGGAAGTAAGTAGGTATACAAAAGAAAGCGAGATTTTGATGGAAAAGTCTCGGCTTTTGAAGCCAAACTAGGGGTGAGGCTTTAGTCGAAAAGAAGGTATTAATTATGAAAAAACTTTTTGCTTGCGAGCCATGCTTAAGTCCATCAAAACACTCATTGTCATAGCCGCCAACATGAACCTAAAGGTTTGGGAAAAATGGATGTCAAGACCGTGCTTTTCTAAACAGCTTACCTTGAAGAAGGTAGAGACATCTTTATCCGGCATACCGAAGGTTATGTGTATCCCGACAAAGAGCATCTTGTTTAGAAGCTCAAGAAGTCCCTTTATGGACTCAAGCAAGCTTCCCGGTCATGGAACTTCGCTTCAACGACGTGATCACTTCCTATGGTTTTGTTCAAGTGTGAAAGCAAGAGTTGTGTGTACCCTTATGGTGTCAACGGATCCATGATTTTTTTTGCAATTTATGTAGATGACATTCTTCTCACTTGGTGACAATCCGAAATTGTTACCGCTTATAAAGAAATTGTAATTCGGACGCTTTCGTATGAAGGACATAGGAGAAGTTGCTTGCATCTTAGGGATCAAGGTTATGCGAGGTCGCAAGAAATAAATATTATATAAGCTTGTCTTAAGCGTCCTACATTGATACTATGATTGCTTGCTTTAGCATGCAAGATGCCAAAAGAGGTTTTTCCTTTCGCACATGGTGTTCCTTTATCTAAGGATCAATGTCCTAAGATGCCTAAAGAGATAGAGGACATGAGACTAGTACCTTATGTTTCCGTTGTCGAAAGTCTCATGTATCATATGTTATGCACGCGACCAGATATCTGTTACGTTGTAAGCATGGCCTCGAGACATCAGTCTGACCCTAGACAAGCTCACTGAATTGTCGTCAAGCATATACTCAAGTATCTTAAACAGACTCGAGATTGTAAGCTTGTTTACCGGTCTGATAATCTAGTGCATGCGAGTAATACGAATTCAGATTTTCAGGCAAAATAGAGACGAAAAGAATCTACCTCGGGCTATGTCTTTATTTTTGGAGGTGAAGCCATCTCATGGCGGATTATAAAGCAAAAATGCATTGCAGACTCCACCATGAAAGCAGAGTATGTTGTTGCTTCAGAAGAAACCAAAGAGGCAGTTTTACTCAATAATTTCCTCGTCGATCATGATATTTCCTAGTTTGCCTAAGAGTATCACGGTCTATTGTGACAACTCTGGTGCAGTTGCAAACTCTGAGGAACGTAAGTATCAAATCAAGCGACTAAACACATAGAACATAAGTACCACATAATACGAGATTTCGTACGACAAGGAGACGTGTTAGACCCATTCACAAAGACTCTACACAAGTTGTCTACGAGAAGCATGTACGAGGCCTACGATTGCGTTGGATGCCCCCTACTCTTAGAGAAATCTTAGTATAAGTGGGATAAATAGTGATAGCTAGTAGTTTTGTTTTCTTTTATTTTGAGACACTTTGTATACTAAAGATTTGCTTTGATTACAATTACAAGTGAGAGATTGTTGGGTTTCTATAATGGAAGCACTTTGTGGTTTTTCATGTATACAATATTTCCTATTTATAACTATTATTATTCTCCTTTCTGATTACTTTAAGGCAAATTGGCACATATGCTCCCCTATGCTAGTTTAGATGAATTGATCCCTAATCTTTTTTAGTTAATTGGTTCTCAAACTATGTTAGTTTGGACGAATTGGTCATTCCGTTAAATTTTCCGTTACTCAACCATTAGTCAACGTATTTTTAAAGTAATAATAAAATAATGTAATAGTATTTTAGAATAACAATGTTTGGAAACAATTTATCTAATTTTTAAATTAAATTTTAATTAAGTTTTTTTCAGTTTTTTAATTATAAGTTTTTTAAATAAAATTTTTGGCATGTAAAAAAAGTTTAATTAAAATACTTTATAAAGAAAATTGAAGGAAAAAAAGAAAAATTAATTTGAAAAAATATAAATATTATCAAAAACTTATTAAAAAAGTAACTACTATTTAATTTAGAAAGTGGATAAATTGGTCCCAAAAATTTTTATTCCGAAAATTTCCTTACATTATTTTATTACTCCATCTGTCTCGCTTGACTTGTCTTGTTTTCCTTTTTGGGTTATCCCGCTTGATTTGTCTTGTTTCTTAAACTGAAAAATAATTACTACACAAACTCCCACTTTTTCTTTGTGGGACCTACCTCTTTACACACAATCACACATTCATCTACACACAACCAACCACTTATCTTCATCTCCGTGCCGAAAAGAAACAAGACAACTTGGGTGGGATGGAGGGAGTATTATTTTAAAAAAACACATTGACTAACGGCAGAAGGATCAATTTATCTAAACAAACATAGTTTGGGGACCGATTAACTGAAAATAAAAGATTAGAGAGATTAATCCAAACTAGCATAGTTTTGGGACCATATGTGCTAATTTGCCTTATTATAATTGTATATATTAATCTATTAACTCATAAGAGTTAGATCATGCAATGTATTGTAGATCACGTAAGGCGTAGTTATTGGTTGAACTATTGAGATATAAACAATTATTACAACCGAGACAACTTTAGCACAAGTTGTCGGTCTAAGCCAGCATAACTAGCAAGTAACTTGTCTTGGTTTCAGCTAAAGTACATGCAGTTAGCTATCACTTTGACTTAGTATAGTAAATATCATTCTAACCCAATAGTTTATGTATCTTGGGTGATGGCTATTACTTGTAGCTTAAGTTGATTATCTGTATCATGCATTTGAATCATGTTAAAGGGTTGATGATATCCCTTTGAGGAACATGAAACTATTACCGCACTAAACCCTGCAGGTTAATTTAGTTCATGTGTTTTAATAAGGTCGATTAGTACTTCTCAAGGGCAAGATATTAATTGTATTAAACGGCTTAAAGGACAAGATAATAATAATTGTATTAAGCAACAAGTAAGCTTAATACATTATTGAAAATTCGGTATCTTAAATAAGGAGATTAGATAAAGTCTAAAATGCGGGCTCGGCTCACTTTTAGGATAAAGGGGTAAGTCAACATAGATTCTTTAATGGAATGAATTTATGTTTGTAAATTAATTGTATTAGGTCCCTGGACTAACCCAAAATTACCATTTTGGTATTTAATATTTATAAAAAGGCAAGTACGTAGTTTTAACATCTAGTCAATAATTAATGTTGCCGACGAGTATGAATGGTAATTTAGAGTAGTTTGTAATTTTACGTAGATAAGCACCTTACGATGACGATAGCATTTGGAATGACTTTTATAAGTAGCCTTCGTTTTTTTTTTCAATCAAAAGCATATTTTCACTACTTTTAACATTCATGCACGAATCAACGAGTTTTGATTTATATTTTTTAATCGTCTCACACCCCTTACGAATTTTAATTAATATTTTGATAACTATCGAGGAATCAACAGATTCAACCAATTTATCATTTTAATTCAATTTTATCTGTTGCATCCCACCCCTTATGAAGAGAGAGACACATCTTCACCTTTATAAGTACCTTTTCGTTTACTTCATTCACTTCGTAAATTAATTTCTCATTCATCTGACATCGAGTTTGAGAAAATAAACATACTATATTAATCTACTTGAAACGAAGTTTCCGAATGTATAATTTATTTCAACTTCCATATAGCGAAACATCATGAAATAATTGTTCAAAGATATATTACATGTAATTAATGTCTTTTCCAATCATCACAATTCATCAAAATTAAAATATATATATATATATATTTTATTTGAATTCAAAAAACAATTTGATTTTCCAACCCATTTATGTATGATACTTTTCATAATATAGATGGTTGTTTTCTGCCAAAAAAATGGAGAATATTTGCGAAAATTCATATCAAGTTATATGATCATTATTATATAGATATATACATCCCAATTTCTTCAATATTGGTTTCATATTATTATTCAACACATCAGAAAATATACAGATATTAATCAGTGTTATTTTTAGGGTTGATGTTAAGATAACAGCATGCAAACTAAAAGTAATCACGCTAGAAAATGATTCATAGATGAATTATTACATGTTTCTCCATGCAGATGTGACTTGTATTATTTTTTAAACGCATGAGAATTCATGAGAGCAGTAGAATTTCAGCAGGCATGTTTGATTTGGAATTGTAGATTGATGCATATTTTGTGATAGAAAAATAGGGACACAATTTTCCTAGAAAAAAAAAAGTTCTAATATTCAAACATAGTATAGGTAAAGTTAAATACAAAAATAGCCCACCTTATATTATCTATACAAAATAGTCAAAATGTAATTTTTTTCCTCAGTCTAGACTGAAAAAGCTTGATTTCTGGCACAAAGTTTTTGTGTTGTGCCGATTATAACGGTGGCGAAACTAATTCGAGGCAAGTACGCGTATTAAATGTAGTGTCGATGGTCATCTGCACCACTTCCGCACTAGCGCACTATCAGCACAATTGACACTTATCAATAATTTATGTCCCAACGTGTTCTATACATTTATTAAATTGGAAAAAATCAGAATGTCGAAAGAATTTAGGAAATGACTCATCAAATTACAGAATCATGTAAAAACTACAAATACAAATAATACAGAATGACAAATAACTGGATGACAAGTTTATTCAACTCCTGGGCACCTCGACCTTTTATGACCCTATTCCCCCACAGTTGCTGCAATATGTGCTCGACATCGTTAGCCGGATGTACCTGCTTCTACACCGGATGGGAAATGACTGTTCCTCGGTTCAATTGCTGCACTTTTTATGTGCTCGACATCAGTGTTATATGTACCTACTTCTACACTGGATGGACAAGGACTGTTCCTTGGGCGTCCTGCTTGACGCACAATAACTGGTGGTAGTACAACCATTTCATGAACATTCATGTAGAACCATACTCACCATGTGGAGTCAAAGGATTAACCACACCTGCATATTCCTCCTTCCAAGTCGGAGCAGTATAATGGCTGTGATACTATAAATTCTCATTATGGTTGTACAAATAGGCAACAACATGCCTACATGGGAGCAAATACAATTGCCACACACCACATTCACATGTCTTGTTCGACAGATGAACCCCGCCACTACTGAATTCAATCATCGACTCTAAATTTATTGTCAATGACATGCGTAATAGTGAACTTTCGGGCTTTCTCTGCTTCTGTGCGCATCCTCTAGTCCGAAGCCTCCATCAAGTAATTATTTGTTGAGTTTTTTTTAGTCAACGTATATCGAACCACTTCTCAAGCATATACTGAATTGCCTCGAGCATAACGCATATTGACAATTGTCCAGCTGTCAAGAGTCGGGAACTGATAGATTCTGTAATATTTGATGTTAATACACTGTAACGTCGATCTGAACAGTATAATCTGGACCATTTTTCTGTCCAATTTCCATCAACCTCTCATAAGCTTCGAGTATCTCTTCGCGAATAACATTCATATAGCGGTGGAATATTGATGACCGATATGCGTGTGCAGCCTCATGGAACATTTCAATAACGAAGTTACCATATCCTATGAGCTTGACTACGAGATGGTAATAGCATAGACCATGGCGCCCGTTTGGAAAAGCATCTCTTACCACGTTAGCTATGCTTTTGTGTTGGTCTGAGACAATTACTGAGCTCTCATCTGGTTGAAATGATGCTTTCATTCATAGTATAAACCACGTTAATGATACATCATTCTGAATTAGACCAACATCAAAAGCAAGTGGAAATATTTTCTCGTTTGCGTCCATGATAGAAGCGACAAATAATACTCCTTTATTCCTCCCCTTCAAATGTGTCTCGTCCACAACACATCATTCTGAATCAGACGAACACAAGAAACAAGTGAAAATATTTGCTCATTTGCGTCCATGGTAGCAGAGGCGACAAATAATACTTCTTTATTTCTCTCCTTCAAATGTGTCGCATCAACCGGAATAATCTTTCGAAGGTTAAAATACCACAAGGCAAAAGAAACACCAAGCAAAAAAATTAATTGCTTTGGAAATGACGCGTACTCACCAACATCGAGATTAGTGTATGTACCGGGACTTCTCAAACGTAACAAATGCATATAAGTAGGAAGCTTGTTGTACGACTCGCATGCCCGCCATAAATCATCAATTTGGCAGCATTACGTGCTTGTAGCGCCACATTGTAGCTCGCTTGTATGCCATACTTATCCAATATATCCGCATGAATATCCTTGGATTTCATCATCTGACTTTAGCGATGCATTCTACGAGCAATTTAAGTTGGTACGGCCTTCGAGCGCACGTTTCTTGATCTAAAGCCAGACAAGTCTCAATTGTTGAATAGACAAGCTGCTATTACAATCGAAGTAAATGGTAAGTTGGAAAAACGAAAACAGAACAAAACAAAGGTTCGTCGAGTCGAGGATGGCCTCTATCCACAAAATGAAAAATGCCCCCGTAGTACTCTCGGATTAGGCTTATCGTCCCCAAAGATAAAACGACGACGTCTCGAATTGTGCAGCACCGCAGGACTACAAGCTCCGGCGAACAGGACTTCCAGCGAGGACTAGAGCTTCAAGACAGCTTAGAACTAAGATGTGTATGCAGAGAATACTTGATGCAGATGTTGCAGGTTTATTGAAATGCAATGAAAACCTGCCTATTTATAGGCTACTTCCCCCAGGTGAAAGGTTGTTGGTGCCAATTAAGGCAGGTGGTGACTTCCCAACAGTCTGATTCCAGAGACTTCCAAATAGAGAAAATCTGGTGCAGCAGGAGCATTGCACCACCAGCAGGGACAGACCAACAATACAAGCTGGGCAGTCCACAAGTGAAGCTGGGCCAGTCCACAAGTAGCCCACCAAAGCCCAATGCCAAAGCCCAACGAACAAGCCCGCGAACCACCCAAAGGACTAATTACCAAGATCCAAGTCCAAGTCCAAGGACACGGACACGGAATCGGAATCAGAATCGGAACTGGAGCTGGGCACGGGCGCGGGCGCAGTGCGATCGGTCGGCGAAAAGTCTCGCGCGCATGAGCATGTGAGGCCCAAGCCCACTACATGTCACTTTGTTATCTCCTACACAGTGGTAAAGAATTAAATACCACTAAAAACATTGTTCATTAATCAATGTGGGACATTGATTAATGTAATAAATCTCCAAAACCCGAATAGGGTAAGTTTCTCTACTTTAGGTAACATATTTGTTTTGTCCCCCAAACTTCGAGGCACTATTTCTCACTCATCGAAAATCGAAATCGAGAAATTAATCACACTATAATTATCTACTCGAAACGTAGATCGACGTCATATAACTCAATTCATAAATCAGATATATATCAAGGCTCGAAAAGACGATTAAACGGGCTGAATTTTGCCCAAGTCAAATTAGCATTTAACGCTAACTAAATTTCCATAATAACAATATATATATATATATATATATATATATATATATATATATAAACGATTTTCCAAAAATCCCTCACATGAGTGGAAATAGCCAGATGCATGCATGTAGACACACAGCTCTGTCCTCAAGAGACAATAAAGCATCAGAGTAGGTGGCTTGTGACCTTGAACCTTCCTTATTCAGTACTATCGAGCATACCGGCGGACTAGTGGATACGTGGCCTTAAACTATTCCTCCATGGTGTATACTTAGATAATAGCACTAACACTATAAAGTCTCAACCTCGTCCGTTCTCATGTTTGTGTCCTTTATAGGTCATGGATAACCTCTTTGGATTCATAAGTGTTATACAGAAGCGGCCTTCACTTATTACTTACATATGTGATTCTTACTCGAGTATCCTGTCATACTCCACCTTCTCAAGGCATCCAAAAGTCAAAGACTTAACCTCACCACTTGACAGGTCACCAACACTCTCGAGCTCTTTTAGGGAATAGACTATTTGAGTGTAGTATCAACAGACTCATATAGCTTAGTTTTCCCATTGAACTAAGTTCATGGGATCTTCAATCTACAAGGTTGGGTATCCACTATAATCATCTTTAAATTGTGGATTTAACTCTCATTCCCTCTACGAGCTTATACATCTGATCTTGATTCAAACTCTTAGTAAGCGGATCCGCTAGGTTATCTAAAGACTTGACATAGTCTATAGAGATAACCGCACTCGTGATCAAATGTCTTACGGTATTATGTCGACGACGAATATGTCTCAACTTACCGTTATACAACCCACTCTTGGCCCTACCAATAGTCGCTTGGCTATCACACTGAATCATCATAGGTGGCACGGGTTTCGTCCAACATGGAATATCTTCAAGAAAACTACGTAGCCATTCGGCCTCCTCATCGGCCTTATCTAAAGCAATAAATTCAGATTCGATGATGGATCGGGCTATGCACATCTGTTTCGTGGATCTCCACGACACAGCTCCTCCCCCTATAGTGAACACATAACCACTAGTAGACAACGAGTATTTAGTGTCGGATATCCAATTCGCATCACAGTACCCTTCAAGTACTGGGGGATGTCTCGAGTAGTGCAGCCCAAAGTTAAGAGTGTATTTCAAATACCTTAGAACTCTTATAAGAGATTTTCAATGCTCTCTACTAGGATTATTAGTATAGCGACTCAGTTTGTTCACCGGACAAGCTAGACCGGGCCTCGTACAATTCGTGATGTACATAAGGTAACCAATAACTCTAGCATAATCCTCTTGAACAACAGGATCACCCATATTCTTGCTCAAGTGAACATTAACTTCTAGAGGAGTCTTTGTCGGCGCACTATCAAAGGCATTAAACCTCTTAAGTACTTTCTCAATATAATGAGATTGAGACAAAACAATCCCTTTGGGAGTTCTTTGAATCTTCACTCCAAGAATAACGTCAGCAACTCTCATATCTTTCATATCGAAAAATCTCTTAAGCATACGCTTGGTGTCGTTTTTGACTTGAAGGTTTTGTCCTATAATTAACATGTCATCTACATAAAGACAAACAATTACAAAACCATTCTTTATATTCTTTATGTAAACACACTTGTCACATTCATTAATCTTAAAATCATTTGACAACATAGCCTCGTCGAATTTCAAGTGTCATTGTAATGGTGCTTGTTTCAACCCATATAGGGATTTCACCAACTTACATACCTAGGTACTACAAACGCTTCAGGTTGTTTCATATAAATTTCATCTTCTAAATCTCCATTTGAAAAGGCGGTTTTCACATACATTTGGTGAATCTCAAGATTGTACAGAGCAGCAATTGCGAGAAGCACACAGATTGAAGTAATTATCGTTACAGGCGAATAAGTATCGAAGAAATCGTATCCTTCAATTTGCTTAAAACCTTTAACCACTAAACGAGATTTATATTTATCAATTGATCCATCTGCTTTATACTTTCTTTTTAGGATCCATTTACATCCTAAGGGCTTGCAACCTTCAGGTAAGTCTACTAAGGCCCACGTGTGATTTTGCATGATGGAATCAATTTCACTTTGGACGGCTTCTTGCCAAAGTGGGTCATCGGGTCTAGAAAGAGCTTCTTTTATAGAACGTGGGTCTTCATCCAAAACAAAAACTACGTAATCAGGACCAAAGTCCTTAGCAACCCTTGCTCTAGTGCTACGTCTTGGTTCTACAATTTCAAGATCGGCTGCTTGCCTTTTACGCGTAGCAGACTCTACCCCCACATTTCTAGCTTCACCACTAGAGCTCGATTCAACCTTATCTTTACATGGATAATTGTGTTCAAAGAATATGGCATTCCTTGATTCAATAGTAGTTTCGACGTTCATATCGGGCACGGCCAACTTATGAATGACAAACCGATATGCACTACTATTCAGTGCATATCCTATAAAGATACAATCGACAGTCCTAGGTCTGATTCCAACTTGCTTAGGCAAAGGCACTTCTACCTTAGCCAAACAACCCCACACTTTGAGGTACTTATAGGAAGGTTTCCTTCCTTTTCACAACTCGTAAGGAGTAACATCCCTACCTTTTAGATATACTTTGTTTAATAAGTAGTTAGTCGTCAAAACGGCTTCCCCACACATGTTCTGGGGCAGTCCAGAACTTATTAACAAGGCGTTCATCATTTCCTTTAGAGTTCGGTTCTTCCTTTCCGCTACACCATTTGATTGGGCGAATAGGGGGCAGTGGTTTGATGAATAATGCCACTTGTCTTACACAACTCTTCAAAAGGAGCTACATACTCTCCACCTCTATCACTTCGTACCATTTTGATTTTACAATCAAGTGTGTTTTCTGCTTCTGCTTTGAAGTTAGTAAAAGCTTCAATCGCCTCATCTTTACTCCTTAAAAGATAAAGAGTACAATAAAATACTTTTTCCCACCTCTAGTTTGTACAAACTTTAAGTCACATACATCAGTGTGAATTAGCTCTAGAGGCTTGGTATTTCTTTCTATAGAATGAAATGGTGCCTTAGTCAACTTTGCTTCAACGCAAACTTCGCACTTGGTTTTGTTAAACTCATTTACTTTAAGTAAATTGAGATTAACTAATTTTTTTATCGCATTTAGATTAACATGTCCTAATCTAGAACGCCATAAATCAGAACACTCAGTCAAGTAGGAGGAAGTAGCTTCATTTTCATTATTTTGCCCTCACGGGGCTCTTGGCGCAAGGCCATTACAGACAGCTTGAAAAAACCCTCAAAGAGGTAACCTTTTCCTAAAAACATACCAAATTTTGACAAAATAAATTTGTCAGACTCAAAGACTAGTCTAAAACCTCTCTTATCTAGTACAGATCCGGACACTAGATTCTTGCAGATATCCGGGACATGCAACACCTGTCTAAGAATAAGGTTATTGTCGGAGCTCAACCTTAGCACCATAGTACCATAGCCAACTACCTCAGATGAGGCTTGATTTTTCATATTAAGCTTCCTCCCTTGGCAACTCTTGTACTTGGTGAAGCGGCTTCGGTCACCACAAATATGTGTCGTGGCAGCGGTATCAATATACCACTTCCCCTCATTCTCCACGACATTAGCTTTTTCGGTGACAACGGCCGCAAGGTCGGCTTCAGTTAGGTCTATCTCCAACATGTTGGCTTGACGAGCCCTTTTCTTATTCGGCTTGCAGCAGTCCTTGGACATGTGGCCGGATTTGCCACAATTGTAGCAGTCCCCTTCAAATTTGCAGGCTTGCACCTTGCCCTTGTGTAACGCCCCAATTTTCAAAACTTAACTAGGGACGCTACTTCATACTTAATATGCATATTTCAACTTTTTTCAAAACATTTTCACTCAATAGAACCGTTGCAAAACTTTGGTCATTTTCATTCTCAGCGGAAGTCTTAAATAAAAATTTGCTAATTCTAACATTTCAAAAGAAATAACAAAAAGTTCAAAAACAAAAGCAATAATTTAAATATGATAAGTCCTCCTCGTGACCATCACCACCAACACCTCTATGCATCGGCCGAGTCATTTCCTGAAAAATGTTAAAATGATAGGGATGAGTACGACTACTCAATGGGAAATGCATTTATCCAGATTATAAACGATACTGAATTTAAACATGATAACATAGACATGGTAACATAGCATGGTTGATCCGAAGATCCATAGACATAGCAGCCCGTAGGCTTGACCCAAAGGTCCCTCGCTGATACAGGTCCGTCGACCTTATATCCCTCGTTCATAGTTTCATTGATCATGTACTATAGTCACATGAAAAACTCAAGTAAAGGATATAATAAGGATAAACATCAAGAATTCTCCACCTTAACTTTGACTTGATGAAAATAATGGATATCAATGTTTAAGTCTTCGCGCAGATCCTATACATGGAAATTTATCTTAATAACTCTATATGGAATGTCTTGCATGCATTTATAATTCAAGTAATTCATAAATACACATAGATCAAAATAATCGAACAAATGTATATTATACATAATCCACTTATTAACATGCAAATTTAATAGTTTCACATAATAACAAACTTAAGTATATTAAACATAATCTTACTTTTATTGACAATTCATTTAATTGTAACATGAAACCTTTTGTTTTTCAATCTACATGCATGTTGACTAAAGAATTTGGCACATCAAGAAATAAATTAACAAATAAATAGTAAATGTATTCTAAAAATTCTATATTTTTAACATGAATGACATAACATGTATTATATCCCATTAAAATTAAACCTGGTCGAAAAAAATATAAAGAAAATATGAAAAATAATTTTCCTTTCAAGATCATGAACATGCTGTCAGTAACTGGCAGGTTACGAAGAACAATTTTACAAAACTACTTATCATACTTTTAAAATTCTACAAAATTAATATAGTATACTAGACATACCTAGGAAGACGATCCTAAATTTTCACGATGAGAGGACGACGGGAAGATGAGTAAATAATTCTTTAAACAGTTCGTAGATATGCTGGCAGATTTTCGGAAATTTTATAGGTTGCTATATTATGAGCGACTAAGGGGTATTTATAGGCCTAGATTAAATTATGTAATGATCCCTAATTCTAAAAGGTATCAAATATATTTTATCAATAATTAGTTTCGTTCTCATATAATTTAGATAAAATTTATTCTATCATCTACCATATAAGAGATTCAATCCTAGTTGGATTAGGATATGGATAACCACAACTAGATTTTATCCTAAAAAATTTATATCACACATAAAATATATATTTTAATCATAAAATATAATATAAAATTATCTCCTAATAACTTAATACAATAATAAATATTATATCCTTTTATGAATCCTAGTTGGTTTAGGAAATCCAAAATAAATAATACTCTTGTCTCATAATTCTAACGTTATTTCTATCTCATCAATAAACAATATAATCATAATATGATATAAATAAATACATTCAAAGTTCAAAATAAATTTACATGATAAAAACGATTTAATGACAAATAAGATAAATGCTTTAATTTTCATTTAAATTTCTAAGGCGCGACTTACAGAACTAAAACACTTGATAACATGCATGAATAGATATGCAGTGCATCTTATATCGAAAAATTTGGGGCGTTACACCTTGCCTTTGGGGTTGCTATTCGGACGCCCTCTCTTGATGTTGGAGTTTCCACCTTTCTCGGCGAGGTTGACTCTCGGTTCCACGGGTGCTTTGTCCTTCCCATCTCGAGTCGTCATATCGGTCTCGATGCGGAGCTTGACAACAAGGTCTTCAAGCATCATTTCCTTTCGCTTGTGCTTCAAGTAGCTCTTGAAGTCCTTCTAGCTCGGGGGAAGTTTCTCTATCACGGTTGCCACAATGAAAGCATCAGGCAAAAGCATACCTTCGGCGTGGACATCATGGATAATGAGTTGAAACTCTTGAAGTTGCTCCATGAACGGTCGAGAGTCCACCATTTTATAGTCCAAAAACTTGGTGACAACAAACTTCTTAATCACTGCATCATCAGTATAATATTTCCTTTCAAGTGCCTCCCAAATAGCTTTGGAGGTCTTTACATTTGCATACACACTATATAGACTATCATCTAGTCAACTAAGCAGAAAATTTTTACAAAAATAATCCAAAGTAAGCCAATTTTTGTAGGCTATGCAGACTTCAACATTCTCCTCGTTTTCACTTGGAGGGGCGGGTGCGTTCTCCATTAGCACGCTCGTAAACCCCAATATTGTCAAGTAGAACAAAATCTTCTGTTGCCATCTTTTGAAGTCGGCTCCACTAAACTCCGAAACCCCCACCACACCAATATGGTTCACACTCTCAAATGGGACATTGTTCTGCAAGGCAGAAGACATAGCAGTGAAGTTAAATGCCGAGTTAGTGGCATTGCCACGGTTAAGTAAGATTCTAGCGTCGATGGCGGCAGACATGGCGCAAGAGTTGGATTTGCAAAAGTCGGGGTCAGAACCGGGACAGACACCGGTGGGACCACATTGTCGGAGGAGGCAAGAACATTGGAAACATTGGTGGTGGAGACAACGGCAGTGGCGGCCGCGTCAGAGATGGCAACAGATGATGAAGATATGATTCAGTTTTGTTAGTTTTCCAAATAACTCCAAGCAGCTTAGGTAAAGGTATTTTGTCTTGCGATTGTTGAATACACAAGCTGCTATTACAATCGAAGTAAATGGTAAGTTGGAAAAATGAAAAAAGAACAAAACAAAGGTTCGTCGAGTCGAGGATGGCCTCTATCCGCAAGACGAAATACGCCCCAATAGTGCTCTCGGATCAGGCGTATCGTCCCCAAAGATAAAATGACGACGTCTCGAAGTGTGCAGCACCGCAGGACTACGAGCTTCGGCGAACAGGACTTCCGACGAGGACTAGAGCTTCAGGACAACTTAGAACTAAGATGTGTATGCAGAGAATACTTGATGCAGATGTTGCAGGTGTGTTGAAATGCAATGAAAACCTGCCTGTTTATAGGTTGCTTCCCTCAGGTGAAAGGTTGTTGGTGCCAATTAAGAGAGGTGGGCGTGGGGAAGGAAAGTGGAGAGGTGGAGACTTCCCAACAGTCTCATTCCAAAGACTTCCAAATAGAGAAAATCTGGTGCAGCAGGAGCACTGCACCACCAGCTGGGTCAGACCAACAATACAAGCTGGGTCAGTCCACAAGTAGCCCACCAAAGCCCAATGTCAAAGCCCAATTGCCAAGGCCCAACGGACAAGCCCACGGAACAAGATCCAAGATCCAAGTCCAAGTCCAAGTCCAAGGACACGGACACGATCGGAACCGGAACCGGAATTGGAGCCGGGGCCGCGCCGTGCCGCACCGCGTGTGAGGTGGTCGGCGAAAAGTCTCGCCCGCATGAGCATGTGTGGCCCAAGCCCACCACATATCACTTTGTTATCTCCTACAGAGTAGTAAAGAATTAAATACCACTAAAAACATTGTTCATTAATGAATATGGGACATTGATTCCAAAACTGGAGCCGCGCCGCACTGCGTGTGAGGCGGTCGCCGAAAAGTCTCACGCGCACGAGCATGTGTGGCCCAAGCCCACCACACACTTTGTTATCTCCTACAAGGTGGTAAAGAATTAAATACCACTAAAAACATTGTTCATTAATCAATGTGGGATATTGACTAATGTAATAAATCTCCAAAACCCGAATAAGGTAAGTTTCTCCACTTTTGGCAACATAGTAGTTTTGTCCCCCAAACTTCGAGCCACTATTTCTCACTCACCGAAAATCAAAATCGAGAAATTAATCACACTATAATTATCTACTTGAAACGTAGATCGACGTCATATATCTCAATTCATAAATCGGATATATATCGAGGCTCGAAAAAATGATTAAACGGACTGGATTTTGCCCAATTTAAATTAACATTTAATGCTAATTAAATTTCCATAATAGCAATATATATAAATATATATATATATATATATATATATATATATATAAATGATTTTCCAACATAAATTACAAGTCATGAATGAAGTCACAACCCAACGGTTACTACCATGTCACTTATCCCTGATTAGTCTAATTCATACTATGCAAATTCTGTCTATTTTGGCGCCCACCTGAGCAGTTGAACCGTATACTATGAGTTGTTTTGCAGGATTTTCTGGCTGATTTGACATGTGACAAGGATCTGAGGTAGCAGACATTTTTGAAGGCTCAAGGCGCGTTTTGGGGTGAATTTGGATGAAAATATCAAAAAGGGAGGTTTGGAGATTAAGAGAGAAGAAGATGTGGAAGATTTGTTGATTCTTATCTAATCAAATTTTTCCATAATTAAAGGGAACCCTATTTCTACAAGGAAAATGAGCGTCGTCCTATATAAGTGGGGAGAGAACGAAAATTCATATATTTTTCCACATCGAATGCCGCAGTAACTTCTGGAGATCGTCGTTCATATGATCATCTTAGTTTTAGAGTTGGAGAAAACAAACACTTTACCTTTCGTTATTCTAGTTCATCGTTGAAGACTTGCTGGTTATTTGCTTTCGATTTGAAGATTGGATTTCATCATTCAGTACTTTTTAAGCATTCAGTTTCATTTTCGTTCAACTCGTGTTTCGATTTCGTTTCAGTCTCTTAGTTAAATTCCGTGCATGTTATTTTAAAATTTAAGCATGTTTTACTTTATGCCCAGTATAGTCGTCCGCCTACCAAGTCGGACCAGTATGTGTAGCTAAATTTGTAAGGGGCCGGCAGGATGTGAAGCACAAACACAAATGGTTTCGTGAGACTTATGGCTTAATAATTAACCTCTGAAATTCCGTGTTAATCTTGGTTAATAGAATCGGGTTAGTAATCTAGGCTTGATAACCCTAGGTTAATTTAATTTGTAACTAATTTAGTACTTCCATCGTTTTTGGAATGAGGTTAGATAAGTAGCACAATTGTTCTACGAACAATAGGATTAATTTAGTATGAGACTATTAGATGCCCACCATACGAGTAGCCTCCTAAATTGGATTCTCTTAGTTCTTAATGTTGTTTAGGTGTTAAATCTATTGATTGTCCACCAGCGTAGGTTGCATCTAGTTTAGAGTAGTAGTCGTTTCTATGCCCAAATAGCGACTACCGATTAATTAAAGGGGAATAGGGGATGTGTCAGTTTAATTACGGCGACCTACAACTAATTAATGTCTAGGGATTAATTCATATTTAGTGTTGAGGATCAGACCTTGTGTGTGTGAATCATCTTGCTAGACCCATTTCTTTGCATACGTTTATTCCGTATTTATTTTAGTTGTTTATTTTTTTGCATTAGTTTAGTAAACCCCAAAAATTGTGTGGTTGCTAACCAACCCCTTATATTGATAGGAATTTGTATCTAAAATCTATGTTTCCTATGTTCGATACTTGTTTGCTATACTAATTTGAGTTCTAGCATATTTGGAGGATTTATTTGGTGAAAACAACGATCACTAACCCACAGAGCAAATGACTGCGTTTGTAGATATATTCCATCCAAGTGGTATTGGAATGTTGAACTTTGAAATCAGTTTTGTTTAACATGTAAAATAGCTCCACAACAGCATAGAGTTATCTTTTCCAAAAAAAACTATCAATCCTTCACGAGATCTCCCTCCACAACATGATCCAGGTTTCTCACGAAGGGTGAATAAGATATATCAAGAGGTACAATTAGAAGTAACCAATTGCATTCAACTTCAATATTTCTTTCTACAATTTTGTTGTTCATGGTTGGAGGGTTTATTGGAGCGACCGAGTGAGCATAGACATAAATTGGTTGACCCCACCCTCCCGCCGGATCCACGCAGCAAAATCGTCGAACAAACAATTAATCAAAGCATCTGGAATATCTTCTTCTTCATCGTCATCATACTCACTATCGAGATCCGTCTCATTATCATCGTTAATTTCGACCTGTACCTCCCTTTCATGAGCTCTTCTGCTTGAATCGCTTCTCATATCGGGCTCCCCAAACCAATTAGGACCTTCAAAATGTGAAATATATTTAGGTAATTGATTCGGATTGGAAGATCCGAATAGAGGGTTCTCGCACTTCGGGTTTTGAAATGCTGATATTATGATTATTGGGATATACAAGAAATACAACAATGTATATATCTACACTGCATAAGTGCATGAGATCCATTCCGTTCTCAGAATGGGCCTTAAGTGTCCTACCAGTTTTTCGAGAAACTGTTGTATAGTGCATAATGTAATTGGACGAAAGAGAATAAACAATGATTGTATTGTTAATGCTATATCGAAGATATGCAAGACATATTCATTGTCGGAATGTAAATGGTGAATTCTTGACTGCCAACATAATTCGATTCTTGATCGAATTCCCGGTTGATTTTGACAATAATAGATCAAGAATCTTCCATAGTTTCTTTTTCTATTGAGTAGCTGAAGGGGAGTTAAGAGAGTGAGTGTAAGTGAATGTATGAATTCTTTTGATTCTTGTTATATTTATGCACAAAAGACTCTCAATTTTTCCCGTGTTGTGGTGCCCATCAATAATAGTGCATGAATTTGATAGTGATGGGCTAGACACTTTTGTCTCGTAAAGAAAGGTATTGTTCAGATAAGTCATCTCAACCACAAGCACAACTTCGGCACTACATAGGCACAACATTGGCACGTATTTAGTGTATCGAAGTTGCCTTAAGCTAAAAAACTCAAATATGTCCTTTTAGTAAAAAAGGTAATCGGCACACATAGGCAAGAAATAGGCACCACATCGGCACGCCTCGAGTGTATCGGTGTATGTCTCTTGTATTAAAAAATTCGAACATGCTATTTTGATTAAAAAAAAAAGCAGGCACCCTTAGGCACATATAGGAACCGCATCAACACCGTGCTCAAAATTAAAGGGAAGAGACCTTGGACAGAGTGTCTAGATTTTGTCAAAAGTTATCGGCACCGCATCGGCACTGTATGTGGAAATCGAAATATAGAGCCTGATCTTTTCAAATTGAAAAGCAAATCGGCACCATAGATTGTTTCAGCACCATTTTGGCACAATTAATGATTGATAAATAGTTGTTCTTTTATGTGAAAATCATTAACAACCGTCAAAAACAGACTGCAAAAGTTAACTTTTGACTACTTTGTGAAGATAATATAAGAGTTGGACAACATGATCCAATTATCGAATTTTGACTCGCTTTGACCCGTTGACTCGCATTGACCCGTGTTTGACCCGTTGACGTCAGCATGACATCATTAATTTTTTTTTACTTTTTTTTTACGTTTTTTTTTTAACGTTTTTTTCCCTTTATTTTAAGGACGGACGTGTCACTCTTTGCATACGAAAGTGTCAATCGTAACAAACAAAAGTATCAATCGCAACAAACAAAAAAATTTTCATTTTTTTTCATTTGTATTCCCTTTATTTTAAGGACGGACGTGTCACTCTTTGCTTATGAAAGTGTCAATCGTAACAAACAAAAGTGTCAATCGTAACAAATAATTTTTTTTATTTTTTTCCAATTTTTTTGATAAGAAGGCGTGTCATTTGTAATGAATAAATGTGTCATTTGTTACTTATCCAAAGTATCAATCGTAACAAACAAAAATGTCATTTGTATTTGAATAAAGTGTCATTTATATCATTTATTGAATATCAATTATTTTTTTAAAAAATGCAATTTGTTTCGAAAAAAAATGTCATTTGTTTATGAAAAAAGTGTCAATTACAACGAATGAAAGTGTCATTTATCTTAAAGTGTCAATCACACTGAAGTAAATTGGCACTCAGAATTAAGGAACGTGTCACTTTCATCTACTAATCAATATGAAGCATAATAACCATAAATATTACCTAGAGTGTCAATCGTAATAAACAAAACTGTCAATTGTTCCGAATGAAAGTGTCATTATTTAGAACAAACGAACAAAAGTGTCATTGTTTAGAACAAACGACACTTTTGTATACAAAGAGTGACACTCTCGTCCTTATAATAAAGGGGAAAAAAACGAAAAATATTTTTTGTATTTCAAAACGAAAAAACGAAAAAAGTATCGTGTCATTCTTTGTATTTCCGAAAAGATGAAAAAAATGAAAAAACGAAAAAGACGAAAAAAAGGTGAAAAAAGACGAAAAAATGAAAAAGACGAAAAAGGCGAAAAAAAAACGAAAAAGACGAAAAAAAAAAGGAAAAAAAAGGCAAAAATGACGAAAAAAGTGAAAAAATGAAAAAAGACGAGAAATGAAAAAGTTGAAAAAAAAACGAAAAAACTCAAAAGTCAAAAAAAAAAAACGAAAAAATGCGAAACAGATGGAAAAAACGAAAAAATGAAAAAAGACGTAAAAAAACGAAAAAGGAAAAAAACAAAAAGACGAAAAAAAAGGAAAAAATGAAAAAATGAAAAAATGAAAAAAAAAAAAAATTAAAAAAACGAAAAAAAAAAGAAAAAAGCAAAAAACAAAAAAAGAAAAAAAAATACGAAAAAAAAAACAGCTCAACACATGAGTCAAAGCGGGTCAATAGGTCAAACATGGGTCAAAATTGGGCGAATTGGATCGTATTGCGTCAGATGCAGAATACGTACGCACACTATCCATCTCTTATCTATTTGGCTATTATAACAACCGCCCAAAAAAATTACCACTTTTGTATTTATTATTTATAAAAATGCAAGTATGTAGTTTTGATATTTAGTCAATAATTAATGTTGACGACAAGTATGAATGGTAATTTACTAGTACAGTAAACTTCAATAAAGTAATATTCGATAAAATAATAATTTCGCTAAGATAATAATTTATTCCGGTTCCAATATGGGTCAATGTACTAAAATAATGTTCGATAAAGTAATAATCTCACTAAATGAATATTTTTTTCGGTCATAAGGTTATTATTTTATCGAAGTTTAACTGTAGTTTGTAATTTCGACATGGATAAGCACCTTACGACAACGATAGTGTTTGGAACAGCACCTTAGGACAAAAAAATATTGAGCACAAAAATTACATTTTAAAATATATTTAATACTCAGATCAGGAAGAGGCCGGACCACGACAATATTTTACAGAAGAATCCATCAAAATGAATATAACAGAATTGCTTCTTTCAACTATTTCTTTTTTTATCACATATCATCACACATCATTTTATACAGAAAATGAGAAAATATACTTGCATATACATATAATACATATTCTTGAAGGATGTTTTAGTAGCTGAATTAGTCTCCAATAAGCAGGAAGCTCAAGAGAAGACGGGCGTGGAAAACTCATAGCCGCTTGTTACCTCCCAGACATGAGATTTATGAGGCCTTGGTTCCCGTAGAAATTGCCCACATCCCAATTATCCGTCGAAGACGACAGAGTCATCAATGCCACTACGATCGACCTCATGCTCGGCCGCAGTTGAGGATTTTCATGAGTACAAGCTCTAGCAAGCTGTGCTACCTGCAAATCACATTCATGCTTCGTGGTCAAAAGCAAGAACAAGAACCCATAAAAAGAACCAGATAAAATATATACTGACTTTTATGGCTGAGTCGAGGGGGTAATTATCTCCAAGTCTTGGATCGACCAGCTTCTTCAGGTCTTCAGTCGCATCTGGCTGACTAAGAACCTCCTCGAACTACATAAGACAAGTAGGGGAACGTGTAAATAGCCAAGTCTAGCACCAGCTACAAGTAACTGAACATGCTTACCAAACCAACAAGGCCCCTTGAATCTGCAGCATTTCCGTTTTCCTTAACTATGGCTTCCTTGGTTGATATCAGCTCGTAGATAACAACACCAAAAGCATACACATCTACTTTTGGAGAAACATCACCATATTGAGCATACCTGAAATAGTGTTACTAATGATATAAATTCGATTCCAATCACCAAACAATGGAACATAATTAATCATCTGACAATTTTCTTGATTATCAAAGAGTCTTGAATTTGATCACTAACTCGTTAATATCCGAAAAAAGTACCCCGTAAGCACACGAAACTACGTCAAACTACCACTACCATGTGTTTATTTTACTGCAAAAGATATTGTGTTCTTGAATAATATATTAATGCACAAAACTCCTATTGTCTTTTTTAACCGTGCGTGAGATTCACATGCTCTTAGGGCTACCAGGCAAGATTTTATGTTTTTTTATGATATAGATTGTCTAAAATTTAAATTATGAATTAAAAGGGAAATAGCGTCATTTTAATGACAAAGTAATGGGGAGAGAACTGAGAGTGTGTGAGTCTCATACACAGTTAAAAAAGACAGCACTGGTATGATGCAACCATTACGGTGTATTTTTTGCAATAAAGCAAACACAGAGTAGTTCGACGTACTTTCAGTGAACACAGGGTACTCTTTCGCATTTTGTCAGTTTATAGTTGTTGAGAACTTACTCAGGAGGCATGTAACCAAATGTGCCCACAAGTCGTCCAGTTGGTAGCGAATTACTTCCAACTTCAGTAAGTTTTGCCAAGCCAAAATCTGCAACCTGCACAATAAATCACATGGATGCTTGAATTTTGAAAGAGTTGTTATATTCAACTAAATGATCTAGAGCACAACCTTCCCATGGAAATTCTTGTCTATCAGAATATTTGCTGGTTTGATATCACGATGGATGTAGACAGGAACAGTGTGTTCGTGGATATATTCGAGACCTCTAGCTGAGTCCAGAGCAATTTGTATCCTAGTTGACCAAGTCAGTGGTTCCCTGCCTGGGAAAGTACATAACATAAGAAACATGATTAAATGCCATTGTGTAGCATTGCATCTGTGCATTTGAGCGTAGCAAACCTGATCCTCGGAGATGTTGGCTTAAGTTTCCATTCTCAATATATTCATATACAAGGAAAAGAGAGCCTTCCGTGCAATATCCTATCAAGCGGACCTGTTGGCAGCAAATAAAAGAAGACTAATCATACGGTGACTGCTGATTATGAAGATGATTGCAAACAGAATTTGTAATGCACAACAATGCAAAATATCTTTCAAACACGTAAAGGTTTTCAGTAGAGGTCATATCAAAAGATAAAACGGAGGAAGTACAACTTGTTATGCCAATTCTAAAAAACAAAAAAATCCAAGAAATTGCACCAATTACAGAAATAACTCACTGCTCTCAGAAAGAAAAAGTAGGGAGGAATAATATAATGCAATACCAGGTTAAGGTGATGAACATTTGTCAAAACCTTCAGCTCAGCAAGAAATTCATTAGTAGCCTGCATATCCATTTTCTTAATTGCTGCTTTCTGCACGAAAGAGAAACTTTATTAAAAATAATCCATCGACTGGATGAGACGTTCAAGTCTATGTTTGTGATTGGACATTTTTCCAGTGGCTCAAAAAGAAAATCGAGAAAAAACTCAACTCACCTCACCTCGGAGGTCAGCATAGTAGACAGCGCCAAACCCACCTTGACCAATCTTATTTGCCAGACTGAAGTTATCTGTTGCACTAGCAAGTTCTTCATATGAAAACTCGACGGATTTGTCAACAGTAATGCCAAGAGCTGGAGATGCACTAGAAACTTGTGCCTTGAAAGCACTGCCTTCAGTACCTAATCGAGCAGAAATAATTAACCAACCAGCAGGACTTATACACCCAAATGAAACAAAGTTCAAGAGTAGATGGCAAATCTTTACCACACAATATGAGTAATGTGCATCTTAGTTTAATAATGAAGAAACAAATCATTTCTATGATGTATCATGCAGCTTTACATTTTTCTACTCCTTGAAAGTTTATACCAGAAACATATCAGCAGTTGGCTTAAGAATCCAAGACTCTACAGAACATGGGACAAAAATGGTGATTCATAAGCAATAGCTGTATCTTGGCTCGTAATGAGTTCTTTATAGACAGAAATCCTGCATCAACTATTACTGGGGTTATCTCACGATTCTGTTTATGTATGAGAAAGTAGCTAAAGGCACAGTATATTAGCAGATGTCACCAGTTGCGATGGGATCTAGCAAACCGCCACCACTTGTACTTCCAAAGGGAATTGCTCAGTTCTTGCGGAATGTTCAGTGACTTTTGATCAATCAGTTCAGACTTCAATCTCTACTAAGTAAGTAACTACAATCTACAACCCTAGCACCCCAAGGTGAAACATTAACTATTAAACCAAAATAAACGTGTTTAAAAGAAATACATTTATGATGGGCCCTCTGCTCTATCCTCAGAGCTTTGAGCTGGAGCAACACATAAGCATTATCAAATTCAGCCCATCAAGTAGAAACGATAAAACTTTGCTGCAGAGGCCACTAACCATTGTCTACTTTTGATAGAGTTTTGTCTATTATGAGTTTTGAGAACATTTCTTAAACCCCAAATCCCAAACAAATGATATTATTTCCTTGTTTAACATGCCTGAAATTTTTATTGGTTCTGTAGAAGCCTAACAGAAAATGGAAAACTTCAGTTTTGGTCCATCAATATCATTTATATATTCTAGAATCTCACTTGTTTAATCAGAAATCCTACACAAGCAACATGCAACAGATGGGGTGGAAAAAAGAATATCAAGGCAGCCAAAGTAAGCTCTAAAGGAAAGATAGGCATATAATGTTGATTTCCTCACTTCTCTAACTTTCAGCAAAGTCCTTTAATTATTGTCAACCTGAAGTAAAAGTTAAAGTATCTGAACTAAACAGGACTAAACCACACATTGCAATGTAGCAATTCGGAAAACTTATTAAGACCAGCTCACTGCAACTGACCTTCAGATGTTGAGAGTAACTGGGCCTTCTTTATATTCTTCTTCCTTCGTAATACTACATACAGACAACCTGCAAATAGCAATATCCCAACTACTGCAGCAATTGATATCCCAGCAATGATTCCACCAGATAGTCCTGAACATAAGAAAAAAGCATACACTCAGTAAAAGCATGAATGATTTCAGAGATGCCTGCAGCTTTTCCCGTGATACCAAAACATGATTATCAAAATCCAAAAGAGGAAAAAGCCAAACCACCTTTGCTGCAAAAACGGGGAAAAAGTTGATATAAGTATGCAATGCTTAAAAGGTGCAGTAACCAACAAAGGAAACACATATTTGTTAGATCATAGCTTATGATACCTGGTTCTAATAGGCGGATATCTCCCATTCTGATCTGCATAATTACGAGAACCATTAAGTAAGTATATGGATAGTAAATCTAGAATTACAAGTAAGAATGTCAAATCAGGAGATACTAAATAATTATGAAAAATGGCAGGCTTCATAAGAGAACAAATCCTACAAATCTTTTTCAGCCTGTATAGCGCTTGAAAGAAACAAGATCGACTATGTATAGAACATCTATAATGGTGAACATTGTAATCAATTTAATTAAAGCTACACAATTATACTAAAGACTTAAAACTAAACTAAAACCACATTATATAAAGAGCTTATAAGATCCTTTCATCGTTCGCCTATAAACTTATGCCAACAACTCCTCTTAAATATATTAGAACACTTTCAAACTCACTATCCCAGCAACACTTCAAACTTTGCCAACACCTTCTGCTTGGATATGGAAGTTGTTTTAATGCAGCTTAGTTTATTTTTACCACATCCCAGTAATATCAAGTACTCATACATCCAAATATGATCACGACCCCTTAAATTCAAACTACCAAATATAATCTCAGTGAAAATAATAAGCAATGTCTGCCATTTATCATACTTTAGCGAGTAATTGCACACTTATGCAAAAACCAACCTTTTCAACTACAACCAAAATTCAATATCGACCTAAATGGATTACACAAGGGAGATAGTGGCGGCATACAACAAGAATTATTCAAATAAAAATAAAACAAACAAAATTACCGACCTTTTCCCGGAATATACACCAAGCCACTGCCTGAGTTGAAATTAGCCGACGGATTATATCTCTTGACCAAATCGACGGTCAAATTATTGTCCGCTGCCACCGACTCCAAGGTCTGTCCCGCCCTCAAAGGGTACGTAACAAACAAACCATAATCCTTGGACACATTCTCATCGCCACAGCTGCAATTCACCACTACACTCACCGTCACGCCGGTATCCGGAATATTTGATGCCGGATAATTATTGAACTTCTGCAACCAATCCGGAGTCGTCAAATTCGAGTAGTAAACTTGGGCAATATTCGTGTAAGTGACACCAGGAAACGTTCTGAACTGGAAAGCGTGGCCTAGGAACTCCCCGTCGTTGAGGCAGTCGCAACTGAACGGCACGTTCACGCGCGTAAACGCCTGCACGCTGTCTTGATTCGGGATACTAGGATTGTAGCTTAGGATTGTCGGAATTGAGACTTGCGTCATTTGAGAGACGAAGGTCAAGTTCGAATTTAGCCACATGTAGTAGGAGGCCAACGCCGTGTCGCAGCCGCGGCTGCAGCGGCCATCGGCGGCGACGGAGAAGATCCCGATCAAGAGTATTCCGGTAAAGAGCCTCATCTGAATTTCGTCGAACGGGTTGCAAACATTGGTGAAGATCTGAAGGACAAATCAAGTTAGAATTTTTATGTCTGCTTGGAAAAGAGCAGAATGATTCAATCATTCAATGGTCAGAGTTGACTTCAGCTGCTGCACTCAACTTTATTCTTGAGTTCTTTCTAGATAGAGTGCTTGGATTTTTATTAATTCAAAGGTTTATAACAAATAAAATTCCCAATTGTATTAAAATTTAATCATAAGTTAATTCGTGGTTTTAAATTAGATATTTTCAATTTTAATATTATCTACATAACAATTGGAATTTAGAATTTAGAATTAAAAATCTTTATAAAAATAATTTTCATTTTTTAGACGAATTGCACTTTTAGATTACAACCTTTTTTTTTTTTTTTTGTAAAGAGTAAATTTAAGGTCGATAACTTGTAGTAATTTGAAAAACAAAACAAAAGATGTGAAGCTAACCATATCACAGCTAGTGACTTTTGTCATATCAAAGGAACTCGTGGTTTTCAACTTCAAATTATGAAATTTTACTTTTAATTTCAATTTTTTGTATATATTTTTTGAAAATTAATTATTTGTCACCTTGGAAAACAGTCCTCATATTTTCAAAATTGTTATTTCATCTCTTAAATTTAGATTCTGGATCTGTCCTTCTACTGACAATGGTGTATTCAAACTTGTGGTGTTTGCATATTATTACTTACAAGAATGTTTAAATACAAAATTAAATATTAATAGAGGTGTCAAAGTCTTTAAGTTGGCAATCCTATCATGTCCAACTCTACGGGCCATCAGATAAACCCATGAGTCAAGTTCTTTAAAACATAGTCCTACCTAATTTTTATGGGTCATTGGACCACCAGGTCAAACCGACCCATAAATTAAATTATGTTATAAACTATATCTAATGAGAGAATAAGAGAGAGAACGAGAAAATAGATGTGTATTATTATGAGCGTGAAGACTCTATTTATAGAGTACAAGATATCGTTTGCAGGGTTTAGATATGGTCATCATATATATAGTAATTCTTATCTACAATACTCTCTCTTAATGGACCATCCCCAAACAGAAATTATTGTCTCGTTAAAACCATGCCAGAAAAACTCAATGGGATAAAAACTGGTCGAAGGAAAAAAGAGTACAACTGCTCTACTTCAATATAGTCATTCTTGATTCTTGAGTCGGTGCATATCAATCTTGTGTACCAATTTCTTGAATGTTGACGTTGGTAATGCCTTTGTAAAAGAATTCGCTAAATTGTCACTTGAGCGAATTTGTTGGATGTTGATGCCGCCACTAATTTGGAGATCATGTGTTGCATTGTCTCTTTTATGAATCAATCTCAATGACTCATTTACTCGTGTATTATATTGAATGCCTCGTTAAAAACCTTAACTAAGAAACCCCTTTAGGAAAAACTTAGAAAGGAAAAAAGAGTACAATCATTTGACCTTCAGGGTCATCTGACCTTTAGGAGTAATCTAATCTTTGGGATTATTTACAATTTGTTACTCGCCCTCAAGATAACAATCTTCAAGGTTAACTTCAAGGTCTAAACTAATATGTGCAACACAAATTTAACTATCCTCATAGTGAATAGCATGGAATATATCAATATATCATTATTCTCATAAACAGATCAATATCATGTTTCTCTCAAAGATAACAAATAATGGTCAATACCATTTCAATTTCTCCAATTACACATAAGTAAGGAACTTTTGGGCCTAAAACATCTTTGTTATCTTCTCTAGGTCTAAATGAGTCTCCATCCACTTCAAGTATTTGAAGCAACCATTAAGTAGCTATGTGGATGCGATACAATAAAATCTCTTTAAAGATCTTTCATATAGGTCGACTAGCATAACTCCATCAGGGATATGCTCGATCTGCAGGTCGAGACAATTATTGGTTCTACCTAAGTCTTTTGATTCTAACTCCGTCTTTTAGGCATGAGTTTATTTCCTCAACTACTTTTGTACATAATGATTCACATATCCTCTTTAGGAGGAATTGAGAGTGATGTGATCTAATTTTGTAATCCGCGGACTTTATATCTTTAGCACAAACAAATCTCTCACGCTTCTGGCGTTAATGAGAATTAATTAATTTATTTTGTCTATAAGGAACTTCAGTTCTTTCATGGTGCATATACAACAGGTACATGAGATTTTAATCACTCATTTTGCTCTAAATAACTTGATGAACTTCTGGTTCATAGTGCGTGAGAGAGTGACCCTTAAATCATTAATTTGATGTTGGGTTTGTAATTGTAAGTAATGGGCTCATATTAAACATTTTTTATTTTTTTTAAAGTGTGTTATGAGAGTCTGACCATAAAAATTGATATGGAATCATATTATTTTTTTAAAAAATAGGCTACTATACCGGGCCGTATTTTCGAATTTGGGGCCCTTAAGATTGGGGGCCCTAGGCAAAGGCCCAACCCGCTATTCGAGTGGGCCGGCCCTGACAAAATGTAATCAGTCTTGATGAATGACTCTTTGTTTCAACCTCAAAATTGTTAAAGATTTTCTAAAAAATTCTTTAATCACAATAGAGTAAAACCTCCATATAAGTAGTAATACTCTATACACAATCTCTTTATAGTAATAAAAAAAAATCTAGTTAACAATGGAACCATTTATAAATAAAAATATACTCTACATTTTAATATTCCATATTTTTTTGAGACGTCGGAGAAGAGGAGGGTGACAGTGATGGTATCTTAAATAGGTGGTGTGAGGGAATTGTCATGGCGGAATTGATCTTGAAATTGGTTTTTTGAAAGAGTTTAATTAATGAGGTTATGAAAGCGGATGAAAAATTAGATAGTGTTATAAATTATATGGCATAAGAGAATAATAGAGAACACGGAAAATAAATGTGTATTATTATGAGGGTGGAGACCTCTATTTATAGAGTACAAGATAAACTGTTAGGGTTTAGATATGGTCATCATATATGTAGTAAATCTTATCTATAACACTCCCCCTTGATGGACCATCCCTGAACAGAAACTACTGCCTCATTAAAACCTTGCCAGAAAAACCCAATGGGATAAAAACTGGTCGAAGGAAAAAGAGTACAGTTGTTCCACCTCAATATAGTCATTCTTGATCCTTGAGTCGGCGCATATTAATCTTGTGTACCAATTTCTTGAATGTTGACGTTGGTAATGTCTTTGTAAAAGAATCCTCTCAATTGTCACTTGAGCGAATTTGATGGATGTTGATGTCGCCACTCTTTTGGAGATCAAGTGTTGCATTGGCTCTTTTATGAATCAATCTCAATGACTCATTTACTCGTGTGTTGCATTGGATGCCTCGTTAAAAACCTTAACTAATAAAACCCTTTGGGAAAAAATTTAGAAAGGAAAAAAGAGTACAACCATTTGACCTTCAAGGTCATTTGACCTTTAGGAGTCAGTCTAAATTTCAGGATTATTTGCAATCTATTACTCCCCCTCAAGATAACAATCTTCAAGGTTATCTTCAAGACCGTCAAAATAGATATGATTGTCCGAAGTGGAAAGAAGCCATACAAAGTGGATTAAATTCACTAGAAAGCCAGAAAACATTTGGACATGTAGTTCAAACTTCAGAAATGTTATTCTTATAGGATACAAATGGGTCTTCATTAGAAAGATAAACGAAAACCATGAAAACACGAGATATAAAGTAGGACTCGTATCACAAGGTTTCTCTTAAAGACCGAAAATTGATTATGAAGAAACAAACTCTCTGGTAATGGACGCGATTACATTCAGATTTTTGATTTGTCTAGTTGTGTCAGAAATGCTTGATATGCGCCTAATGGTTGTAACAACTGCATACCTAAATGGTTTACTAGATAGTGACATATACATGAAAATCCTTGAAGGATTTAAATTGCTTGAAGCATATAAATCAAACCCCAAAAGCATATTTTCAACTAATTTGCAAAAATCATTGCATGGTTTGAAACAGTCTGGACGTATGTAGTATAATAGACTCAGCAAGTATCTCTCGAAAGAAGGATACAAAAATGATGATGTTAGCCGCTGTATTTTTATTAAGAAAACTGATAGTGGATTTGCAATCATAGCAGTTTATGTAGATGATTTTAATTTAATTGGGGTTTCTGAAGAGCTCGATAAAACTGCTGAATACTTGAAAAATGAATTTGAGATAAATGATTTAGGAAAGACAAGATTTTGTCTTGGTCTGCAAATTGAACATGTCCTTGAAGGACTATTTGTTCATAATCATTATATACTGAAAAAGTAATAAAGCGTTCTTATATGGATAAAGCGCATCCATTATTATCGACAGTGGTGGTGAGAACACTTAATGTGCATAAGGATCCATTTCGACCTACTGAAGATGGAGAAATAATACTTGGTCCTGAAGTACCATATCTTAATGCAATTGGAGAATTCTTATTTAGCTAATTGCACAAGACTAGATATAGCTTTTTCTGTAATCATTCTCACAAGATATAGCTATGCACCCACTTTAAGACATTGGAATAGTGTTAAGCACATTCTACAATACCTAAAGGGTACCATTGACCTTGGATTACACTACTCGAAAAGTTCTAATTATTTCTTTAATAGGGCATGCAGATGCGGGTTATTTATCCGATCCACATAAAGTCAAGTCACAAACTGGCTATTTTATTACATGTGTAGGAACTACTATATCGTCTTAGAAGTCTGTTAAGAAAACCTTGACTGCAACATCCTCAAATCATTTTGAAATAATTGCAATCCATGAAGCAAGTTGAGAATGTGTGTGGTTACGAAATATGACAATGCATATCCAAGAGACATGCGGATTGACTTCTTCAAAAGACAATCCAACAGTGTTATATGAAGACAATGTCGCTTGTATCACACAATTGAAGGGAGGGCTACATCAAAGGCGATCGAACAAGCATATTTCTCCCATATTTTTCTACACACATGACCTTCAAAAGAATGGCGTCATTGACGTCAAACATATGCGTTCAAGTGATAATCTAACAGACGTATTCACAAAGGCGTTATCGACATCAACATTCAAGAAGTCGGAATACAAGATTGGTATGCACCTTCTCAAGTATCTACAATGATTATTTTGAGGGGGAACAATTGTATTCTTTTTCATTCGCCAGTTTTTATCTCATTGGGTTTTTTTGATAATGTTTTAACGAGGTAGCAATTTCTATTTAGGGATGCTCAATCAAGGGGAGTATTGTAAATAAGATTTACCATATATATGATGACCATATGTAAACCCTAGAGGCCCATAAGTCAAGCTTGTCTAGGCCCAAAAGTCAATCTTGTAGCTCTATAAATAGAAGTTTTCACCCTCATAATAATATACATTTATTTTCAACTATCTCTATTGTTTTCTATTTCTCTTTAGTTATAACAAATATTAACTTAAGAGATTTCAATATATTATATTCAAAATTGTAATCACAAGCATGTATCTAAAAAATGAAATTAACTTTTTCTATATTATAAATAAGTATTTTCAAAATATAAATTTAAAAAGTATATATATTTATTTCTATTCATTAACTGAAATGAATTATATGTATGAATACAATTATGACTAATAAACAACTACAATTGAAACCTTTTTAGATTAAATATATTAATATTATATACAAAATTATAATCACGAGCATGTATTTTGAAAAGTAAATTAACATTTTCTATATTATAAATAAATATTTCTAAAATATAAATTTTAAACATTTTTTAATTATATTATGTAATCAAAATGGATTATTATATCATATAATACATTTCATACATATAATTTATATACAATTATGATTAATTCGCAATTACAAGTGAAAACTTTTTATAACAAGTGAAAAACTTCACTAATATTATTCACTGAGTTTTTATTATGCTAAGCATTCCATAAATTAAAAACTCGCTCATGTCTTTTAAAAACTACTGCTATCATTTACCACTTAAAAATAGTCGTTTGTATTTCGGAAAACATACTAATTTAATTAATAACAAATGCAAAAGTATTTTTTTCTCCTAATCAAATAATACAAATCATAATCTTCCATTCAATTATCAAAGAAACTTTCTAACAAAATGGAAATCAAAATTGAACAAATTTAATTAGAGTATAATACTTATTGTTAAATTAATTTATAAAATTTGCTTTAAGTTTTGGACAAAATTAATTATAAGTCTTGAAATTAAAAAAAAATACATATTTTTTTTTGTTAAGAATAATATTATAAATTAATTTAATACTTCCTCCGTCCCATTATTAGTGGCCACCTTTCCTAATTTGGACGTCCCGCTATTAGTGACAACGTCCTAAATTAGTAAAAAGTTAACAACCTCTTTCCTACTTTATCATTTTATCTATCTTACTTTATATCTACTCTCATTATTATACTCATTTCTCTCTCCTACTTTATTATCTTCTCTCTCATACTCTCTCATTATTACACTCATCCCTCTCTCCTACTTTATTATCTACTCCTATCTCCTACTTTATTACATATTCTCTTAATTACCGTGCCGAAAAGAAAGACGTCACTAATAATGGGACGGATGGAGTAGTACTTAATAACTATAAACTATTCAATAGATAAAAACTAATAGTACAATTTTTTTGTTAAGAATAATATTATAAATTAATTTAATAATTATAAATTATTCAATAAATAAAAATTAATAATACAATTTTAAATAACTTATGTATAATATTAAAATTTTAAAATTCTAAACCCCAACACCTCACCAGTCACCACCGTCGCTCCCTCTCCCTCACTCTCTCTGCAGATAAGAAAATTCCCACGCTCCATCTCCCTCGCGCCCTCACTCTCTCTACAGATAAGAAATTTCACACCCTCCCTCTCCCTCACGCCCTCACTCTCCCATCTCCGCCCTTGCATCCCAACCCAGCCCGCCGCCGTCGCCGACCTCCGTGCCGTCTGCTTCCGTGACCCACCGTCGCCGACCTCTGATTCTAGAAAGCGTAAAGGCAATTTCTGCTTCTATCTAAAAATTTTAATTTGAAGTCTGAGAAATGAGATATAATTTCTTTTTTTTTTTTTTTTTTTTTTTTTTTGATTTGAGGAACCTGCAGCCGCTACCTTCTGCGGCCTGCAGTAAACCTCAACTCGCTTGTGCAGTAGCCTGCAAACCACACAGGAGGTTCAACCACCCTAAGGTGACAGGCTCACACAGAATGGCCAGTGAGGATTGAACCCATGAGATATAATTTCTACTTTTATGAAATGAGGTAATATGAATGAGATATGGAATTTTACTAGGTCGTCCGTGGGGCGGGTAGGACCTGTCCCGTGCGGTCCGATTCCGGGCCAAATTAGCAGACCCATGTGTGTTCGCGGTTCCTATGCGCGGGTGGGTCCTGATAGTATGATATCAGGACACGACCTGCAACTTTGTATCCCTAACCTTTATATAAATGTTGAGAAAAATATTTAAATAGTGAGCCGGGATAAAGGGCTTATATGAGGATAGGCTTTTATATTATTTATTAATTAATTATCATACATTCCTGGACAGTTTAGTTTTCTTACTAGAGCAGGCTTTTACTTGCCATCTAGGTTAACAAGTTCCTTACATGAATGCTTATGAGCTATATGCTACAGGTTTATGTTGTTAGAGATAGACAGATAGTAATAGAAGTTAGAAGTCTTGTAGATCTTGCTTCCACATAGTTTATGCTTTCTACGAGTAAAATAATGTTGGTTTGTTGCATATTTGTAGGTGATTCACTTGCACTCCATTGGGTTAGAGAAGCAGCAAATATGGCCAGCAGTATCATGGCTCCGTTGCTAATACTCCCCTCCTCTTCTGCCAACAAGCACAGGCGGTTTCTTGCTTGTCCGGGGCAGTATCAGCCTATACGAGCAATGAAGGTGGAGAAGCCATTGGAGGAGCTCTACAACGTGAAGGTGGAAAGAAAAGTGTCAAAAGAGCGTCTAGCAGAGCTCGGTGTGTCAAGGTGGTCTGTATGGAAGACGGGCAAGTGCAAACTCCCATGGGACTGGCAAGTCGATCAGCTCGTTTACATCGAGGAAGGGGAAGTGAGAGTGGTGCCTGAAGGGAGCGAGAAGTTTATGAGTTTCATTGCTGGTGACCTTGTTCGCTATCCCAAGTGGTTCGAAGCTGATCTCTTCTTCAATGATTTCTACCAAGAAAGATACAGGTTTCGAGCATATGGGGATGATTAGCAGATCTTAATCATTTTGATATTTGTGTTGTATGCTAGATCCTTGGTTTGAAGATTTACATTAATCAGACCATTGTTGAGGTTATACTATGTTTGTATCTTGTCTAGTAAGGGCCGCTTTTTCTCTAACATTTTATTGTTATTTACCTCTAGTTTTTCATCTTAGGAGTACTCATTTTTTAAATTGATGAAAAATTCATTCAAGTCGAGCTTGAGCTTGAGCTTTTAGCTTTAGAAGCTTAAGCAAACGAGTCTGTCAACGTTCAAGAAACACAGGGGAAATGAAAACGATAACTGAAACAGGGTTGAATCGATATAACCAACAGGCTCACAATGAGAAGTCAATAATGAGAGGTACAATTACTTAGTCTGCACAAAGATGGATCAATAGACAACTAAGTTACCATAGATTAGGACAAAGCCTCGGTCGGGCCTCGTCTTAGTTTCCTCTCTGGACTGTACAATTCCACAATACAACAACAAATAGTCGTGCAACTGTGCAAGAAAACTGGTGGATACTCATGCAGGTCATCTCTTTCTGCGTTTTGCCTCCACCTAACAATCGATTAAAAGAACAAACGATCAAGGGTACTTGAATAGAAAGAACTGCTATAATAGCAACGAGTATGGAGTGTAAAAAAGCAGAAGAAAATGGAGAAAACAAATAAGATGACTGGAAC
This sequence comes from Lavandula angustifolia, assembly GCA_028984105.1. Taxonomy (NCBI): domain Eukaryota; kingdom Viridiplantae; phylum Streptophyta; class Magnoliopsida; order Lamiales; family Lamiaceae; genus Lavandula; species Lavandula angustifolia. The sequence goes on along the minus strand of CM054823.1, from coordinate 8,483,916 downwards.
AGGAAGAACCAATGCCTATCTCACTCACTGTTTAATAGTATTACTTATAGATTTTTGTGTATTAGTTAATACATTTACTTGGATCTTTGTGTATGTTCTACCATATTATCAAATAGTGACAAGGCCTCAACCTCACAAGTGATATTTGCATCAGAAAGACGAGCCTCACCTTTGTCTCAGCAGTTGGCGATACAGGAAATGAATTCAAAGACCTTTTGGTATCATCATCAGATGAACAGTCAGAGCACATGAACTGATCCAGCTTCTTTGCTTCTTCAATAGTCATGCCCATACAAGAAGGATGAAACCTTCGACCAAAAAGATGCATCAGATACACACAACATGAGATGCACTAGTTCATAATCCAAGTTATTGGACACGTAAAACATAATGCAAGTTCTAAGTTGGCCCAAAACGAGGATACATCATAATAGTTCATAATCCAAGTTATCAGGAGGTACCCGTGAATTTGAAAATTTCAGCCCTCTCTAGATATACAACAGAAGTTACTTCAAAACAACCTAACTCACTTCTGAAAAGATTTCTGAATATTTTTAGAATGTGGAATCTGGCTCTAGTAGTAGGGAATGCCAAACTCTAATCATTTTCCAACTACTTATCATATTACTATTTGTCGTAAAAACAAGTTGCGGAAATGGTAAAATACATGCCAAATAAAGCATTCACCAGCCATATCAATTGGGTCAATTACCAGAAGTTTCTTCTCTTTCTCAGCTAAGGGTGTTGACATACTTCAACGAACTGGAAATAAGTCAAGCATGGACTAAGGTGGTCATCTGGATGTTTGTTATGCCTAAAATATCAATTTATTTTCTATACTCTATTTAAACATTTAAAACTAGATAAGCACCAGCTGATTGGATTGGTCAGGTCGGAGACCGTGATGAAACTCAGCTTGGATGCATCAATGGATGGTACAATTTGCAGTGGAGGGCGAAGAGATGAAAATCCCAAATGTACAAAACAAAAGAGTTTCAAGACACCCCTTGTTCTAAAATGGCTGCAGGATAGATGTCATACCAGTCTTTACATCCTTCACATTGAACCATGAGATCATCTGGGTTATAAGGCATCTCACACTTGCAATAGCTTGAGAAACAAAAATATGCAAGAATTAATATGAATGTTTCTAATATTTATCATCTGATCAGCAAAGCTTTAATGAGTAAACTCACACAGCTACACGGTCAGGGGTGAAGCTTCCAGTAGCAGCCTTGTACTCAAACCTGCAAAAGTAATCCTCCGTTCCCACATTCTCGAGCTTGGTGTAGTTCTTAAAGTTGTGCACAATGCACTTGCCTTCAATTGTGTGAGCACTTTGTACATCATAGTGGTCTGACAAGAAGAGCTCCTTGGCACCATGGAACTGCCTACGCCCTCCAATTGATTCCTCAGGGCGGTAGTACCACCTCACTCGTACTTTGATGTTATTCCTGTGGTCAGCCTCGATTGTCTCAACTCTTGCCACGTATGGGGACTTGTCTGAATCCGATGGTCTCATTAACACACAATCTCCAGCTACAAAAAACACTCATATATGTTAATCCAAAACAGTGAAGCGTGCTAGTACAACAATACATACGAGCTCAAAAATACAAACCCCAGCAAAAATGGCAGAGGGAGATGAGTTCAATCACATTGACAGAGAAATCGAATATGACGTAGCTAAGTAGTAAATATGCAAACCAATGAGCTCCAATACAACTTATTGCAACTAACTAACAACACAAATTGAATGAAGAAGCTTACACAAAAAAGAGAAAAAGAAAAATAAATAAATAAATAAATAAAAGTTAAAACCAACTTTAAGTTCTAATCAACACACAAAAAAACAAAAACATTCTCTAATTCCGGGAAAAGGGAGCATCTTTCCGCAGTATAAAGCCAACATAACCTCAAAACTGACATTCAATAGGACAACATATATAAACAACCTAACCACGTTAGTCAACAATCAAAGCGAGGGATTGCAACCCCAAAAATGAATTAAAACATAGAATGATTCAATAAAAGGATGAAATGGAAGTACGTCTGACAACTTTGTTGGTCCCTTTAATATTGTAAGAATCGATGTCCTTTTTCCCCGGCTTCGTCTTGGCCATCTCGATATGCTCGGTCGAAGGAAGCGTATCAGATTTCCTCTTCGATTTCAGGTCGAACTTGGGAGTAGAAAGAGAAACAGAAACCCTAATTGCAGGGTTGAAGAGAGTATTTCGGTACAGGGAGAGATTTTGTCGGAAGACAAGAGTTCAGTCCTGCCCGCGGGCAGCTCTGCTAATGTTAATCGATAGATCTTGTTAATTTAATTTTGTCAAAGACTTGGAACATGTTCAAATTCATAAGTTCGACCTGGTTGGATTGGATTTTACTCGTATTTGATTCAGTTTGATCCGTTGACTCAATATGTTGATGTTATTATTTATTTATTTTTTTCATTTTTTTCATTTAAAAAAAAAAATCCTTTTTTTCTCCTTTATTGTAACTACGAGCGTATCACTTTTTTTTGAACAAAAGTGTCGTTTGCTTTAAACAATTTTTTTTTATTTTTTCGATTTTTTTGAAAAGGGAAGTCGTGTCATTTATAATGAATAAATGTGTCATTTGTTATTTATCTCAAAGTGTCAATCGTAACAAACAAAAATGTCATTTGTATTTGAATAAAGTGTCATTTGTATCATTTATTGACTATCAATTATTTTTGAAAAAAAAAATGTGATTTGTTTCCAAAAAAATGTCATTTGTTTATGAAAAAGTGATAATTAAAGAACGTGTCAATGATGTCTGTTTAAGCCATAATTCACAGTAGAGAGTAGAGTGTCAATTGTCTCTGTTGTGCGTGTCAATCATGACAAAAGAACATGTCAATGATGAGCAGAGTGTCTGTTTAAGCCATAATTCACAGTAGAGAGCAGAATGTCAATTGTCTTTGTTGTGCGTGTCAATCATGACAAAAGAACGTGTCAATATGAGCAGAGTGTTTGTTTAAGGCATAATTCACAGCAGAGAGCAGAGTGTCAATTATCTCTGTTGTGCGTGTCAATCATGACAAAAGAACGTGTCAATAATGTGCAGAGTGTCTGTTTAAGCATAATTCACAATAGAGAGCAAAGTGTCAATTGTAACATGTCAATGATTTGCAGTGTCTGTTTAAGCCATAATTCACAATAGAGAGCAGAATGTCAATTGTCTCTGTTGTGCGTGTCAATCATGACAAGCGAACATGTCAATGATGTGCATATTGTCTGTTTAAGCTATAATTCACAGTATAGAGCAGAGTGTTAATTGTCCATAGCAAACGCAAGTATCTCAATACTCCAAACAAAATCAAATTCCCAGTAAATAAAATGACTCTCATGTTTATAAAAATCTAAGATAACAATAATGTGAAAAGTTATACTACGAACAACTTGTTCCAACATTGTAATTCAAATTAACACCATTTTTACCTCAAATACCATCATTCCTCACACTAAACCTACTTCATGTGGCAATTAATTTTTCAGTATCACATTTTATACAAATATTCTAAGAATAAGAAGAATCAAATTACAATATCAGATTTCAAAAACTACCAACTTAGAATGCAATCAATAGGCAGAAACCATGAAAAAATCACCAAATACCAATAAAACCATTAAATTTATCAAAATTCTTCATAAATTTAGAGAGCGGTGGCGGATCTGGATGATCACATAGAGGTGGATTCGACCACCGGAGTGACGGAGGCGGAGACGCGAGGAGCGACGGAGGTTGAGACAGAGAGGACGGTGGAAGAGAGAGGGAAGTGGAGAAAGATAGCACGCAACGATCTCGTTAGTTATCGACTCCGGATTCCTCTTCACATCCTCAACCACAACGATGGAGAGGAGAGAGAGCGGTTGAAAGATCTGAGCGGAGCGGAAGAGGACGGTGAAAGAGAGAGTGGGGAGTGGAGAAAGAGAGAGAGATGAAGATCTATTAACAAGAGAAAAGAGGGGAGAGAGAGAGAGAGGGATGCAGCTCCCCTCCTCTTGAATTTTTTGATTTTTTTTTAATTTAAATTCATCCGGGCAAATAAAGATCAAATCAAATTAAAATTAATAAATTGAATAATATTGCATGTGCAAGATTCTCTTTAATTTTAACATTTAAGATAAAACTTTGACTTTTCTAAAACTATTTTTACTTTTGATTCATCTAAAACAAAACAGTAAAATTTACAGAATTTTTAATCTTTTGAAGGTGAAATGCAAAATACAATTGATACGTTTTTAAATTTGAATTTTACTTAATTATAACAAAGTATTACCATGTATAATGTGCGACACTTAAATAATTTTTTTTAATTTGTTGCCACAACATTATTATCACTTAAATAGCTCTATTTTTCTTTTTTATAACAAGGCAAACAAAAAGAATGACTCTAATTTTATCAAGAGAAATATTGAATTTTATCAAGCAAATAATATATCTGGAAAAATATTGAATTTTATGTAATTGTCGGCTCGAAATCCACGGGTGTGTGCGTATCAATTTTAAAATCGGATCCTTTTTCTTTTATTAATTATTTTGTAAATTAAAAATCAGTTGTCACGTTTTCTTTTTTCTTTTTCGCATTTATCAAAAAAGAAATTAATCTTAAAAAAATAATTAAGGTAAGACGGACTAAATTCTAATCATTTAGCTATCACACGCTTTATTTTCAAAACATCCACCACCCCATTCAGAAACTCTTCGCGTTTATTACATTTGCAATTGCAATTCTTTCAAAATTCATAATATCACGTAATCAAGAATGAAAATAAATAAATAATCATAATTTTACCCCATTTAGTGAGTAGACCTGCAATAAGATGTAGAGGATGAAGCTTCTTCCTCTCCAGGGTGCCTAAATTTACCGGCTATAGTTTCTGGATGACGACTGAATTGGCGATTCCGGCATCGTGTATGGTCTGGTCCAGTTTAGTGAGCTGCTTGGGAGGGAAACCCATGTTTTGCAGTTGATAAGTTGTTGGGGCGTCGGGTGGAGATGCATCGATGAAGCCTCGGATGTCTCTGATGGTGTGGTGGACCATCTGCCAACCTCAGCTGAATAGATGTACAGGGTTGTGCCTCATCAACTACCACAACGGAGGATGGCGTGGGAGCGGCAGACACTACTGTTGGAGCCACTGGCGCTACGGACGACTCTTCTTCACAGCTTCCCATATTTACAAAAACAATGAGCAGGCAGCTAATAAGATCAATTAAATCTTTTAGACTTGAGCCTAAACCTTGTAGTCTTCCTCCTTCCTTGAAAGATTGACATGAACCGGAGCCCTCGTATCTGCCGATGCAAGTTCCCTTGGGCACTCCGACTTTGTAATACTCTGGATCGTGACATGTTTAAACAATAACAGCTTAGAGGCCCATCATCCACAGTAAAGCTATTTCTCCAAAGAGTCATGTTGTGGTTAACAACTTGAGGTTGAGGCAGCTGGTCCGCCGTAGAGAAGTATTGACACCACCCCGGAAAGTAGCCTTCCCATTCCAGCAAAGTTTCTCGGTGAAATATGTTCAGCAGACGCTTCTACAGCTCCTGATTGCCTGGCTCGATTAAATTTAGCAAAGAATACCAGTTTCTTCAATATGTAATAAACTAATGTTTCATCATTAGAATGAATAAAATCCAACTTATCCACACTGCACAATATATCAGAGGCAAATTCATCAATATACATAGTAACCTAGGATTCGACAACATGATCAAAATATCCTACTGAAGCGCAGATAACATTATTATACTACCCAGTGAATCAATTTGTTATCAGCAAAACGGTAAATTTATCAAAAATAATCATCTGGCATGTTTATCTAAATTAAAAACACAAGAACCTCTTTTACCCGCCTGCTTTATAAGCGCAGTAGATCCAGATAACATTTTTGTAGACAGATCGCACGCAAAACGTGGTTCATTGTATCTGAGGTAGAGCATTCGCAGAACACTTGCAACAATCTCTGCAAGCCTCCTTCCTACAACAATAGTCCTCTAAAATGCTGATTCGTCGATATACGATTTGCAGCTTCGAGCAACTGGCAAACCCCTTCTTCTGCCAATGCAATTCGACCGACTTATAGCCAGTGGCGATTTATGTGATAATTCGTGTCCAGACATACTTGGACCCTTGACCCGTTGCAAATAATTAAAGTACCATACCGCTAAACCATCACTTTCCAACAATATGAAAGTAAAAAAATTAAATTCTAATGTGGGTAATCGCTCCCACTGTTTATAGCATCGGCTACGTGGGACTGAGCTATAGGGGGTATTTGGAGTAGCTAAAGCTTATTGATAAGTGGTGAAATCTGCTTAAAGCAGCTGAAAGTAGCTTATTTGAAAATTACAATGGAGCAGCTTAAAACTGAGTTTCCAAACTCCTAAAATATAGCTTTAAGCTATAAACTGTGAATTATAAGCTGTTCCGAACACCCCTTAGTTGAATCAAATTTGCACAATTCTATCTAAATCGGAACTCCACCATAAGCATTAATGGCCAACGCGTTCTTGGGATCACTGGTGATGAACTCTACAGACATGCATGACTACAATTTTGTAACATTCTGAAATTTTTTAGAAAATCACATTTTCATTTCATGCATGTTATCTTGTGGGTAAGTCCTATTATCGTGCCTTAAAGTATAATTAAATGTCAAGCATAAATATAGCATTTAATCACGCAATTCATTAGCGTGAATAATCATATGTTTTAGTTGATTAAATGCTTTAACATGTTTGTTGAACTGGGAGTTTAAATTAGTTGATGAAATGATATATAGAGTGCTTTATGTGCCTTCAACAGTAGTGCGTATCATCTCCCCTCTTCAATTTTTTAGTTTTTGCATATTTCATATTAATGTCTTTTTAATTTGTGCATAGTGAATTTATCTACACAAAGAAGCCACGAGTGTATGAAAAAGCCAAGAGCGAAGAAAAAAAAAAGGTGTTTGGTGGTGGGGTCTGAAGGAGTTCCTTATTCTTTCATTTATCTTGCATTTTTTGGGGTATGGGACAAACAACAATCATTGTTCTTGAAAAAGTACAAATTTGATAAAAAAAATTGATACCTCAGGTTTGTTATTTGCATTAGTTAGGATACGTAACGTATAATGTATGTTTTATATTATGATTGAGGATAGGGCACGTAATATTTACTAGATCGTGGGCGACATAATACTGCGCAATTGCAATAATTAATAATACCAACTGGAACAAACACCTAACATTAGGATATTGTAAAAAAAAATAATGGGTTGTTCTCAGTTAAAAAAAACACCGAACCATCCGAAAAAAGTAAAATAAATAATAATAGGGTTTCTCCTTTTTCTAAATTATTATAGAATTAACATACAAATAGATACTTCAAAGTACTTAATAATATTTTATTGATTGAATATTTCATCGGTTTAGAAATGGAGATTTGAGACGTTCTAGTGTTTGATACGGTTATATAAACACGTACAAAAAGGAGTGATTGACCCATATCTAGGTTTTCAACGAGGCCCACTAGAACTATTATCGTCCACAGGGCTTACATATTCAAATGTTGATGCGATGGTTAGTACCGCTATTAAATTTATTATCTAAATTATTACTAAGAAAAATAAATTATTAACTCAAAGGAGTAATTGTAATGCGAAATAAAGTCGAAGTTAATAATAAAAAAAATAATACTACTTCCGTCTTGCTATTGTTGACCACTTTCTTTTTGACACGAGAATTAAAAGAGTAAAAGCTAATTTTACTTCCGTTTTATAAAATTTGACAAAATTGTTCAATTTTAGTCTTTTTTGCACGTGTACATGCTCAAAAAATTAAAAAAATAAATAAATTTTTAAAAAATATTCTCATATTGTGAAATTAAAAAATAAATTTTTCACAAATAATATTTATTTTTATTTATTTAATTATCGGCACGTAAACAAGTGTAAAAAAAGATTAAAATTAAACAATTTTGTTCAATTTTACAAAACAAACCCAAATCAGAATATTTATCAATATATTTGACTAAAATTGATCATGACCCACATAACAGATTAAAAGTGGACAAACGCTAATACTATAATAGATCAAAATTACTTTTTTTCAATAAAAGAAATTATAATAATTATTTATCAAATTAAAAAAATGATCATTATTAATAAAAAGTTTTAATTGGAAAATGTGGCAATAATAATGAGAGGGAGATATTAATAATTACGCGTGAAGTGAATAAAGAGAAAATGATTAAATTAACTAGCATTATTCGGTGGTGTAGGAAGAGAATAAGCAGGGTACGTGGCAGACTCTGTTGCGGAGGCTTCGGCAGGAAGCTTTGCATTCAGGCAAGCCCAACACGTACGATACGTATACGCTTTGTGTGTTACTTGTTTCTGACGAGCTGAGTTCGTATCTAGGCTAATACGTATACTTTTGTGGAAATATATGTTTATACCCATTTCCCTTAAAAAAATACTCCCTCCGTCCCGCTAAAAACGTCTCAGTTGACTTCGGCATGGAGATTAAGAAATTTTAATTTAGTGTGTATTTTATGAGTTTTAATTGTATAAAAAAAGGACACAGTTTTCGAGGGGTGATTGGTGGAAAGAAATGAGAATTATCCAAATTTTTGCAAGGCAAGTGAAAGACAATCGATTTTTATTTTTTATATTTTTTTTATATTGTATTTGAAGAAATAATCTAAAGTTTTAAAAAAGATAAAAATCATAATTTTCTGAGTTCGGAGCGGAACATAATCGAGTGAGAGATAGATTTTTGAAGAGAGAGAGTATAAGAATGTGGGGGGTTGAGTAGTGAGTAAAGGGGACCCACTTCATTTTATGTTTAAAAGTAATTTTTACTATTTTAGGAAAGATGACAGAAATAGCAGGACAACCCGATTAGGCAAGTAGGACAGAAATAGCGGAACAGAGGGAGTATAAAACTACTCACCCACTATAATTATAGTTATAAAATATCCAAGTTCACTAATTTACACTCATTTTTCACTTGTTTTATATGAGATTTGACTAACATTGGAAGCGTCTTGTTTTTCATTTTAGGCGTCCCATTGAAAGCGTCTTGTTTCTAAAAAAGGCAAGAATATGTGGACAAAATTTAACTATCCAAAAGTCAAACAGTATACACCACACATTATTATTTTCTTAACATCCGTGCCCATTGAAAACAAGACGCTTCCAATGGGACGGAGGGAGTATTTCTCAATGATTGTGCCAACGAGTGCGGAGGGGAGCCTACGGATGCCGACAAATGCCGATGGTGAACCAATTTTCGTCAGATATACACTATATTGAGTGCTGATGGAGTGTCTATGGATGCTGGGAAGAGCCTAAAATTTCTATCAACACCATATACATATCCATAGGCACTCCATCGACACTGGAAAGAAATATTGAAATATCAATCCAAATGATGAAAATCTGAAAATAATTTAATAATATTAAATATTTGATAAACATAACTTTAAAAAATAGGTAATATTATATTATTTTTAGTGGGAATGAATATTTGAACAAATGCCTACTTTTATATCTATTTATTAAATAGAAAAAAGAAAAGATTATTGAGATTGATTTGGCAAGAGCGAGAAATGGGCACGTGGCGTGTAGGAGCAGTTTCCAATCACATCCCCCGGTACCCCTATTACTAGAACTAGCTAGGCTACTACCGTCGTTATATTATATATACACGTCCCTCATTATCGTTGGACGCATCAAAGAAACACGCGGACAAGCTTCGATTTGCTCTGGCTTTCAGAATGTAAACCAGTCTTGATCTTTTTATTGGGATGATAATCGATTGAGCGAGTCGAGTATTACATTCTGAGAGTCGGAGCTAATCGATCAATGTTGTTCTTCTCTTCTTCCTCTTCACTCCAGCAGTTGTCTGGAATGGCGTTCAGATCGATTCCTGCCTTGCCAATCTGAAACACAAAATTAAGGATTTATCATCACACCCTTAATTACTAATTAATTTTATTTTCTTTTTTCAGGTACGTACCTTCTGCTCCAGCGCCATCTTTTCTTCCTCCAGCATCTTTTGCTGCACCCAGGTTCCACATGTAAATTAATACTAATAATAATTACTTAATTTGTTTATGTAATATGCATCTCCGCTTCCTCATAACTGTTATACTACTCCCTCCGTCCCATTGAGCTGTGCTCATTTCTTTTTTACACGTAGATTAAAGAGAGTTGTTAGATGTGAGTGAAGTGATGGGTCTCATAAAAAGAGAGTGAGTAATTGTGTGTAAAAATTTGCTTTTTTTGGAAACAGGAATAGATGAGTTGGACAAACTAAAAAGGAAAACGAGCACAGCTCGTTGGGACAGAGGGAATATTATATATGGAACTCAGCTCTCATCTTTCCTTATAAAGTAGACATTGTTAAACTTTGATGATGAACAGGTAAATTCATACCTTTTCATGAAGGGTTGATATAGAATCCAGAAGACATTGTGTCTGCATACCAGAGAAAGCAATAATCATGTAAGGATTGAGACATAGAATCTAGGATTCCTTTTGCAGTAGAGATTAATAATATCCCCTTCTACTTCGTTTAGCATAGATTAGCTATAGCTTTACGTTTACTCAACTAAAGTTACTTTCCACCACTATAACCAAATACTTTGTTTCACTTCCACATGCTTTTCACCAAAATTAAGCTCCTTCCTATTATGAATGTATCATCTATTCTATACAAGACTTTTTATCATCTATTACACTTCTTCCTTTGGCATGTCGCATCTCAAACAAATGGCAGCAGTCTCGAATTGTTTTTAATAACTTATGATATTAAGACTCGTATCTCCCCTGAAATTAATAGATCTATTGACAATTCATCATAGTTAAAGCTTTATCAACAAATGGGATCCAAAGTGAAAGCTTGTAACATTGAAGCAAAAGTAAAAACTTGTAGCTGCAGACAAAATATCGAAATCTGTCAGCTGCCAATAATACTAGCTCTGATTCAATGGCCTAGCTTACTGATTCTCCAGCTTTTTCGAAGAATGTTGGCAAAAGAAAGAGATGCAAATAGAACAACGAACATGAAAAGATCACCTTAGTGGTTCTCGTTTGTATCAGTGCATCCTCAAATTGTTTCTCAAGATGTAGAAAGTCAGCCACACTGAGCTCGTCGGCACATGGCTCCTTAAGCTCACTGCAAGCATAATTTTTTTTGTTACAGTTCAGCAACCTAATGCAAACTTAAGTAGAGGGGTGAAGTGACTGCCTTTTCGTGATTTGGACGAGCTCCTTACAAGTGAGGAAACGTGAATATTTGGAAGCCTGAAATGGAAATAGGAAAATTCTCAGAATAGTTTTAGGAGTAGACTAGTCTATCTGCTTGTTTTATTAAAACCCTGCAGGTGGGAAAAAGAAGTACAAAGTTGAACATATAGAATTTAAAGTAGGGTTGTCCAATTTGCAGAATATTGTGATCAAAGTATAAGGGACCAAATTGTTGTATTTCCCATCATTAGTCCTCTGGTCGTTGGAGAAGGCCAGGAAGATACTAAACAAAAAAAATTGTAACTAAGGTGGCGAGAACATTTGGATAGGTATAGTAAACCAGATGAATTTTCGAATGCTTCTGAAAATTCCTTATATACTTTCTGTTTTCCTATTCTACTAAGATTTTGAGCATGATTCCTGCTTTATTTGTTCACTGCTGCACAAGTAAATTCAGGTTTACAGATACCACCTTCAGTCAAGTTTGTTTTTACAACTAAAGGCCTAATCCCACTATATTGACATAAAAACCTCGTACCTGTGTCTCACTAACTTCAGTAGATGTACTTGACTCTGCCTCCACCAGACTATGATACCGTTGCAGGATCTCGGTCAAGCTGGACAGCATTCGCAATGAGAAAATATCCAGATGGTTAACTACAAATTGTCCTTGTGAACTATATAAATATCCAGAGCTTCTTGCCATATGGGATTCAAGTAGGAAGTTTTCCATCACAAAAAGTAATAGAGGTTGTAAATGTTTGCCATATTCCATGACAAATCAAGCTGGAACTGAAATATAAATATGAAGCCAGTCTTGAGGGATATTAAATCTTTTAACAAAAGCATATAAACAACCCAAAAGAATATTACCTTCGCCTATCCATTTTTAGGTCCACAAATCAAAAGAATGTACCAAATTACAGCTATACCAGGAAACTAATCTCTAGAATTTCAGATACGTTGTAAGCTAGTTGAAAAAAAAAAGACACCTAAAGCACCGCAACTAGGGCATGCCTTGCCACTTGATCTTATCCTCCGACCTAGATTCACTAAAGCTGGACTTTTGGATTGGAAAATATGAACCAGACTATATGAAAGATGGGACCCGCATAAATTCTTAAAATGAAACCATGGTAGAAATCTGATCTCTAATCTTGTACACTGGATTGACACCTCTATACAAGTGAATTATTCACTATTTTAGTTGTCTTCCAGTACAAAAAAAGTCTCACCAGTAATAAAAGAACGTGTTTTCGAGAATACATAGGAAATGTCTTAATTCTAAACCTCCAAGACCTGTCCTGTCCTAAGAAATTGAACCTCAAAAGAATGCCAACATTTTTAGTGCCTGGGGAACTATACAGGCATTTGTAGAATGACAAATTCTCAATTCATGAAAAGAGATTCTTTAAGATAGAGCCTGTATGAACTATACATTTAAAAGAGGATGCAAGGCCATTGTTAAGCCAGAAGGAAATACAAGGCTTTTAGTCCAAAAATGAATACAAAGCCACACTGCCAGATGAACGACTGGGCCATAAAATATAGGAAAAGGAGCATCAAGTCTCATATTAACTCAAGGAAATAATCTCTCTTTGAGACTTTAGTTTGATCTCCTTACCAAGGAAGGAAAGAGGGGAGGATGACAATGCTGACATCTTTCATACATGTTGTTTAGCCTATGCAAGAGCTTTAATAAATAAAGCATAGTGGGCCAAGTTAAATGTTTTCTTGTAAAGTCTTCTAATCTCTTATTTTTACTTTTCCAAGTTGAATGTAACTATAAAATAGACACGCCTAAATGTTTGCTCCATGTACACTTTATTCCATTTAGTCAACTATTCCTATAAAACTTACTTCAAGCCTATTCGGGTAAATCCAGTTACAAGGATAAATCTTATGGACCATAGAAGTGCCAAGGCAGTTCTTAACTTCACTCCATTTAGTAAAGTGTGAATATATAGGAGAAGAATTTGCTCTTATTGGCTGAGAAAATAAAAAAAAGCGAATATCAGCTAATGCAACAAAAATTGAAATAAGGATATGAGATACTAAAACTATTGTTTACATCTTAAATAGTTCAATGACACATGAAAGAGAATCAATAACTTCATCAACCTTCTATTCATGAATATATTAAGAATATTGCACTTCATTATGATAAACAAATTGCAAATGTAAGAGAAAATAACTTGCTCAATGTATGCAGGATACCGTCTCCACATAATACAAATTCTATCTATGCAAGCATAAGCATCTAAAAGTGACAAACTCTTCAACATCCCTCCAAGCTCATATCCAATTATTTTGTTGCAGTCCAAATTTTTGAGTATGGGTTTGCAATGTTCGAATGGTAAAAGAGAGCACAAGAAAACCAGAAAAACACACAAGGACTTAAGCTTTGAAAATACTGGAAACTATACTTAATATATGCAGGTGAACATTCAGAAAATACAAGGGAGGGAAGTGGAAAAGTCCATTCCCTCTAACTTGATTAGATAAACTTAAAACAACTACAACTGGATGGATTTGTTAGGATTTACTTATGGCCTATATAAGCAAAAGGTTATGATGTTCTGGCTCATCATCTACTATTCATATTTTCATTCCCCATGCAGCTTATCTCACTTAAGCTGCAGGGGATCACCTCCCTTCCTATTTCCACCTCCCTCCCCCCGGAATGGGGGGTTGCTTTTCGCCTCCGAGAGCCCTCCTATTGGAGGGGCCTTTTTCCCTTTTCACTGCTCCCCCGACGGCTATAAACTTTTTTTTGGGGGGGGGGGGGGGTGGAGGTACGCGGTTCGTATTACATTTTCTTTCCCAATTTTAGCGAAGACATAACCGACGCATAGCATAAAGACTTCCCACATATAAAAGATAATAGGTTATATCAACTTAATACAACAATTATCTGAACAAGTGGATGTACTGGTTTAAAAAATGAATGGCTCAAAGAAGGTATTGTAATTCCAAGGTCGGAGGGTCTCCATAGTATCAGTTGCAACTACTATACACAAATATACTTCTTATTATTGGGGTTTAAAGGTACAATCACTATGTGATGATTATAGAGAGAATTATGGCAAGAGACTACAAAAACAGCAAATTTAGTTTTCCTGTTGCTTCTTTCTGAATGGCAACATGAAGAGGAAGAAGATTCCAATGTGATTTAGGAATAACAGCAACAATATAAAACTTATTGATACAACAATTGACGTGATGGAAAACAATACAAAATTGAAAAAATGAATGGTATTACAATTCCACCACTTGAGAGACAAAGGGAACAGACCATACATCTTGAGCATTAGGAAACAAGTGTAGAAGCTTCAAGTCTTGTTTATTCTAGTGATACTAAAAAATTGATATATATTGCTCATTGTTGTAAAATTCTCCTAGTATACTTATTCTAGGGGGAGGTTACATACTTATTCTAGGGGGAGGTTACTTGAATCCAATGTTATGCTTTGGCTTCGTGTACATTATGAGAAGAAAAAAACTTAATATTCTAGAAGGACAAGGACAAGATGACTTCCTGATTTGATGTAGCCTTGTCACTTCCAAATCCGGCAGGTCGGACCATTGTTGCAGACAGATTTTCAGTGTTTGCAATATTCGAACACTTAAGAGAAAGTAAGAAAACAAAAGCAACAAGCGAGAGCGCAAAAATACAGAAACACTAGAGTGAATGATTAATATATGCAAATAGTTTCACAAAATACAAAAGAGAGAAGAGAGACCCTTCCCTGTAGAACTTAATTAGATAAAATATAAACTTGCTACTAGATAGATTTTTTGGATTTACTTATGGCCTATAAGTAGCAAAAGATTATGATATCTTGGCCCACCTTTCCTATTCACTTTTTCATTATCCATGCAACTTACCTCACTTAAACTGCAGGACGAGGATTACTTCCTCCCTTCTATCTATCTCCTGAACGTCTGGATCCGTGCTTTGAAATCTCTAGACTTCTCCTCTGGCAACGGCAATCCATACATCTGGAAGGTGTCTTTCTTGAGTTTCTGTATCTTCGACATATCGGCGGGGTCGAGTTTATCGAGATCTAAGGCTTTTACGGCACTACCGACTTCTTCTTCTATGACTCCAATATGTAGGGGTGTAACGGTTCGGTTCGGTTCGGTTCGGTTTTTTATATATTTTAGGAACCGAACCGAACACATATAAATGGTTCGGTTCGGTTCGGTTCGATGGATTTTTCAATATCGAAACCAAACCGAACCGAACCGCTTTTAAATGGTTTGGTTCGGTTCGGTTCCTCGGTTCACCTTTTTATTTTTTTATTTATTTTTTAAATCCTAAATAATGCAAGAATAATAGTTTGTAGGATATCACTCATTCCGAACTCATAAGTATAGAGTTGTTACTCATTTCTCTTCATTTATATAGATTATAATTGATCTTAACTTAAATCTAATATATAAATTCAATAATATTTTCATATAAGAAGGACAAATATTAAATAAAAAAAATTAAAAAATATGATATTGGTTCGGTTCGGTTCGGTTCGAACCGTTCAAAAATTCTTGGAACCGCGAACCGAACCGAATGAAAACGGTTTCTAAAAAAATAAACCGAACCAAACCGCGAAACCGAACCGAACCGTATTTTTCGATTTGGTTCGGTTCGGTCTGATCGATTTCGCGGTTCGGAACGGAACCACTTACACCCCTATCAATATGTAGTGATCCATCAAGCTTCAGTGGAGGAGGTAGTGGTCTAGGAACTAGGACTCGGACATTTTCCTTTTCAGCTAAGGCTTTCTGGACTCTGTCATAAATTTCAGGATCGCTCACCAAAAGCCATTCAGCAAAGGCATTTCAACATTAAACTTATAAAGTCATGCAAGTGTTGTTTTTAGTAAAACCTAAGTACACACAAGTATAAACCTGAACGATCTAGAGTAAACAACGTTTTTGAAACGAGACTATAATAAGGTCCTACACATTCCGCACACATACTTCTACTGAATTTTCAGTGAACTGACTTCAGCCAAGAACAATAATCTGTAGACTATATCACTAATGATAATGCGATCAGGAAGCTCACTTGAAATAATGAATCCCAAATTCAGTAAGTATACTTAGTACCATATTGACTTCCGCGTTCGAATTTTGAAACTTGGTATTCAGGTTTATTACCCCCACCACCCACACACACCCCCAGCTGAAGTATCGTCTTTGGACCAACACAAACTGATGGAACTTGTTCAATATAAATAGAAGACCTCCTGAAAATAGGAAAGTAGGCGTAGGATCTTTAATATCCGAACCACTTTAAAAACTGAGTGTCTTTACTATTTTATTGCATATTGACCATCTGCACTGAACTTATCTTCATAAAATCATACAAGTGTCATACAAGTGTTGTTTTCAATAAAACCTTAAAATATGCACAAGCATAAACTTGAACGATTTTCAATAAACAACGTTTTTCAAACGAAACTATAATAAGGGCCTACAGATTCCGCACACGTACTTCTATTGAATACTCAGTGAGCTGGCTTTAGTCAGTAAGCAGTAGCTAGTAAACTGTATCACTTCTGATAACGCGATCAAGAAGCTCACTTGACAAATAGGATCCCAAATTCAGTGAGTATACACAGTATCATACTGACTTCCGCGTTCAAGTTTTTTAAACTTGGTATTCAGGTGTATTTTCTTAAAAGTAAAAAATAATGTCATTTATTATCTTTTTACGAAACTACGTCATTTTCTCCGCCATCCGATACATCCACGTCAACAATTTTGACGTCCACATAGGATTCGATTTGGGGATTTTTTTTAGTCCGGTGTGCAAATTGAATAGATTTTAAAATTGGTGTATTTTAAGGAGCGTTTTGAATGTCGTCTGTAAACCAAATTCCGACCAAACATTATGAATTTATAGGCTAATATCCCAAGTAAATATTATCAAAATAACACATGATGTAGCACATAACAAGATTTATCCGATGATATTAATAAATTCTAGTAAATTATCTTCTGGCCATAGATCATAGATTTAATTTGCCCTACATTTTCATTCTTTAGATGTGAGATTGTCACGTAATTAGGTTAGTATGAAATTAAGTCAATTATGTTTTATAGGAGTTTTACATATGGGCATGATTTACTCATTGCCTAATATGTTCTGAATTAGCAATTTCTCTTGTATGTGTTTAATTGCAATCATATGTGTTGTGTATCCTGTGCATGGGAAATTCTTTATGCTCCCATCCGGCTGCTCCCCGAGTTTTGTAGCCTCGTGGCTTAAATATGCACGCTTATCTTTTAGATCCGCATTTTTGGTGGTATAGTTGTATATTGGGTGTACAATCTAATAGTGTAATTACAGCAGCAAAACAAGTGTCGAGTTCCTGTAACTAGTGTTTCTCAAATTGAAAATTGAGTAATTCGATTAAGTCACAATCTTCTGTTTTATATGGATATGTATTTCAAGAGAATTTTCAGAGCATGCATAAAGATTTATCAGGAATGGGATGTGGGATCTTTTTGTTAATCTTATTGTGCGTGCATAAATTTGGATAACTCCTCCTATATTAAAGGTTTTTAGGGGATGTATCCAAATTAACATGCTAAAGTTAAACCTCGATAAAGTAATATTTGATAAAATAATAATCTCGCTAAGATAATATTTTTTTCGGGTCCCGATATGGGTCAATGCACTAAAGTAATGTTCAATAAAGTAATAATCTCGTTAAATGAATATTTTTTCTCGCTCTCAAGGTTATTACTTTATCCAGGTTTAACTGTAATTCACATTATCATTATTACGGATATAACAGCCATCAATTTTGGGGAACCAATACCGATTTTAAATACCCGAATGATTAACCAACTTCTTACGTCGATGTCTATTAAAATTTCTTTTTAAGCATATAAAGAATTATTAACATAATTTCTTCGGAAATATAAAATTAGTATGATACAAAAATTAAAGACGAAATATTTACCATAAACAGCAATGAATATTGAATACGAATACATTGGACATTTGGAGGAGTGACGTTAATACGCAGATCTAGAGATCGGCTAATAGATGAAATAACATAATCTCAATAATAATCAAATTAAAAATACTAGTTTTAATGCTCGTGAAATGTAATTAGCAACTCCATGTCCAAGTGAATGTAATTAGCCAACGGGAGCTAACGTAGTTAGCCGCCGACAGTTAATGTAATTATAAAGTCTGGATGATTAATATTTTACATATTTATTAATGGTTTAATATGTAACAAGAATTTAATTTATATGAATAGCCCAACTTTTACATATTAATAAAATTTGGGATAATCTAGCAGAAAAAAGAGTGTTAATTAACAGACAGTAATTATGTATAATACAAAAATGCTCATTCTACTATACGGCATAATTTGCCTGTTTTTATAATGAGTTGAGTGGTTTATTTGCCTATTTTAATTTTCGCCAATTATGTTGAAAATTATTTTATTTCATTTTTTAGGTTTATTTTGTAGTTGCATCAGGTCGGTGCCACTGGGCCCACATTCTCGACAAAAAGAGTACAAATTCCGATATTTGGGCCACATGTAATACCCCAATCGACCGGCTTATACTCCGTCAGGGATAACCGGTTAAATCAACGGTTCAGGTCTTGCTGCTTGTAGCCCACGCTACTTTTTTTGCCCCGTTCAACGGCGACGATTGTTCGCAATAACCCAATAGAAAAATACAGATGAAATAAAAAAATTCCCAGTATTTCGCGCCCAATTCTTCTTTCCTAATACCATACGCCGTAGTTACATTAACTGTGAACCTAGAAATGACACAAATGCCCCCGATTTTGAGGGGAAATAATAATAAAAATATGTAAAAATGAAAATATTGATTAAAATCATATTATGAAGATTGAAATTGTATACATATTAGTGGTCCACCAGAGGGTCTTTCATGGCAAGTTCTTGAAATTGTTAGTGTATTTTAAAATAAAGGGTTAAGTATGTGTCTCGTCAACTATGAAAAATAGGTGTCTCCATTTTTTCATTTTTATTTCGTGAACTTCTAATTTAATCATATCATATATGAACACTTATTAATTTTTTTGGTCAAGCAAATTACACTTTATTAGACTTATTCTTAGGGAGCTTTTGGTCAATGGAACAATTTCATATCTGTTGGTCCGGAGACAAATATCAGGTGTAGAGGGGGGGGGGGGTGAATACACCTGAGTACAGTTTCTTTTTCTCGATGAAGGTCAGCTGAAGTCGTTAGTTGCAATCGATGAACGGTTGCCAAATACAACCTTCGATCGCGGGTCGAGTGGGTCGGCCTCGAGCTCTCCTACCGACTTTTGTCAAGATTCAAACTCGGCCGAAGACTTTAGCGTGCGGATAAGTGTGGGGCCCGTAGTTTGTCTCTTTTTGAAAACGTGTTTTCGCAAATTAAGTTCTTTTGGCTGTGCGACTTTTGAAATACGTTTTATGCAAACTTATGATTTTCAAAGGTTTGTATGCAATAAAAACAGTAAATAACACAAGCAATTTAACGTGGTTCGGATACGCAAGATCCTACGTCCACGGTCCTGAACAAGGCAGGATAACTTGTTGATTAATCTGAGCAAGTCTCAGCAAGGAAACTGTGCACTGGACAGATCCTTCTATGTTATAGTCCTTAGCGACTTTACAATTCAAACCTAAGTTCGAAAGGGAGCGAAACAATCTCCAACTAAGAAGGAGTTCTTTCAATAAGAACAATTCACTAAGTGTGAACTCCTTCGAATCTAAGCTATAAATATGGCAATGAGCTTAGATAGAGAAGAAAGGGATCTAAAGACTCTAGAGAGAAGAACCACAAAATATTCTAATAAATGCGGATTCTTGATTGGATGTTCACGATGAGTTTGCTAGAGTGTTTGAGAGCTTGAGCGATTTTCCCTTTTGAATTTCGTTGTTCCGTGTTTCGTGTTTGGTTTTGTGTGTTTCGTGTGTGGAACTTCAAATTCTTCTCTATTTATAGCTGTGAGCTATGGCATATGTCCGTTGGAGACGACGATGCCATGTGTCACAAGCTTCCAAAGAAAACGGCCATAAATTCGAACTTGTTGCGACGGGCGGTTAATTATCGTACATGAGAGCGGCTTTCTTTGCCGGGGAGCGGGTAAGGCGTTGTCGGCTTCTCATTGGTCGAGGTTTGTGGTTGGTGAGAATGTCGAGTTGACCGTTCAAACAACCTCGTATGATCTTCTGCCTGAACTTTCGAAAAGACTTAAGTAGGCTGGGTCGCTTTACGTCGGATACGATGGATCGCAAAGTCTCTCGTCTTCTTCGACCGAGTCGGCTGCACAAGGAATGTAGCTTCGAGTAGGTCACCGGTGACGGCGAAGGTACTTGGGCTTGCATGTGTTCTTCTACCGATGACTTATCAGTTCTTTGGGTTGGCCTCTGCGAGGTCTACTCGGTGATGCGCTGTCTTCTACGAGGTCTAGTCGGTGTGAGCTATGGCATATGTCAGTGAGCTATGAGCTATGACATATGTCCGTTGGAGACGACGATGCCACGTGTCACAAGCTTCCAAAGAAAACGGCAATAAATTCGAACTTGTTGCGGCAAAGGCGGTTAATTAACGTACATGAGAGCGGCTTTCTTGCGGGGGAGCGGTAAGGCGTTGTCGGCTTCTCATTGGTCGAGGTTTGTGGTTGGTGAGAATGTCGAGTTGGACCGTTCAAACAACCTCGTATGATCTTCTTTCGAACTTTTGAAAAGACTTAAGTAGTCGGGTCGCTTTTACGTGGATACATGAGCCGCAAAGTCTCTCGTCTTCTTCGACCGAGTCGGCTGACAAGGAATGTAGCTTCTGAGTAGGTCAGCTGGCGATTGCGAAGGTACTGGGCTTGCATGAGTTCTTCTACTGATGACTTATCAGCTTTGGGTTGGCCTCTGCCGAGGTCTACTCGGTCGATGCGCCGTCTTCTCTCGAGGTCTAGTCACCGCTGATCAAGAACGCAAGCGATTACACTGATGACGTGGGGTTCCGAAAAGTTTCTTCGACAGAAGATCAGTTCGACAATTACCCCGTACATGACTTAGACAAAAATATTAAAAACGATTACATCAAGTCTAACCTATACATCAGCTAATCCTAACGACACACTATACTACTGATATCAGCTCGGTTTTGGGATCTTCAATTCCATAGTACTACTATGATTTCCCCCAATTTTCTTTTAACCACGAACAGCTGAGTATTATCATCTACTGACTCATATCCAACAATATCAATATTTTTTTTACTAATTATATTTATTTCGAGCTTTAAGATTTTGCATAAAACATGTTTGCTAATAATATGCTCACACAAACTTGCATTTTACAAACCCACACAAAGTTTCCTTTTAACAATTTTATTATTACTATTTTTAAAAATCCAATTTCCGACCCATTAGGGTATAGTATCATTAACATATTAGTGAAACTGAAAGTTTCATAAATGAAAGTGTACTCGATTTAATAACTATTTTGATTATAGATTCTTGTGTTATATTCTTTACTAAAAATAAAATATACATATTAAAAAAACAAAAATATGAAATTCTAAACCAAGACGAGGAACAGTGATTTGTGAAACATGTACAGGGGCATAACCGTCTTTCGAGTACATGCCACGAGTAGCTTTTGTTCATATACATAACAATGACAAATTATTTGGTGAATTTAATTTAATATATTCGTACACGAGCGCGATAATATCTTTCGCAAGGATTCGCAGTTCAATTTTGGGACTTTTTGGAATATCTGAAGCCTCTGTTCTAGAGAGAGAAATCGAATAATTTTATGCGGGCGATGAGAGAATCCGAGTGATATCAATTTCTTCTCCTTTTTCCTGTTTTTTTCCGGCATTAAAAATTGGCGTGTTTTTCTCATTCTTCGACATTGTTCATGATCACACGCATGTTTATTCAGTGGGGGCAGTAATTAGAATTGAAATCTAAACTAGAATATGCGATATAATTTTGTATTAAGAATAGTGTGGATATATGTTTATTTTAAAATCGATGCCGGGCAATCGGAGATTTGACAGGAACGGTTCGACGTCCGACAGAGTTGAAGGTACAGATTTTTCTTCCGCAAGATCGAGACTTTCGATTATCTCGAATATTTAATTTTATTCTTGTTGTACTTTTGCTTCCTAATGTTGGCGCGTTGTATCCTATGCGGGGCTTTTTCGGTTGGTGTAATTTGAAGCAACGATTTTCGTATTACTTGATAATCGCTGTATTGTGTTTTGATGATAATGGTTATTGATTGATTCCCCCTTCCTGATTCTGTTGGTTCATCAGTTTCGGATTTTCGTTCCTTTTGTTTTAATTTGAATTACTTAGTTCAGTTTCATTTTTCTGTATGTGTGTGTGTATTTTGGGTTTAATGGTTTCCTGGTTGACACTGGCAGAGGCAATGAGGCGGCTAAAGGTAGAAGACGGTGATGTTAATGGTAGAATGGGTGATGAGCTGGGAAGCTACCCGGACCGACCGGGTGAACTCGATTGCATATACTATTTGAGGACAGGATCTTGTGGTTATGGGAGCAATTGCCGTTTCAACCATCCTTCTAATTCAGGAGCAGGACAAGTAAAATTCTCCATCAAGGATTTCATTTTTTATTGATATATTTTGTTTTTTTTTTACTGCTGATTTCTCAATGGCTAGGCTTATGGGGTCAAAACCAGCAATGAACTTCCAGAAAGGGCTGGACAACCGGATTGTGGGGTAATTTACTTCCAGTGGGTGGATACATAGTGAAATTGCGCATTTTATTTTCTTTACGGTCTTTTGATTATCTTCTTTCTTTAGTATTTATTACTACTTTTTATTGCACAGTTATAGATTATAATTTGCTTTGCAAGACCTCGTCTTGAGTAATGTTTTACATATTCATCCTGTTTGTTCATGGTAATTAGTTTTTCATATTAGGCCAGTACTAAAATCGCAGGCTATTGAGTATCTAAGTTGTTTAGCTTAGTTAAACCGGACATTGAGTAATATATACTGGCTTCAAATTAGTTCTTTTGTGTCTATATGATAAGTACGAACTTCATTTTGCGACTTTTCAGAATGATGGCTATTTTGATCATTTTTTGTTGTTGTTCTTTAACTGGAAATGAATGTTAGTATATTTATCTTGCAATCCTTCTAACTTACATCACAGGTTTTTGGTTGTTTCCAGGGGAAAATTTGATTAAAGTAGGGATTGATTTGATTGTAATGTAGGTCAATAAGCTTAGACTAAATCTTCTAACTGATTAAGTTGCGTTGCAG
This sequence comes from Lavandula angustifolia, assembly GCA_028984105.1. NCBI lineage: Eukaryota > Viridiplantae > Streptophyta > Magnoliopsida > Lamiales > Lamiaceae > Lavandula > Lavandula angustifolia. Next base: position 8,460,355 of record CM054823.1, on the reverse strand, counting down.
CATTATCTAAAGACTGGCACCTGCAAGTATGGGTCTACTTGTAAATATCATCATCCTAAGGATAGGCAGGCTGATGTCTTGTTCAATATGTTTGGATTACCTATGCGTCAGGTGCTTATATGTATTTTATCATCCGGCTGTTCATTTAGAATTTAACCCTCAATTTTGGTACATAATCAAACCATTGACATGAATTCCTATGGATGTGGAAGTGCCTTACTTACTGGCTTACTGCAGCTGTTGCTGATTGTTATCGATTGTATACGGTACAGGACACAAAGCCCTGTCCTTTCTATATGCGCACCGGATTATGTAGATATGGACAAGCTTGCAAGTTCCATCACCCTGAACCTTTAGCTGCAAATATCTTACCTGTAGTCGGACCTGTCTATGGCTCGGGTGGCTCGGCTGTTGTTCCTTCTTCCGGTCCATCATCTGCAAATGAACTTTCAGCAGCATCATTATCAAAGGCAACTTACTATGCCAGTCCACTACAAATTCCACAGAGCTACATGCCATTATTGCTACCTCCATCCCAAGGATGGAATACTTATATGGTATGCCGTTTTTTTAAAATGGTCTTTTGTTCATTGTTTCGGGTCATGTAGCCTCCTTCCTCACTTATCTACTTTTTAGTATTAGGAATGCTTCAATTGAATTCTACGGTTCTCATATGCCAATTAGGGCATCATTATTTGATTTTTATGGTTAATTTATATCTGGAATTTGCACCATTAAACATATCGGGATTGTTGTGTAGTGATCTAAAATCTTCTTTTTAAGTGCCTTTGCCCGTATTCCGGTGTTAACTGCAAGCCACTTCTGTACCTTGTATGTTGCTGATTGATAGGGAGGCATCAATCCTTTACCAGTCACCAGTGTCCTAACTCCACCAGTATCGAACGGGCAGCTGTCTGTCTCGTATTTTCCCGAAAGACCAGATCAGCCAGAATGCCGATATTTCATGGAACATGGGAGTTGTAAATATGGACCAGAGTGCAAATATCATCACCCCAGGGAAAAGGTCTCACAACTAATGTCAACTTCTCTCGGTCCACCCGGGCTTCCTCTAAGACCCGTAAGTCGCTTCTATCTTCTTATAGGCAACTTGGTTCGAGGTAAGTGAAGATTGTTTTTGTGGACTAATATTACCTTCAATTTAACTTCAACTACACCAGTCCTACTCCTACATATAGAACCTTGAGATCATTGGATTTTGTATTTTCTACAATAGAATCTTTTTTCTTGTTTATAACATCACTTTGATGCTTATGAAATGAACATTTCACACTGCTCAGGCACAAGTGTTTAAATGCAGGGGCACCCGGTATGTTCGTATTACAGTCTCTATGGACTCTGCAAGTACGGCCCTACCTGCAGATTCGACCACCCCATGAACGGATACTCATATGCATATGGCTTGACTGCTCCTCCTCTGTACTCGAGAACTGCGCCCTTGGTGCCCGTTTCCGACGCCTCTCCGGCCAGATCACCCAAGTCCAATGACTGGATTAACAAGGAAGCAACCGCAAGCAGCGAGGATCAAAACTCAATCACCAAAGGCGGCCTTGAAGATTCTCCCGATCACTCCGACTGACACGCCAATGCACAACTGGCTGTTGTGATTTTTGTCAAATTCTCTTGCCTTTGAAGGTGAATGTTGCTGTGAAATTTATCTTGATGATTAACCAGACCCTTCTTTATCTGCCAATTTTCTCGGTTTACTCTACTTTCTTTGTGAATGATTTTACTTGGTAATTTGCTCATTAGATTTTGATTTTGTTGATTCTCTTTAGCCAATAAGTTGGGTTTTTAGTGTTAATTTTAAAATATTTATGCTAAGTAGGAATAGTGTCTACCATAAATTAGTAAATTTATACAAAAATAAATACTTTGGTACATGCTTAAACTATATTTATAAAAATGGCAAAACTACTTGTTGTGGTGTTTATATTTAATTTAATTTTTCCATATAGGGCAAAAAAAAAAAAAGTATTAAGTATCAAAGAAGATATATTATATTAAAGTATCAGAGTTTATGGAGTATATATTACAAAACTAATTTATTATTGATATTAAACAAAATGCAACGTGCAGTAATAGTTTATATGAAAAATGAATTGATGAATTGTGTGCTGAATACATTCTTTTTAGGAGAAAATAGTTATTACTTCTTTTCCTGGTGAAATTGAGTAGTTATAATCGAATCCTTCGACCAAGATGCCCACATTATAAATGAACAGTGTACATCCATCGAGCCGTAGATTATCATCAGACAAAAAAAATACTAGTAAATAGAAAGTTGTATATAGTTTAGCATAACTTGTAATGACCCAAAAATGTTCAACTACAAAAAGTAAAAGGTATTATTATGGCAGCTCATAAAACAAGATCCTCTCTCTATTTCAAAACATTTCCCCGTTTGTATCCTCCACTTGATAAACCTATACAACAAACAACTCCAAAACTAGTTCGATTATCATGGAATAGGATTCACACGTTCAGCTATGTCTTGCATCCTTCTGCACACTTTCTTGATTTCTTCGTCTTAATATCGGCCTTTTGAACAACTTGAGCGGCCACCTCTTGGGCTTCAGCTGCCCGATCAGTTTCATCTGTTCTCTTTGGAACTTTCGGTTGGCATACCACACCCCGCCTCGCCACCCCAAACCATACCTGCAGTTTACACAACAAATGCAGAAAAAGTCTTATAGTATGGGCTAATATTTTCATGATATAGTGATGCAAAAACATTGTCTAGTGTATAATCAGCAGAATGCAGAGAGAAGTGTCTCCATCCTCAATATTTTTCAACAGTTTGTGCTCTTAATAGCAATCTTTCACGATTCTTCTTAAATATAAGTTGGATATATATTTTTGAGTAGCAATTGCTCAAAGAAAACCATCTGAGGATCACAACATAATAGGTCTATTAACTTCTTAGTCGGACCAAAAAGCTCGCTATCAGCTTTTTCACAAGTCAAAATCTCACTTCCCCTAAAGTCTAGACAATAATCTCGTAAAACATTATTTTCCGAGTTTCTCATAATTTTGCAGCTAATTCTTTTCTACAGATTTTTGCCTACTTCCAGAAACAGAATCCAGGAAGAGAATGAGCTTTCTATTCAAGCACTCAATGCTTCAAAGTCCATAATAAAAAAACTTATAAACATATCAAGACTGAAAATAATCAAGGTTTGTAATTCACTGACCCTATAATCAAACCAGTCCCAGCAGTTGCAAGACAAGCCGGCAAACTAACAGTTCCTGATACTAGTTTTCTCAACTCGGGATCTTCAATCTGATGATTATTTTTCATCTGCCAAAATAAAGACCAGTATCTTTCAACAAGAAAAAAGAGGGAGACAGGACAATCCGTAAATTTGATAACTACACAGAAAAATACGGAGCTACAATGGACTTATGTACCTGGATTATGACTGGACCGGAAAAAAAGTCACTCTTTAAGAGACAGGAAAATTAATAATGCAAGGTAAGTACACAGGTTAACAGAGATATTACAACCATCATCATCAAGGGGAAAAGAAAGAGATTGATCATAAAGAAAGAGACTTAATTTATCAGTGCTAATAATCAATCTCAATTCTCCCATCTGTGTAGACCCTCATCACCACAGCATAAAAGTCTTGAAAATATTTCCAAAAAAAAAACCATTAGAATAATAAAGGTTATAAAAGCAGGAAAGCCTTACAGCTTTCTCAATTGCTTCAAGCTTTTGTTCGACTTTTGACTGATGAATTTGGCGTAGAGAATAACCTGCACCAACATCCACAAATGCAGCATACACGTATAAATATGTCATCACTTTGACACTTTCAATTAACTATCACTGCATTCTCCAATCAACTATTAAGTCAGGCGATCAACTCAAGTCTCACCCTCTCCTTATCTCTGTCCCCTTAAAACAATTTGTGATGAAGTCCAAAAGTCACCACTAGAGGAATATCCAATCAATTTGTTGAAATTATATTTCCAAACATTTAGCTTCAACAATCCCCACCATCATTCAAACTCCATAATCACCATCCCAGTTAGCTAAAATCCAAACCACATAAACTACATATATTGTTATAAAAGATGAAAAGGGAAATATCATATACCAGCCCAAGCAGTAACAACCGATGCAATGGAAGTGGAGATTGTAAACACCACTTTATGCCTCTCAAATATATCCTGCTAACATCAACCCAAAAATTAATGAATCATCAACCAAAATCTAAATAAATCATTCAACCATTCCCACTCCCCACATAAAAAATTGAATCTTCACATCAATTATACACGCATATATATAATGAATCAATATATTTACCTTTGTGGATTGGAAAGTGTCTTGAACGGCAGACACCGAATTCATAGCTTTTCTTCTCAATTGAGATGCTGTCAAATAGTTCAAAATTGAGGAGCCCGGCGCCCTCAGTCGAGGTATACTTCTGATACCTCCTCTCATTCTAAAAAATCCGTCTTCAAATTCTTGATTTTTCTGATTTCGTTTTCAAATCGAATGATGATTTTTCACTTCATAAATCATGAAACAGTTTTCAGGGCAAACGGGGTTCTCAAGAGAATTTCTGATTGTGAAATGGAGAAAGTAGGGCACCGGAATGCCAATCGAATCCCGATTCTTGGAAAGTAGGCCACCACTCCTACAAATTCGAATGCATGGTACAATATGTTGAGATTTTTCTTCAAATGTCCTTATTTTCTAAATTCCAAACATTATTTTTCAATAAATATAATTTTATTATAAACTAAATAGAATAAGAGAATAATATAGAGTGAGCAGTAAATAAGAGTTGTATTATTATGAGGGTGAAGACCTCTATTTATAGAGTTACAATATGGGTTAATGGACATTTATATGGTAAATATACACATAAATATGTTTACAACACTCCCCATTGATTTATCATCCCTAAAAAAAATGATGTCTCGTTAAAACCTTGACAGAAAAATTCATTGGAATAAAAAACTATTCGAAGGAAAAAGAGTATAGCTGCTCCCCCTCAATATAGTCATTGTAGATCCTTTAGTCAACGCATATCGATCTTGTGTACCATCTTCTTGAATATTGAAGTTGGTAATGTCTTTGTAAGAGAATCCGCTAGATCATCACTTAAGCGAATTTGTCGGATATTGATGTCGTCACTCTTTTGGAAATCATGTGTTGTATTGGATGTTTTGTTAAAAATGTTCACTAAAAAAACCTTTTGGGAAAAAAATTAGAAAGGAAAAAAGAGTACAAACATTTGACCTTCGAAGTCATTTGACCTTTAGAGTTAACCTAATCTGCATGATTATTTACAGTTTGTCACTCCCCCACAAGATAACAATCTTCAAGGTTATTGTCAGGTCCACAATAATATATGCAACACTAGTTCAATCATCCTCATAGAGAATACTAGAGGATATATTATCTCTCACAAATAGACCAATACCATGTGTTGGTCCCGAGTCAAACGTTCAGGTGTAGAGGGGGGGTGAATACACCTGAAAACCTTTTTCTCAAACTCAAAACGCGATCAGTCCGTTTCACGGAAGATGTCTACTGAACTGATTCAGTAGACCAAACAAGCTGATCTTGATTGCGCGGACAGAGTGACGGACAGTACTAAGGTCTGTTAGCTGACTGGTGTCAGAATTCAGAACCGTTCAGCAGAGGTTCAGTAGCGTGCGGAATAGTGTATGCTCGATTCAGTTTGATAGAAAACATTTGTTTATCAAATCCGTTCAGTAGATTAGTGCGATGTTTTAGCTTTTAACAGAAATGCAGTTGTATGATTTTGTAAGAATATTTTCAGTATGAGCAGTTAATCAATGCAACAAATAAACAACACAACATTTTTAAAAGTGGTTCGGATACACAAGATCCTACGTCCACTCGTCCTTAACAACACATGACACTATTTTATTATACTGAGTTAGTCTTAGTTAGTTTGTACGCTGGACAAACTTTTACTTGAGATTATACTGAGCAAGTCTCAGTTTACAGGGTCAAACAAGGATGTTTGAATGTATCTCCAACTATGAAGGAGTTCTTAACAGTAAGAACAGTTCAATAAATGAACTCCTTCGGTTTAAGCTATAGATATTACAATGAGCTTAATGTAAGAGGGTGAGAACTAGAAAGGCTTCTAGAGTGAAGAACAAAGAGGATATATCAACTCTGGGTTCGTGAACTTCACTTGAATAAACGATAAGTGTTCTAGAGCTTGATTCTTGAAAGCTTGAGTTCTCGTAGGGTCACTTGTTTGATCGTGTAGTACGACTTTGGAGATCACGACCTTCCCCCTATTTATAGGCGTGAGTGTGAATAGATCCGTTGGAGACAAATTGTTCACACGCCACTCTATAACTAGGTAGCAAATGACTTCTTTTCGAATTCTGTAGAGTCCCCTTACTTTTCGGGAAAGAGGTTGACTTGCAGCTTTATGTCGGAGACTTGTCAGGTGGCTGCTTGTCATTGGTCTAGGTACACAAAGTGGTTGAGACACTTGCAGACTTCAAGGTTGATACTGAAGCTGACTTTTCTCAGTTGTATGACCTCGGACCATTCTACTGATATGACATTGAAGTCCACTGTCAGCTAAAGAAACTGACAGACCGTTGCTGAGTCTGACCCATAGATTCAGTAGTATACTCCTGCTGAATTCAACTCTACTGAAGCTCGACTCTAAGTTCAGTAAACTGCTCCTGCTGAGTCCAGTTCTACTGACTCCTGAACACCTTTCAGTATGCTGTTCTGCTGAGTCCAGCACTACTGAATTTTCACTCCATGGCACTGCGGCGGATAGTCTACTGAAGGACAACAGACGGAACTACTGAGCCGGAACCATGCTGAAGACGAGTCTGCTGAGTCTGAAAAACTCAAAGACTAGGCATTACAATTATAAAGGAATGGTTCATCAATCAACATAGGGTTTTGGGATCAGCCAAATCATTAACAACTAAACGACAGCTGAATCATCTCCTAACAATTTCCCCCTATTTGATGATGCCAAAACCTATCACTATCAACTATCCAACACTATCTAAGAATCTAAAGAACTATCAGATACAAACTCCTTACAAATATTACAATGAGAAACTATGGAGAGTATCTTCATGTCTTCTGAACTAAGCAATAACCAAACACATAGATAATCAGTGAGTGTGTGAGTCAGCAATCACTTAGGTGATTCTGAGTGTTAAAGTAAAAACAAAGCAGACCATGGAGACAATAAGGAATTGTCAGGCCAAGTAACAATTGATGTATTAATCGATAAGAAGTTCAGTACAGTTACATCAAATGCTACACTAGGAAATACAACGAGCATACGTAACAAAACAAGACTACTTCCTAACAGATTTAAAACGCTGAATCCTTGCCTTAAAATCATTCGATTTATCCTCGAGCAATGGAAGTCCATACATCTTGAATGTGTCTCGCCTCAACTTTTGAATATGTGGAATATCTTCTAGATCAGTAGGTTCAAGATTACGAGCTTTAGCTGCTGTCCTAGCTTCCTTTTTAATCACGGCTGTGTAGAGGGATCCATCAATCTTTTGCGGTGGAGGCAAAGTTCTGAAAGCCGGAGTTCTTACACCAATATTTGCATCAAGGGCTTTCTGAACTATTTGATATATCTCAGGATCATTCCTCTCTATCCATTCAGCAAACATCTCAGCTTTGCCGGAGTCGAGCCAAAGCTACCATACATAGTATCTTTTGATGAACTCAGTTTTGATCGTCTCCCAAGCCTGAGTCCTTTCCAGGGTATCTAGTATTATGCTCTATGTACAATGAGTACAATAATCATAATGATTTTGCTCTATGTAAGTCACTTTGACGTAGCATACATATAAGTATTATGCTCTTTAGGAGTCTCAATCAAATTCAAGTTGTTATAGCAGTTTTCTTCATCCTTGTATCCTTCTTCCATGGAATACTCGATGTTCTTACTATATCACATATGGTTAGACTATTTCAGCCAATACAACGACTTTTGCAGTATAATTGAAAACATCTGACTTACTTGCTTTGAGCAAGTTAAATCCTTAAAGGATTTTCATATATATGTCACTATTTAGTGAATCATATAGATATATATTTACTAAATCCATAAGGCGATATTAAGCCTTTGTGACATAAGTAGATAAATCAATCTCTAAAATATAATTGCGTCAATTATGGGAGAGTACAAAATTAATTCCCGGTTTTTGAGAGAAATTTTCTGTTACGAGTATTGCCCTATACCTCGTAATTCTTCATTTCTCTCTTTAACAAAGCATTTGTATCCTTCGGGGATATACTTTTCAGATTTTGAATCTACAAGTCCAAATGTTTCAGGCTTTCTAGGGAATTTTACATCTTGTATGACTTCTTTTCTCTTTGGCCAATTATTTCAATTTTGACAATCTGTAACAGATCGTTGTTGATGATCCTCTTTTAACTTTTTAAGAGTCATATTAAAGGTGAATATATCGTCATGCGTCCATGACGATATTTGATACCTCCAATATTTTGATATCTCATTATTTTCAGACGTTTGTAGTTCTTTAGGGACTTTCATTTGATTGATTAATCATTTTCGTCATTCTTTGGTTCATATCTTGTACCCCTTTTTCTTAGGCACAAAACTTCTTTTAGAACCAATTGGTCAACCATATATTTGATGAATTTTAGATTTGCTGTCCTTTTTACTTGTCCTTTAGGGACAATAATTCCTGTTGGGGGTATTTGCAGCAAATGTATGATATTGTCACTTCTTTTATATATATATATATATATATATATATATATATATATAAACATCAAGAATTAGGCTTGCAATCTTTTGCAAGTGAAGCTTCCGACTTCTTATTCACATTGATTACTTTAAGAATCCAAATGTGACTAATTTTTCCTTGTGTTTTTTGGATGTAAAGTTACATTGATTATTTCAAGAATCTAAATATCACATATGTTCCACCTAATGTTGGAAATATCATTTCATCATAATAACATTTTTCAAGTGAGACTCTTTTTTATATAAACAAAAATCATTTTGAGTATGAACATGAGCAACTAAGTATTTAATCTCAATCTCAAAGCTATATAATATTAAATCATCTTCAGGAGGAACATGGAGTTTTAATAAACTCACCAACTTGAGCATGTGCTTGTATTTTGGTCTTAATTGATCTCCGTATTTAAGAAATAAATATTCGTTAATTAATTAAGTCCATTGACATCTTAAATTAATTAACATCTTATTATATTCCTGAGTAGTACCACTCGACCTTATTAACACACCTGAACTTAATCCTTTGTGCGATCTTTGTACCTCATAGCCGCATCATAGGACTCCAACCGAATTTCTTCAAGCTCTTGAAGCTGATACTTCCTCTCCTTAGCACTTTCGGTCAGATCCAAATTGACTTTCTGTACTGCCCACCAGGCCTTGTGTTCCAACTGCACAGGCAAGTGACATAATTTACCAAAAATTAATCTATAAGGAGACATACCGAGTGGAGTTTTATAGGCTGTTCGATAAGCCCATAAGGCGTCATCCAGCCTCATACTCCAATCTTTCCTTGACGGATTGACCATTTTCTCCAAGATAGACTTCACTTCCCGATTTGACACTTCAGCTTGCCCATTCGTTTGAGGATGGTAAGCGGTAGAAACTCGATGGGCTACTCCATACTTCTTCATCAACGACTCTATGGTACGGTTGCAAAAATATGTTCCTTGATCACTTATGATGACCTTAGGTACGTCGAATCTGCAAAAGATGTTAGTTCGAAGAAATCCTGCAACACTTTAGAGTCATTAGTTTTTGTAGCCTTTGCCTCAACTCATTTAGAAACATAATCAACGGCAAGTAAAATGTACACGTTACCCTTTGAACTAGGAAACGGACCCATGAAGTCCATACCCCATACATCAAATATCTCACAAAATCTCAAAGGCTTTTGGGGCATTTCATCCTTGATAGATATATTTCCGGTCATTTGGCAATGTGCACATGACTTACAATAATTGTAGGCGTCGAGGTGTAGGCTTGGCCAAAAGAATCCTGCATCCAACACTTTTCTTGCAGTCCGTTTTGGTCCGAAGTGTCCTCCATAAGCGGATGAATGACAATGGAATAGGATGTTGCCTTGCTTTTCTTCCGGAATGCATCTTCGGATAACTTGATCAACTCCCATTTTCCAAAGGATTGGAGAGTCCCAGAAGTACTGCTTACACTCGCTCTTCAATTTCACCTTTTGGGCATGAGTGAACTCGGGTGGAAGCTGCTCAGAGGTCAAGAAATTCACAATATTAGCAAACCAAGGTAATTTAGAAGTGTTACCTACGGTTTTCAGCAATTCTTCTTCAGAGTTGTCTTGACTGGGCAGCTGAGACACTTCCTGAACTCCAATAGTAAAACACTGTTCGGGCAGAAGCTTGGCAAGACTGGAAACTGTCTCAGGAACAACATATAAATGCTCTTCGGGAAAAGTCTCTTTAATTGGCTCTCCATCGTCTTTTTGAATCAATCGGCTCAAGTGATCCGCCACATGATTTTCGGCTCCTTTCTTGTCCTTAACCTCCCAATCAAATTCTTGTAAGAGGAGAATCCATCGGATAAGTCTCGGCTTTGATTCTTTCTTGGAAAGGAGGTGCTTGACGGCAGCGTGATCGGTGTACACAATGATCTTCGAGCCAAGTAAATATGAGCGAAACTTGTCGAAGGCAAAGACGATAGCTAAAAACTCCTTCTCTGTGGTGGAATAGTTGCATTGTGCTGGATTTAATGTCTTGGACGCATAATAAATCTCATGGCTTTCCTTTCCAGATTTCTGTCCCAGCACTGCCCCGACTTCACAGTCAGAAGCATCGCACATAATCTCGAATAGCTTGTTCCAGTCCGGGGGCTGCATCACAGGAGCTGTTGTAAGCTTGTCTTTAAGGACGGTGAATGCCTCCTTACACTTAGTGTCGAAATCAAACTCGACATCCTTGTGAAGTAGCCTTGTTAGTGGTTGAGTGATCTTTGCGAAATCCTTTATGAAACGCCGATAAAAGCCGGCGTGCCCTAAGAAACCACGAACTTCCTTTGGAGTAGTCGGATATGGAAACTTCGCGATGGCCTCCACCTTTGCCTTGTCGACTTCAATTCCTCTTTTAGAAACAACGTGACCGAGCACTATTCCTTCGGTCACCATGAAATGGCATTTCTCGTAGTTCAATACCAAGTTCTTCTCCCCACATCGAGCTAGGACTTTGTCGAGGTTCTTCAAGCACGAAGTGTAAGAATCACCATAGACGGTGAAGTCGTCCATGAAGACCTTTATGCAAATCTCGATGAGGTCCGAGAATATGCTCATCATGCACCTTTGAAAGGTGCCCGACACATTGCATAATCTAAATGACATTCTACGGTAAGCAAACATTCCATAAGGGCATGTGAACGTCGTCTTGTCTTGATCCTCCTCTCGCACTTGGATTTGAAAATAGCTGATATAGCCGTCCAAGAAGCTAAAATAGACTTGCCCCGCAAGTCTCTCGAGCATTTGATCGATAAATGGAAGCTGGAAATGGTCCTTTCGTGTCGCCGCATTGAGCTTCCTATAATCGATACACATGCGCCATCCCGTCACTATGCGTACCGGAACCAATTCGTTCTTCTCATTCTCGACAACTTGGAATCCGGACTTCTTGGGCACAACGTGTACGGGACTTACCCATTTGCTATCCGAGATGGGATAGATAATTCCCATGGATAAGTGTTGGTCCGGAGACAAATATCAGGTGTAGAGGGGGGGGGGGTGAATACACCTGAGTACCGTTTCTTTTTCTCGGTGAAGGTCAGCTGAAGCTGTTGGTTGCAACTGATGAACATTGCCAAATAAACCTTCGATCACGGGACAGAGTGAGTCGCCCATCGAGCTCTCCTACCGACTTTTGTCGAGATTTCCCAAACTCACGGAGACCTAAGTGTGCGGATAAGTGTGGGGCCCGGAGTTTCTCTCTTTTTGAAAACGTGTTTTCGCAGATTAAATTCTTTTGGCTGTGCGACTTTAGAAATACGTTTTACGCAAACTTATGATTTTCAAAGGTTTGTATGCACTAAAACAGTAAAGAACACAAGCAGTTTAACGTGGTTCGGATACGCAAGATCCTACGTCCACGGTCCCGAACGGAGCAGGATAACTTGTTGATTAGTCCCGAGCAAGTCTCGGCAAGAAAACCGTGCACGTGACGTATCCTTCTAAGTTATAGTCCTTAGCGACTTTACAATTCAAACCTAAGTTCGAAAGGGAGCGAAACAGCTTCTCCAACTAATGAAGGAGTTCTTACAATAAGAACAAGTTCACTAAAAATGAACTCCTTCGAATCTAAGCTATAAATCGACAATGAGCTTAGGTAGAGAAGAAAGGGATCTAAAGACTCTAGAGAGAAGAATCACAAAATATTCTAATAAATGCGATTCTTCATTGGATGTTCCCGATGAGTTTGCTAGAGTATTTGAGAGCTTGAGCAATTTCCCTTTTTAATTTCGTGCTTCTCCTCTTTTTTTTTTGGAGCTTCGAAATCTTCTCTATTTATAGCTGTGAGCTATGACATATGTCCGTTGGAGACGATGATGCCACGTATCACAAGCTTCCAAAGAAAACGACCATTAATTCGAACTTGTTGCAGCAGGGTAGTTAATTACTGTACATGAGAGCAGCTTTATTGTTTGGAGCAGGTAAGGCGTTGTCGGCTTCTCATTGGTCGAGGTTTGTGGTTGGTGAGAATGTCAGAGTTGACCGTTCAAACAACCTCGTATGATCTTCTGCTGAACTTTCGAAAAGACTTAAGTAGCTGGGTCGCTTTCTGTCGGATACATTAGACTGCTAAGTCTCTGTCTTCTTCAACTGAGTCGGCTGACAAGGAATGTAACTTCTGAGTAAGTCAGCTAGCGACTGCGAAGGTACTGGGCTTGCATGAGTTCTTCTGCTGATGACTTATCAGCTGCTGGGTTGGCTTCTACTGAGGTCTACTCAACTGATGACTGAAGAACACAAGCGATTACATTGATGACGTGGGGTTCTGAAAAGTATCTTCGGCAGAAGATCAGTTCAACAATTACCCCGTACAGGACTTAGACAAAATATAAAAACGATTACAACAAGTCTAACCTATACATCAGCTAATCCTAACGACACACTAAACTACTGATATCAGCTCGGTTTTGGGATCTTCAATTCCATAGTACTACTATGATTTCCCCCAATTTTCTTTTAACCACGAATAGCTGAGTATCATCTACTGACTCATATCCAACAATTTTCCCCTAATTGATGATACCAAAACCTCTACTTCTAAACTCTAAACATCTTATAAGATATGCTAACCTACTGACAACAATTTCCCCTTTAATCCATCTAAGGAAAACAAACTGATATGATGACTTCAAAACATCAGCAGGTGAGAGATAGGCAAAATCAGAGAAACTGATTGTGAGTGTGTGTCAGATCACTTAGTGATCAGTTGTGAAAACACAAAGCAAAATGCTGTAAGACAATGAGTAATTGTCTATCAAGCAATAGGAACGATAGCATATATGATCAGGAAATTACAAGTTCCTATCACTATTACAAAAGAGAGGAGATAAAAACTACTGACGCTTGAAGCCTTGAGTACGCTTCTTGAAATCATCAGATCTTTCGACAGGAGGTTGCAGACCATAGTATAAGTAGATTCTCTTCCTCAGTGTCTGGACATCCTTATCGTCTTCAGCTAGGTCGACACTCAGGTCGAAGCGAGAAGGTGCAGTTCTGATCTCATCCTTTATATCCTTTGTACATAGAACTCCGTGCGCAGTTCTAGGAGGTGGGATGCGCCTGAAAGCCAGAGCTCTGAAAGGAATGTTCTCTCTTTTCATAATCTCCAGAAGTTGTTCCCTCAGCTCAGAGTTATAATTGAACATAAACTCGTCAAAGGCTTGTTCGATAGTCTGCTCACTTGGATAGAATTTCCATACGTAGTAGCCTTTGATAAATTCCTCTTTGAGCTCTTCCCATTGATCAATAACCAGAGCAGGAACCCATTTATCAACATGAAGCACAGGGTCCTTTTTGACATAAGGCGCTCTTTTCCTTGATCCTCGTGGGATTTGTCTTCTGGGATCAGCTGCTGGCTTTTGAGATAAGCTAATCATCTTAGCCATATCAGCCATTCTCTTCTTTTCTCGGAGAACCGCTGCCCTACAGTCTCCTTTCCTGAGATTTAGGCCTCACAACGTGGCTTCCCAAGTGGCTCTATCTTCGGCTTCCCTCGCTCAGGTGTAAGATGGGTCTCGATAGTGACTCGAGCGAGTAGCTTGACTCGTAGTAGAAAGAGTTTTTGCGAACTCCTCCCGAGCCTTTTCTTTTCTTCGTCCACTGACTCTTGCTTCTTCTTACCTCTGCCCTTAACAACTTTGCCCTCAGGCTTTTTAGCAAGTTGAACTTCTTCCAGCTGACGCTCATGGTCCAGCTTGTCTTGTAGTTGTTGGGCTACGCGGAGGTCGAAGGCCTCTTGTTCCGCTTTAGATTTCAATTTTCGGACCGGGGAGGAAGGAGGAGTAGTAGCGGTAGCAATCTCCTTCCCTGGCCTCTGCGGAGGAGCCTGTTCTTCTTCAGACCAGATAGCTTTATTCTTCTTTTGAGGAGCCTGTTGTTCTTCAGCAGACCAGATAGCTGTTCTGAATCGTGTTAGGCAGAGTGACTAACTCTACTGAGATCTGCTAGCTGACTGAGTCATAATTCAGTGGTGTGGAATTGTGTAGGCCCGAAACAGTTGAGTGGAAAACGTTTTTATCAAAACAGTTTCAGTTCAGTAGAATAATCAGTTAAGTTCGCTGAAACTCAGTTGAATGATTTTAAAGGATATTTTTTAGTATGAATAATTAAAATCAATGCAAGAGTAAATAGCAACACAAGCGAGAGACATAGAGATTTTTAAAGTGGTTCGGATACACAAGATCCTACGTCCACTGTCCTGAAAGATCAGGAGGCTATTTATTATACTGAGTTAGCCTCAGTCAGCTTGTACACAGGACAAAATTGCGTCTTGGAATTTATACTGAGCAAGTCTCAGTTTACACAGTTATCAAACTAAAGTGTTTGACAAACTCTCCAACTATGAAGGAGTCCTTTTACAATAAGGATCAAGTTCAAATATGAACTCCTTCATCTAAGCTATGGATATGTTCAGTTGAGCTTAGGGTTAGAGGGATAGGGAACGAGAATGTAGCTTCTAGAACGACGAACAACTGAGTTTTAGCTTTGGGTTCGTGTAACGTCGTTTGGATACTAGAGGCTTGTTTATCGGTTCAGCTTGGTTCCCTAGGAGCTAGGAGGTAGTCTTTCGCCGGAGAATGTTCTTCGAGTTCTTGCGGAAGACTTAGGCTTTTCGGTTTGCTCATTTTAATGCTCTGTTCTTGTGGTCTCGTTACCGCTTGTTCTCGTTGAAGGCTCGTGAGCTTTAAATCTTGAATTATCCCTCTATTTATAGAGAAGAGATTGGGAAAGATCCGTTGGAGACGATGATCCCTTTATCTCTTTCTTTTGGTAGCTAACGGCTCTTTTGAAGTATGGTGACAGTGTCCTTTCCCTCCTTTTCTGGAAAGTTGTTGACTTGCAGCTTTAGTAGGTATAGGACAGGTGTCTGCTTGTCATTTGTCGAGGTTTAGAAGGTAGTTGAGACAGAACAGACTTCGAGGCAACTGAAGCTGACTTCTCTCTTCCTCGTATTTGACTATGCTGATTGTCATTCAAAAGTTCGGCGGTTTAGAAGACGTCTCGGCCGTTGCTGGAGTCCGATCTCCGATTCGCAGCAAATATGCTGAGATGGCTCTACCGAAGATCAGCTCCGAGTACGATGAACTACTCTCGCCGAGTTCGGTTCCACCGACTCTATTCGATATCATGCTCTCGCCGAGTCCAAGATATACCGAGTCTTCTACATCTGGTGCTGAGGCTGATAATCTACTGAACGCCTGAACCAGAGCAGAGTGTCTGCTGAGTCTGAAACCTCAGAGATAAAAACAATTACAAAGTAATGGTTCACCAATCAAGATAGGGTTTTGGGATCTTCAAATCTTCATAGATTCACTCAGAGCATAAGCCTACTGAGTGCATGTCAGTACGGAAGATAGAATCATTTCCCACTATGTATTACAGTGCTGAGGATAGAATCATCACCCAACAGTTGTTGTAAAAGATTTTGGCATCATCAAATAGGGGGAAATTGTTGGGATGAGTCTATATGATAAGATTTGAAGATCCCAAAACTCCTAGTTCAATGATGGACATTCGATATTGTAATAACTTAGTTTGAGTTCAGCTGTTATAACTCAGTAGGCTAGAGTTCAGTACTTGTGGATTCAGTAGAAGATTCTGCACTCAAAAGAACTCAGTATCGAGGAAGTCAGTTGGTCTGTCAATCACCAACTGAATCTGCAATGGAAATCGAGCCAGCGACTGAAGTGTTCAGACGAATGTCGATAGAGGACAATCAGGTAAAGGTCCGAGGACTCAGAGGAAGTCAACTTATCGTACTTTGAGTTTGAACAAGCCTCACCAACTCTCATAGACCTCGACCAATAAGGAGCCGACATCGCCTTACCTGCTCTGCCATAAAGCTGCTTCTAGCCGGAAAAAGAGGAAATCTCAACAGTTCCTCTAATCAACATTCAAATTATTTGTGGCCATTTTTCTTGTCTTATTCGACATGTGTCTAGAATCCATCCAATGGATCATTCACAAATTGAAGACTATAAATAGAGAAGAGTCTTCATGCAGAAAGACACCGGGAACCAAAGCGAACAAAGCTCAACACTCTAGTGAACTTACAAGAAACATACAAGCGAAGAACTTACTCATAGATTTTAGATATCTTTTTAGTTCTTCTCTCTAGAGAATTATTGTTCCCTTTCTCTATCTAAGCGTGGTATTGTAAAATCAATAGCTTAGAACCTCAAAGGAGTTCATATCTTTTGAACTGTTCTTATTTGTAAGAACTCTTTCCTAGTTGAAGAAACTCTAACCTTAAACGGTTAAGAATTGTACAGTCACTACGACTATAAGTAGATATCTGTCATGCGTACAGATTGACTGAGGCTTGCTCAGTATAAGCAAGCAAGTTAGAATCTGTCATGTGAACAGATCAACTGAGGCTTGCTCAGTATAATTAATACAAGAACTCCTACTTAGTTCAGGACAGTGGACGTAGGACCCTGTGTGTCCAAACCACTTTAATAATCGATGTGTTGATTTTAACTGTTGCATTGATTTAACTGTTCATTCAGCATCCAACTGAGTTTTAATCAACTTGCATAAAACGGGTTTTCAACTGAGAAGCATATTTTAAAGGGCCTACATTTCTGCACACAACTCTTGTACTGAACTACTATTCACTAGGGGTGTGCGCGAGCAGGTTCGGGCGGGTTCGGGCATAAAAATTAACCAATCTACACATAGGCGGTTTTATGAATTTACAAACCGTGGCGGTTTCATTTTTTTCCAAACCGTTGCGGGTCGGGTGGGACGGTTTGCGGACAGTTGCGGGCGGTTTTGCGGGTCAAATAATTAGGTATCCTAACTACTCAATTCTTTATTATCTATAGCGACATTGACGAATTTTGTAAGTTGATTTAGTTAGAAGGAACAAAAACTACTACAACAATTATTTGTTTTAAACATGAAGTAAGAGACAATACTTTGGTGTACCACACAAAAAAAAAATCAAAATCATACAATGTATATAACTTCAAATAAAATAAGTATGATAGTATATTTTAAGATTCACGGCACTATGACACATTCATATGGAAAATTAATTTTTGAAATGTCACTTTGTTGAGTCATGTATCTAAGACTAATATTAGAAAAGAAAAGAATTAGGGTGGCGGGCGGGTCGGTTAACCGCCACCGGCAAACCGTGACCCACCCGCTCAATGGCGGTTTGCTAAAAAATTAAACCGCAGTTAATTTTGAGAAAAATTAACCGGCGGTTACGGTTTCCAACGGGCGGGTCAAGCGGGCGGAGGCGGTTGGACGATTTTTATGCACACCCATACTATTCACTGACATAATCCAGTAGGACTATACTCAGTAGGAGAATCTCTACCCACGCGATCGAGAAAGCATATCTAGCCAACTGACAAAGTTCAGGAGCAATCTTCAGCTAAAGCTGACTTTCGCGTTCTGAGTTTGAATTTGCATTCAGGTGTATTCACCCCCCCTCCCCCTCTACACCTGAAGCACATCTCTGGACCTACAGCAAAGCTGAGGGGATGCGGCATGAGACGTTAGCAGCACGCACGCTTAAGCAGAACGGCCTTGCTGGACAAAAGATTAGAACACTCAAGGAAGCAAGGTTTGAATCCCTCCTCGCCCACACCCGGCGCAAAAGGGAAGTACATTTCCCTTTGGGGGTAGAAAAATCATGATAGGGATAGCAGACCAAAAACTATGGAACTTGGGTGTGGGTCTTTGGAATGGCTTTTTCTTTTTATATATCGTGAATGATTTTACTCGCAGACTCAAAATTTCCTTCAAAGTTTTAGGCAGAAGTACTGACCTGTTACACTCAGAATCGCTCACTACTGACTCAAGCTTACATGAAGATACCATATGAATTATGGAAAGGGGGAATACCTTCTATTTCACATTTCAATATTTTTGTTTGTCCTTCTTTTATCCACAATAATGGAAATGATCAGTTAAAGGTCTTTGATAGCAAGCCAGACCAAAGAGTCTTCTTAGGATACTATAAGATTGATAAAGCTTTCAGGGTCTTTTAATACCGGACACTTTGCGTGGAAGAAAGCCCTCATGTTGTATTTAATGAGTATGTTACTCAAGACAGACTACATGACTCAAAGCAAGATGTTGAGGAAGTCAGCAACAAGCTGCATGATCTGAACCTTAACAATACAACTGAAAAGATCCAGCATTGTTGGGATGATGATGATGAGAAGATTACATCCATATTAATCCAACAAACAATGCAGCTGAATCGATTGATTCTATTGAACAGAATCAATCTCAGGTAACTCAGGTTAATGAAGAAACCCTAGTGGTAACTGAGACCTCTACTGAGGATAACAAACTAGGGGAACTCTTAATGTTCCTGAGCTGAATGCCCCTGAACCTGGAAACTCAGTAGATCCCAACCTTGTTACTGAAATTCTTTATTCACATAATATTACAACTGAAATTCCTAAGCATCCTACTATCTGTGCAGAAGTGACTTCAGAAGAAGAAACCAGAAAAAAGACGATCATGGCTCGACACTTATACTTCTGATCTTATTATAGGAGATCCATCAGCCAGTGCAAAGACAAGATCCAGATTTTGTTAGGGAGAAAGTGCATTATATTCACGTTTCTTATCCACTTAGAGGACGCATTGAACGATGCTAATTGGATTATCGCTAAGCAAGAATGGCTGAACCAATTCGTCAGAAATAAAGTTTGGGAGCTTGTTGATAGACCTAAGCATCAACATGTGATTGGAACTAAGTAGGTCTTTAAGAACAAGCGAGATGAGAACACTGTCATCCTTAGGAACAAATCCAGACTAGTTTCCAAAGGTTATTGTCAAGCTGAAGGGATAGAATTTGATGAAACATTCGCTTCAGTGATTAGAAACCATTCGTCTATTCCTCGCCTATGCAACACATCAACGCTTTAAACTCTATCAAATGGATGTAAAGTCACCTTTCCTGAACGGTATGATGAAGGAAGAAGTCTATGTAGAATAACCACCAGACTTTTAGTAGGGACATCAAGTGTACATACTTAAGAATGCTCAGATGGGTTAAAGCAAGCACCTAGGGTTCGGTATGAGACCCTTTCGTAGTTGTGCCTTCGTAAAGGTTTTCGTAAAGGAACAGTAGATCGCACCTTATTCAGTATCAAGTCAGACGATGACATTCTACATGGATGATATCATTTTCGGATCCAGAAACTTGACTATGTGTCAGCAATTCGAGAAGATGATGAAAGAAAAGTTCTAAATGTCTATGATGAGAGAGGTGATTATTTCCTTAGTCAGTCAAACAATTCGAGAAGGGAATTTTCATCAATAAAGCAAAATTTAAGGAACACCTGATGTTGGGTTATGATATTCTACTGATGATAATGTTGAACTAACTGAATACTCTGATGTTGATTATGCTGGTTGCAGAATCGACATAAAATCAACTTCAGGAACATGTCAGTTCCTGGGCAATAAGCCCGTCTCATGGTTTTCAAATAAACAACACTCAATAGCTACGTCTTCTACTGAAGTTGAATACATGGTTTCCGCAAGTTGTAGTGCTCAGATCTTATGGCTTCAACAATAACTGAAAGATTATGATATTCGTCAAGATGAAGTGCCAATCTACTGTGACAATACTAGTGCTATTGCAATCACTCAGAATCCCGTTCTACAAACAAAATGCAAGTACGTGGATATCCGACACCACTTCATCAGAGACGATGTTGAAAAGAAGGATATCAAGATGGAGATAATTCATACTAACAAGCAAAGGGCAGATACATTGACCAAGCCTCTAGCCGAGGCCAGATTAAGAGAACTCTCAGTAGAACAAGGTCTACTCGATCCTACTGACTCCATTCAGTAAGAAGATCCTTGGATTATTTAGTAAGGGGTAATGTTATCAGTAATGCTAAGTGTATTTAGTATCTACACAGTGGTATCGGTTGACTACTATGTTCAGCTGATAGGTCATTCATTATTTGACATTCTGAATGTACATGCATTTATTTCCCGCCAAAGGATGCCATTAATAAAATCATTTTTATTAAGAGCACGATATTCTATATACTGACTGCGGCGCATTTAATGCATGTCATCTCACCTTACTTTATAAGCGATAGCTACGTAGGTCTAGATTTTAGGCGGCACAGTTATCATAACTATTAATAATATAAAATCCTAACCGTCTATTTTAAAGTAAGATTAAATCTGAACCGTTTTCTGAATAAATGATCACATTCTTATCTCACATATATCTTACTAGATCAAAATGAAAACTCATTTCCGCATTTATCAAACTGCTTAGTGTTGTGCAATCTCTTAATTGCTTCTGGTCTCTAGTACTCCTTTGCAATATCTTTTCGGTAAATCTCTTAATTTCTTACTCTGCAAATTCTAACTTACTCTATTTTCAAGTGCTAACACGAGTTTTGCAGAATTCCTCTCAAATGGAAACATCTCTGAATAACTCGGTTCTTACTCTCGAAGATATGTCTGATTTTCTCTCAGGTAACAGTGTTTGGTTCGAGCCTGTGATGGCCTTCAGGACATGCGACATTAATTACATGGAACTGATCTTTGACGACCTTCAGTCGTCTGGCCTTCAGACTTTTCTCACCAGTGCCTCATCTGTGGCTTCCGAGGTAGGTAACAGAGTTCTATTACAAATGAGGAGAGACGAAGACAACCTCAATGATATATCATGCATCACATATCAGGAGGAGGTGAAGCCTCATGTGTGGGAGCCTAAGATTGTAGACATTCAAGCATGTCTGACTCAGAGTTTCGATCTACAAGACAAAGGCATATCTCCTGTTGGCTACAAGGAGACATCGATCAACAAATATCTATGCCGATTCAGTGATAAAAAAAACATTACCTTCAAAGCCACATTTCCGAAGAACCAGTTACTGCCATAATACAGAGGCCTGGCATATATAGTCAACAAAATCTTGACAAGCTCAGCCAGATCTTTTGATCAACTATCCCGAGTCAAGATTCAGATAATGATGGCCATTATGGATGGCGTTCAAGGGAACTGGATAGAGTTCTTCATCAATGAGTTTAATATCCAGAATCATAAGTTCATTCCATCTAATAGAGATTTGAAGCTCAACCCTTTTGCGAAGCTTTTATATGGTAGTCGCTTCTCAGTTATGATCGAGGATGCATGTGTTGGTAGAGTCGGTTTTGCTGACTCCAGGCCATTTGATAGGAAATTGGTAAAGTTTCAGATGCGCACAACTACTGAGAAATCTATTGGTCGTGGCGTGCATGACAAGCGCTCAACACCATCTACTCAAGCGCCACGACCAGAGCTTTCCTAGAAGAGAAAATTGGTGAAAAAGACTGAGAAGCCTATAATCATCGCTGAACATATAAAGATTGCAAACTCAGGGTCAGGCAATGAGAACGTCACCCTAAAAGACAAAGTCCCGAGAATCGATTCAAAGGAGACTCAATCTGAACCTCAGGAACCTCAAGCTGATACTATTATAACTGGAACATCTGAAAGTATCCCAGCTTTAGTTGAGTTTGCCAAGAACAATGCAATAGAGGAGGTTGCCAAATTCATACCAGAGATTCTAGATCACTCAGATCTAGTGGACAAAGCAGTAAGAACTAGGGTCCATATACGTCTATGATTTTGGACTGGGATGTCCTTGATCAGACTATCGACCTTAGGGTTGTTCTAGTACCGATTTCTAAAGAACAAACACTCAGGTCAAAGATAGGCTACGGAGAGCCAGCTGACATCGCTTCTATGGATGACCTGAAAGCCACAATGCTCTATGTACTAAGTTTGAAGGGAACCCAATCGCCTGTTCAACCGGAGACTTAGGAAGATGATAAAGCTGACAAGGAGTCATCACCCAAGGATGCAGACCAGAGAGGATCTACTGAGGAAAAATCTCCTAATGATCACGATGATGCACCACCACCATCTCCTTCATTCAGTGTCATCATAGCTGCACCTTCTACTGCTCATCAGCAGTCGATCGCTACCACTACATTTACTGACACGAGACTCAACTCGTCTCGGTATCAGGTGAAGGCTATACCATATGCCTCAGCCAAGAGTATTAACAAAGGCCTTAAATGCCAAGGAGACAAGAACCGCCTTCTCCAAAGGATGTTCATATTAAATGGTCCTAGTACACCAAGGATCAGATGGCCAAGCTCAATGCCTTAACATCAGAAGTACAGAGGGTCAGTATTCCAATCATTCTAGATACTGACGTGGTCCTCTCAAAGGCACTTGAAGCTCAAAAGACTGATCTTACAGCACAGTTTTAGTAGCTCATCGAAGATCAAGCCAAATCATATGTTGAGAAACTAGAATCCACTGTATCTGACATGCTGAAGATCATAGATGAACGAAATAAGTTGGCTACAACCAGTGTATCCAAGGCTCTAACTGAACAAGCACTGGCTGGTAAGATCATACAAGAAGAAGTTGTCAAGATAGTAGAGGACTATCTGAAGAAATATGACCAGAAAGAGTTTGAACTATTGTAGACCTTTTGGACTGCGCATGACGCTGAATGGGAATAATACACTGATGTTGTATCTGATGTTAACACCAAAATATCCACCGTTCAAAATGCAGATGGGACTCTTCAAGAGAAGGTTAATACCCTTTCCACCCTTATCTCCTCATTTGTTGATGCCAAAAAGGGGGAAGGAACTTGTAAAGAGATCTAAGCAGAAGAACTTCCCATTATCACTGTCGAATCTCAAGGGGAAGGCAATAAAGAGGAAGTAAGTAAAAGGGAAGGAGCTAAAGCAGGAAAGCTTACTATCACTTAGACAGCTGAAGGATCAGGAGCAGGATCCTCAGCTCAGGTAATGGTAGAACAAGTAGCTCAGTTAATGGATAAGCTAACCACTGAAGATGATCCAGTGCAGTCTTCTACTAGAGGAAAATCTAAAACAGATTGATCCCCTACTCCTCCGCCAAAACTCAAAATTAGAGCTGAACAAGAAGCCTATGATAAAGAGATGTATAAGAGACTTCAAGCTGAAGAATCTAAGACCAAGTCCTAAAAGAAAGCTATACCGATCAAATCCATCGTGCCAAAGAGGATGAGGTCAGTCATTCCGAGAATGGCCAAAGCTGCGAAAGCCAAAGAAGATAAGATAGCCAAGGAAACTCTACTGAGGCATATGACTCAGAGGCTGAAACAGAGACAGAGGCTGAATAACATATCTCATCAACCAAGTTGACAAAGGAACAAGAGGCCGAGTAGAAAGTGATATGGGTTGCATTGGAACGAGGACTCAACATTACTACTGAGGCCAGACAGATCAGTGCAGCCAGAGAGAAGGTGGGAATGGCTGAACTTGAAGCATTAAGGCTGAAAACTGAGAAAGAAGCTTGACAGAGAGAGTCCCAGAAAAGGATAGGAGCAATCCCACTACTTCAAAATTCTCTAGACGAGGTGTTGGTCCCGAGATAAATGTTCAGGTGTAGAGGGGGGGGGGGTGAATACACCTTAAAACTTTCTCAACTTAAAACGCGAACAGTCCAATTCAGGAGATTGTCTGCTGAATAAATTCAGTAGACTAGACAAGCTATTCTAGATCGCGTGGAAAGAGTGACTGACTATACTAAGGCCTGCTAGCTGACTGATGTCGAATTCAGTACCGTTCAGTAGCGTGCAGAATAGTGTAGGCCCAATTCAGTTGAGTTGAAAACGTTTTATTAAAACTGTTTCAGTAGGTTAGTGCACTCAGTTTAAGCTTTTCAGAAACTCTGTTTTATGATTTTGTAAAACGGTTGTCAGTATAAACAGTAAATCAATGCAACAGTAAATGAACATAACGATTTTAAAGTGGTTCGGATCCTACGTCCACTGTCCCGAAAAGACCAGGAGCCTATTTTTTATACTGAGTTAGTCTCAGTTGGTTTATACATTGGACAAACACAGCCTTGAAGATTATACACAGCCTTCTCAGAAGATCTCCTCTACTTCTTTTGAGGGGTAGCCCCCTTCTTGCTTGGATTGGAAGTCTTCCTCTTCCCTTTTCCTTCTTCCGCCGCCCCTGCTCCTATCTTCTGAACAGCAGCAGCCTTGCTGTGGAAGCGGATTTTCTTAGGGTTGAAGTAACCCTTATCCGCGTAGGTTACATTGTCGTTTCCGTAGAAATCTTCAATCATGACCGACAACTTTATCCCATACAAGAGCTTGCCCTTGGCACTCAGACACCAGGTAAATTTGTCGAACTTTAAGGCCTGTGTCTGAAACTCTTTCAAGAAAAAATCATTCTATTTGACTTCTGGCTTTGTCATAAATAGCCATCATCATTTGTAGCTTCGGTCTGGACACCTGATCGAAAGAGCCTGCTTGGCTCGTCAGGATTTGCGTAATAATGTACGCTAGGGCACGGTACTGCGGGAGCATACAGTTCTTGGAAAACGCTGCTCTAAATGACGTTGGCTCCCCGCAGAATATCTCCAAGTATTCGTCCAACAAGTCATCCTTGTAACCCGCTATACTGATGCCACTGTCTGGCAACTGAAAGCTGCGCTGAAGAGCCTGCTTCACTGACATCTTCTTAACTTCAAAATTGGCTCTAGAAGGGTCAGCGACGTGATGAATGGTGAATGTGCCAAGAATATCTCCATCTACCTCCTTAGAATTGAGGTAGAGTTCTGAAATTTGCCTTGGGAGGAAGTATGCAGGCTTCCTCGACAGAAAACCCTCGAGGCCTGATGCTCTGAGTGCATCAAAAACCTCGTCCATAATATCCAAGCCGCAAGAGTCGAACTCCATAATCGACTCACACCAGACTCGATCCTTCTCCAGGATCTCGATCATGTTGACGGGGGTGACTACTGAAACTCTGCTAGACTTTGCCATAACTGAATCTGCAGAATTTAGTATTAGTATTGGATAATACAATAAATAAGCATAAATACTAATAAGTGTAAAAATTTACCACAATAATCTCTGAATGATTGTAAATGCAGAAGCAAGATTAGCAGAGTGAAAATGGCGGTTTTAGAGTCTTCACGTTGATATATATGATCTTGAAGATGAACAGATTTTAGATCAATGGCTCAGTTTAAATCCCGCTTTAATAGATGTACGGTCTAGATTCAATATTATATAAAGCAATGAATAACTAGCCGCCTAAGTCAAATTCTAGTTGTATTTAGCCTATACAAGTAACTTGTTATGACATGCATTTAATGCAAAGCAGAGTGCAACAAACAAAGCGTAGAATGTCGTGCATTTAATGAAACCGTTTATAATAAATGACATTATCTAAGGCATTGAATACGATGCTGAACAAATATCATAACAACATTAATTACTGGGTTGATTACTGAAAGAGATACGCAAACCTGTCAGCTGAACATTGTAGTCAGCTGATACCTCGTGTAGTTGGTTTCTGAATCTCTGTGTACTGAATGAGTCCAGTACTGAGAGTAGGCATTCCCCCTTGCTGAAGGCTTCTCTCCTGAATCCACTTATTGACTTGAGTCAGTAGGGTCCAGCGGACCTAGCTCTACTGAAAGTTCTCTGAATCTGGCTTCAGCTAGAGGCTTGGTCAGTATATCGGCCCTTTGATGGTCAGTATGGATCTTTTCCATTCTGATATCCTTCTTTTCGACATGGTCACGAATGAAATGGTGTCTGATGTCCACGTGCTTGCATCTAGTATGAAGAACAGGGTTCTGAGTGATTACAATGTCACTGGAGCTGTCGCAGAAGATTGGCACTTCATTCTGAATGACGTCA
This sequence comes from Lavandula angustifolia, assembly GCA_028984105.1. Classification (NCBI taxonomy): domain Eukaryota; kingdom Viridiplantae; phylum Streptophyta; class Magnoliopsida; order Lamiales; family Lamiaceae; genus Lavandula; species Lavandula angustifolia. The sequence goes on along the minus strand of CM054823.1, from coordinate 8,433,836 downwards.
TAGTCGCGTAGCTACTGTCTCAGCCAAAGGATTTGGGCTCAGCAACTTCCGACAGCCATGTATTCGGCTTTAGTAGTTGACGTCGCTACTGAGTACTGTTTCTTTGAGCTTACTGCCGAGGAACTGGCAAGTTCCTGAAGTTTATTTCCGATCAATCCTGCAACCTACGTAGTCAACATCAGAATAACCAGTTAGTTCAATATAATCACCTGCTGGATACCATAAACCCATGTCAGGTGTTCCTCTGAGATAGCGGAGAATCTTCTTTTCTGAGTCCAAGTGGCTCTGCTTAGGATTCGCTTGAAATCGAGCGCAAATACCTACAACATAGGTTATGTCAGGTCTAGTAGCAGTTAGATATAATAGAGAACCAATAATTGTGCGAAATTCAGTATGGTCTACTGATACTCCCTCTTTGTTAAGATCGATTTTCATATTCGTATTCATCGAGATCTTGATTGGTTTGCCAGATGTGCAACCGAATTTCTTGATGAGGTCTCAAGTGTATTTGCCTTGATTGATGAACGTTCCCTTTTCTGATTGTTTTACTTGAAATCCAAGAAAGTAATTCATCTCTCCCATCATCGACATCTCGAATTAGTCCTTCTTCATTTTCTCGAACTATTGACACATAATGACATTCTTTGAACCAAATATAATGTCATCTACGTAGATCTGCACAAGTAAGATGTCGTCGTCTAGACGAATGCTGAATAGTGTGCGATCCACTGTGCCTTTCTGAAAATCTTTCTGAAGAAGAAACTCAGATAGGGTATCGTACCAAGCCCTGGGTGCTTGTTTTAACCCATACAGAGCCTTTCTGAATCTATACACTTGATGTCTCTGCTGAAAGCCGGGAGGCTATTCTACATAGACTTCTTCTTTCAGTACACCGTTCAGGAACGTTGACTTCACATCCATCTGATATACTCTGAAGCGTTGATTTGTTGCGTAGGCAAGGAATAGTCTGATTGCCTCCAATCTTGCAACTGGAGCGAACATTTCATCGAAATCTATCACTTTGGCTGGATAGTAGCCTTTTGCCACGAGTCTAGCTTTGTTCCTTACTATGACGTTGTTTTCGTCTCGCTTGTTCTTGAAGACCCCTTTAGTTTCGATCACATGTTGATGTTGGGGTCTGTCAACAAGCTCTCATACGTCGTTCCTTGTGAACTGATTCAGCTCCTCTTACATAGCAGTCCCTGACAGAATCTGGATCTTGTGTTTACACTTGCTGAAGGATCTCTAATGATAAAGTCTGAAGAGTGAGTGTCCAACCACGATCGACGATGTCTTATCTCTTCATCTGAAATTTGTTCAACACAGATAGTAGGTGAGTTAGGCATTTCAGTTGTACTATTATGAGATTGAAGCAATTCAGTGATAAGAGTTGGGTCTACTGAGTCACCAGGTTTGGGGGCATTAAGCTCAAGAACATCATTTGTTCCCCCTAAGTTGTTATCTCAGTAGAGGTCTCAGTTACCACTTGCGTTTCTTCATCGACCTGAGTTACTTAGGATTGATTCTGTTCAGTAGAATCAATCTGTTCAACTACGTTCGTCGCCGGGCCGTGATTCGAGAGTCTTGACTTCATTTTCCTCTTCTGAATCATCATCCCAACAATGCTGGATCTTTTCAATATTATCCTTTAAGCTTAGATCATGTAGTTGTTTACTGATGTCCTCAGATTCTGGATTTGAGTTCCTGCACTTGTTCTCAGTAGCAAACTCAATAAAAATAACATGAGGGCTTTCCTCCACGCAAAGGGTCCGGTAGTTAAAAACTCTGAAGGCTTTACTAACCTCGGAGTATCCTAAGAAGACTCCCTGGTCTGACTTGCTATCAAAAGTCTTTAACTGATCCTTTCCATTATTGTGGATAAAAGCACGAACACCCAAAAATATGGAAATAAGATAAGAAAGGCTTCCTGTCGTTCCATAGTTCATATGGTGTCTTCTGATGTTGCTTTGTCAGTAGTGATCTATTCTGAGTGTAGCATGCAGTATCAGTCGCTTCTGCCTAGAATTTAGATGGGAGTCTTGAGTCTGCGAGTAGGGTTCTTGCTGCATCTTTGAGTGTTCTATTCTTTCTTTTAGCAATCCCATTTTGTTGAGGCGTGTGTGCAACAGACGTCTCATGCTCTATTCTTTCAGTTTTGTTGAACTCTTCCACCATCGAATTCAGGAATTCTGTTCCTCTGTCTGAACGAATCTTGCTGATTTCGGTGTTCTTCTCGACACTGAGCCTTTTCAGAAGCGTAGGCAACTCTGTTTTGGCGTCAGACTTATTGCCAATAAATATGACTCATGTGTAGCGCGAGTAGTCATCAATGACCACTAAAGCATACTTCTTGCCTCTGATCGTCACAGGAGAGACTGGGCCGAACAAGTCCATGTGCAGGAGCTGCAGGATTCCATCCGTGGAAGGCGATGGAACTGGTGGATTTTGTTTCTTTGTTTCCTTTCCCTTCAGGCATGCCTCACACTGAGTGTCCTTGCTGAACACTTCATTCGGCAGTCCTCTCACTAGAGCGTTCCTAGCAAGCTTGTTGAGCGTCTTGACGTTGAGATGGATGAGTCTTATGTGCCAGAGCCACCCCGTTCTGTTGTCGTTCTTCACCAGCAAGCATGCTTTAGGCTCTGCTGAGTTTCAGTCAGCAATATATATATTCTTTTTGCGCGAACCTGATAACACTATTTTCCCAGTAGATTTGTCAATGACATCATAGAAACCAGTGTCAAAAATCACTCTATTCGAGTTATCACAAAATTGACTAATAGGGAGAAGATTATGTTGAAGTCCTTCAACATATGATATTCTTGGAACTGTGGTGGTTCCAATGCCGAGTGTTCCATAGCCTCTGGTATAGCCTTTTGCGTTGTCTCCAAACTCGATTCTAGGTCTTTCTTCAATAATATAATTCTTCAGTAGACTCCTCTGGTACGTTATATGTCTTGTGCATCCGCTGTCCATATACCATGGGTCCTTGTGAACTTGCAAAACATAATGATATTCAGGTACCCTTTATTTTTGATTTTGGGTCCTTAAGCGTTAGTTTTGGAAACCCAAATATGTCTTACGACCCTGGTGGTCTCCGATAGTTTCTTTCCACTCTGATCAACAAACTTCACCACTGGACTGGTTAATGTCCTGATCTTCTGAGTTGGTGGACTGCTGACCTTAGCCTTCTGAACGGCCTTTTTCTTCTTCTTCTAACTCTTGGAACCCCTTTTGACAATAGGATCATAATAATAGGAACCCTACTGAGCAGGATGTGTTAGCTGTGGAGTCCCGTACTGATAAGCCCATTTGACTCTGCTGGTTCCCCCTTGACTGTACTAGGGTGATTTTGAGCTAATCTTCTTCTCAGATTTCTAATAGCTCGGATGAGGTGCTTTCATCTTCTGTTTGTTCTTTGCTAGGGGGTTCAGTGATTTGACATTGATCGTCTTCCCTTGAACAAACCTATCAATCAGCCGATTGTCTGAGCGTGTGGGGGCAGATGTGGAGGCTCCATGGCTGAACCCGAGTTCCTCCTTGCAGTGTTTGGGCTTGTTGTTTGCTATCATTGCCTAAAGCTTTTTCTCAGCTCCCATATAACGCTCTGTCATTAGGTTCCTCCAGACATCGTCACTCTTCTTGAGAGTTACATGCTCGGTCTGAAGTCCTGGGAACTTCTGCTTTAGTAGACTCAATTCAGTATCTTTCTGAGTTAAGTCCTTGGTCAGTACTGAGATCAGATCTTCTTGTTGCTGAGAATTGGCCATCATAGAGTTATTCTTGTTGGTCCCGAGATAAACGTCCCGAGATAAACGTTCAGGTGTAGGGGGGGTGAATACACATGAAAACTTTCTCAACTTAAAATGCGAACAGTCCCTTTCAGGAAGATTCCGTACTGAATCAGGTTCAGTAGACCAGATAAGTTGTTCTGAATCGCGTGGCAGAGTGACTGACTTCACTGAGGCCTGCTAGCTGACTTAGGTCAGAATTTAGTACCGTTCAGCTGAAGTTCAGTAGAGTGCGAAAATGTGTAGGCCCAAGTTCAGTTGAGTTAGAAAACATTTTTAAGAAAACTGTTTTAGTATATTAGTGCAATCTATTAAGCTTTGCTGAAACACAGTTGAATGATTTTGAAAGATATTTTCAGTATGAACAGTAATCAATGCAACAGTAAAAATAGAGCACACAGAACACAAGCAATTTTAAAGTGGTTGGGATCCAACAATCCTACTTCCACTGTCCCGAAAAGATCAGGAGGCTATTTTATTATACTGAGTTAGTCTCAGTCGGTTTGTGCACTGGACAAACACTGGTCTTGAGATTTATACTGAGCAAGTCTCAGTTTACAGGGTATCAAACTTAAGTGTTTGACAAACTCTCCAACTATGAAGGAGTTCTTTACAATAAAGAACAGTTCAAGGATGAACTCCTTCGTTCTAAGCTATAGATATAGTCTGCTGAGCTTAGGTTAGAGGGAGGGGAACGAGAAAGTGGCTTCTAGAGCGACGAACGGTTAAGTATAAACTCTGGGTTCGTATTTAGTCGCTTGGATACTAGAGGCTTATGATCTGATTCAGCTTGGTTCCCTTTGATCAGGTATGTCGCCTTTCGCTTGGAATAACTCTTTGAAGTTCTTGCGGAAAGCTTTAAGTCGATTATGAGTTGCTCGTAAATGCTCCCTTGTTCTTCGTTTTCTAGGTGAGCTTCGATTTGAAATCTTCCCTCTATTTATAGAGTAGAGAAATGGAAAGATCCATTGGAGACGATGATCCATGTGTCTCTCTCTTTTTGGGTAGCTAACGGCTCTTTCAAAGTATGGTGACAGAGTCCTTTCCCTCCATTTCTGGAAAGATGTTGACTTGCAGCTTTAATCAGAAAGTGGACAACTGGCTGCTTGTCATTGGTCGAAGCTGAAGAAAGTAGGTAAGACAAATAGACTTCAAGGTAGATCTGAAGTTGACTTCTCTATTCCTCGTATGACTCTACTGATTTGACTTATGAGATCTCTTAACAGTCAAAAGACTGCTCTGGCCGTTGCCGAAGTCTCGATCTATGTTCGCAGCATACTCCCGCTTGAGTTCGACTCTACCAAGATCAACTCGAGTTCAAGAACTACTCTCGCCGAGTTCCCGTTCCACCGACTCCTTTCGCATATCGCTTCTCGCCGAGTACGGTACTTACCGAGTCTTCTTCTCATGGTACTGAGGCTGATAGTCTGCTGAAGAACCAGCGGACAGAACTGAACGCATGAACCTTGTAGGAAGAAAGTCTATTGAGTCTGAAACTCTCAGAGACAGAATAAACAAATACAACTTAATGGTTCATCAGTCAAAGTAAGATTTTGGGATCATTTAAATCTACTGAGCACTAGGCTACTGAATCATCTCCCAAGAATTTCCCCCTATTTGATGATGCCAAAAGCTAACACTACAAACTGTCAGAAACAAACTCCTTACAATTATTACATGTAGAATCAGTGGAGTTGTTCTTCAAGTTCTAGACTACTAAGGGAGTTCATGGAAGAAATATCAGAACCTATACAGAAATCTAACAACAATTTCCCCCTTTCTCACAACAATCCCCCCTATAAATCTTAATCAATGAAGAATCTATCAATCTAAGTAAAAACAGATAGACACAAAAATATATATTCAGTGAGTGTGTGAGTCAGTAATCACTTAGGTGATTCTAAGTGTTAAGCATAAAAAACAAGGCCATGAAGACAATAAGGTATTGTCAGGGCCGAACAACAATGATATTTTATATATCGAAAATTCAAGATAATACATCGCTTGCTACTCTAGAGAAAAAAAAAAAAAAGATACAAGAAGCTAACAGCCTATTCTCGAACTCGCTGGATCCGCGCTTTAAAATCTCTGGACTTCTCTTCAGGCAGCGGCAATCCATACATTCTGAACGTGTCACTTCTGAGCTTCTGTATCAACAACATATCAGCAGGATCGGATTCATCAAGATCATGGGCTTGGACTGCACTTTTGACCTCTCCTTCTATAACACCAACATGTAATGATCCATCGAGCTTCAGTGGAGGGGGCAGAGGTCTTGGAGCTGGGACTCTGACATCTATCTTTTATGCTAGGGCCTTCTGAAGTCTGGCATAAATCACAGGGTCGCTTTTCAGAAGCCACTGAGCAAAAGTTGTCGCCTGGTGCATGTCGGCCCCAAGATCTCCGCATATAATACCTCTTGATAAAATCTTCTTTAAGCGTTTCCCACCTCTAAGTCCGCTCCCTTGGCATCCACCTATCAATTCTAGGCCATCAGTGAATTTTGAGATCAGTAGGCTTCCTGAGTCTTCTGCATTTGTAGGGAATTTCTACTTTCTCAAGAACCCTCTCTCTAGCCTCTTTCGCAGTCTTGAGCCTTAGAGCTTCTAGGTCAGCGAGTCTGAGCCTCTCTCTTGCTTCACTGATCTGTCTGGCTTCAGCTCCTCTGTCTAGATACCTTTCCATCTGGTCCCATATTTCTTTCATTTCTTGCTCTTGGGCTTTAGAAGGGGCATAAGATGGAATATGCTCTTGCTCTTCTTCTGAATCAGCAGGTGTCTGTGATTTAGACTTAGATCCACCCTGCTGACCAGTCTGCTGCTGCTGCTGTACTTTCTCTTTCTCTTTCTCCTTCTCCTTATCACATTCGTCGCTGATTTTCAGTTTCCTAGGGGGTTGCCTCGTTCCAGGCTTCCTTCCCCCTTGAACTTTGGTATTGCCTTTGGTAGGCGCTTTCTTAGGCTTGTTAGCAGCCTCTGCCTCAGCTATCTCCCTTGCAAGCTTTTCATCAGCTTCCATCTGAGCTTTTTCCTCAGGAGATATAAACCTTCTAGTTCCTTTCTTCGGTGGGGTTGGGAGTTTCAGAATCTTCTTCCCTTTACCTACCACCGGAGGAGGTAGAGGAGTTTCCTCCTCTTCAGAGTCCTCCTCGGCATATTCAGCAACCTCCTTAATAATTTCGCTTGGAGTTTGGATTGCTGAATCTTTAGGTCCTGAGCCGCTTGGGCCGGTCTCAGCAGACACTACAACTCCTGCTGCTGAGACACCCTGGGCCTGACCTGGGGTTTCAGTAGGAGCAGATTGTTGATTTTGAGTTGCTCCCTTTACTGACCTGATTCCCCTTGATGCCTTAGGTATCTTTTCCCTTTCCCCCTTTTTGGCAACAGCAAATTGGTCGAGGGTAGGAACCTGCACCTTCTTATTCAGACTCTCGTAAGCAGTTGCCAGCTGATCCAGAGCTGTCTGCAGCTTCTCGAGTCGTTCGTGGAGTTCATTCCGCTCTCCAGTCAGTTCATCACCATATTTCTTGTGGGAAGTCTCCACGACGGTCTGATCGTTTGCAACTTCTGATCCATCTTTTCTTCCATAACCTTCTGAATATTCTGGAGTCTGAGCTCTGAGGCCTGACTCATGGAAGATATAGATTCAGCATGGGCTGACTGGGCTGCTTGATAGTCTTCAAGAAGTTTCGTCTGAGCAGCCTCCATCATTTCTATTGCTTTTCAAACTCGGCTCTCTGAGTGGCTAAGGCGTCTGTCAGTATTGTAGAGAAGTGTTCTGAATAGTCGTGCGAAGCTCCTTCATCTCCTCACTCTGAGCCTGAGTAGACTGCTTCTACGTCTTGTGGACAGCTCCGGCAAGAAGTCGGTTCTGAGCACCCTGACTTCTGAGGGCCCTGGCCACAGTTTTAGAACGTCGGGTTTTTGGGCTGGGCGCTACCTCAAAAATAGACCCCAACAAAAGTTGTACTAGGCCCGCGATCTGTGAGGTACTAGCCACCGACTGACCTGGTAGGAGGATGCTGAGTGGGATTTCAGCAGTTGTTGTAGGTGGGGCATGCTCCTCCAGTTGAGATCCCTCAACAGGCTTCTCAGGGCCTGAATCACGGGGCGGGTCCTAATCATCGGGATCAGACCCATTTGAGGGAGCGGCTGCTGAAGCTGGAATTCTGTCGTTCAGCAGGGCTATCATAGCCGCCCTCAGGTCGTCCATAGAGCAGAGATCCACAGGCTCGGAGTAGCCTATCTTCTCCCGGATTAGTAGCTCTTCCTCATGAAGTTGTTCGCAGGAGTGGTGTTGGATGAGTCTATTCAGAGTAGACCACACCTGGAACCTAATCAGAATGTGAAGTCGGGCCTGTCTGGCCAAGGTGACTAAGTCGGAATGACTGGCTATCTCTGGAATGGCTTCTGAGACTTCTCAGGAGGCTCTAGATTGAAGAGCTGAGACCTCCATCCCGATGGTCTCTGATTCTAACGCTGTCTCCGAATCTTTGATTTCAATCGGAGACGTCTCTTTCTCAGCATACGGGATGCTGCAGAGAGGTGGAATGTCCAAAGGGGTTTGAGCAATAGGAGTGACAGGTTCAGCTCCTGACCCTTGTTCCACTTCCTCTCCCTTTTCAGTAGAGACTGCCTTCTCCACTGAGGCAGTCTTCTAAGATGACTCTGCCTCATCTCTTAGTTGCAGGGGAGGTATAACTACGCTTTACTGACCGTCTTCTGCTTCTTGGTCGGAGTTTTCAGAGCTGTTTTGGGAGGTGACCTCTTCTTGGAAAGAGTAAAGGTCTTCTGAGAGCCTTTCTTGGGCTCAACAGGCCCTGAGCCGATCTGCTGAAGGGCTGCTGCCCTGCTCTGGAACCTCACCTTTTTAGGGTTGAAGTACCCTTTGTCAGCGTAAATAGTATGGTCACCCCCACAAGGATCTTCTATCATGACCGTCAGCTTCATCCCATGAAGGAGCTTTCCCTTCACAGTCAGACACTTCGAGGTCTTATCGAACTTTGCTACCTGGGTCATGAACTCCTTCAGAAAGAATTCAGTCCAGTTGATCTGTGCATGGTCATATATCGCCATCATCATCTGAATCTTCGGTCTGGACACTTGATCGAATGACCCGGCCTGACTAGTCAATATCTGCGTGACTATGTAAGCCAGTGCTCTATACTGAGGCAACATGGCGCTCTTTGGGAAGGCAGCCCTGAACGTCGTAGGCTTGCCGCAAAAGATCTCTAGATACTCATCCATGAGATCGTCCTTGTAACCAACGGTGCTGAACCCGGTGTTGGGAAGCTGAAAGCTCCGCTGAAGGGCTTCTTTAATGGACATCTGCTTAATCTCCGATACAGCACGGGCGGGATCGACGACGTGATGAATGACGAATTGGCCTCGGATATCACCATCTACAGACTCAGAGTTCAGATAGAGCTCTAAAATCTGTCGTGGAAGGAAGTAAGATGGCTTCCTTAAGAGGAAGGCTTCCAGCCCTGAAGCCCTCAGCGCTTTGAAGATCTCTTCCATGAAGTCCAATTCACACGCGTCGAAGTCCATGATTGGCTCGCACCAAACATGTTCTTTCTCGAGAATTTCTGTCATATTGACCGGAGTGATGACTGATCCTGTCATGATCTTAATCTACAAAAGAAAGTATCAGTATCGAAGAAATAATATTATCAAGAAATCTATGTGATACTGAATATGCATGAGATTTACCACAGTAATTTCAAAGAGGTTTTAAGAGATGTTTGCAAAGAGTGAATACTTTTCTCAGAAAATTTCTAAGGTTAAAAGTTTCAGAGTAAAATGGCGGTTTTCTAACTTTGAATGTGTTGTATATATGATCAAGAATATGAACAATTATTAATCCACGGTTCAATTTAAATCTGCTTTATGAGATGGACGGCTAAGATTTAATGTTATAAAATAGGTAATGATCAACGTAGCCGCCTAAGTCAAATTACAGTTGTATATAGCCAAAGAAGTAACTTGATTAGACATGCATTTAATGCGCCGCAGAGTTCAACATACTTAGCATAGAATGTCGTGTATTAAATGTAAATCGTTATATTAAATGACATTTTCTAAGGTATTAAATACGAAGTTGAATCTGAATCATTAATGCACAAAATATTTCTTTGGCTACTGAGTAGAGATACGCAAACCTGTCAGCTGAACATCGTAGTCAACTGATACCTCGTATAGATGGTTGCTGAATTTCTATGTACTGAATACGTTCAGTACCGAAGTGAACATTCCCCCTTGCTGAATGCTCCTCTCGTGAATCCACTTACTGACTGGAGTCAGTAGGGTCCAGCAGACCTAGCTCTACTGAAAGTTCTTCTGAATCTGGCTTCAGCTAGAGGCTTGGTCAGAATATCTGCCCTTTGATGGTTAGTATGGATCTTCTCCATCCTGATATCCTTCTTTTCGACATGATCACGAATGAAGTGGTCTGAGGTCCACCTGCTTGCATCTAGTATGGAGTACAGGGTTCTGAGTGATTGCAATCGCACTGGAGCTGTCGCAAAAGATCGGCACTTCATTCTGAATGACATCATAGTCGCGTAGCTGCTGTCTCAGCCAAAGGATTTGGGCATAGCAACTTCCGGCAGCCATGTATTCAGCTTCAGTAGTTGACGTCGCTATTGAATGCTGTTTCTTTGAAAACCATGAAATCAGCTTACTGTCAAGGAACTAACAAGTTCCAGAAGTTGGCTTTCGGTTAATCCTACATCCTGCATAGTCAGCATCAGAATAACCAGTTAGTTCAATATTATCATCTGCTGGATACCATAAACCCATGTCAGGTGTTCCTCTGAGATAGCGGAGAATCTTCTTTGCTGAGTCTATGTGGCTCTACTTAGGATTCGCCTAAAATCGAGTGCAGACACCTACAACATAAGTTATGTCAGGTCGAGTAGCAGTTAGATATAATAAAGAACCAATAATAGCACGAAATTCAGTATGGTCTACTGATACTCCCTCTTTATCAAGATCAATTTTTGAATTCGTGTTCATCGGGATCTTGATTGGTTTGCCGGATGTGCAACCGAATTTCTTGATGAGGTCTCGAGTGTATTTGCCTTGATTGATGAAAGTTCCCTTCTCAGATTGTTTGACTTGAAAACCGAAGAAATAATTCATCTCTCCCATCATCGACATCTCGAACTTATCCTTCATTATTTTCTCAAACTACTGACACATGATGACATTCTTCGATCCGAATAATATGTCATCTACGTAGATCTGCACAAGTTAGATGTCATCTTCCAGTCGAATGTTGAATAATGTGCGGTTTATTGTGGCTTTCTGAAAACCTTTCTGAAGAAGAAACTCGGACTGGTTATAGCCCATACTGAGCTGGATGTGTCAGCTTTGGAGGTCCATACTGATCAGCCCATTTAACTCAACTGGTTCCCCTTGACTGAACTGGGGTGATTTTGAGCTAATCTTCTTGTCAGAATGTTGATAGCTGGGATGAGGTGCCTTCATCTTCTGTTTGTTCTTTGCTAGGGGGTTCAGAATTTCAGCATTAATAGTCTCCCCTTGAACAAATCTATCAGGTAGCCGGTTCTCTGAGCGTATGGGGGCAGATGAGGAAGCTCCATGACTGAATCCAAGTCCCTCCTTGCAGTGCTTAGGCTTGTTGCTAGCTAGCATTGCCTCAAGCTTCTTTTCAACGCTTATGTACCGCTCTGTCATCAAATTCCTCCAGACATCTTCACTCTTCTTAACTATTTCATGCTCGATCTGAAGTCCTGACAACTCTTACTTCGCAGACTCGGCCCGCATCCTTCTGAGTCAAGTCATTGGTTAGTACTGAGATCTGATCTTCTTGATGCTGAGACTTGGCCATCAGAGAGTTAATCTCCTCCCTGAGTCTCAACACAAGTCCTTCTGACTCAGTAGCAACCTGACTCTCTTGAGAAAGTCTCTGATTCTCCAATTTCAGGGTATCCAACTCCTGAAGAGTCTTACTGAGCTGTAGGCTCATCTAAATCTGCTCGTTGAATAATTCTTCATATGCGATCGAGATATCCAGATTCTCTTCTGCACCTGAAATTGTGCCGTGTGTGCAGTGTGAAGAGGAGTTAAATGGAGCGTGAGAGTTTACCTCATCCTCTTCTCCTGCCATGAGACACTTATCAGCATCTTCTTCAAGCTCTATGGCCATGAATGCCACTTCATCATCTGATGAATCCATGAAGGAGTCGACTTCATCTCAGTCGTTTGAGAGTTCACCGGTAATATATGCTTGACGCTTCTTGATGAACTTCTCCCTTCGAGCTTTACGTGCTGCTCTCTCAACAGTACTGAGCTCAGGACAGTCATACTGGCTTCTTGCAGTTGTAGCAGGTGGTGACTCTCTCTTCTTTGCTCTCGCTGTCTTTCGATTGAGCTGAATCCTCCTGTTTCCTGCAATCAGAAGTATGCGATTCAGGAGTACGCTTGGGTGTATATTCTGACTTACCTTTGGAGTCTATGACAACTCTAGAGAGTTTTCTATGCCTCTCCTTCTCCTTCTGATACTTAACGGCAAGTAGTGCGTATTTCTTATCTAGGTTTCCTTCTTATAGATCACTGAGTGAAGGTTCTGCCTTGCTATACGCGGGAGCCGCTGTGCTGATTGATGCTTTGAAAGCATAGTCGATTTGAGAACATGGGTATGACTAATGCTTTGAAAGCATGCTGACTTACCCTTGCAGTCTCTCCAGCTTCTGAAGTTCCAGCGCTAGTTTGTTCGCTTTGATCTTCTGAGTCCCCTAATTCAGTAGCGCTAGAGCGTCCCAGAGTTCCTTCGCGGACTTGCAGTCCAGAACTCTTCTGAGATAGGAATCACTCAGAGTGGTCAGTATGGCATTTCTGGCAACCCAGTCTAAGTTGTGAAGCTTCTTCTCCTCAGGGGTGAAAAGGCTTCTATCTTTAGGGGATCTTCTTCCCTGGCCACCATGCCGCCTCCTTGTGCCGGATCCCGGGTTTTGACACTATCAATCATCGGAACGATAGGTCCATCTTCCAAGCACTCTCGTCAATGCTTGCGTGGAGGGAAGTCTGATATGCCTCCATTTTGTCTCGCCATACCCCGTAGTTCTCTACTGAGAACATGGGTACCATCCTGATTCCTGACATATCAGACATTGAAAATTGTGATATGAATGAAGAATGATATGCAGTGAAAACATTTTCTGGATCCGTTCAAGTAGACCAGTTTTAGAAAACAAGAGTCTTAGAGAACTCGTGCTCTGATACCAATTGTTGGTCCCGAGATAAACATTCAGGTGTGGGGGGGGTGAATACAACTGAAAACTTTCTCAACTTAAAATGCGAACAGTCCCTTTCAGAAAGATGTCGTACTAAACAAGTTTAGTAGACCAGATAAGCTGTTCTGAATCGCGTGGCAGAGTGACTGACTTCACTGAGGCCTGCTAGCTGACTTAGGTCAGAATTCAGTACCGTTCAGCTGAAGTTCAGTAGAGTGCGGAAAAGTGTAGGCCCAAGTTCAGTTGAGTTAGAAAACGTATATTAGTGCAATCTATTAAGTTTTGCTGAAACACTGTTGAATGATTTTGAAAGATATTTTCAGTATGAACAGTAATCAATGCAACAGTAAAAATAGAGCACACATAACACAAGCAATTTTAAAGTGGTTAGGATCCAACAATCCTACGTCCACTATCCCGAAAAGATCAGGAGGCTATTTCATTATACTGAGTTAGTCTCAGTCGGTTGTCTTGAGATTTATACTGAGCAAGTCTCAGTTTACAGGGTATCAAACTTAAGTGTTTGACAAACTCTCCAACTATGAAGGAGTTCTTTACAATAAAGAACATTTCAAGGATGAACTCCTTCATTCTAAGCTATAGATATAGTCAGCTGAGCTTAGGTTAGAGGGAGGGGAACGAGAAAGTGGCTTCTAGAACGTCGAACGATTAAGTATAAACTCTGGGTTCGTATTTAGTCGCTCGGATACTACAGGATTATGATCTGATTCAGCTTGGTTCCCTTTGAGCAGGTATGTCGCCTTTTGCTTGGAATAACTCTTTGAAGTTCTTGCGGAAAGCTTTAAGTCGATTCTGAGTTGCTCGTAAATGCTCGTGTGTTCTTTGTTTTCTAGATGAGCTTCGATTTGAAATCTTCCCTCTATTTATAGAGTAGAGAAATGGAAAGATTCGTTGGAGACGATGATCCATGTGTCTCTCTCTTTTTGGTAGCTAACGGCTCTTTCAAAGTATGGTGACAGAGTCCTTTCCCTCCATTTCTGGAAAGATGTTGACTTGCAGCTTTAATCAGAAAGTGGACAGCTGGCGGCTTGTCATTGGTCGAGGCTGAAAAAAGTAGGTGAGACAAACAGACTTCAAGGTAGATATGAAGCTGACTTCTCTATTCCTCGTATGACTCTGTTGATTTAACTTATGAGATCTCCTAACAGTCAGAAGACTGTCTGGCCATTGCTGAGTCTGATCTATGTTCAGTTGCATACTCCTGCTGAGTTCAGCTCTACTGAAGATCAACTCTGAGTTCAATGAACTACTCCTACTGAGTTCAGTTCCACTGACTCCTTTCAGTATACTGCTCCTGCTGAGTCCAGTACTACTGAGTCTTCCACTCATGGTATTGAGGCTGATAGTCCGTCAAGAATCGCGGAGACGTAACCGAACGCCCGAACTATGTAGGAAGAATGTCTACTGAGTCTGAAACTCTCAGAGACAGAATAAACAAATACAACTGAATGGTTCATCACTCAAAGTAGGGTTTTGGGATCATTCAAATCTACTGAGCACTGGGCTACTGAATCATCTCCCAACAATTCTCCTCTCTTAGTCTCAAAACAAGTCCTTCCAACTGAGTAGCAACCCCGACTCTCCCGAGAAAGTCTCCCGATTTTCCACTTTCGTGGCATCAAACTCCCCGAAGAGTCTTACCGAGCCGTGCACTCATCCGAATTTGCTCATCGAGTAATTCTTCGTAGGCAATCGCAACGTCCAGATTCTCATCTGCACCTGAAATAGTGTCTTGTGTGCTGTGTGAATAAGAGTTAAATGGTTCGTGAGAGTTTACCTCATCCTCGTTCTCCCCGCCATTGGACACTTTTCGCATCTTCTTCAAGCTCTTAGGCCATAAAGGCGCCTTCATCGCTCCGATGAATCCATGAAGGAGTCGACTTCATCTGAGTCGTCTAAGAGTTCACCAGCAATATAGGCTTGTCGCTACTTCATGAACTTCTCCCTTCGAGCTTTTTGTGCAGCTCTTTCAGCTGTACAGAGCTCAGGACAGTCATACTTGGCTTTTTGCAGTTATAGCAGGAGGTGACTCTGCCTTCTTTATTCTCACTGTCTTTCGACTGTGCAGAATCCTCCTGTTTCCTGCATTCAGAAGTATGTGGTTTAGGAGTGCGTTTAGGTGAGTATTCAGACTTACTCTTTGAGTCTCTAACGACTCTGGAAAGTTTTCTGCGCCGCTCCTTTTCCTTTTGATATTTGATGCCAAGCAGTGCATATCGCTTAGCTAGGCTTCCGTCTTGTAAGTCACTGGTTGAAGGCTTAGCTTTGCTAGATGCTGGAGCTGCCATGCTAACTGATGCTTTAAAAGCATGGTCTATCTGAGTGTCAACTTTAGCTGGCTGCTTCCTCTGTGGTAGACCGAACTCGAACTCCTCAGCTTTCAATTCTGAAAATATATGATCAGGAGAAACAATACCAATATCAGAATGTCTAAGCAATGTAGCAAAGGGAGTCCAATGTCCGTCTGCCAGTGCTCTCAAGATTTTGAGATTCATTTCTCGGTTGGAGAATATCTTTCCCAGCCTATTGATAATATTCATCAGATTCGTAAATCTGACATTAAGATCTTCAATCGTGTCGCCGGGCATGAGTGACAGTCTCTCCAGCTTCTGGAGTCTAGAGCTAACTTGTTAGCTTTGATCTTCTGAGTCCCCCGACTCATTAGCGCTAGAGCGTCCCCGAGTTCTTTGGATGACTTGCAGTCCTGAACTCTCCCGAGATATGAGTCGGTCAAGGTGGTTAGTATGGCGTTCCAGGAAACCCTGTCAAGATTATGAAGTTTCTTCTCTTCTGGTGTGAAGAGGCTTCTATTCTTAGGAACCTTCTTCCCGGTTACCGCTCCACCTCCTTGTTCTGGATCTTGGAAAGCAACATATCGACCATAGGTATGATAGGTCCATCTTCCAAGACCTCTGTCATACTGTCGTGGAGGGAAAACAGATGTGCTTCCATTCTGACTCGCCATACCCCGTAGTTCTCTACTGAGAACATGGGTACCATCCTGATTCCTGACATATCAGACATGTTAGGTAATAATATGAATGAAGAATGATATGCAGTGAAAACGCTTTTAAGGATCCGTTCAAGTAGACCCGCTTTTAGATAACAAGAGTCTTAGAGAACTCCCGCTCCGATACCAATTGTTGGTTCCGAGATAAACGTTCGTGCTCAGAGGGGGGAGGGGGTGTGAATAAACCTGAAAACTTTCTCATCTTAAAACGCGAACAGTCCAATTCAAGAGATTGTCTGCTGAATAAATTTAGTAGACCAGACAAGCTGTTCTGGATCACGTGGACAGAGTAACTGACTATGTTGAGGCCTGCTAGCTGACTGATGTCAGAATTCAGTACCGTTCAGTAAGAGTTCAGTAGCGTGCGGAATAGTGTAGGCCCAATTCAGTTGAGTTGAAAACATTTTTATTAAAACTATTTCAGTAGGTTAGTGCACTCAGTTTAAGCTTTTCTGAAACTCTATTTTATGATTTTGTAAAACAGTTTTCAGTATGAACAGTAAATCAATGCAACAGGAAATGAACACAGCGATTTTAAAGTGGTTCGGATATCAACAATCCTACGTCCACTGTCCCGAAAAGATCAGGAGGCTATTTTATTATACTGAGTTAGTCTCAGTTGGCTTGTACACTGGACAAACACGGCCTTGAAGATTATACTGAGCAAGTCCCAGTTTACAAGGATCATACTATAAAGTTTGACAAACTCTCCAACGATGAAGGAGTTCTTAACAATAAGAACATTTCAAAATATGAACTCCTTCGGGTCTAAGCTATGGATATTTCAGTAGAGCTTAGGTTAGAGGGAAATGGAACAAGAAGAGGCTTCTAGAGTGATGAACAATGAGGAATAATCTATCTGGGTTCGTGTTCTATCACTTGAATGCTAGAGGCTTTGATTCTGTTAAGCTTGGTTCCCTAGAGCAAAGTGGTCGCCTTTCGCGTTGAGTATTTCATTGAAGTTCTTGCGGAAAGCTTGTAACTTAATCGTTCGTTGCTCGTAAATCGCTTGTTCTATATATTCTGTGTGTTCTTCGATTTGATTTTCCCTCTATTTATAGAGGTGAGACATGGATAGATCCGTTGGAGACGAACTGTCCACGTGTCACTCTCTTTGGGTAGCTAACGGCTCTTTTAGAAATCGTGCAGAGTCTTTTCCTCCATTTCAGGAAAGTAGTTGACTTGCAGCTTTTACCAAAACTTTGACAGCTGGCTGCTTGTCATTGGTCGAGGTGTAGAAAGTTGTTGAGAAATACAGACTTCGAGGCAGATAATGAAGCTGACTTCTCTGATGTGAACAACCTCGGACAACTCTACTGATTTAACATAGAAGATTATCTGACAATCAAGGAGACTGTCAGGCCGTTGCTGAGTCTGACCTAGGGTTCAGTAGTATACTCCTGCTGAGTCCAACTCTAGTGAAGGTCGACTCTGAGTTCAGTGAACTGCTCTTGCCGAGTCCAGTTCTACTGACTCCTTTTAGTATGTTGCTCCTGCTGAGTCCAACACTACTGAATCTGAACACCTCTCAGTATGCTGCTCTGCTGAGTCCAGCATTACTGAGTCTTTACTCCGTAGTACTGAGGCGGATAGTCTACTAAGGGAATAGCAGACAGAACTCTGAGCCTGGACCATGCTGAAGGGAAGTCTACTGAGTCTGAAACTCTCAGAGACCAAGGCGTTACTATTACAACGAAATGGTTCACCTATCAAACTAGGGTTTTGGGATCAGCCAAATCTTCTAAACAATCTACTGCTAAATCATTTCCCAACACGAGGTGTTTAGGAAGACACATCTGATGAGCACTCTACACCCTCGCGTCGACAAGTGGATGCCTTGGAAGTACAATCAGAAGTGGGAAGAGATCAAATAGGAATTGATCAAGCACTGTTACATATGGCGAGTGTACAAGAAGTCAGTTGATGTAGATCAATTGTTTAAGGATTTCCTGACTCAGTATGAACCTACTCTCTACGCCTATGTTCAGACTGTTCTCGACAATCAATGACTCCCCCTGAAAGCACCAGCAATAGAATCCTTTCTCCTCCTATGACTCTACAAGGTAATATCTGCATGAAGGAGATCGAGGAAGAGATCACTTATGCCATATACAGAAGAGCCTTAAACTTGAATGTACCAAAAGATCAGATGGCGATCATGGACCTCATAGCAAATATCTATTAATCTTACGGTCTTGATGTGCCAGAGGCTAACTCAGCAGACTTCAGAGTGAAGCTTCAGAGATTCAACAAGACCAACTGACCAGTCTGTGTTCTGATAGTTGATAGTGATAGAATGATTTCTGCTTGTAATTCTCATTATTAATGAAATCATATCACTTTTGGCCGAGACAACTACTCATTGTCTCAAAGGCTACCTTTACTTTTCAACACAACTGATCACCTCAATGATCAGGATACACACTCACTCTTATGTTCACTATTGCTTATATTTCTGTATGTTGTTTTCAAACCTTGAGTTGTATTGATTGTAATAGGTTTCAGCATCATCAAATAAGGGAAAATTTTTGGGATGTGATTCAGCATGATAAGATTTGAAGATCCCAAAACCCCTTGCTGAATGATGAACTTTATAATGTAATAACTTAGTTGAGTTCAGCATGTTAGGAACTTAGTAGGCTAGATGCAGTTCAGTAGCTGATAGGCTCAATAGAATATCTTTGCTAGATAGACTCAACACTGAAGACTTAGTATGGTTGCTCAGAACCTACTAAATATTGAAGGAATCGGTCTACGAGCTGAACATCTCAAAAGAATGTCAACAGAGGACAACTTAATTAAAGTGTCCGAGGAATCAGAGAAAGTCAACTCAACATCTGCTTTGGAGTTTGAACAAGCCTCACCTAACATTCAACCTCGACCAACGAGGAACTGCCAACACCGTAATTGCACTGACACAAAGCTGCCCGCAAGACTAAAAAGAGAGAATCTCTACAGTAACGTTCAAATTCAAGATGGTCGTGTTCCTCGTTGTTTTTGACACGTGGATAGGTCTCTTCCAATGGATCTTTCCATGATCAAGACTATAAATAGAGATCGATCTTCAAGCGAAGAAGACACCGAGAACTCAAAGCATTCACACACTCAAAGCTCTAGCAAACTTAAAGCATACTAGCGATAACTCTTAGCTCAAACTAGACATTCTTAATTCTTCTTCTTAGAGATCATCTGTTGGTCCTGAGACGTGGTTCAGGTATTGGGGGGGGAGAGGGGGTGAATACACCTGAATACAAATTTGATTCTCAAACGCGAAGTCAGCTCTAGCTGGGTTTGCTACTGACTGAGTCAGACAACCAAATATGCTTCAGATCGCGTGGGCAAGAAAATCTTCTACTGAGTTCAGCACAACTGACTCTAGTCAGTCGAACAGTCGTTCAATATCAGAGTGTGTGCGGAAGTGTAGGCCCTATCAAACGTCACGGTTAGAAAATACCGGTTTTATGCTTAGTTAATGAAATACAGTTTTAATGTAGTATGTACAGCTACGTAAAAACAAGAAATCAACACAAAGAAATTTTTAAAGTGGTTCGGACACACTGGGTCCTACGTCCACTGTCCTGACCAAACCAGGATACTTGTTATATATATACTGAGCAAGTCTCAGTTGGTCTGTTCACTGGACAAACACAAAACTTGAAGCTTATACTGAACAAGTTCTCAGTGATCTGTGCGCTGGACATATTCTCTACTTATAGTCGTAGTGACTTTTACAAAGGTTTCAAACTTTAAGAGTTTGAGTCTTCTCCAACTAAGAGGAAGTTCTTACAAATAAGAACAGTTTCACAAGGATGTGAACTTCCTCGAGGTTTCTAAGCTAAAGATATTACAATGAGGCTTGCTTAGATAAGAGAAGTGGAACAAATATAACTCTAAGTGATGAACTAAAAGATTCTTCAATGGAGGCTAGTTCTTCACTGGTTTCTTCTTTGAGAGTGCTAAGATTTTGTGCGTAGATAGCTTGGGTTCCCGGTGTTGTCTCTGCATGAAGACTTCTCTTATTTATAATCGTCGATGGTGAATAGATCCGTTCGAGGGAGGTCTAGCCACGTGTCGAAATGACAAGGAAAATGACTCCTTTATTTTGAACATTGGTGAGTAGGTGCACTGTAGAGATTCTCCTCTTTTTCAGTCTGGGAGCAGCTTTTGTCAGAAAAGATAGGTCGTTGTCGGCTCCTTATTGGTCGAGGTAGATTGGTAGGTGAGATTTGTAAAACATCAAGGTTGACTTCTTCTGAATCCTCGGACCTTCAACTGAAGTGACTTTCCTGCTGACGTTCTTCTGAGCATTCAGTGCATGGGCACGAATTCCCGAGCGGTCATTGGTGGTTGGGCCGACCAACCCGACTTCTTCGATCCTGAGTCCACCAGCTGAGTGCGAGATCTTCTACTGAATCATGCAGCTACTGAACTTTAGCCTACTGAGTTCTAACAACTGAACTCGACTAAGCTATTACAGATACGAAGGTACAATATTCAGCTAGGGTTTTAGGATCTATCAAATCTATCAATCATCTACTGAATCCTTATCCCAACATCATCTAGTTCTCATTCTCTATTCTAATCTAACCTCTATTAGATCATACGCTTAGAAAAACCGAAGGAGTTCAGATTTGTGAATTGTTCTTATTGTAAGAAGTCCTTCTAGTTGGAGAAACTCAAACCCTGTGTTTGAACACTATAAAGTCACTACGACTATAAGTAGAGTATCTGTACTGCGAATAGATCGACTAAGACTTGGTCAGTTTAATAAAATCAAGACCTCTTGCTTTGTTTAGGATACTGGACGTAGGATCTTGCGTATCGGAACCACTTTAAAAATCACTGCACATTTACTGTTTTATTGCTTACTGTTCATACTGCAAAATTTAAAAAAGCATAACTCAGATTTTCAGTGAAGCTGAATTGATGCACAAGCACGACTTGAATTGATTTGATAAAAATATTTTTCAAACAAGAGACGATAAAATATGGGCCTACACTTCCGCACTTATTCGTTTATTGAGTTTAGTATAGACTGATTGAAGTCAGTAGACGGAATTCAGTAGACCGAATCACTCTGCCCACGCGATTAGAAAGTTAACTTGGCGAGATGAATCCTTCAACGAGCAAATTCAGTGAATACTGACTTTCGCGTTTCAGTTGAAACTTATACTCAAGTGTATTAACCCCCCTCAATACCTGAAGACTCGTCTCGGACCAACAATTATTATTATTAAAAAAATATTTTTTTTAATAATAAAAATGAAATAATAATTAGTTATTATTAAATATTATTATTATTTTTATTATTATTATGTTGAAGTTAATATCTTGTTATAAAATATTTGAATATTTTTACATTTAATTTTATGATTAATGAATTATAATAACAATATAATAATAATGATTTTTCATGAATAATCTTGTTATTATTTTGGAAAAAATATTATTAGAAAAAAAGTGCGTACTTAAATATATATATTTTTTGCCATTGTAATATTTATTACTATTATTATTTTAGTAATAAAAATATGATAGTTACTTTTAGTAAATTATAAGTAATTTTATATGTAAAACTGCCTCTATTTCTTCATTCCAATTCAAAATAGCCCCATAGTAATGACCCATGCTTCCGTTCAAATCGTAAGTTGTAGTTCATAATAGCAAATATTATGGACTTTTCATTTTAATTGGAAAATTTTCCTTTAAGAAGTGGTGTGACTCCATAGAAAATAAATCTAATAAAAATATCTTGAGAAAATCATCTTAGGTAGCAAGCATGGTGAAGATGGTGTCTGTGATCTTGGCGGCACTGCTTGCGATTGCGCTTTTGCTTCGTCTTCCGCCTCATCTATTACTTTTCCATCATCACCGCCGCGGTCGCGGCCGATCCTTGCAAACCCATATTATACATGAGGTTGTCTGCTCCAGAGGTTCAACATGTTGACTAGCTAGCTAGTATTAAAGATCATTTTTTTTAAATTTCTTTTTTTTTAAATTTTTTTCTCTATTGAGATTTTCAAAGTCGGTGATGACTTTTATATTTCATAAAATCATGAACTAATGTGGTATTAATGTGATCCATTAACTGTTTCTCGAGGTGTTTGATCATATACAGTATACTTATTTACTTGATTTTATCATTTTACGACACTACTTGAAACGTTTTGCATACTCTGCAATGTTAATTAAAGGAACTCACTTTATTATAATAATTTATAAATCACATAGAAATTAATTAATTTTAATTTGTTTTTGCAGAAAATTTCTATATTTAGTTTAGCCTTTACATAAGTCGATTTAAATGCATTGATTTAAAAAAGTTAACAACCAAGAGTACAAAAATCAACATATTCAATTCAAACTATTCATTATTTATCTTTTTTATGTGCAAAATGAGTATAACAAGGACGCCCATTGAAACCCTAATTCCCTATCAATTTCCGTGGAACTATTAATTAATTTAAACCACACAAATATAGTTTATCGAAAAAATTCCCGCAACATCTGCAATATATAAACAACATTTACCATACCCCCCAAAAATAAGAAATAAAAATAGAAAGATAAAAAGTCTATAACAAAAATAGACGAGTATATTACAGTAGATATATATCATATATCATAAATAAAAAGTAAAAGAAAAAAAAATGGAGAGGAAGTTGGTGTTGGTGTTGGCGATGCTGGTGGTGGTGGGCTCTTTTCTTTCTCCGGCCGATGGCGAGACAGAAACAGTGGGTGGAGGCGGAGAGCGTGTTATGGTGCAAAACAAGAACGATCCGACGCCACATGTGGTGATGCACAATGAAGAGAATGCAGAGCCGCATGTTTTGATTCATGAGGGGGAAGATCCTATCCCTGCAAAACCGTACAACAAGAAGGCTTGCACCTCTGACTTTCAGTGCCGTAGCCGGAGGTTGTTGACTACGCCGCCGCTAGATGGCATCGGACTTGCGGTTTGACCGGTACGATGTTTTTATTTAACGTTCGGGCGTGGAGAAAGAAGAATGAGATATAATGTAGAAATGTAAAGAGAAGTTTATTTGATTTTATATTATTAGTGGAAGTGTATTGGAAACCAGTGATACTTGTAACCAATGCAGTGATATTGCAATGCATTTGTTTAGATATTTATCTAGACCAAAATATATTATAGTATATTTTTATTTAATTCATGATGGGTAAAGAAATAGTTTTTGTTTTTTTTCAATGTCATGGCTTTAATTGAGTAATAGCTAAGATTGCACAAATACAGGACACACCATACACATACATTATACTCCCTCCGTCCCACCAATCTAGCAACATTTGGCTCTCGACACGGATTTTAAGATAATGGGTGTAAAATAAAAGTAGTGGATGTAAAGGTATAAAGTAGTGATGTAAAGTAAAAAATAGTGGGGTCTATTTATTTAAGTGAATATGGTCCACTCATTTTCTTTCTATTTTAGGTAATGTTGCAAGATTGGTGGAACAACCCGAAAATAAAATGTTGCAAGATTGGTGGGACGGAGAGAGTACTACTTTATTAGAAAAATTTAAGAAATGACTTGATGGAATATATATATATATATATATATATATATATATATATATATATATATATATATATATATATATGTATGTTGGGATAATGATTCAGTAGATGAATCTATAGATCTGATAGTCTTGATAGATTTGATAGATCCCAAAACCCTAGCTGAATATTGTACATTCGTATCTGTATAGCCTAGTCGAGTTCAGTTGTTAGAACTCAGTAGGATAGAGTTCAGTAGTTGCAGGATTCAGTAGAAGACCTCACTCAGCTGAAGGACTCAGGATCGAAGAAGTCAGTTGGACAACAACCTCCAGCTGAATCTGCTCAGGAATTCGTGCCCATGCACTGAATGATCTGAAGAACGTTAGTAGGAAAGACACTTCAGTTGCAGGTCCGAGGATTCAGAGGAAATCAACCTTGATGTTTGACAAATCTCAACTACCAATCTAGCTCGACCAATAATGAGCCGACAGCGACCATCTACTCTGACAAAAGCTGCTCTGAAACTGAAAAGGAGGAGAATCTCTACAGTATACCTGCTCCACAACGTTCAAATTAAAGGAGCCATTTTCTTTATTGTATCGACACGTGTCTAGACCTCCCTCTAACGGATCTATTCACCATCGACGACTATAAATAAGAGAAGTCGCCATGCAGAGACGACACCGAGAACCCAAGCTATCTACGCACAAACTCTTGCAATCTCAAAGTTGAATCCAATGAAGAACTAGCGTCCATTTAAGAACACCTTTTAGTTCATCACTTAGTGTTTTATCTTGTTCCCCTTCTCTTATCAAAGCAAGCTCAGTGTAAATTCTTTAGCTTAGAAACCTCGAGGAAGTTCACATCCTTGTGAAACCGTTCTTATTTGTAAGAACTTCCTCTTAGTTGGAGAAGACTCAAACTCCTCAACTTTGAACCCTTGTAAAAGTCACTACGACTATAAGTAGAGAATCTGTTCCGCGCACAGATTACTGAGAACTTGCTCAGTATAAACTTCAAGGTTTGCGTAACTGAGACTTGCTCAGTATAAATATAACAAGTATCCTGCTTTGGTCAGGACAATGGACGTAGGACCCAGCGTGTCCGAACCACTTTAAAAATTGCTGTGTTGATTTACTGTTTTCTCTAACTGCTCATACTGTATATAAACCGTATTTCTCAAAACTCAGCATAAAAACCGGTGTTTTCTAACTGAGACGTTAAATAGAGCCTACACCTCCGCATACAGTCTGATACTGAACGACTGTTCGGCTGACTAAAGCCAGTAGAGCTGAACTCAGTAGAAGACGCGATCTGAAGAATATTTGGCTATCTGACTTAGTTCAGTAGCAAACTCAGCTAAAGCTGACTTCGCGTTTGATAAAGAAATTTGTATTCAGGTGTATTCAGCCCCCCCCAACACCTGAACCACGTCTCAGGACCAACAATTAGTATCAGAGCGCAGTGTTCTTAACTGATCATTGTTCTCTGAAACTGATCTATCTTGAACAAAGATCATAGAAAACCCGTTTTCTCTGCATCTTGCATTTCTTCATTGCATCCTATATCCTGTATCTTTCAATGGCTGATATTTCAGGTATTAGGACTGTGCCAATGTTCTCAACTGAAAACTATGCGATATGGCGCGTAAGGATTGAGGCACATCTGACTTCGCTGCACGATAGCATGACCGATGTTCTGGAGAAAGGCCCCATTGTTCCGATGGTCGACTCAGTCGAACTCGTAGTAGACGGAGTAGGCGGTGCCAGAACCGAACCTAAAGTCGCGAAGGATAAAAGCCTTTTCACTCCTGAAGAGAAGAAACTGCACAACCTCGACCGAGTCGCTCGTAATGCTATACTGATGACACTCAGTGACTCTTATCTCGGGAGGGTGCATGACTGCAAGACAGCTAAGGAGCTATGGGATGCTCTCGCAATGTTGAGCCAAGGAACTCCACAGATTAAAGAGAACAAACTGGATTTGGAGCTGCAGAAACTCGAGGCATTCGCTATGCTTCCTGGGGAGTCCATAGATGATTTCAGCGCTCGGTTTACAAATCAAATCAACATCATCAACGGACCGGGAAGACATTCGAAGCAACAAGGAGACCAACACCAAAATTCTACGGGCTCTTAGCAGTCCCAAGTGGTATTCTTTTGCTACGTGTATGAGGAGAACTGACTTGAATTCTGTTACTCCTGATTATATATTTTTAGAGCTGAAAGCAGAGGAGTTCGAGTTCAACCTCCCACACACCCCCTGTGCTGAAGCTGAAGTGCAATGGATCATGCTTATAAGGCATCAGCTAGCACTCCCGGAGCAAGTCCCTCTGCAACAAGCCAGTCAGCTGGAAGCTCAGTGACTATACCTACTGCTGACAACTTGGCTGAGAAGTATGCTCTCCTCGCGGTGAAATACCAGAAGGAGAAAGAAATACTCAGACGGAAGATGAAAAAGGCTTCCAAAAAATTTCAAGGTAAGAGAGATAATAATCACTAGAAAAGTGAATCTAAATCTCTACCTGATTGCAGGAATACTAAAGTTGCCCCAGTAGAACAAAAAGATACCAGAAGGGATGGCAGGACCTTAGTATGCTACAACTGCAAGAAACCAGGAAACTACCAACGACAATCGAGACTGAAGATGTTGAACCGTGTCTAATGGCCGGAGAAGAGGCTGAGGTAAATTCTGAACCCATTATATGCCCCTCTTCACCTAGCACACACGACACAAGATCTATTGCAGGAGAACCGCTAGATTTGGTTCTTGCATACGAAGATTTGCTAGAAGAACAAATTCAGATGAGCGAGCAGTTCAGCAAGACCATTCAGGAGATGGAAATCCTGAAAGCAGAAAATCAGAGACTTTCAAGGAGAATTCGGGACTCTACTGAGTCTGAAGGACTTGTTCAGAGACTGAAGGAAGAGATTTACTCTCTGATGACTAAGTCTCATGATCAAGAAGCACAGATATCAGTGCTGACCAAAGACATCTCTGAGAAAGAGACTGAAATTGCTAATCTCAAGGAAACTCTCGCACATGCCAAATCTGAACATGAAGCTCTAAGGAAGAGTGATGAGGTGTGGAGAACCTTGATGACAAAGCAGTAAGGAGAAGTTGGAGAAACTTCTACAAGCACAGAGACCACATGCCACCAAAGAAGGACTTGACTACACATATGAAGCCTTCACTTCAGGACAAAAGAGCTCAAACAAGCTGACTGATAGGTTTGTCCAGGGGATAACTCAACATGCTGAATATACATCCCCTCAGACAAAGAATAAGCAGAAGATACAAGCACCTCAGTCTAGCAACAGGAAAGTGACCCATGGTTCAAGCCCCAAGACACCAAGGTCAAACTCAGGGGGAACAAAGAAGGTCAGGTGGACTGAACAGTATGGCCACCAGCTACTGACTCACCTAGCTCAGTATGGATCATATTACTATGAGCCAAGTGTCAAAGGCCCTAAGGTTTAGAAGAAGAAAAAGAAAGCAGAACCACAACAGTCTAAGAAGTCAGCTACTCCGAGTTCAGTGGAGCAGACTACTAACAACAAGGGCAAGATGAACTCTGAAGCCACCAGGGCTGTCAGACAAGTTTGGATCCTAAAATCTAACCATTAAGGACCTAAGTTGAACCCAAAGGGTACCTGAATCTATTTTTGTTTTGCAGGTGCAACAGGACCCTGGAATTGTCGATAATAGATGCTCAAGACACAACACATCAGAAGAGCCTACTTACCGACTATGTTCATCAGATGGAGGCAAAATTGAGTTCGGTGACAACTCCAAAGGCTACACAAGGGGATACAAAACACTGAAAATAGGAACTGCAGTAGTTCCTAGGGTATCTTAAGTTGAAGGACTTCAACATCATCTCCTTTATGTCAGTAAATTCTGCGATAACTCCAATAAAGTGACTTTTGACGTAGGTTTTTATGATGTTCTTGATAAATCTACAGGAAAAACTAGGTTATCAAGGTCGCGATGAAGAAACATATATTATGCTGAATGGAATACCACCGAACCTGAAGCTTGCTTGCTAGCACACACGGGGTCAGATAACAAAACAGCATGGCTGTGGCATAGACGACTGAGTCATCTGAGCTTCAAAACAAAGAACAAGCTAGCTCGTGATGCTAAAGTCAAAGGACTGCCCAACGAAGTATTCAAGAGACACAAGAATTGTGAAGCATGTCTGAAGGGGAAGCAAAGAAAGTCAAGCAACCCGCCTATTCCGTCGCCTTCCACTGATGGAATCCTTTAGCTGCTCCACATGGATTTATTTGGGCCAGTCAATCTAGTGATGATCAGATGAAAGAAGTATGCTCTTGTAGTCGTTGATGACTATTCGAGATATACTTGGGTGATATTCATCGCCAACAAGTCTGACGTCAAAGTTGAGCCGCGAAACTACCGGGCGACTGAGAGTCGAAAAGGATATCAAGATTCAGAAGATACGCTCAGATCGTGGAACTGAGTTTCTGAACTCAATGGTAAGAGAATTCTATGAGGCTGAAGGCATTGAACATGAGACATCAGCAACACGCACGCCTCAGCAGAACGGACTTCCTGAAAGAAAGAACAGAACACTTAAAGAAGTAGCAAGGATGCTACACGCAGACTCAGGTCTTCCATTGAAGTTCTGGGCAGAAGCTACTGACACGGCTTGCTACACTCATAACCGGTCTCTACTGACTCAGATGCACATGAAGAAGCCTTATGAGCTGTGGAAAGGGAGAATTCCTTCTATTACGCATTTCCATATCTTTGGTTGTCCGTGCTTTATCCACAATAATGGAAAGGACCAGTTAAAGGTCTTTAAAAGTAAGTCAGACCAAGGAGTCTTCTTAGGATACTCCAGGGTCAGCAAAGCTTTCAGGGTCTTTAACTACCGGATCCTTTGCGTGGAGGAAAGCCCCCATGTTGTATTTGATGAGTTTATTTCTGAGTACAGGAAGTCAAACTCTCAGCCAGAAGCTGAAGAGATCAGAAGCAAGCTACAGGATCTAAGCTTAAACGACAACACTGAAAAGATCCAGCATTGTTGGGCTAAAGATTCAGATGATGATCTTCAGCACCCAACAACAAGCAATGTAGCTGAGGAGATTGATTCTAACAAACAGAATCAATCCCAGGTAATTATGGTCGATGAGGAAACCGATATGGTAACTGAGACCTCTACTGAGAATACAACTCGAGGGGAACTTCTGATGTTCCTGAGCTGAATGCCCTTGAACCTGGTGACTTAGTAGATACAACCCTTGTTACTGAATTACTTCAAACACAGAACAATACTACTGAAATTCCTAATACTCCTACTGTTTGTACTGAAATAATTTCAGATGAAGTAACAAGATGTAGTCGCTCATGGCTAGATTCTCACTCTTTAGATCTTATCATAGGAGATCCTTCAGCTAGTGTCAAGACACGATCCAAATTCTGCCAAGGAGAAAGTGCCTTGTATTCATGCTTCTTGTTGACTGTAGAACCTCCGACAATTGAGGACGCGCTGAATGATGCTGACTGAATCACCGCCATGCAAGAAGAGTTGAATCAATTTACGCGAAACGACGTATGGGAGCTTGTTGACAGACCTAGACATCAACACGTAATAGGAACGAAGTGGGTCTTCAAGAACAAGCTTGATGAAAACAACGTCATCGTCAGTAACAAAGCTCGACTTGTTGCCAAGATATATTGTCAATCAGAAGGGATAGACTTTGACGAAACATTTACCCCAGTCGCAAGATTGAAAGCTATTCGTCTATTCCTAGCTTATGCAACACATCATCAGTGCGCAGTCTATCAGATGGATGTGAAGTCAGCTTTCCTAAGGGATAAGGATTCAGTAGATGAATCTATAGATCTGATAGTCCTGATAGATTTGATAGATCCCAAAATCCTAGCTGAATATTGTACCTTCGTATATGTATAGCCTAGTCGAGTTTAGTTGTTAGAACTCAGTAGGATAGAGTTCAGTAGCTGCAGGATTCAGTAGAAGACCTCACTCAGCTGAAGGACTCAGGATCGAAGAAGTCAGTTGGACAGCAACCTCCAGCTGAATCTGCCAAGGAATTCGTACCCATGCACTGAATGCTCAGAAGAACATCAGTAGGAAAAACACTTCAGTTGCAGGTCAGAGGATTCAGAGGAAGTCAACCTTTATGTTTGACAAGTCTCAACTACCAATCTACCTCGACCAATAAGGAGCCGACAACGACCATCTACTCTGACAAAAGCTGCTCTGAAACTGAAAAAGAGGAGAATTTCTACAGTGTACCTGCTCGACAATGTTCAAATTAAAGGAGCCATTTTCTTTGTAGTATCGACACATGTCTAGACCTCCCTCCACCGGATCTATTCACCATCGACGACTATAAATAAGAGAAGTTGCCATGCAGAGACGACTCCGGGAACCTAAGCCATCTACGCACAAGCTCTTGCAATCTCAAAGTTAAATCCAGTGAAGAACTAGCGTCCATTGAAGAAAACCTTTTAGTTCATCACTTAGAGTTTTATCTTGTTCCCCTTCTCTTATCTAAGCAAGCTCAGTGTAATATCTTTAGCTTAGAAACCTCGAGGAAGTTCGCATCCTTGTGAAACCGTTCTTATTTGTAAGAACTTCCTCTTAGTTGGATAAGACTCAAACTCTTCAACTTTGAACCCTTGTAAAAGTCACTACGACTATAAGTAGAGAATCGTCCCGCGCACGCATCACCGAGAACTTGCTCGCATAAACTTCAAGGTTTGCGTCTGTCCAGTGAACAAACCAACTGAGACTTGCTCAGTATAAATATAACAAGTATCCTGCTTTGGTCAGGACAGTGGACGTAGGACCCAGTATGTTCGAACCACTTTAAAAATTGTTGTGTTGATTTACTGTTTTCTCTAACTGCTCATACTGCATACAAACCGTATTTGACAAAACTCAGCATAAAAACCAGTGTTTTCTAACCGATACGTTTAATATGGCCTACACTTCCGCACACACTCTGATACTGAACGACTGTTCGACTGACTAAAGTCAGTAGAGCTGAACTCAGTCGAAGATTTTCTGGCCACGCGATCTGAAGCATATTTGGTTATCTGACTCAGTTTAGTAGCAAACTCAGCTAAAGCTGACTTCGCGTTTGAGAAAGAAATTTGTATTCAGGTGTATTCACCCCCCCCCTACACCTGAACCACGTCTCAGGACCAACAATATATATATATATATATATATAGGAGTTCAAATGAGAACGCCTCTTGTTGTAGGAATTAGGAACAAATCACAACCGTTTGATCGAGCGATCCGAAGGTCCAGATCACTAATTCACTTAAGAAAATTCGGTGCACTTTCTTCAAAAATTAACTGCACAAAGGGAAAGTTGGTAATCTTCACCTTTATGTTTCAAAAGAACATGATTTTCCCACTCTCTCTCGCACAAACACTTTCCTTCTCCTCTAAACCTGCGGCTTCACAATTCAAGCTCTAAATTCTTTGTTCTTCAACAAATTGTAATGGGTTAGTTGAATCATTATTCAATTTTATCTTTTTATTCCTTAATGTTCATTAATTTTGAATTTGAGTCATTGCAATATTGTTCGGTAGAATATTGTGAATATGGGCTGATATTCATTTTTTCAGTTTATTCATGGTTTTTTGGTCGTTTGATCTCACTATAGGTTTCTATTGCTTAAAATTGTTGTTTAAATTCAATTGTGTTAGTTCTAAGATAGACTCGTTTTTTGCAGGATTTTAGGTATTGTATCAAATTCACTTTTTGGTTTAAATAACTGCACGTTTTGGTTATTTTTAATTCACTTTTAAATAAACTTCATTTCTTCGTAAGTGAGAGTGATGATATAGACATTGTCGAGAAAATTGTTCATGGTTGTCCTGTTGAACGCAAACCTTTTGTCGGGATGAAATTTATGACGTTGGATGACGAATATAGATTTATTGAGATTATGCCCGTTTATGTGGATTTGCCGTTCGACTTGCTACCAATCGTCAGCATACCGATGAAATCGTGTTGCTTAAATACGTATTGTGTAATCGTGAGGGCCAGAACGCATATGATGGAGGCGATCAAACAAGTGAAGACGATTTCTAGATTTACTATGTAACAATTTGTCTTGTTTTCAAGTTTTTGTTAGTTCTCGAACTGGATGATGCGGTGTATTCAATATTCGAATGTACTGCTACATGCAACTGACTGTAAAAGACCATGCAACTAATATTAACAGTGTATGAAAGTGAACTTTTTCTACATTAACAGTGTATGCGTTTTCCGTATAAAGTGCAGTTGTTGTAGGAACAAAGTGAAAAGTTAAAATACACATAAGAGTATCATAACTAATGCCATCATAAGACCAGTCTTAAACTACCAAAACACTAGTGAAGTTCAAAGATAATTTAGAATACCAAAGCAGAGAGTATCACAATTCGATCAATCCACTATTAACAACTTTAAGTCCCAATTGATGAGAATTTTGTCCCGAAAGTGCACTGAACTAAATATTTGTGCAATTAATTGCAAACAAACGTACAGTAAAATATATCAATTTGTGAACTAAAACAAAGTGCATTGTAAACACAGAAGATGTGCAGCGTGTGTCGTCGTATTCGTCAAATCATCTTCTCGCGTCTTTGCCATCAAAAGTATTAAAAAAATTAATACATTGATGATAGATTGGGGACAAGATGAAGATGAAACCGACAACACAAAAATTGAAAACAACAACATAAGAAAGAAGGGGGCGTTTTCTTGTGATTTTCGGGGCGAGGGTTCGTGCCTTACAATTCCGCCGCCACCGAGATTTCGTGTGTCATAATTCCACCGCCGTTGAGGGATTGTTAAATCGCTAAGGGGTTCCACTGCCTTGGAGGGTTCATCCCTCACAATCCTACCACAGCCGAGGGTTCTGCTGCCGAAGCAGTGGGTCTTCAAAGTTTTGAGAGAGGAGATGCAGGCAAAAATGGGGAAATTTGGGTGTAAGGTTTCAAATGAGGGGGAAAGGGACTACTCCATATACTTGTTACATGTAAATTGACACTTTTATCATTTTGTGCAGTTATTTTGTAAAGAAAGTGCAGTGTTATTTTTAGGTTAACATGAAATTTTACCATTTTACCCTTTGTGTACTTATTTTACAACGAAAGTGCACCGAATTTTTCAGTGCATAATATTCTCACGGGAACCGCTCCATATATATATATAGAGTATGGTTCTAGGGAGATCCTTGCTTCAAAAGAGATACGAGAACCGATCCTAAGCGTCGATCGATCATAATCTAATGGCCAAGATTAAACCCTTGAATCTTTAAAAAAAAAATTGTAGAAAGGGTGTTTTGGGCAAACCCAAATGTTTCATTTGAAAGGGGTTGGGGATTGAGCGGGCAAAAAATTTCACATTTTCGTTCCTCCACACAATAGAAAGGCAACGGTTTCTCCAAGTAACGGCGCACTTCCATTTTCTTCTTTGGTTGCAACTTCCTTGGTAGAAATTGTAGATCCTCCGTCCATAATCTACGTAGTAAGAAGTTTATTGCAAGTTTTCTGTTCTTATTTTCGTTTCCCTTGGTTGAGATTTCTATTTTGAAGACAAAAGGTTTCTGTAAAATCTTATTTTTTTTCTACCGCCTTCGTTGGAAATCGACTTCAATTACTCTTAATCGACGAATTGTGAGGTATGGTTCATCTTTTTGGTTGTTAATTAGGTTTACCCATGGATGAATTTGTGTTTTAGAAGAGAAATTGTTTGTGTAACCCAAACCCTTTTGAAACCAAAAATTGTAGAAATTCCTCAAATATGTTGCAGTCCGTGTATTTTGTTTTTTAATCGGAATTGAACACGTTCGAACACGGAATCGGTGTAATAACTGCTGGGTGAACGATTCTGATGAAGGATTTTTTTTTTTGATTTTGGGTTTTGCTTAATGTTTAAGACCAGTGTTATTTCCTTGTTTTCGTTGCCAATATGATGCTCGTGAGAATCTATTTTGTTTGTTGATTTTGGTTTTGGCAAAAGACTTTCGATTATGTTCCCTTCATTACTGATATTTGGATGGAAAATGGTTTGTTTGTGGATTTCAGGCATCGAAGATTGATAGTCGCATTTCGGTTCAAAAAACGGTATAAACATGGACGCAGGTAACTAATTTATCGAGTTCTTAGTTGTTTGGATTTCATATAAAAACCTTGTATTTTTCCTTTTCGATTTCATTGATATGCATGAAATTTAGTTTCTGTGTGCATGAAAGTTTAAATATTGGTCTGCATTAGGTTGTAAATTTAATTTTTTTATGTATGCGTTAGCATAAAACATTTTATATATTAGCATAAAACTCTGAAATAGTAAGCATAAAAAAGATTTCCGTTGGTACATATTATGTAGGTTGTTTGTGCAAAATAACTATTGGTGGTGTGCATAACTAGATAGAAAGGTTAGCATAAAATATGATAATTATATGCATTAAATGTTCATATTCGGGAAAGTTTTATGTGTTACTTGTATGCATAAAATATGATACTTATATACATAAAATATATAAAGTGGGTGCATGATATTGAGTATATAAGTTTAAAGAGAGTGAAAATACTGCAATAGTAATAACTGAAATTTGTCAAAAAATAGAACATCGGGAGCTAAATGAAAGAGGAAGAGAACAACACTGTCGGACGAGAATCTTCCTTTTAATAAAGTTGGTGAATAAAGTTGACGAGACAACCGCACATGCAAGTTTTGAATGTGTTAAGTAACCAAGAATAAGACTCCACCGTCTCTGAAGACAACAGACCCGCAGCAAACGTAATACACTTGCTGTGGTTGTCGAGGCCGATGAAGGGAACAAAAATCATGCCGTGACTGCATGAAAAAAATAAAAATTAAATTAATTTGTTTGCATAAATTTTATACTGTACGAGCATTATTGCAAGTAATCATGAGCATTAAATCGGCAAAAGAACTGATCTATATTATATGAATGTATATGATTATGTGCATAAAAGATATGTACAATGTGCATATACAAAACATTTCGTATGCATAAAACTTTGACTGCGAACAATAAGAATTTGATAACAATACTAACTTGTATCAGCTACAGAGAAAAACAAATACCTATTGGTTGAATAAGTTGCATCCATTGATAACGAATCACCAAAAATCTTGTAATTGCCAATACATATATCATTAGCCCAAAATACACGCTTCAATTTATCCCCTCCGTCCGTAAAATATTCGTAAAAGAAATATTCGGCCTCATCAAGAGTATCAAATTTTCGTCCAACATACGGTTTCAATTCGGCCGCGCAATCAGGAATGAAAATGGATTTATCGGATTCAAGAGACACATTGGACTGTAACGTTTCAGCCATTCAACAGACTGCATGCATGAATGTTACACAGTATCAGCATAAACACTCAAAAACATATGCATGAAAATTGTCTTTACGTAGAAAATGAAATGGAATAGTGAATCCAGAACAGAACAACAATACTTAATCGATACATATATCTCAGAAATCCAGTACAGAAACCCTAATCCCCAAAAAAAAAAAGGCTTCTACAAAATAAATCCAGAAATCTCTAAGAAATTCGCATAAAATGAAAACGACGATAAAGAAGTGGAACCCAAAAAATCAATCCACAAATCTCGAACTACAATATTTTCAAAACCAGAACGAATTCTTACCTTTGCAGCAAATTGGTCAAACGCGAAAAATTTCCAGAAATCAATCTTCAAAATCGGCAGTAATTGGGATAAATCTAGCGACAAAACAAGCTTAAATCACGCAACAAACATAAGAGAACGAAACCCACGAAAGATAATCGACTTCATTTTGGGAGATTTGAAATCGAGAAAGACAGTATGGTTCGACTTCGTTTGCTGCTGGGTTTCTTTTGCAGATTTGAAATAAGCATACCGA
Organism: Lavandula angustifolia; assembly: GCA_028984105.1. NCBI lineage: Eukaryota > Viridiplantae > Streptophyta > Magnoliopsida > Lamiales > Lamiaceae > Lavandula > Lavandula angustifolia. The sequence continues at coordinate 8,398,319 of CM054823.1, read as the reverse complement.
AAGAGAGATTCTGAAAAAGAAAATTAATTCGTGTAGTAGTTGCAATAAGAAAACTAATTCGTGTAGCAGTTGCAATAAGCATACCGAAAGAGAGATTGAGATTCTGAAAGGATATGCAAGAGGGGATTACAAGAAATGATCTCAGAATTTTCAGATGCAGAGGATTTTAAGTGCGGTAATGGCGGTTTCTAAAGATACGATGGAATATAAGTCTATCGTGAAGATGAACCGTTTCTGATCTAAGGCTGAGTTTAAACTTGCTTTATGAGATGGACGGTCAAGATTAAAAGATATATATTAAGTAATGATCACATATGCCGCCTAAGTCAAAGCCAGTTGTAAATATGCCTAAGTAGTAACTGTGAAAAGACAAGCATTTAATGCGTGCAGAGTTTAGCAAACTTATGTATGGAATGTCGTGCAATAAATATAAGCCGTTAATAATAAATGACAAACTTAGGATATTTAATAGCATGCTTGAATCTTCATCATAAATGCATTCTTGTTTTATTCGTTACTACCGAGTAGAGATACGCAAACCTCGTCAACCGAACATAGTAGTCAGCGATACCTCGTGTAGATGGTTTTCTCGTCTCTACGTCTTGAATTTACTCGGTATTGAGAGTGATCATTCCCCCTTACCTTGAATGATCCTCTCTTGGAACCTTCTTACCGATCGGGGTCGGTAGGATCCAACAGACCTAGCTCTACCGAAAGTTCTCCGAATGCGGATTCGGCTAGAGGCTTGGTCGAGATATCGCCCCTTTGTTTGTCGGTATGGATTTTCTCCATTCCGATATCCTTCTTTCGACATGGTCACGAATGAAGTGATGTCCGATGTCCACGTGCTTGCATCTTGTGTGAAGTACGGGTCGAGTAATTGCAATGGCACGGTACTTGTCGCGAAGATTGGCACTTCATTTTGAGTGACGTCATAGTCTCGTAGGCTCTTTGTCTCAGCCAAAGGATTTGGGCGCAGCAACTTCCGGCAGCCATGTATTCAGCTTCAGTAGTTATTGTAGCTACCGAGTGTTGTTTCTTTGAAAACCATGAGATCAGCTTACTACCAAGGAACTGACATGTTCCTGAAGTTGATTTTCGGTTGATTCTACATCCTGCATAGTCAGCATCAGAGTAACCAGTTAGTTCAATATTATCATCAGCTGGATACCATAAACCCATGTCAGGTGTTCCTCTGAGATAGCGGAGAATCTTCTTTCTTTGAGTCCATATGGCTCACTCGGATTCGCTCGAAATCGAGCACGTACACCTATAGCATAAGTATGTCGGGGCGTGTTCTTTGTTAAGTATAATAATGAACCAATGACAGCACGATATTCAGTTTGGTCTACTGATACTCCCTCTTTATCAAGATCAATCTTCATATTAGTGTTCATCGGGATCTTGATAGGTTTGCCGGATGTGCAACCGAATCTTTTGATGAGGTCTCGAGTGTATTTACCTTGATTAATGAACGTCCCCTTTTCAGATTGCTTGACTTGAAAACCAAGGAAGTAGTTCATTTCTCCCATCATTGACATCTCGAACTTATCCTTCATCATCTTTTCAAATTGTTGACACATAATGACATTCTTTGATCCAAAGATGATGTCATCCACGTAGATTTGCACCAGTAATAGGTCTTCTTCCAGTCGAATGCTGAATAGAGTGCGATCTACTGTGCCTTTCTGAAAACCTTTCTGAAGAAGGAACTCAGATAGGGTATCATACCAAGCCCTGGGTGCTTGTTTTAACCCATACAGAGCCTTCTTGAGTCTATAAACTTGATGTCCCTGCTGAAAGTCGGGCGGTTGTTCCACATAGACTTCTTCTTTCAGTACGCCGTTCAGGAACGCAGACTTCACATCCATTTGATATACTTTGAATTTTTGATGTGTTGCGTAGGCTAGGAATAGTCTGATTGCCTCCAATCTTGCAACTGGAGCGAAAGTTCCGTCGAAATCTATTCCCTCAGCTTGACAGTAGCCTTTAGCCACGACTCTTGCTTTGTTCCTTACTACAACGTTGTTTTCATCTCGCTTGTTCTTAAAGACCCATTTTGTTCCAATTGCACGTTGATGCAGGGGTCTATCAACAAGTTCCCAAACATCGTTTCGTTTGAACTGATTTAGCTCCTCCTGCATGGCTATGATCCAGTCAGCATCTTTCAGTGCATCCTCAATCGTCTGACGCTCTTCAGTGGACAAGAAGCAGGAGTATAATGCGCTTTCTCCTTGACAAAATCTGGATCTTGTCTTGACATGTGCTAAAGGATCTCCAATGATTAGATCAGCAGAGTGAGCATCTAGCCATGTTCTACGATGTTTTAGCTCTTCATCTGAAATTTGATCAACACAGATAGTAGGTGAGTTAGGCATTTCAGTTGTACTATTCTGAGATTGAAGAATTTCAGTAATAAGAGTGTGATCTACTGAGTCACCAGGTTCAGGGGCATTCAGCTCAGGCACATTACTAGATGTTCCCCCTGAGTTGTTACTCTCAGTAGTGGTCTCAGTTACCTCTTGGGTTTCTTCATCGACTCGAGTTACACCGGGATTGATTCCGTTCGGGAGAATCAATCGCTCGGCCTACTTGCTCTGCCGGTTGAGATTCGGTAGACTTGTCTTCGGTTTCTTCGTCTGAATCATCATCCCAACATAGCTGGATCTTTTCAGGTTTGTCTTTTAAGCTTAGATCCTGTAGCTGCTTACTGATGTCCTCAGATTCAGAGTTAGAGTTATTGCTCCTGTCTTCAGTAGCAAACTCATTAAAAACAACATGAGGGCTTTCCTCCACGCAAAGAGTCTGATAGTTGAATACTCTGAAAGCTTTCCTGACCCAAGAGTATCGTAAGAAAACTCCCTGATCTGACTTGCTATCAAAAGTCTTCAACTGATCTTTCCCATTATTGTGGATAAAGCATGAACAACCAAAGATATGGAAATAAGCTAAAGAAGGCTTCCCCGCAGTTCCATAGTTCATATGGTGTCCTCTTATCTTTGCTTTGTCGGTAGAGATCGATTCCCGAGTGTAACATGCGGTGTTGGTAGCTTACGCCCGCAATTTGGTTGGGAGTCCCGAATCTGCGAGTAGAGTTCTAGCTGCTTCTTTGAGAGTCCTGTTCTTTCGTTCAGCAACTCCATTTTGCTGAGGTGTGCGGGCAGCCGATGTCTCATGCTCTATTCCTTCTGCTTTGTAGAACTCCTCTACCATGGAATTAAGGAACTCAGTTCCTCTGTCTGAACGTATTTTTCTAATTTCGGTGTTCTTCTCGACACTGAGCCTTTTCAGAAGCGTTGGTAACTCTATTTTGACGTCAGACTTGTTGGCAATGAATATGACCCATGTGTAGCCTGAGTAGTCATCTATGACCACTAAAGCATATTTCTTGCCTCTGATCGTCACTGGGGAGACTGGACCGAATAAATCCATATGTAGCAGCTGAAGGATTCCATCAGTGGAAGGAGATGGAACGGGTGGATTTTGTTTCTTTGTTTGCTTTCCCTTCAGGCATGCTTCACACTGAGTGTCTCTGCTGAATACTTCATTCGGCAGTCCCCTTGCTAGAGTGTTTCTTGCTAGCTTGTTGAGCGTCTTAAAGTTGAGATAGCTGAGTCTTCTATGCCATAGCCACCCCGTCCGGTTGTCATTTTTCGCCAATAAGCAAGCTTCAGGTTCAGCTGAGTTCCAGTCAGCCACATATATGTTCTTTCTGCGCGAACCTGATAACACTGTTTTCCCTGTGGATTTATCAATAACATTACAGAAACCAGCGTCAAATATCACTCTATTCGAGTTATCACAAAATTGACTAACAGAGAGAAGATTATGCTGAAGTTCTTCAACATATGATACTCTTGGAACTTTGGCAGTCCCAATGCTGAGTGTTCCATATCCTCTAGTATAGCCTTTGACATTGTCTCCAAACTCGATTCTGGGTCCTTCCTCAGAGATATAATTCTTCAGTAGACTCCTTTGGTGTGTCATGTGTCTTGAGCATCCGCTGTCCACTTACCATGGGTCTTTACGCACCTGCAAAACAGAATTATATTCAGGTACCCTTTATTTTTGATTTTGGGTCCTTAGATGTTAGTTTTAGTAACCCAAATCTGTCTAACAACCCTGGTGGTTTCAGATAGTTTCTTTCCACTTGAGTCAATATACTTGACCACTGGACTGGTCAGAGCTGACTTCTTATGCTGTTCAGGTTCAGGAGTCCGGATCTTCTGAGTTGGTGGACTGCTGTCCTTTGCCTTTTGTGTGTTTTTCTTCTTTTTCTGACTCTTGGAGCCTCTTCTGACTATAGGATCATAGTAATATGACCCATACCGAGCCGGGATGTGTCAACTGAGGTGGTCCATACCGATCAGCCCACTTAACTTTGCTAGTTCCCCCTCGACCGAACCGGGGTGTTTGAGTGCCGATCTTCCGGTCGAATACCGATGCGTAGGATGAGGTGCTTTCATCTTTTGTTTGTTCTTTGCTTTGAGGGGTCCGAAACATTTGCATTGATTGTTTCTCCTCGAACAAACCTATCGGTTAGACGCACTTCGAGTGTACGGGAGCAGATGAGGAAGCTTCCCGGTTGAAGCCAAGTCCTTCCTTACGGTGCTTGGGCTTGTTGCTTGCTAGCATGGCCTCCGGCTTCTTTTCGGCGCCCATGTAACGCTCGGTCATCGGCTTTTCCGGACATCATCACTTTTCTTCGATTGTATCATGTTCATCCGAAGTCCCGATAGTTCTTGCTTGATGAGACTCAGCTTTAGTATCTTTCCGAGTCAAGTCATTGGTCGAACTGAAATCCGATCTTCTTGATGCCGAGACTTGGCCATCGGAGAGTTTATCTCCTCCCCGAGTCTCAACACAAGTCCTTCGGCTTCGTAGCAACCCGACTCTCCCGAGAAAGTCTCCGATTCTCCACTTTCGGGGTATCCAACTCCCGAAGAGTCTTATTAGGCTTTGCGACTCATTTGAATTTGTTCATCTAATAATTCTTCATAGGCGGTCATGATGTCCAAATTCCCATCTGCACCTGAAACAGTGTCGTGTGTGCAGTGTGAAGAGGAATTAAGTGGTTCATGAGAGTTTACCTCATCCTCTTCTCCTGCCATTAGGCACTTTTCAGTTGTTTCTTCAACTTCAAGCTCTAAGGCCATGAAAGCTGCTTCATCGTCAGATGAGTCCATAAAGGAGTCGACTTCTTCTGAGTCGTCTGAGATTTCGCCGGCTATGTAGGATTGTCTTTTCTGGGCGAATTTCTCTCTCCTTGCCTTACGTGCTGCGCGTTCAGCACTACTGAGCTCAGGACAATCATATTGATAGTGTCCTGGCTTTTTGCAGTTGTAGCAAGTGATGACTCTTTCTTCTTTGCTTTCACTATCCTTTGATGGTGCTGAGTCATCCTTCTTTCTGCATTCAGAAGATTGTGAGTCAGGAGTGCGTTTTGGTGTATAATCTGACTTACCTTTTGTGTCTCGGTATGCTTTAGTCAGTTTTTTGCGCCTCTCCTTCTCCTTCTGATACTTCACAGCGAGCAACGCGTACTTCTGAGCGAGACTTCCTTCTTGTAGATCATTGAGTGAAGGTTCAGTCTTACTCGTTGTCTTGCTCGTCGTTGGAGATGCTGCGCTGACTGATGCTTTGAAGGCATGGTCAATTTTATTGTCAGCTTCAGCTCTTTGCTTTCGTTGAGGTCTGTCGAACTCAAACTCTTCTGCCTGAAGTTCTGAAAAGATATGGTCAGGAGAGACAACATCTAAATCAGAATGTCGCAATAAAGTAGCAAAAGGTGTCCAGTGTCCGTCCGGCAGTGCCCTCAGTATCTTGAGATTCATTTCTCGGTTGCTGAATGTCTTTCCCAGCCCATTGATGGAATTCATCAGATTCGTAAATCTGACGTTCAGATCTTCTATTTTGTCACCAGGCATGAGAGACAAACTTTCCGGCTTTTGGAGTTCCGGACGCCGTTTGTTAGCTTTTATCTTCCGAGTTCCACGACTCGCAGCGCTAGAGCGTCCCGGAGTTCCTTTGTCGTTTTGCATTCCCGAACCCCGCCAAGATAAGAATCACTAAGAGTGGTCGAGTGTGGCATTTCGGCGACTCCGGTCTAAGTTGTGAAGCTTCTTCTCTTCGGGAGTGAAGAGACTTCGTCTTTAGGGATCTTCTTCCCGGTCACCATTCCTCCTCCTTCAATGGGGCCCGAGTCACGACACTATCGATCATGGGAACAATAGGTCCATCTTCAAGCACTTCACCATACTATCATGGAGGGATGTCGATGTGCTTCCATTCTCGACTCGCCATACTCCATAATTCTCTACCGAGAACATGGGTACCATTCTTATACCCGACATATCAGCCATATAAAAATAATGATATGAATGTAGAGTGATATGCAGGTGAAGAAACGTTTTCTCCGGATCCGTTCAAGTAGACCAGCTTTCAAGATAACAAGAGTCTTAAAGAACTCCCGCTCCGATACCAATTGTTGGTCCCGAGAGTGAGTTCGGGTGTAGGGGGGGGGTGAATACACCCGAATCCAATTTTCTCAACTTTGAACACGAACAACCCTATTCGAGATAATGCCGCATCAAACAATTCAAAGGACCAAATAACTGCTTCGAATCGTGTTAGGCTAAAAGTCGACTCTACCGAGATCTCGCTAACCGACCGAGTCGAATTCGGTGTCAACAGTAGAAATTCGGTGTGCGGAAATGTGTAGGCCCTAATCGGTTGAATAAAAACGTTTTATGCAAGTCTCAGTTCAGCAAGTGGTCAGATCAGTATGCTGAGACAGGTGAATGATTTTAAGAAGATTTTCAGTATGAATAGTAAAATCAATGCAACAGTAAGAGAACGTAAGTAAGCGACACAGAGAGTTTTAAAGTGATTCGGATATCAATCGATCCTACGTCCACTGTCCCGAAAGTTCAGGAGGCTATTTATTATACCGAGTTAGTCTCGGTCGCCTTGTGCACAGGACAAAGCCGTGGCTTGGGGATTATATCGAGCAAGTCCCGGTTACAAATGTATCAAACTAAAGTGTTTGACAAACTTCTCCAACAGTGAAGGAGTCCTTTTACAATAAGGATTGAGTTCAAATATGAACTCCTTCGTCTAAGCTATATATGGTTTTGGTTGAGCTTAGGGTTAGAGGGATAGGGAACGAGAATGTAGCTTCTAGAGCGACGAACAGCTGAGTGTAGTTATAAGTTCGTGTCACGTCGCTTGGATACTAGATGCTTGGTTGTCGGTTCAGCTTGGTTCCCTTACGAGCTAAAAGGTAGTCTTTCGCCGGAGATAGATCTTTAGATTCTTGCGGAAGACTTAGGCTTTTTTGGTTAGGCTCATTTTAATGCTCTGTGTGTTCTTAAGAGGCTTTTTCGAGCTCGCGCTTGTTCTTATGATTTCGGTGTTGCTTCAATTCTTGAATGATCCCTCTATTTATAGAGAAGAGATTGGGAAAGATCCGTTGGTGCCTTTCTTCTTGAGTGCGAGAGTGTCGACCCCAATTCTTCAAATCTCGTTCGATTTTCGCGTGTTTTCCTCATCCCCAATTCCAAATCAAGATCCACACCGATTTCGATTTCCTTGTGCTTTCAAGAGTCTACATTTGTGTTGTTCGCCCAGTTGTAAAGTGAATCTAAGATTTTCAGTTCTAAATGGTTCAAGAAAACATTTGGAACTCACTCTTATATCGCAAGCCTCTCCCAATTTCATTGAATTCGTTATTGTATAGGATTTTTCAGAGGGTTTTCCGAGTTGCTAGTTATCGGCGAACGAGAATACTTCTTCCTACAAGGGTAATTGTTGAATTCATTTGTTATTTTTCACTTGGAGGTCGTGGATTATAAAGATGTCTTCACCCAGTGTTGCGATTTTGTCGATTAGCTATTTCCTGTTTTGTTGATGTTCTAGATTATTTTCTAGCTTAATGGTTTTATTTCTATTAAAATACTGTAAATGTGCACATTTCTTCCACTGATGTGCATAAGATATTCACTGTGTGTGCATACAAAATAATGGTCGATTTTTTTTCCAGCGATTTTGATATGTTGTTTTATGCACATTGTCCGATTTGTATTTTATGTTGACAAGCTTATTGAATTGATGTTGAACTACTCTTTTATCTTTTGATATATGGACTTCTTATGATTGAACATTGAATCACTTGTGATTTACTTCATGTCGTTTTTATTATATGTGCATAACTTTTTCTCATTGTGTGCGTACGTTTCTTCACAAATGTGCATACCAGAGATGACGTGCAAATCGTTCTATAATTGAAATTACATGAAATGTGCATAATAACTTGGACTGAGTATGCGTACGATTGCATAGTATTTACACATATTTCAGACCAAAACTAAGAACGATTACATTATAGTATAAAGTGAAGCAACAAAACACAGTCGTTAAACCAAGATCTGAATAATGTTGTTCCTAGTTACCTACAAAAGAAACAAAACCAAAGTTCAAATCTACCCAAAATTAAATTACAAGATTCAACCAAACAAAGTCTTGTCTACATCAACATTGTTTGCTCTCACAAAATTATCATAGTTCTTCGTCCTTTTGAACTGTATCCCACTCAACCGGTTTACACTCCACATAGTGATCGCAGTAGGGTCATCCGCTTTTCTTTTTCCACCCATGTCTTCGTTCAATACATATTGCATAACAAATGTGCATAATCAGATACCCAGATGTGCATACAACTCTTATGGGTAAAGGCTAATTTTCTCGATAATTCACCAAGATGCATAATTCTCAAGTTAACAAATGTGCATATTGTTTTTCATTGATGTGCATATACACTCAAAAGAACCTAATTCACCTATCTGCATAGAATCTAAGTTAACAAATGTGCATACTGTAATTCATCGATGTGCGTATAAACTCTGTATAGTGCAATTCACAAATATGTGCATAAATGTTCACATTGTGCAGATAAACAGAATTTGTAGAATTCGAATTCAATTTATGCACATTCAAACTCAAATTTCAAGAAACTGCAGAACAACAAATAAGTGCAAATTTTTATGCAAACTGTGTATAATCAAATTCATTACATTCCCATTCAGATATCCACATTAAAATTCAAAATGTGCATAATCTAAAAATGTGCACAATCAAAATTCCTAAACAATAAACCCTTAGAAATTGGGGATGCAACTAAGAAACTTTTGTAATCCGGTTTATTGAAGCACAAATCGTGAGTCGTGGCGTTAAATAAGCATGAATCTTATCCGTAATCGTCGCCTCTCCTCATGAGGTTTTGAAGAAACGACCTCTCTTCTTCGATTCTCGAACTACGTCACTGTTATGGCTAACTTTCGTCGCGTTACTCCTCAAAATATCAACTCCCACCCCCAAAGTCGACGTCGGACTGCGTTGCGTAGGTTGTGGATGTTGGGATTTTGTATACTGGAAGCAAATTTTATGCTTGTATACAATGTGTATTGCCCCTACCACTATTTTATTCTCCTATCTGATAAATATATATATATATATTTGCACATGTTATCCTTTATCTTGTATAAAAGTTAGATTTGTGTAGTGTATCGGGTATCACAAAAGACTACACAAATTGGTTGAACTGACAAGATATAAACAAATATCATAAATTGAGACAACTTAAGGATAAGTTGTCGGTTTAAGCTGCGCAGTTTTAGATAAGAAGTGGCTTGTCTTGGCCGCTTGTCTTTATTGGTACACTTAAGGTGGTGTATTGATGGATCATAGTGAGATATGTTCTCCTGACTGACCTTAGTGGAGAACCACGATCTCGGTGACTTAGCTGGTCTTAAGCTTGGTAAGACTTCAGCTGAGCGCCTTTGGCTATCTAACACTTTGACCTACTATAGTGAACGTTATCGCGACCGGATCTACGTATCTTGGGTGTTAGTAGTTATTTGTGACTCAGGCTTGTTGTCCGTATCTTGCAACCGCATCCTAGTAAAATGGGTTGATAATATCCCCTGAGGAACTCGTAAGGATTAGCACACTAAACCCGGCCGGTTGATTAAGTTCAGATGTGTTAATAAGGTCGAGTGGTACTGTTGGTCCCGAGAGTGAGTTCAGGTGTAGAGGGAGGGGGGGGGGGAATACACCTGAATCCAATTTTCTCAACTTTGAACACGAACAGTCCTATTTAGGATAATGTCGTACTGAAATAATTCAGCAGACCAAATAACTGTTCTGAATCGTGTTAGGCTAAAAGTCTGACTCTACTGAGATCTGCTAACTGACTGAGTCAGAATTCAGTGTCAACAGTAGAAATTCAGTGTGCGGAAATGTGTAGGCCCTAATCAGTTGAATAAAAACGTTTTATGCAAGTCTCAGTTCAGCAAGTGGTTAGATCAGTATGCTGAGACAGTTGAATGATTTTAAGAAGATTTTTAGTATGAATAGTAAAATCAATGCAACAGTAAGAGAACGTAAGTAAGCGACACAGAGAGTTTTAAAGTGGTTCGGATATCAATCGATCCTACGTCCACTGTCCCGAAAGTTCAGGAGGCTATTTATTATACTGAGTTAGTCTCAGTCAGCTTGTGCACAGGACAAAGCTGTGGCTTGGGGATTATACTGAGCAAGTCCCAGTTTACAAATGTATCAAACTAAAGTGTTTGACAAACTTCTCCAACAGTGAAGGAGTCCTTTTACAATAAGGATTGGGTTCAAATATGAACTCCTTCGTCTAAGCTATATATGGTTTTGGTTGAGCTTAGGGTTAGAGGAATAGGGAACGAGAATGTAGCTTCTAGAGCGACGAACAGCTGAGTGTAGTTATAAGTTCGTGTCACGTCGCTTGGATACTAGATGTTTGGTTGTCGGTTCAGCTTGGTTCCCTTACGAGCTAAAAGGTAGTCTTTCGCCGGAGATAGATCTTTAGATTCTTGCGGAAGACTTAGGCTTTTTTGGTTAGGCTCGTTTTAATGCTCTGTGTGTTCTTGAGAGGCTTTTTTGAGCTCGCGCTTGTTCTTATGATTTCGGTGTTGCTTCAATTCTTGAATGATCCCTCTATTTATAGAGAAGAGATTGGGAAAGATCCGTTGGAGACGATCTTCTTCTTTCTCTCTCTTTTGGTAGCAAACGGCTCTTTTGAAATAGGTAACAGTGTACTTTCCCACCTTTTTAGGTAAAGGGTTGACTGCAGCTTTAGCAGGTGAGAAGACACGTGTGTCCTTGTCATTCGTCGAGGTGGATAGAGTGATTGAGACAGCACAGACTTCAAGGCAAACTGAAGCTGACTTCTCTCTTCCTCATATATGACAATGTTGATTGTCTTTCAAAAGTATTTGACAGTTCTGACTGTCTGCCGATGTTGAGTCTGATCCCGTATTCAGTAGGTAGATAGCTGGGGAAAGTCTACTGAAGATCAGCTCGAGTTCATGAATCGCTCCGCCGAGTCCAGGGCCCCACCGACTCTTTCGATATCTTGCTCTTGCTGAGTCCAGTATCACTGAGTCTTCTACTTCTGGTGTTAAGGCAGATAATCTACTAAGTGCCTTGATCAGAGCAGAGTGTCTACTGAGTCTGAAGCCTCAGAGTAAATAACGATTACAACGGAATGATTCACCAATCAGATAGGGTTTTGGGATCTTCAAATCTTCTCAACAATCAGAGCACTAGGCTGCTGAGCATGGTTCAGTATAGAAGATAGAATCATTTGCCACTAAGTGAGACTATGCTGGGGACAGAATCATCACCCAACAGGTACTACTCATGAATATAATAAGATGTTAATTAATTTAAGCTGTCAGTAAGCTTAATTAATTAACGGATATTTCTATCTTAAATACGAAGATCGATTAAGTCTAAACTACAAGTGCTTGCTCAATTTGGGATAAAGGGGTAAGTCAGCACGGATTCTCTAGTGGAACGAATCTGTGTTTATTAATTAATTTTGGTCTGGGCTGAGCATAGATAATTAATTAATTTGAGGCCCTGCTTTATTTCTTGTATTAGATCTCTGATCTGGACCAATTAGTTCTCTAATTATTTATTGTCTCTCAGAAATCATTGTTAATAGATTAATGTATTTTTATATTATTTAATAATGTTATTTATCTGGATTAATTGACCGGGCCAATTAATTGATAAATGTTAGTAGCCCAATAGATTAATTAATTATATTATGGCTAATTGTGTAGAAGCCCATTAGGGATATAATTAAATTAATGGGCTACAAATACTAATATTATATTGGCTTTTGAAGCCTATAATATATTAATATTCTGTTCATAAACAGATACACATTAACGCCATACGCGTTTTTGAGAGAGACGATAATCTTGATTTTCTCTAGTTCTCTGACCACCCAAAGGGAGGAAAAGGCCGGGACACAGATCAAAAGATCTGACACACGAGCAACAATCAGAGCTGCAACAACATACGAAGGAAGAATGTACAATTCTTCCCCTCTAATTTCCTTCAGTGGATGGAGAATCGAGTAGCAATGATTTTGGGAGAGGATGAGAAAGAACAAAAGCCCTAGATCTAAAATATAAACTCCCACTCCTCAATTTTATTTCTACAAAAATTTCTATTTTTTTTTCCAATTATGCCATAATGATGCCAAAATGTGCGAAAATAATGTAAAAATAAATGATTTTATGAAGTGATCTCAACCATACATCCCTCTTGATCAATGATCTTAGTGTGTTCTTATTTCGCTCTGCAAGGAAGGTTCTCTCTCTCTATATATATATATATATATATATATATATATATATATACCATATACATATGGAGTTAGAGGTGCTAGTGTTCCTATCAACAGTGTTTGCAGTTGTGAATTTCCAAAATACCCCTCTCTTATACCAGCTACCTTCTTTTTATTATGGTGAGTCTGGTAATTGTCCATTTCCAGCCGCAATTTATCGTAGAAAATTTCTAGATTCACCATCTCGAGTCCTAGCTCGGGCCCTTCAATAGATTCACCAACTACTGCCGTCGTCCATCGCCGTCCTCTCTGCCTTCAGTATTTCATCCGCCATTCCACCCAACACTACTACTACGTTGTTCCAAGCTTCATGATCTCGAATCCAACGCTTCTCGAATTGGGTCGAAAACTTTGAAACCCTAGCTTCAATTCTGGATCCTAATACGTGGTCCGTCTTGTCGAATTCATTGGAGAAGGTGAAGTTTGATGGTTAATTGATGAAACAGATAGTCCGCGTTATGTCTGGGAGTCGCCTTTTTTCATTTGCTATCCATCTTGCCGCTTTATTGAAGCACCGAAAATTAAATTAATCGTTTGTCCATCATTCGGGGAGGATCTGCCCGGTTGTCAACGGCGCCGCACTCTGCACTTTGGCCGAGTAGTGGGAGGTCAGTGACATTTGTGATATATGGGATGCAAGTCATGCAATATTTCACCAGAAAAAGGTTACCTTTTGCGTTGCCTCTGCGTTTTCTTTTTGATTCATGGTTCATTTGATTAATAAGTTTTTGTAGTCTAATGTAAGTAGTTTATGTGAAGACTGATATACCTATATGTTGGCCGGTGTTTTACTTGTGTCGAATGAATAAGAGCGATATGTTGGATAAAATCTAAAATCTAATTATGGGCAAAATATGTAATTATGTATAAAGTGTTATTTTTGGTATGTGTATCCCTAATTTATGTTTAATTCTATATTAATATTTGTTGAAGGGGCCAAATATTAATATAATACTTCCCTATATATATCTGGTCCCCGAGAGCCTGCAGACGCTAGGTTTTCTTTTCCCCATCTAAGAATTCACAAAATGGCGCTGCAGTAACTCTTGGAAGTCCAGATTCATTTTTCAACTTTCAATCCATGGTTTTCAATTCAGGTACGCTTCCGCTTTAGATCTCGGTATATCGATATAGGGCTATTATGATTATAACGTGAATTATATGAATTAATTCCTACAAGTGGTATCAGAGCCGCCCTATAATTGATATTCTGAGATAGATTATTGTAATTCACCGATCAATAGATTCATTCGGATTTGCAGTAATTTTCTTTATTTAATAGATTTATCGATTAATTCGATCAATTATTTATAAAACAATTCAGAACTGCAATTGCCGATTTGGATCTATCAACTATTTGTGAATTAAATAATGATATTATATTAGTGAATCTTCTCATTAAGGAACGACAACACACATGTTAAATTTGTCATCAATTATGTGTTCACGACAATTTAATAGTAATTATTGAAGTTGAAGTTTTCAATGGTTGTCGAATGCGAGATACATTTTTTTTTAACTTGTGTCTGCAATTCAGATTATGTTGTATACGAATTCAAGATTATTATTTATCTATACAGTTTCTGATATACATGCAAAATTATATGTTCGTCATCTGTAATGTATGAATTCAGTATATACGCATGTGATGTGGGTTGCGGTTTGATGAGTTGCTAATTCAGTATCCATCTTCTGCAATATTTATACTTGGGTAAGTTTCAAGGAAATTAATTGAAACAATATGTTGCCAAAGTGACCTCTTTTGTGTAGATTATTTTACTTGAATAATTAAGGTGGTTATGTGTATGTAAATCATGCGTTTATTAATTGACCCAAAGGTAAATTGATATTTGGCCGAATTGCATACACATATGTGGTAATAAATATGTGACAATTATAAGGTTTATATCTTGTGAGCAACAAAATTGGTCCAAAGATTGATTTATTGTTCGACATGTTTTATTGTCAATATTTGATTACTACAACAAGAGTACCGATTACAATTAATATTACTATCCAAAGATTTGATATTAATGTTGTGCTAGGTATCTTGAGATGGGTTTACCATTATTTTGAGTTTATCTCTTAAATGATGAATGTTAATGTGAACTTGTTTTGTGTTTTGTTCTAATTCAGCTAATGTATCTGATGTTGCCTCGATATCTGCTAATATCAATTCCGTTCCCATGCTTAATGGGACTAATTTCAAGGAATGGAAAAGACACGTCTATATAGTGCTGGGTTGTATGGAATTAGATCTTGCACTAAGGGAAACACAACCTGCATCTCTCACTGCGGAAAGCACCCCTGATGATAAAAGTGAATATGAGAGATGGGATAGCTCTAATAAGATGTGTCTGCTGATTATGAAACACAGCATTCCGGATGCCTTCAGGGGTCCTGATTCTGAAGAAATCACTAAGGCTAAGGATTTCCTTGATGAGCTCGAAAAATATTTTGCGAAAAACGATAAGGTCGAGATGACATCACTTCTGGCATCTTTGATGTCCAAGAAGTATAAGGGTCAAGGAAATGTAAGGGAGTACATTATGGAAATGTTCCATATTGCTGCAAAATTAAAGGTACTAAAGATTGAGCTTTCAGAAGATAGATTTGCTCGTGCTTATGGCTTTGGTCTCTCTTCCTCAGCAGTTTAACCAATTTAAGATTAGTTATAACTGCCAAAAGGAGAAATGGTCTCTGAATGAGCTCATATCTCATTGTGTTCAGGAGGAAGAGAGATTGAAACTTGATAAGACAGAAAGTGCTCATTTAGCCTTTGCCCCTAAGGATAAAAGTAAGAAAAGGGTACAAACTAAGGAAGCTGCGAAGTGTCCGGCTCAAAAGAAACAACATCAAGTAAAAGCAACTGCTTGTTTCTTTTGTAATAAGCCTGGTCATGTGAAGAAAGATTGTGCCAAATATCACGCTTGGCGTGCAAAGCAAGGTACAAATCATGCTTTGGTCTATTCTGAAGTTAATTTGACTTTTGTACCAAGAAATACTTGGTGGATGGATTTTGGGGCTACTATTCACGTAAGTGTTTCTATGCAGGGTTGCCTGAGCTACCGAAAACCTAATGATGCTGAAAGATACATCTTTGTGGGGGATTCAAAGCCGGTAGAAGTTGAAGCAATTGGGCATTTTAGGTTGTTATTAAGTTCTGGTTCTTACTTGGATTTAAAAGACACCTTTATTGTGCCGTCTTTTAGACGGAATTTGGTTTCTGTTCGGTTGTTGGACAAATTGGGTTATGATTGTTCATTTGGGAACAGTAAATTTCGTTTGTCTTTAAATTCTGATATGGTTGGAACTGGTTTTCTACATGTTTTTGACAACCTTTACATGTTGGATATAATTGCATCTTATAATGAAACCTTGCATGTGGAATCACGTGGTACGAAGCGAAAATTAAATAAAGAAAATTCGGCGTCATTATGGCATAAGCGATTAGGTCACATCTCAAAAGGTAGAATTGAGCAACTCGTGTCAGATGACATTTTAAAGTCTCTTGACTTCACAGACTTTGATGTTTGTGTAGATTGTATCAAAGGAAAACAGACCAAAAATAAGAGATTAAGTGCAAACAGATCTTCAGGCGTCTTAGAATTAATTCACACCGACATTTGTGGGCCATTCCCTACGGCATCTTGGAATGGTCAACAATATTTTATAACATTCATAGACGACTACTCACGTTATGGCTACCTATATCTCATTCATGAAAAATCACAGTCTTTGGATGTGTTCAAAGCCTTTAAAGCTGAAGTTGAGAATCAACTCGATAAAAAGATTAAGAGCATTAGATCTGATCGTGGTGGTGAGTACTATGGTAGATATGATGGCTCAGGCGAACAACGTCCAGGACCTTTTGCTAAATTCCTAGAGGAATGTGGTATTGTTCCTCAGTGCACCATGTCAGGTTCATCTAGCATGAATGGTGTAGCTGAAAGACGGAACATGACTCTTAAGGATATGGTAAGAAGCATGATTGCTCATTCTACATTACCTGAGTCTCTCTGGGGTGAAGCAGTAAAGACATCAGCTTATATTTTGAATAGAGTACCAACTAAAGTAGCAGCTAAAACTCCTTATGAGCTTTGGACTGGTCGAAAGCCCAGTCTAAATCACTTTCACATTTGGGGATGTCCAGCTGAGGCAAGGCCTTATAGGCCACATGAAAAGAAATTGGACTCCAAAACTGTGAGCAGCTACTTTATTAGTTATTCTGAAAGATCTAGGGGCTATAAATTTTATGATCCCACTACTAGAAATATTTTTGAGACGGGAATTGCAATATTTTTTGAGGATGTTGAGTTTGGAGGGAGAAATCAAGTAAGGAACATTGCTTTTGAGGAGGATTTGAGTTCACTCTCAATTCCTATTATCACTTTTGACGGTGATCAGGTTCGTACACCTGTCATTGATCAAGAAGTGAATCCAGAACCTCTACAAGACAATGTAGTACAACCTCGAGGTATTCTTGGATTATCACAAAAGAGCTATATCAATAAAGTTCTCAAAAGGTTTGGCATGCAAGATTGTAGACCAGGTGATCCCCCTGTTGCTAAAGGAGACAAGTTCAGTCTTGAACAGTGCCCTAAAAGTGATCTTGATGTTCAAGAAATACAAAAGATTCCCTATGCATCAGCAGTTGGGAGTTTAATGTATGCTCAAGTATGTACGCGTCCGGATATTGCATACATAGTTGGAATGTTAGGCAGATATTTGAGCAATCCTGGTATGAACCATTTGATAGCAGCCAAAAGGGTTATGAGGTATCTTCAGAGAACAAAAGATTACATGCTCACATACAAGAAATTAGATCATTTGGAGGTATTGGGTTATTCTGATTTCGCTGGGTGCCAAGATAGCAGAAAGTCTACATCAGGCTACATTTATATGTTACCTGGAGGAGCCATTTCGTGGAAAAGTGTCAAACAGACACTTGTAGCTTCTTCCACTATGGCAGCAGAATTTGTAGCATGCTATGAGGCGTCAAATCATGGGATATGGCTGCGAAATTTTGTCACTGGGCTGCGCATTTTGCAAGACGTAGAAAGACCACTCAAGTTGTTTTGTGACAATAAGTCAGCAGTGTTGTATTCCAACAACAATAGGAGCTCTTCCAAGTCAAAACATATTGACATAAAGTTCCTAGTTGTGAAAGAAAGAGTGCAGAGTAAACAGATATCTATAGAGCACATTGGGACAAACTCCATGTTAGCGGATCCACTCACAAAAGGCTTGTCACCCAAGGTCTTTCATGAGCACACTGCTCGTATGGGTGTCGTATCACTTGATGATATTGTGGTTTAGTGGGAGTTTAAATTTTATTTGCTTTATGGTTATTTTAGCCTTTTATAATTAATTTTCTGATCTGAAATAAAGAATAAGTATTCAGTACAAATCACTCTGCTTTATAACCTCTCTTATGTTTAAGGAGGACCAGTTGGTCTATGTCATTTGGCTATTTTGTATATGTGACCATTGATGAGTCTAGTCATGATTAATATGATAAAGACTGTTTTGATCCTATATAACTATTGTTGATGGACGAGACCGCTAAATAATACATGTTATTAAATAACACATTTTGAGCTCATTAAGTTATACATATAATGTAACATATGTTGCCCAAGTGGGAAATTGTTGGATATTATCTAAAATCTAATTATGGGCAAAATATGTAATTATGTATAAAGTGTTATTTTTGGTATGTGTATCCCTAATTTATGTTTAATTCTATATTAATATTTGTTGAAGGGGCCAAATATTAATATAATACTCCCCTATATATATCTGGTCCCCGAGAGCCTGCAGATGCTAGGTTTTCCTTTCTCCATCTAAGAATTCACAAAACGGCGCTGCAGTAACTCTTGGAAGTCCAGATTCATTTTTCAACTTTCAATCCATGGCTTCCAAGTCAGGTATGCTTCCGCTTTAGATCTCGGTATATCGACATAGGGCTATTATGATTATAACGTGAATTATATGAATTAATTCCTACACGATAACTATTTAGTAGACGATCAGGTGTAGAAGCAAAATTGATGATGTATGTGGAATATATATTATGAGAATAACTAATTTATAGGTTAATGCAAACATCTAAATTTTATTTTTATTTTTATTTATTTGGATTTTATACTTATATTAAGAATCAAATATTTACACAAGCGAAGCCACATGGAAACGAAATTAAACACCTTCTGACTGGGTGAGCTCTAGACTAAACGTTCAAAGTTCTCATATTACATCAACTAATGTAACAAAGATATCAATAACCAACAAACAAATACGAACAACCCTTATGCTATGCTTGTCCTGAATCAAACTCTTACTTCTTCTTTGTTTGTCACCGACCAAGGGATGTCCTGACATTTCTAGACACCTTTCCACTATTGCAAGTGCCATTAAATGGATTGTTCGCCTTCAGTCTGCAACGTGACGAGTTGCTTAGGTGCTGCCATCAACCATACTTGGCGAGCTACAAATGCAGAAATAAATAAATTTAGAGTATTATGTTTGACGAAAGTCAAGTAGAAGTCTACACAGTTCGATTCTCAATATTTACTTTGGGATCTGGTGCTCACCAAGTTACCGCGCTAAGCCATCGCCTAGGTACTCTTTTTCCTCGTTTGGCAGTTT
Organism: Lavandula angustifolia; assembly: GCA_028984105.1. Lineage (NCBI taxonomy): Eukaryota > Viridiplantae > Streptophyta > Magnoliopsida > Lamiales > Lamiaceae > Lavandula > Lavandula angustifolia. The sequence goes on along the minus strand of CM054823.1, from coordinate 8,378,941 downwards.
TTCCCATGTGCTTTTTCGCCGAACAAGGTTTTAATTATAAGGCTCTCTGTCTTTACCTATTTCATGTGGGTGGTTGGGGATCTACATCTTAGTAATTTTAAGGTTTTCTTTTTATATATATGGTATAGCAATCCATAATTTTATTCTATCTGCTGTCATCAGTTCTTCCGACTCTGACATGCTGCTGATTTTCATCTTATTGATCTCAGATAGCAAATCATAGAGACAAGTTGGTCAACTACATGCTCTCTTTGAAGAGCTACCCCAACATTGCCGAATCATTTTGCCAATTGTAGATATCTCATTTCATATCTTCTCTTGGCAATTGTATTAAGAAGTGATGCATTTTCTAGAAACTTCTAGAATACCGAAGAAACTACAAGAGAAGTGTCAATACTAGATCATTATGTAATTACTAGAAGAATCCTAAGAAGTATCTAGAAAAATATTAGATATATATTAGAATAAGAAGAATCTAGAATCTATGAGAAAAAGAGAGGATCTAGAAAGATCCTTCCATACCTATAAATAGCTCAAGAGAGCTACCATTTGTAATCCAATCCAAAAACATTCAAACTAAGAAGGACTCAAAGATTTTGGAGAGAAGTGCTCCATCCCAAAACACCTTCTACATTAAGAGACCTTCCAATATTCTAGACACTAAAATACCCACTTCACTAAAAGACCCTTCCACATTCCAAACACTAAATAATCCTTCCATTTTCTTACAACCTTCCATTTTCTAACAAATTGTCATCCTTCCATTTTCTTACAACCTTCCATTTTCTAACAAATTGTCATTGATATTAATGTCAATGTAATCTTTCCAGTTTTTCTGCCTTAAGTTCTTTAATCATATGTATTTGTTTTCGATGTCGTCATGACTATTGGCATTCACCAAGTTTATTATTAAATGGGCTGCTGAACGACATGCTAACACGTTGATAAATACATTCCTAATCTGATTTGTGACAGTTTGATGCAACAACATTAGGATATTTGTGGTCTGTTGAACTTTGGGCAATCACTTTAACTTTTGATAGGGACAGAGTATGGAACGGGAGGGGAATCAACGATTCGGGCATGGTATGCATATGAGCAGCCCTCTTTTTGGATAGTATACCTATTTACAATTGAGTGAGACTTCATGTTCGTTATCTGCATCTCTTTGCTCTTTTGGCCTTGTTCTGCTTCTCTATTTCTATATGCAGCTTTATGTCTCATACAAAAGTACATTTCGTGGTTTGTTTTGATAAAATAAAATATTGTAAGAAAGAGGAAGATTTTCATTTTACTCAAACCAAATCAATTGATTCATGTTACCAAGAAGAGTGGAGATTCAGTTGGATATTTATGATGTCACACTTTCGTCACTCTTAATGCATATAATTTTATCTTCTTATCATTTCTTCATTGAAATAATGATAAATGCCGAAGATAGTGAGCAATTATGAATATTAAGAATTTCTATTTCTACCGAACTAAGAGTTTTTTTCATAGTGGACTATCGCTGAATATATATTAAATCATTCTACTAACCTAACCTATGACTTCAAATGATTTAAAATTGGTTATAAAATTATACTTTATAAATATATTTGTTAAACTTACATTAATAAGGATAAGTGCTGATTTTTGGTACTACGGGCGGATAGATAGTTGCTCTCTCGGTGGAAGTTTGCGACAATGTTATTTTTGGGAGAATAATAATGTCACTTATACACATATAGACCAACGTCTAAGCAAGCAAAATCTACTATCATAATACTAATTTTACTTAATGTTTCTCTAAAGAATATAATGTTTGGTCCTTTAACTATGTTTTTTTGTTTTTGGCGTTATTTGTCATTGGACCAATTAATTATTGGTATGCTAATGATCCTCGGATGGAAATTGCCCCCAATGGTTTTATATCATCAACACAAGAAAAATTAAGTTACAATCATGAGATAAGAGAATCCATTTAGTCCATTGATATTTTCGAATCAATGGACTAGATTTAACAGATTTTCTATAACCCCCCCCCAAAAAAAAAAAAAAAATAAGAGGAAGGGCAAAATGTGAAAAGCCAACCTCCTCATATTTGAAAAATGAAAAACACCGTTTCCTACCCAAAATTAGTAGCGGTTTCGACCAAGCAATTTTCGTTTCCAGGGATGCAGCAGATTTCGATGAAATAGCAGTGGTTTCCAGCAGACGATTTCTTCATTCAAATCAATATATATTGCGTCGATTTCGTGGACGAAATCAAAATTTTAGTGTGGCTGTAGGTTTTCGGCAGAAATCGAAGGTAATTTTTGAAAGACAATCTTGAAATTGAGCGTGTCTTGCTTCAATAATGCTTTTCCAGCATATATTGCTATAGATTTCGGTCAACAATGGTGGTAATTTGATAAATTTTGGGTTTAAGCCCTAGTTTGTGCATTGAGTGTTTTAGGCGTGAATTGATGTAGCTCTAGTTTGTGCAAATATGTTTGAATGATCCCGATTCTTTGTTTTTTGTTTTTTTTTCCAGATTGTGCGAGCTATACTCGCCTTGGATTTGGTGGAACCTTGTGTTGAGCTTAAAAAGACTATGGACAAAGGTAAAGTGAGTAGACACTTTATGCATAATTTCAGATGCGTATATGCATGAATGATATGTTAATTATACATTTAGTTTGGTGGTTAGGAGTCGCGTTCAGTTCTATAAAGTGGTTGTTTGAATAGTTCAGAGAATATGCATGAACAATTTGTCATTTGTGCATAATGTTCTTAGGTATATGCACGTAATATATGTAAATATTCTTATATAAAAGTGTACATAACTTGATTGTGCATAAATGACATGTGGTTTATGCTGATGCATATTTTCATTTATGCATAAGGTTCTTATGTGTTAGTAATTAGTGTGCATAAATGGTCTTATGTATATGCATGAAATACATATGTTAGGCATAATATTCTGAACTCATATGCATGTATTTGTTATTGAATATGCAAGAAATCCAAATTCAATAATGCATATGTATGTGTTTCAATTAGTGATCAAACACGGAGTATGTATAAAACTAGTTACTGCTATACATGAATCACTGATCAGATATGCATTAAAATAATATTAATGAATCCATTAGAAGATATGAAAGGCATGGTTTATGGATATAGAAGTACTCTTTTATGCTTAACTCTTTTATATTTCATGCATAACAACTCTCCTATGTCAAAATAGTAATTGGTTGTCAGCATGGATCATGAAAAACGGAGTATGCATAAAACTAGTTACTGTTATGCATGAATCACATCTCAAATATGCATAAATATAATAGTAGTTGGTTGTTAAACCTTTGTGCTGCAACAAAATTTGACTGAGATGAAGTGCACAAATATGACCAATATTGTCAAGAGTTGCAAAACATGTACGATAATAACAAAGTGGGGGAACAAGTTAAACTTGGTGGATTTGGAGCTTTATGCATAATATAAAGAACTGTTATGCATGCATTACGTCTTTATTATGCATAACATATTTGTTGGCAACCTTGCGGGGATGTATTTGATGAGGCGCATGGAGACATTCAAAGGTGATGAAGCAAACTGGGAGACGAGGATTGCAAATAATGGCTTCATGAAGATAATGATTTGAGGGTTCGCTATTGTTCGACAATAGTGAACTTCGAAGAAAACGTAATGAAGGAAATAGTCGAACAAGAAGCACTGAATCATTTCGATGAAAAGAAGTTGAGAAGTGGTTGCAAGAGATCTCGATGTGATGTGTGAAGGATAGTTTAGACATAATTTTGGTCCTTATATTTTTTATGAGGCAAAAACAAATTTAAAGCTGAATTTCTCTTTTGATGTATGAAACCTGAAATTATTATAATGTGTTCAATTAGTATTATTTTGTTTTTTAATTATGAAATCAAATCTAGTTTGCGTGAATCTCGCAGAATATATGCATAATAATGAGTAGTGTTTATGCATAACATGAAGTAAATGTGCAACAATAAGTGTTGGTGCATCCTCATGGAGAAAATGCATGAACTAAGTGATGCATAACAATGGTACTGATTTATGCATATAGCAAAATAGGTTTGTGCATTATTCGAAAGAACGGATTGAGAATGGACAGTCTAGAGAAGAAAAATATTCTTCTCATTTTATGCATAAAGATCAAGTAAGTCGTGCATAAGATACAAAAGATAAGATCATTATTTAATATAAAACTTGTATGCATATAGTGGTAAGGCATGGAGTTTGTTATGCAAAACAAAGTACGCATTCATGCATTTTGTAGTATATATATATGCATGTACGGATTGTTGGGATTTTGTATACTGGAAGCAGTTTTCATGCTTGTATACAATGTGTTTTTGTCCTTACCATTATTTTATTCTCCTATTTGATAAATGTATATATTTGCACATGTAATCCTTTATCTTGTACAAAAGTTAGATTTGTGTAGTATGTCGGAGATCATATAAGACAACACAAATTGGTTGAACTGACAAGATATAAACAGTTATCAAAGTTGAGACAACTTCAGGATAAGTTGGCGGTTTAAGCTGCAGTTTAGATAAGAAGTGGCTTGTCTTAGCTATTTGTCTTTACTGGTACACTGAAGGTGGTGTATTGATGGATCACAGTGAGATGTGTTCTCCTAACTGACCTTAGTGGAGAACTAAGATCTCGGTGACTTAGCTGGTCTTAAGCTTGATAAGACTTCAGCTGAGTGCATTTGGCTATCTATCACTTTGTGGCTCAGGCTGGTTATCTGTATCTTGCAACAGTATCCTAGTAAAATGGGTTGATAATATTCCCTGAGGAACTCGAAAGGATTAGCACACTAAACCCGCCCGGTTGATTAAGTTCAGGTGTGTTAATAAGGTCGAGTGGTACTGCTCAGGAATATAAGATGTTAATTAATTTAAGTTGTCAGTGAGCTTAATTAATTAACGGATATTTCTATCTTAAATACGGAGATCGATTAAGTCTAAAATACAAGCCCTTGCTCAATTTGGGATAAAGGGGTAAGTCAGCACGGATTCTCTAGTGGAATGAATCTGTGTTTACTAATTAATTTTGCTCTGGGCTGAGCATAGATAATTAATTAATTTGAGGCCCTACTTTATTTCTTGTATTAGATCCCTGATCTGGCCCAATTAGTTGTCTAGTTTTTTATTGTCTCTCAGAAATCATTATTAATAGATTAATGGGCTAATTATGTGGAAGTCCATTAGGAATGTAATTAAATTAATGGGCTACAAATATATTAATATTATATTAGCTTTTGAAGCCTATATATATTAGTATTTTGTTTATAAACAGAACATACACATACACGAAATCATATACGTCGTACGTGAGTTTTAGAGAGAGACAATATTCTTTATTTTCTTCAGTTCTCTGACCACCCAAAGGAAGAAAAAGGCTGGGACACAGATTAGAAGATCTGACACACGAGCAACAATCAAAGCTGCGACAACATACGAAGGAGGAAGGTATCGTTCTTAACCTCTATTTTCCTTCAATTGGTATCAGAGCCTGGTTTAGGCTCTTATTGTTGCTGTTAGGAGCATGATTAGGGTTTATTTCCGTCGTTATCGGGCTAATTTCGTGTTTGGGGCGGCCTGCGAGCCACTGTTTTGACCCCGTTGTAACGTTTTTCTCTTGCGAAAATCCACGACTAGTTGATAGGACCTATTTGTTATGTGATTGTACTGTTTTTGTAATGTAATTGGTTCAGGAGGCACGAAAAACGAGACGAAGATGAACCCGAATTTTCACATAAAACCTTAGTTTTCTAGGGTTCCGCCGCATCTTGCGGCGGAGATTCCCGGTGCGTCCGATGTCTGATCGACGATCGACTTGAACCTATGGAATCCTCGTCTTACGAGCTTCGCATCGATAGGTCATGTGGGATCATCAGATATCGGATGCGATTGTAATTGACGTCTGAAGTTGGCTGCTCATTATGAATTCGTTCCGGCGAATTGTTTGAAATTCGGTAAATTGAGGAACTAATCTCGGTCGAAATCCATTACACGGTGGTCGTGAGTGTTCCAATTATGTTTCCCCTCTTTCAATTGATCGAATCGCGGCTCGGAAAAGGTGAATTCGGGTGGCGGAATTGGCGGCGGCGTGAGGTGCGTTTTCGCGTGTGCACGTCATCGCGGCGGCAATTGTCGCCGAAATTGGGCCGCCCAAATGCATGGGTCGTGTTTGGAGGCGGCCAGGGATGACGACAACAGTGGGCGCCGAGCTGGGAAGGCACGGCGGCAGCCGCGCGACTTCGCTATTCAGGCGGCGCCGCGCGGCGAGGGATGGTACATAGTCGCAACGCAGCGCGCGGCGCGGCGCGACGCCGGGCAGCGCCGGACAAGCGGCGGCGGCGGCTTCTTGATGAAGAAGATGATGATGTGGCAGCTGACGTGGTGTGCCACGTTAGCCCTAGCTGCCACGTGGCAGATGCCCCTGATGACGTGGCGACGATGTAGTTTTCGATACAGTTTCCAGATTCAAAGATTTTGAAGATTTTGAAAATCTGTATTTTGATCGGGCTATGTAATAGTTAGGAATTACCTGTTTTAAAGCCCGATAACGACGTTTTGAATTTTCTATTTGCACATTTATTTATTATTATGCTTTAGCATGCGATTATGTGATTAATTGCGCTTAGAAAAGCATGTAAATAGGATTTATGTAGTTATTAAGCATGTTTTAATTTTCGCGAGCACGTTTTATTATGTGCGTTTATAAATTGCGTGCTTTAGGAATTATGTGATGATGCATGATTCGTAACAAACCTTTTGAATAAAAAAGACTGAGCAACTTTAAATTAAATGTTTAATTAGACTCCATTAATTTGGATATTAAACACTTAATTGGACCTCCATTAATTGGACTCTACACAAAAGTAGTAAGATTATGTGAGTAAACGTCCACCTGCGTGGCTTGCTTGCATCTTTGAGCTACAAGTTTTGTGAGATGAGTTTTTCAAAACAATATTTGATTATTATTAAGTAGTGGGAGCGAAGCCGTAAACGTCCACCTACGTGGCTTGCGTGCCTAGTAAACACGAGTACTCTAGAAGATAATAATTAAATAGGTTGGCTAATTAGATCAAATTGAATGCGGTATGGTTCGAGTAAGTATGTCAATTTTGAGAATTTGATTCTATTTTAGTCAAATTAATGGTCAATGCTTAGATGTCACCGCAGGTACAATTCACTTCCCTCGAAGTCCCTTCCCGCATTTTAATAGTAACATGGTCCAGAATATCGAACTATTAATTCCATTCGTTATAAGAACCTAGACGTAGATTGGAATTAAAAAGCTAGGTAAATAGCTTGGTTTAGGGTTACACTAGTAAACGTCCACCTGCGTGGCTTGCTTGTGGAATTCCTAGAGCTGTTAGAGGTTTTTAACATCATTGTTTTTCAAAAGGTTACAATGATGCCCCCCACTTAGGACTGCAGAAACTTTTGTATAAGTGGGAGAAGAGGAGTGATATATAGGATATACAGCTAAATACTAGTTTGTACCTAGAACTGACACATTGTATACTAAAATTTTGCTTTAGTATAAGTGGGAGAATTGTTGGGATTTTGTATACTAGAAGCATTTTTTATGCTGTTTTTGTCCTTACCACTATTTTATTCTCCTATCTGATAAATGTATATATTTGCACATGTAATCCTTTATCTTGTAAAAAAGTTAGATTTGAGTAGTGTGTCGGGTATCACAAAAGACAACACAAATTGGTTGAACTGACAAGATATAAACAGTTATCACAACTGAGACAACTTCAGGATAAGTTGTCGGTTTAAGCTGCAGTTTAGATAAGAAGTGGTTTGTCTTAGCGGCTTGTCTTTACTGGTACACTGAAGGTGGTGTATTGATGGATCACAGTGAGATGTGTTCTCCTAACTGACCTTAGAGGAGAACCAAGATTTCGGTGACTTAGTTGGTCTTAAGCTTGATAAGACTTCAGCTGAGTGCATTTGACTATCTATCACTTTGACCTATTATGGTGAACGTCATCGCGACCGAATCTACGTATTTTGGGTGTTAGTAGTCATTTGTGGCTCAGGCTGGTTGTCTGTATCTTGCAACCGTATCCTAGTAAAATGGGTTGATAATATCCCTTGAGGAACTCGAAAGGATTAGCACACTAAATCCGGCCGCTTGATTAAGTTCAGGTGTGTTAATAAGGTCGAGTGGTACTACTCAGGAATATAAGATGTTAATTAATTTAAGCTGTCAGTGAGCTTAATTAATTAACGGATATTTCTATCTTAAATACGAAGATCGATTAAGTCTAAAATACAAGCCCTTGCTCAATTTGGGATAATGGGGTAACTCAGCACGGATTCTCTAGTGGAATGAATCTGTGTTTATTAATTAATTTTGGTCTGGGCTGAGCATAGATAATTAATTAATTTGAGGCCCTGCTTTATTTAATAATGTTATTTATCTAGAATTAATTGGCTGGGCTATTTAATTGATAAATATTAGTAGCCCAGTGGATTAATTAATTATACTATGAGCTAATTATGTGAAAGCTTATTAGGAATATAATTAAATTAATGGGCTCCAAATATATTAATATTATATTGGCTTTTGAAACCTATATATATTAGTATTCTGTTCATAAATAGAACATACACATACACGAAATCATACACGCCGTGCGTGAGTTTTAGAGAGACAATATTCTTTATTTTCTACAGTTCTCTGACCACCCAGAGGAAAAAAAAGGCCGGTACACAGATCAGAAGATCTGACACACGAGCAACAATCAAAGTTGCGACAACATACGAAGGAGGAAGGTATCGTTCTTAACCTCTATTTTCCTTCACGGATAACAAAAAAGCGCAATAAAACAGAAGATAAAGGCTCGAAATAGTAACAAGTCACTAAAATTATAATATGCCAAAAGACGTCTATAGCAAAACATAAACTGGTGCAATAAAGCTAATTAGAATAACAAAGTTTGGTCGCATATCATATAACATAAAGAACTAAGAAGATTCTTCAACATCTATCACTTTATCACAGTTTCTTGAATCGTGATGGCACATCTGCTTACATTTCCAACACATTCTTTCAGGCTCCATCTTCTCTCGCAGTGCCGCCTCCTTCCTCGACTTTATCCTACTCTTTGATCCTTCTGTTTTCGAATCACCTCTACAATTTCTGGAATCTGGGAACCATAGAAATTCTTGAACCTAAAAATCTAAATCATAACTAAGTATAAAATAGTATCAAAGGCAATACAAAATTTGTAGAAATTTTCAATAACATAAAAAAAAACAAAAAAGCATTCAGGATTTTTATCCTCTTCTCTATTAAGTACAACATTTCTTCGAATTATAGTGTCATACGGAGAGCATTTTATAGACCCCGTAGGAGTATCAAACCCGCACACACCTCCATAATCTCTGTAAAAGGATTTTGCATGAAACGACATGATTCAGCACAAATTCATAATATAATATGCATAAACAGATTGTGTCGAACAGAACTAACCAAAATAAAAAATAAGTTTCACAAAATGGAATTCAAAATCAAATTTTCCATTGAAAAATGCAATATTCAAAGGAAAAAAGAAATCCAAAATCTCAGTAAACACCATGACAAATGGAAGAACGATTGATAAATCAACTGGGACACAAATTGACGTATAAACAAATACTATGAAGGAATCAAAACCAAAATTGAGAACAAATTGCACAAGAACAATAAAAGTAGCAAAAATCAATCACAAAGGGAAAACAAAAGAGTCATTCTATGAACATAAACAAGCTCAATTTCAAAGACGATTCAAAATAACCTGGGTGGCGAAAAGCAAGGACGACAATCCATAGACAGAAAAAGAAGAGGAAAAAATAAAATCAACTTGCACTCGACGACGACGGCGACTACTACCAACATGGTGGTAGATTTGAGCTGTGAGAGTTGCTGGGGAGAGTGATAAACTGAATGTTCAAGCTGGGAGAGATAGGGACGGAATTGAATGTTGAAGCTGGGAGAGAGAGGGACAAAATTGAATGTTCAAACTGGGTGAAAGAAAGATGAGAGAGAAACTAATTGGAGTTAAATTTACCTTTCTACCCTTAATGAATTTGTTTTTCTCTTTTTCATTATTTTTCAATTATTTTTCAATAAAAAAATCATGATTAATGGGAGCCATTGGTGCAAGAAATGAAAGGTGTAGATCGGATCTCATATCTCATGGGGGTAATGGTTCTCAAAAGAACCACTTAATGAACACCTCCTTAATGAAGGAACTAGGAACAAATCATCTCCTTCCATTTTAAAGATGTGTGGTCTAGATTGAAGGAGATACTTTTAATTTTTAATCTCTTATTTAATTTCACTAAGGGTATAAAAGTTATTTGATTATTTGAATTTCTTATTTTATTATTAAATTTATTTTTATTATATTTAGAGTAAATTTTATAAATCCTTTAATTTAAATAAATTGCTTAAATTATCTATATATTTTATTCATAATTTTTATGCACTTTATTCGTAAATTTTTATGCACTTTATTCGTAATTTTTATGCACTTTATTTAATTTTTATGCACTTTACTCGTAAATTTTTATGCACTTTATTTGTAATTTTTATACACTTTACTCGTAAAATTTTACGTACTTTATTCGTAATTTTTATGTACTTTATTCGTAATTTATACACTTTATTCATTTTTTTGTACACTTTATTTGACTAAATCATAGCTTAAATCTCAAATCTCATTCACGTAGAAATTCATCATCCAATCACTTTCTAATCACTTTCTAATCTCCATGAACACCAAATAAACAATTTCACCAAAATTGAATCTCCATGAACACCAAAATTGAGTCAATTTCACAACACAACCAATACCAATTCCAAATCCATGAACAATTATAAAAATCAACAACATCCTCGGCAATTCAATCTACAAACTATTTATCTCAATCAATGTATTTCTTAATTGAAAGATTGCAAATCCTAAAACAAAATTAAAACAATTTGGGGAAAATTGGGCAAATAGCTTGAAACTAATTGAAAAAATTAGGGCTTATCTCTAGCAGGAAAATTCCTGCAACTCGACGGCGGCTGTTGTGGTTGACGTCGGACGGATCATCGGCGCTCTCCTCTGCAGGTGGCGGCGGCGCACGGCTGTGGCGGCTGAGTCATGTTGATGGCGCTCCATCTAGCAGTGTCAAAACTAGCTAAGCAACAACTGACAATAAGTAATCAGACAGTGAGTGTGTGAGTCAGTAATCACTTCAGTGATTCTGAGTGTTAAGCATAAATAAACACGGCTGTTTAGACAATAAGATATTGTCAAAGCCAAACAGAGATATATTATATATATGTAAAGAGGTTCAGTACAGTTACATCTCTGCTAAGCTAGAAAACAAGAAAAAGATACAAAGAGAACACAGAAGCAAATAGTCATTTGAGCTGCCTAATCCTGCCTTTGAAATCTTGGGATTGAGATTCAGGAAGAGGCACTCCATACATGCGATAGGTGACTTTTCTCGCCTTCGAGATCTCAAAGAAAGTCCGCTGGATCTTCTTCATCAAGAAATTTGGCTTCAACAACGTCCTTCACTTATTTCTCTATAACACCATAGTGAACGGATCCATCAAGTCTCTGTGGGGGTGGCAAGATTCTAGGATCTGGAACTCTGACTTCAACATGTTCATTGACAGCTTTCTGCAATCTGGCATACATGTCTAGGTCGGCTCTCATCATCCATTCAGTGTAAGCTTCTGTCTTGCGCTTGTCAGGCCAGAATCTCCAGAAGTAGTTCCTTTTAATGAACTCTATCTTCAACGCTTCCCATCTCTGAGTGAATTCTACTGGCATCCATTCATCAGTTCTAGGCTATCTATGAGTCTTCAGATCCGTAGGCTTCCTGAATCTTATGTATCTGTAAGGGATATCAGCCTTTGAGGGGATCCTCTAACTCGCTTCCTTTTCTGTTCTCAGCCTGAGGGCTTCAAGGTCTGCTATATGTAATCTTTCCCTGGCTGCTTCAATCTGCATGGCCTCTTCACCTCTGTACAAGTATCTGTCTAACTGAGCCTAGATCTCTTCCATTTCCTGTTCTTGTTCCTTAGAGGCAGTATAGGAAGGCTTGTGAGGTGGCTCTTCTTCTGTGTCAGCGGAAGTAGAAGATTTTTCTTTGGAGGTGCCCTACTGCTCAGTAGACTTTTGTTGCTGCTGCTCCTTCTCTTTTTGCTTGTCAGCTTCGTCGCTGAGTTTAAGTGTTCTGGGAGGCAGCATTGACCTTGTTCTCTTGCCTCCAGCTGGAGCCTTAGTTTTGCCTTTGACAGGCTTCGGTTTAGGCTTTTTGGCTGCTTCAGCTTCGGCAATCTCCCTTGCCAGCTTCTCGTCAGCGGCTATCTGAGCCGCCTCCTCCAGGGTTATGAACCTCCTGGGTCCTTTCTTCTTGGAGGGAGGTGTTGGGAGTTTCAATACTTTCTTGCCTTTGCCGGCAACAGGAGGTGGAAGAGGAGCTTCTTTCTCTTCTGAGTCCTCCTCGTCAGCGTACTCGGAAACTTCTCTAATGATATCGAGAGGAGTCTAAGTTGCCTGAGTCGCGACTTCTCTGGCTCCTGAGCCATTTGGGCCTGTCTCAGTTGATGCTGCAGCTGCAGCTGAGACACCCTGGGCCTCGCCAGTTTCAGTAGGTGCAGTAGGGGTGGATGTCTGAGTTGTTGCCCTTGCTACTGACCTTGCTCTCTTCGGAGCCTTCAATATTAGTTCCTTGGCAGCTTCGCCCTTAATTGATTTTTCTATTAGACTTTCCCCTTTAGCCAAACTTTCCCCTTTTTTGGCATCAGCAAGTAGGGTTGGGGTTGGAGCAGATACCTTCTTGTTCAAGCTTTTGTAGGAGGCTGACAGATCATCTAGTCTGGCGTGGATCTTGGTCAGCGCCTCATGCAACTCATTTATCTCGTTGGTTAGCTGATTGTTGTATTCTTTGTGTGAGAGATCTGTTGCAGCCTTGAACTCTTTCAGCTGCTGTTCAACCTTCTCTTCAAGGGCCTTCTGTACAGTTTGGAGTCTGAGTTCATTGCCTTGAGAGGTGGCTGCGACTGATTCAGTATGAGAGGTTTGAGCGGCCTTATATTGATTCAACAATTTATCCTGGCCTTCCTGAATAGTCTTGAGCTGAGCCTCGAATTCAGCTTTCTGTGAAGCTAAGGCATTCGTCAGAATGCGGGAGAAGTCAGGGACCTGAGATGAAGAAATGGCTGAACGGAGTCCCTGCAGCTCTGCACTATGTGCCTCAGTAGTTTGCCGCCAAGTTTTGTGGACGGCACTGGCAAGAAGGCGATTCTGTGTGCCTTGATCCTTCAGTGCCCTGGCCACTGTTTTTGAGCGACGGCTCTTTGGGCTGGGCGCTACTTCGAAAGCAGATTGGAGAAGAAGCTGAGCAGGATCAGCTGCCTTCGAAGTACCAGCCACCGTCTTTCCAGGACCAAGGATGCTGAGTGGAGGGTCAACAGTAGATGCAGTGGCATCCTTGTCCTGTTGAGTTCCCTCATCAAGCTTCTCAGGGCCTGAATCATGGGGTGGGTCCTGACTATCGAGGTCAGACCCATCTGAGGGTGCGGGTGCTGAGACGGGTTGTCTCTCATTCAGCAATGCGAGCATAGCCGCCCTCAGATCCTCGAGCGTGCCGAGGTCAGATGGCTCTGAGTAGCCAATCTTCTCTCTTATCAGCAGCTCTTCTTCATGGAGTTGTTCATAGGTATGGTAGAGGACAAGGCGCTTCAGATTGGGCCATTCATGGAACCTGATCAGCATATGGAGCCTCGCCTGCCTCGCTAATATAACAAGGTCTTAGTGGCTGGCGATCTCCGGTATCATCTCAGCAATCTCCCGGGAGGCTCTGGATATGAGCATTGAGGCTTCCATCTCGACAGATTCTTCTTCTGAGGTAGTCTCCGAGCTCTCAACTTCAATAGGAGACGCCTGTTTCTCAGCATTAGGGATACTGCTGAGTGGAGGGACGTCCAAGGGGCTATTCAGATTGGATCTCTTCAGCTTGGACCCCTTGGTCCATTGTGGAGATGATCTTCTCCACTGATTGAGTCTGCTCAGAAGACTTAGGCTCGTCTCTTAGCTGAAGTGGTGGCTGAGCAATGACGTCCTCTGTTTCCACTGTAGTTTCAGTGGGCGCAACCTGGCTGATCTTCTTCAGCTTTTTGGTTGGCGTCTTTGGTGTGGATTTTGGTGGGGACCTCTTCTTCTTCGGTGTCGAGGTCTGCTGAGGCCCACTCATAGGTGCAGCTGGCCCTGAGCCGATCTGTTGAAGGGCTACTGACCTATTCTGAAATCTGACTTTCTTTACGTTGAAGTATTATTTGTCAGCGAAGGTGACTTTGTCAGATTTGCAGAAATCCTCTATCATCACTGAGAGTTTGAGTCCATAGAGGAGCTTTCCTTTGGCGCTCAGCCGGTTAGATGCTTTATCAAATTTGGCTGACTGCAGTGTGAATTCTTTGAGGAAGAATTCTGCCCAGTTGATCTTGGCCTGATCATAAATTTCCATCATCACCTGCAGTTTAGGCCTAGATACCTGGTCAAACGAGCCTGCTTGACTCGTCAGCAACTGAGTCACAATGTAAGCTAGTGCTCTGTACTGAGGGAGCATAGCGTTTTTGGGAAAAGCAGCTCTGAAAATGGTTGGCTTTCCGCAGAACTCGGTGAGGTATTCATCCATTAAGTCATCTTTGTAGTTTAGTGTGCTGTGTCTTGAGTTGGGGAGGTTGAAGCTTCTCTGAAGGGCTTCGCGGATGGACATCTGCATCACTTCAATCGCATTCCGTGAGGGATCGTGTACTGGATGGACGACGAATCTCCCTCTAATATCTCCATCTACTGAATCATTGTTGGAGTAGATCTCGACGACTTGGCGCGGGAGAAAGAAAGTCGGCCTCCTGGTCAGAAATCCTTCGAGACCTGTTTCTCTGAGTGCGTAGAATATCTCCTCCATAAAATCCAAATTGCACTCATCGAACTCCATGACCGGTTCACACCAGACTCGATCCTTCTCGAGGATCTCTTGCATGTCTGCCGGAGCACCTACTTGAATTCCTATCATTTTTGTAATCTGCATACACAGCACAGGTCCGTATCGATTAACATATAAGAGAAATAAAGATCATACGATACTTAATAATCATTGAAGAATTACCAAAAGATTTTCTGAATATTTTGGAGAGAATTTGTATAGAAAGGAAGTGATTATCTCATAAAATCTCGGGTTTTTAAGATGATGAGTCGATTTCGTACCTAATTATATATGTCCGAAAAGTCTCTTAACTGTGCAGGCAAGACGCTTTTGTTGGCAGTTATGCAGGAAAATAGGCTGATTTGGCACGACACATGGAAATGATGTGGCAACGAGTTTCCAGCTGTAATGGCGAGATTTTGTGCGGTTTTGACCGAGAAAGAAAAGAAGGAAAGAAGAAGGAAAGAAAGGAAAGAGGGAAGAAAGGAAAGAAGATGGATAAGGAAGGATTAGATATTTCCATATCTATCAAGATCCTTTCCTTATCCAACAAGAAACCCTAGATGTGATCTAGGATCATTATATAAGGATGAAGAGGCACGAAATTCAGAAGACTCTCTCACGCCCCGACCTCCTCATAACTACGAAACATCATCCCTTTTCCGATCAATCAATTCCGAATCCACCACGTCGCCGTCGAAGCCACACCACACCGCCGAAGCCACCGCACCGCCAAAGAAGAAGAACTCATTTACCATTTCCGTTTCATGCAAGCAGTAGTTTTAGTTGATGAAACAAACACTTCGTAATTCAGTTTTAATGTTCGAACCGTTAGCTTAGTTTGTTTCATGTTTTCCGATTGTTTCAAGAGATCGAAGACTATCGGTACTCTTGATCCTATTTCAATTTTTGTTTTAAATTCAGTTCTTGTTTAGTTTTCAGTTCAGTACGTGTTTAGATTCTCTGTTTTAATTCGTATCTTTACTTTATATTAGTTTTCGTGCATGCTAGGGTTAGGGTTACGAATGATGTATGTTCTGTTTTGCAAAGTGTCTTACCTGTGCAATCAGGACAGTTTCATGAGTAGCTAAATTTTTAGTGGTCCAGCAGGATGTAAAACGCACACGTGAACAGTACATGAGGCTTAGGTTCTAATAATTAATTGAAGGGTTTCGGGTTAATTCTGGTTTATTTAATCTGACTAGTAATTTAGGATTGGCCACCCTAAGTTGCGTAGTTTGTAGCTAACTTAGTACTTCTATTGTTTCTCGTGGAACAAGGCTAGGTAAGTAGCAAAGTTATTCATTAGAATAATTGGATTAAACCGATAGGAGACTATTAGATGCCCAACATACGAGTAGGCTCCTATACTAGGCTCCCTTAGTTCGATAAAGCTTTTTAGCTATTAAATCTATTGATTGCCCAACAACGTATGTTGTAGCTAAATTAGGGAAGTAGCCGTTTCGATGCCCAACATGGCGGTTACCGACTAAGTAAGTGGGAGTGAGGATTACGCAATTTAAGTTACGGTAATCTATAACTAGTTGATTCTAAGATTAATTCATTTTATGTGCCGAGGATTGGAAATACGTGTGTGTGAATATTCTGACAGTTGACTACGATGTTCAGCTGACAGGTATCAGCTGACTACGATGTGCCGAGGTATCAGCTGACTACGATGTTCAGCTGACAGGTTTGCCTATCTCTACTCAGTAGTAACCAATAAGAACAGTAATATGACTCTATAACTCAGACTCAGCATCGCATTTAATGCCCAATAGAATTGTCATTTAATTATTAACGACTTACATTTAATGCACGATATTCTATACATAAGTATGCTGAACTCTGCCACGCATTTAATGCATGTCGTATCACAGTTACTACTTAGGCAAGTTACAACTGGCTTTTGACTTAGGTGGCAAGCATGATCATTACCTATAATATACTATTTAATCTTGACCGTCCATCTCATAAAGCATGTTTAAACTCAGCCGCTGATCGCTAACTGTTCATCTTCATCCAAATATAAATCTGCGATCATATCTTTGAAACCGCCATTAGCATACTTCAAATTTTTTACTCCGAAAATCTGAGATCTTTCTAGCAAACCCTACTTGCATATTTCTTAACCGCTCAGTTTTTTCATTGATATAATGGTGAGTTCAAACGTAACAGTAATCGCTCCTGAAAATATGCAGGAGATCCTAGAAAAGGACCGTGTCTGGTGTGAACCAGTCATGGAGTTCGACGCCTGTGACCTGGATTTCATGGACGAAATTTTCTCTGCTCTCAGATAATCTGGTCTGGAGGGATTTCTCTCTAAGAAGCCGACGTTCTTCCTTCCGAGGCAGGATGCTGAAGTCTACCTCAACTCAGACTCAGTAGCTGGTGATATTATTGGAAGATTCGCAGTTCACACCATTGGAGAAGCTGCTTTGCAATTAAAGCAGATGTCAATCAAGAAAGCGCTACGGAGAAGCTTCGATCTACCTTCTGAGGAAGTCAGCACCCTTGGCTATCATGATGATCAGGTGGACGACTACCTCTCAGTATTCTATGGGAAGCCTACAGCGTTCAGAGCCGCTTTCTCGAAGAACACGATGTTACCTTAGTACCGAGCTTTAGCGTACATTGTGACGCAGCTGCTGACTAGCCAAGCCGGATCCTTCGATCAAGTATCCAGGCCCAAACCGCAACTAATGATGGCGATTTATGATAGAGCCAAGATCAACTGGATGGAGTTCTTTCTCCGCGAATTCATGGCTCAAGCAGCCAAGTTCGATAAGGCTTCATACAGACTCAGCGCAAAAGGCAAGCTCCTATATGGACTGAAGTTGTCTGTGATGATTCAGGACTTCTGCGCATCTGATCAGATCACATACAATGATAAGACATATTTCAATGTGAAGAAGATCAGATTTCAAAACAGGGCAGCAGCCCTTCAGCAGATAGGGTCAGGACCCTCAACTCAGCAGACAACGCCTCAGAAGACCACGCCAACTAAGAAGCGGTCTCCTCTTGCTCAAACTCCTAAGGCACCGGCGAAGCGACTAAGGAAGACTATTCCCGCCATACCTACTGAATTAGAGGCAGTACTGCAGGCGGTGAACAGCATCGCACACAGTGCAAAGACCTAATTGACGAGTCAGAATCCTCAGAAAAGACTCAGTTAGTGGAGAAGGCCGTCTCCACTGAACAACAAGAAGAAGTGGACCAAGGGGTTCAGACTGAAGAAGTCCAGGGTGGAGACTTTCAAACCCTGGACAGCCCCTTCGATGTCCCACCACTCAGCAGTCTGCCATCTGCTGAGAAACAGACGTCAACGATCGACATAGATGATTTTAAGACGGCGTCTGAAGAAGAATTTGTCGAGATGGAAGCCTCCGCTATCCAATCTCGAGCATCCCGGGAGATTACAGAGCATATTTCAGAGATCTCTGGCCACCCTGATCTCGTTCTCATTGCGAAGCAGGCCAGACTCCACATGCTATTGAGGTTCCAAGAGTGGCGCAACCAGCTACGCCTCATCTTTCATTACTCCTGCGAACAACTTCACGAAGAAGAGCTAAGGATAAGGCAGCAAATAGGCTACTCAGAGCCTGTTGACCTTGGCACACTTGACGACCTGAAGGCTGCGATGCTGGCCCTGCTGTGTGATCGTCAGCAGGTCTCTGGCTCAGCTCCTTCAGATGGGTCTGACCCCGACGGTCAGGACCCACCCCGTGATTTAGGCCCTGAGAAGCCTAATGAGGGAACTCAACAGGACAAGGATACATCACCTCAAACTGAGCTACCACTCACAATCCTTGCTCCTAAGAAGTCGGTGGCTGGTACTTCAGAACTTGAGCAGCTCCTACTCGAGCCACAGTTCGAAGTAGCGCCCAGCCCCAAAGGCCGACGATCCAAGACAGTGGCGAAGGCTCTCAGAAGCCAAGGCACCCAGAACCGTGCCCTTGCCAAAGTCGTCCACAAGGTGTGGAAGGAAACTGCTCAAGCCACTAGCGCAGAGATTCAGGGGCTGAGGACCATACTGACAGAATCATCCGCCCCTGATATCTCCACTGTAGTATCTAAAGCGCTGGCTAACCAGAAAGCTGATTTCGATACTCAGCTAAGGCTGATCCAGGAGGGACAAGCCAAATTACTTGCAGACTTTAAGGCCTCTCTTTCCTCCCACACTGAGTCAGTCGCGGCCATATCTCAGGCCCATGAGCTCAAACTTGCTTCTATCTAAAAGGCCTTGGAAGATATGGTTGACACAAAGCTGAACCAGTTCAAGGCAGCAGCTGACATTCTCACCAGCATTACAAAGACGAACTCATAAATGAGAAGAATGAGCTGCACGAGGCGCTGACCAAAATCCATACTAGACTCAATGAATTGTCAGCCTCGTATAAAAGCCTGAACACCAAAGTATCCGCTCCAACCCCGGCTGTATTTGCTGATGCCAAAAAGGGGGAAAAGAAGCCCCAGACAACTGCACTAAAGAAGTCGTAGGAGGAAAAATCTAAGGGGGAAGAGAAAGCCCAAAAGGCTAAGGAGCAGGTACTGAAGCCTTCAAAGAAGACAAGGTCAGTAGCAGGAGCAAGCTCAGTTCAGACAACTGCTCCTACTGAACCTACTGGTGAGGCCCAGGGTGTCTCCGCTGGAATCTCAGCAGGGACTGGCCCAAGTGGCTCAGGAACCAGGGAACAAGCAACTCAGGGAACCCAAACCCCTTTGGACATAATCAAAGAGGTTGATGAGTATGCTGAGGAGGAGGATTCAGAAGAGGAAGAGGCACCTCTCCCACCTCCAGTCGAAGGCAAAGGCAAGAAAGTCCTAAAGCTCCCGACCCCTCCCTCCAAGAAATCTAAGAGATATATCAGTAAGGAGGAGGAGACTCAAATAGCCGCTGATGAAAGATTGGCTAGGGAGATAGCCGAAGTTGAAGCAGCCAACAAGCTAAAGGCAAAAACTACTAAAAGAAAAACAAAGGCTCCAGCTCGCGGCGGGAAGAAGCAAACACCTGCTAGGTTGCCTCCTAGAAAACTGAGACTTGAAGATGATGAAGATAGGGAAAAGGAGAAGCAAAAATAGCAGAAGGATACTGAGAAGCAGGGCACATCTAAAGAAAAATCAAGTACCCCTGCTGACTCAGAAGATGAATCGCCTCATAAGCCCTGCTACACAAACACGAAAGAACAGGATGCTGAGGTAGAAGCTATCTTTGCTCAGATGGATCGATACCTATATAGAGGAGAAGAGGCAAGACAGATTCAAGCTGCCAGAGAGAGAATTCATATGGCAGACTTAGAAGCACTCAGAGTCCGCACTGAACAAGAAGCCAGACTGAGGGTTCCTTCCAAAGATGACATTCCATACAGATACAGGAAGTTCAGGAAACCAACTGATTTGAAGACACATAGATGACCAAGGACTGATGAGTGGATGCCAGCTCAGTACACTCAGAGATGGGAGTCACTGAAGATAGAGTTCATCAAGAGGAATTATTTCTGGAGATTCTGGTCCGATAAGGCAAAGGCTGATGCTTATGTTGAATGGACGATGAGGACTGAACCTGAAATATATGCTTACATGCAGAAAGCTGTAAAAGAAAATATTGAAGTCCGAGTCCCTGAACCCAGAATTCTGCCACCACCTAGAAGACTTAATGATTATATTCATTATGGTGTTATTGAGAAAGAAGTAAAGGATGCTGCCGGAGCCAGATTTCTTGAAGAAGATGAGCCAGCAGACTTTGCTGAATTTCTGAAGCTGAGGAAGTTTACTTACAGGATGTATGGACTGCCCCTTCCCGAGACTCAATCGCAAGACTTCATGGATAGGATCAAGCAGTACAAGCGTTCCTAGCTTTAGATTCTTTAACTTTCCTAGCTTAGAAAGAGATGTATTGTACTGAACCATCTTACATTATATATATATATATATCTCTTCTTTTGGCTTCGACAATATCTTATTATCTGTATAAGCCGTGTTCTGTTTTATGCTTAACACTCAGAATCACTGAAGTGATTACTGACTCACACACTCACTGGTTGATTCTTTGTCAGTAGCTGCTTAGATTCTGATAGACTATTGTGTTATAGGAATTGCTTCCTTGTAATAAAAGGAAAATTGTTAAGACAGGAGGATATGCTTAGTCTCTATATTCTGACTCCCTGCTCTGCTCCCTTCAGTAGTATAGAACTTGAAGAACAACTCCATTGATTCTACTTGTAATATTATAAGGAGTACTTGTAATATTATAAGGAGCTCCGTTTCTGAGAAGTTTAGTGTTAGTTAGCATAGATGTTGTTATGTTTTGGCATCATCATATAGGGGGAAATTATTGGGTGAGGATTCTATCCTCAGCACTGTAATACATAGTGGGAAATGATTCTATTTTCCGTACTGACATGCACTCAGTAGGCTTATGCTCTGAGTGAATCTATGAAGATTTGAAGATCCCAAAACCCTATCTTGATTGGTGAACCATTACTTTGTAATTGTTTTTGTCTCTGAGGTTTCAGACTCAGCAGACACTCTGCTCTAGTTCAGGCGTTCAGTAGATTATCAGCCTCAGCACGAGATGTAGAAGACTCAGTATATACTGGACTCAGCAGGAGGAGTATACTGAATAGAGTCAGTGGAACTGAACTCAGCAGGAGTAGTTCACTGTACTCAGAGCTGATCTTCAGTAGAACCATCTCAGCATATTTGCTACTGAATCAGAGATCAAACTCAGCAACGGCCAGACAGTCTTCTGAACTGTCAGAACTTTTGAATGACAATCAGCATAGTCAAATACGAGGAAAAGAGAAGTCAGCTTCAGTTGCCTCGAAGTCTGTTCTGTCTCAACTACCTTCTAAACCTCGACAAATGACAAGCAGACACATGTCCTATACCTATTAAAGCTGCAAGTCAACAACTTTCCGGAAAAGGAGGGAAAGGACACTGTCACCATACTTCAAAAGAGCCGTTAGCTACCAAAAGAGAGAGATAAAGGGATCATCGTCTCCAACGGATCTTTCCCAATCTCTTCTTTATAAATAGAGGGATAATTCAAGATTTAAAGCTCACGAGCCTTCAACGAGAACAAGCGGTAACGAGACCACAAGAACAGAGCATTAAAACGAGCAAACTGAAAAGCCTAAGTCTTCTACAAGAACTCGAAGAACATTCTCCGGTGAAAGACTACCTCCTAGCTCCTAGGGAACCAAGCTTAACCGATAAACAAGCCTCTAGTATCCAAACGACGCTACACGAACCCAAAGCTAAAACTCAGTTGTTCGTCGTTCTAGAAGCTACATTCTCGTTCCCTATCCCTCTAACCCTAAGCTCAACTGAACATATCCATAGCTTAGACGAAGGAGTTCATATTTGAACTTGATCCTTATTGTAAAAGGACTCCTTCATAGTTGGAGAGTTTGTTAAACACTTTAGTTTGATAACTGTGTAAACTGAGACTTGCTCAGTATAAATTCCAAGACGCGGCTTTGTCCTGTGTACAAACTGACTGAGACTAACTCAGTATAATAAATAGCCTCTTGATCTTTCGGGACAGTGGACGTAGGATCTTGTGTATCCAAACCACTTTAAAAATCTTTGTGTCTCTCGCTTGTGTTGCTATTTACTGTTGCATTGATTTTAATTGTTCATACTGAAAAATATCCTTTAAAATCATTCAACTGAGTTTCAGCGAACTTAACTGATTATTCTACTGAACTGAAACTGTTTTGATAAAAACGTTTTCCACTCAACTGTTTCGGGCCTACACAATTCCGCACCACTGAACTCCATCTGAAGATACTGAATTCGACTCGCCGCCTAGCAGATCTCAGTAGAGTCAGTCACTCTGCCTAACACGATTCAGAACAGCTATCTGGTCTACTGAACTCATTCAGTACGACACTATCCTTAATAGGACTGTTCGTGTTTCAAGTTGAGAAATCGGTTTCAGGTGTATTCACCCCCCCATCTACACCTGTACGTGCTCTCGGGACCAACAACAACTACTGCTACTGACTATGCTAAAGACAATATTTCAAGTTAAACAAGGCATAGTATCAGAGCAACAATATCAAATAAATGTCAGGTATGCTGAATTTCTCATTAAAGAGAAGTATCAGAGCATTGACATAAATATGGAGCATTAGGGTAGCTATCTAATCAACACATAAAATAATTTTCCACAAGACAGATAAGCATTTTCCCCCTATCATACTTAAAACAATTTTCCTTTAGAGCAGAGAAAAAGGCAGTTTCTCTTAAAGAATATATCTAAGCACTGAAACACAGAGAAACATATAAGCAGATATGTGAGTGTGTGAGTTGATTATTTCAGTAATCAGTAGTGTTGAATGAAAAGTACACAACCAAATGACAATGAGTAGTTGTCGAATGCCAACAGAAAAGATATGTCTTATATGAGATAAAGAGATTACATTTACATGGCATTCTATTCTAAAGCCTAGAAGACTAAGGAGACAGTCAGCTGGACTTCTTCTTGAAGAGTTGCATCCGAGCTTTGAAGTCAGTAGAGTACTTCTCCAGAAGATCAAGGCCATATGCTGAATATACACGCTGCCTCAGGGCCTTAATATCTTCCTTGTCTTCTTCGTTGTTCTTTTCCAAACCTTTATTGTTGATAACATGAAAGATCTCTTCCTCAATCTCCTTCTTGCATATATTGCCTTGGTGCGTCATAGGAGGAGGCAAGGTTCTGAACTGAGGTGCTTTGAGAGTCTGGTCGGACTGTTCCAGAATAGTTTGAATTTCAGCATAGAGTGTATGTTTCATAATATCTATGAATGCTTCTTCAGGATCAGAATCCTCTTTGAGTATCTTCCAGCCATAGAATCTTTTAATAAAGTCGACTTTGATTTGCTCCCATCTCTGGTTGATCTTGTAAGGCACCCACTCATCAGTCCTTTTGAATATCACCCACTTCACCTCATTGACAGGTTCCCTTCTTCTGAAAAACTTTGAAGTTTTAGGGATACTCCTGTCCTTTTCAGTTCTCAGCGTGAGCACCTCCAGATCAGCAAGACGTATTCTCTCTCTGGCTTCTCTGATATGTCTAGCCTCAGTTGTATGATCTAGTCCTATTTCACAACTATCCCATAGTTCCATCATCTTTGCTTCATATCTCTTCGACAGTTCAGTCGTAGAGATAAGTTGTACATCTGAGTCGCCTGGCTCAGCTGATTTAGACTTTGTCGGAGATGCAGGCTTCTCAGCTTGTTTGGACTTAGGAGGAGTCTTTGCCGCAGACCTGGATTGCCTAGGCTATACTGATCGAGTTTTGTTAGGAATTTGAGTACGGATCAGTACACATTTCTTAGCCTTGGTCTTCTTGGCATCTTCCTTTTCAAGCTCACGCGCGAGCTGTTCGTCACACGCTATCTGCTCTTAACGTATTTTGAATTTGAGCTTCTTAAGAGGAGAGGGAGAGGGAGAGGCATGGGCTTTGCCTTTTCCTTTAGCTTTAACTACTGCTGACTTCAGTGGAGGAGGCTCTTCTTCTGGTAGAGCTTCAAGGTACTTAGTCACTTCAGTGACAGCCTCGTCAGCAAGCTCTCCTAAGCCTTCAGTTTCTTTCTCTTCCCCTTTGCATTTTGCTGCTGCGCTGGGACTTACCTCTTCAGATTTTAAGAGGGTTAGTAGTTGTGAAGATATACTACTTTCCCCCTTTTTGGCATCATCTATAATAGTTGCCAAGGCAATCACTTTGTTGTTCAGCCCCTCGATACATGTTCTGATAGAGTCGAGAGAGGCTGCAACATCACCAGCTGCCTATGTATATGAAGTCCATCTCTTGTCATGCTCTGAATTTATGGCTTTCAGTAGAGCAGACTTAGATGCTTCGATACACTTGAGATATGCCTCCACATAATCAACGGCTTCCTTCTGGATCTATGTGCACGCAGCATGTTGTTCTACAACTACCTTAGAGACACTTTCGATAGCGAGCTTGTGTCGCTCCTCTACTATCTTCAGGACCCAATCTGTTGCAGAAGCCATTTCCTGAGAGAATGTCTTGGCCTGATTCTGCAAGATGATCTGAAAATGAGTCGTCAGATCGGTCTGTTGTACCTCAAGTGCTTTTGTGAGGATCGCTTTAGCATTTACTTCAGTGGGAGTGCTGATCCTCTGCACTTCAGCAGATAAGCTACCCAACCCTCTTGGTCTGATCCTCTGTGAATTGGCTCCATTTGGTGTTCACGTCTGCCACAAGGAGATGGTTCTTGTACCCTAACGTTTGATAACCTTATTAATATACGCCATTTTCAGATCCTTGATCACAGCAGCCTGATATCTAGATTGTTGCTTTGGCTGAGTCTTGGATGGCGTAGGAATTACTGCGCCTGATTCAGGAGGAGGTGGTGGCGAGTCATTCCTGGGAGATTGTCCCTCAGCAGATCCTCACTGGTCTGCATCCTTGGGTGGTGTGTCACGCTGCGAGTCAGAATGAGTCTCGGGCTGAGTGGGCTGGTTAGATAGCACCTTCTAACTCAGGAGCATTAGTCCTAAGATCCTCCATCGAGGTAATATTAGCTGGCTCGCCGTAGCCGATCTCCTTTCTGAGCTTCTGTTTGTCCTTAGCCAAATCAGAGGCAGTCCTTTGGTGGATGGTCTCTTCCAGCAGATCCCATTCTAGGAATCTCAAATGCATCTGCACCCTAGCTCTGTTGGCTATATCCACGAGATCAGCGTGATCCAAGATATCGGGAATTTCATCGGCGACTTCCTCAGTAGCTCTGCTCTGCGCTAGCATAACTGAGGTGGGAATAGAGGAGGATGACTCAGTAGGTGGGTTGTCAGCAGGAGAGTCTGACTGGGTCTCCTCAGAATGAATTTTCTTAACTTTCTTTCTCAGAGTCACGTCCTGACCTGACTCTGAGTCCTGAACTGAGATAGGCTCAGGAATAGTTTCAGCGGCTTCAGGCTTCTTTAGGGTTTTCCTCTTCTTCTGCTAAATTTGATGAGGAGCCTAAGAGATTTCCAGGGGACGCTTATCATATAGTCCCCGTCCAATGGATTTTTCTGCTGCTGCTGCACTGGCGAACTTGACATTCTTCTTGTCAAAGAAGTGCATGTCAGCGAAGGCCACATTCCCCCAGCAGTGATCTTCAATCAAGATAGACACCTTGGTCCCATATAATAACTTGCCCTTCGGGATCAGATACATGGAAGTCTTGTCTTCTCCGTAGACAAACATCTGAGTCTAGGCCTTGAATTCTGAGATGAAAAATTCGGTCTAGTTCACTTGAACGCCATCGACCAAGGCCATCATAATCTGAAGTCTGATCCTAGACAGATGATTGTAGGATCCGGTTGAACTGGTGAGGATGTGGTTGAAGATGTATGCCAGTCCTCGATATTCAGGGAGCAGCTAATTTTTGGGAAACGCTACTTTGAATATAATATCTTTCTTGCCACTGAACAACGATAGGTACTTGTTGATCGATGACTCTTTGTACCCTATCAGAGAGATTCCAGCATTGGGAAGATTAAAACTGCGTTGGAGGCAGTCAGCTATATCAAGCTCAGCAATATCTTCCACCCAACCTCTGTTACTCGTTTCTTGCTGGAAACTGAAACAAGAAGCATCTTGCTTATCTTCTCCCTCGTGGAAGTTGAGGAAGAATTCAGCAACCTGCCTTGGAAAGTAGTGAATCGGAGCCCTGGTCAGAACGGATTCGAGGCCGGACGACTGAAGGAGATTAAATATCTTGTCCATGCACTCTACTCCGCAAGATCGGAAGGAAAGAAACGGCTGAAACCATACTCTCTTACTGTGGATGATGTCCTCCATATCGGACGTAAACACCACAACTTTCTCAGGGAAAGACGCCACTGTAGATGTATAAAACTGAATATGCAAAACTAGTGTTAGCACTTGAAAATAGAGTAAGTTAGTATCAGATGCGGTTTTAGAGAAGTTTACCGAAAGAGATGTGCTAGATTGTAATAGGTTTATGAGCAAGTATATTTGCAGAGCACAAATTGATCGTTAATGGCAGAAATGTATTTTGGGTGAGAGATACACAAGAATATATATGTAACTGAATATGAACGGTTTCTAATCCTTTGTGGTTGAGATTAATCAGTTTTTAAAGTGTTGGACGACACATATTAAATGTTATAATAGGTTATGTTTACTGTGCCGCCTATAATCTCAACCTTCTTATCTCTATTACCAAATAGGTAAGGTGAAATGACATGCATTTCATGCGCCTCAGTCAGCATATAGAATGTCGTGTGTTAAATGAAAATGACATGATTAATGATGTACGATGAATATTAATTGCGGGAAATAAATGTTATATCATGTTAATCACCAAATGTTGAATAAATACTCATAACCTGTCAGCTGAACATAGTAGTCAGCTGAGCCCACGTTGATGCCACTGAGTATTTCAGCAGTACTGAGAGTTTGTTCCCCCTCACTCAGTACCCTTTGGATCGTCTTACTAAATTGAGTCAGTAGGATCCAGTAGACCTAGTTCTACTGAGAGATCATTGAATCTGGTTTCAGCTAGAGGTTTGGTCAGGATATCAGCTCGTTGCTTATCAGTGTGGATCTTTTCCATTCTGATATCCTTCTTTTTGACATGATCTCTGATGAAGTGATGCCTTATGTCAACGTGCTTGCATATAATATGTAGAACATGATTTTGTGTAATTGCAATTGCACTGGTACTGTCGCGGTAGATAGGCACTTCATCTTGATGTATGTAATAGTCTCTCAGCTGTTGTCTGAGCCACAGTATCTAGGCGCAACAGCTTCTGGCAGCCATGTATTCAGCTTCAGTAGTGGACGTAGCTACTGAGTGTTGTTTCTTGGAGAACTAAGATATCCGCTTACTACCGAGGAACTGGGAAGTTCCTGAGGTTGATTTTTTTCTCGATTCGACATCCTGCATAATCAACATCAGAATAACTAGTTAGTTCAAGATTATCATCAGCATGATACCATAATCCAATATCAGGTGTTCCCTTTAGGTAACGAAGAATTTTCTTTGCGGAGTCTAAGTGGCACCGTTTGGGATTCACTTGAAATCTCGCGCATGCACCTACAGCATAAGTTATGTCAGGTATGCTGGCTGTTAGGTATAATAGAGAGCCTATAATAGGACGATTATCGGTAGAGTTTACAAATACTCCCTCTTTATCAAGATCTATCTTGAGATTGATATTCATGGGTATCTTTAACTGATTTGCTGGATTCGCAACCAAATTTCTTGATGAGATCTCTTGTGTATTTAGCTTGATTGATGATTATTCCCTTCTTAGATTGTTTGACCTGAAGTCTAAGGAATAAGTTATCTCTCCCATCATCGACATTTCGAATTTTTCTTTCATCATCTGTTCAAATTTTTGACACATGGTCAGATTCCTTGATCTAAAGATGATGTCATCCATATAGATCTGCACTAGTAGGATGTCAGCTTCTGACTTGATACTGAATAGGGTGCGATCTACAGTTCCCTTCTGAAAACCTTTCTGAAGCAGAATGTCTGATAGGGTATCGTACCAAGCCCTGGGTGCTTATTTTAAACCCATACAGTGCTTTCTTAAGTCTGTAAACCTGATGTCCCTGGAAAGCCGGGCGGTTCTTCAACGTAGACTTCTTCCTTCAGTACGCCTTTCAGGAATTCTAACTTCACATCCATCTAATAGACTGTGAACTGCTAATGTGTTGTATATGCTAAGAATAGACGAATGGCTTCCAATCTTGCAACTGGAGCGAATGTTTCATCGAAGTCTCTCCCTTCTATTTTAAAAATCCTTTGGCAATAAGTCTAGCTTTATTCCTGACGATGACGTTGTTTTCATCTCGCTTGTTCTTGAAGACCAACTTCGTTCCTATCACGTGTTGATATTTAGGTTTGTCTACAAGTGTGCATACGTCGTTTCTAGTAAACTGGTTGAGCTCTTCTTGCATAGCGGTGATCCAGTCAACATCATTCAGCGCATCCTCAATTGTCTCAGGTTCTTCAGTGGACAAGAAATAGGAATATAAGATACTTTCTCCCTGACAAAATCTGGATCTTGTCTTGACACTAGCTGAAGGATCTCCGATTATTAGATCTGAGCTATGAGCATCTAACCATGAACGAATGCGTCTTGTTACTTCATCTGAAATTGATTCTACACAGATAGTAGGAGTGTTAGGAATTTCAGTTGTACTACTCTGTAATTGAAGCAATTCAGTAACAAGATCAGGTCCTACTGAGTCACCAGGTTCAGGGGTATTCAGATTAAGAACATTAGTAGTTCCCCCTGAGTTTTATTTTCAGTAGAGGACTCAGTTACCACTGAGGTTTCTTCATCGACCTGAATTACCTGGGATTGATTCTGTTCAGTAGAATCAATCTCCTCAGCTACATTGCTTGTTGGTTGATTCTGAGTTTAATCATCTGAATCATCATCCCAATAATGTTGGATCTTATCGATGTTATCTTCTAAGATTAGATCTTGTAGCTTGCTCTTGACCTCTTCAGCTTCTTGCCGAGAGTTTGACTTCCTGTTCTCAGAAGCAAATTCATCAAATACAACATAAGGGCTTTCTTCCACGCAAAGGGTCCGATAGTTAAAGACCCTGAAAGCTTTGCTGACCCTGGAGTATCCTAAGAAAACTCCTTGGTCTGGCTTGCTATCAAAAACCTTTAATTGGTCCTTTCCGTTATTGTGGATAAAGCACGAACAACCAAAAACATGAAAATGAGAGATAGAAGCAGTTCTCCCTTTCCATAATTCATATGGTGTCTTCATATGCATCTGAGTCAGTAGAGATCTAGTATGAGTATAACAGGCAGTGTCAGTAGCTTCTGCTCAGAACTTCAATGGTAGACCTGAGTCCACGAGTAATGTTATTGCTGCTTCTTTAATTGTTCTGTTTTTCCTTTCAGCAAGACCATTCTGCTGAGGCGTACGTGCCGCTGAGGTCTCATGTTGAATGCCTTCAGCTTCACAGTAGTCCTTCATCATTGAGAGCGTATCCTCTGAATT
Source organism: Lavandula angustifolia (assembly GCA_028984105.1). Lineage (NCBI taxonomy): Eukaryota > Viridiplantae > Streptophyta > Magnoliopsida > Lamiales > Lamiaceae > Lavandula > Lavandula angustifolia. Next base: position 8,348,927 of record CM054823.1, on the reverse strand, counting down.
ATGATATCCTTCCCGACGCTTAACCGTTTCAGTAGTTTCGGCAGTTCAGATTTAACGTCAGATTTATTGGCGATGAAAATCATCCATGTATATCTTGAATAATCATCAATGACTACAAGAGCATACTTCTTTCCTCTTATCGTCACTAGATTGACTGGCCCAAAGAGATCCATGAAGTAGCTGAAGTATCCCATCAGTAGAAGGTGACGGAATAGGGGGATTGCTTGACTTTGTTTGCTTCCCCTTCAAGCATGCCTCACAATTCTTATGTCTTTTAAAAACTTCGTTGGGCAGTCCCTTGACTTTAGCATCCCTTGCTAGCTTGTTCATAGGCTTGAAGTTCAGATGGCTCAATCGTCTGTGCCACATCCATGCTATTCTGTCATCTGACATCGTGTATGCTAGCAGGCAAGCTTCAGGTTCGGCGGTATTCCATTCAGCATAATAGATGTTTCTTCACCGCGACCCTGATACACAGTTTTTCCTATAAATTTATCAAGAACATCACAAAAACCTACGTTAAAAGTCACATTATCGGAGTTATCATAGAATTGACTGATAGAAAGGAGATTATGCTGAAGTCCTTCAACATATGATATTCTAAGAAATGTTGCAGTCCCTATTTTCAGTGTTCCATATCCCCTGTATAGCATTTGGAGTTTTCACCAAACTCAATTCTGGCTCCTTCTTGCTGAACATAGTCGATCAGCAGATTCTTCTGATGCGTCATGTGTCTTGAGCATTCACTGTCTATAATCCAAGGGTCCTTTAGCACCTCAGCCTCTTCTCCGGCCATGAGACATAGTTTGGTGTCTTCTACTTCAATTGCGATGAACGCAGCATCATCATCTAATGATTCCATGAAAAGCTCTGCGTCGCTTGAGCAGTCGGATAACTCTCCAGCTTTGTAGGCTTGCCTCTTTCTGACAAATTTGTCACGTCAGGCTTGCCGTTCAGCTCATTCAGCTGCTGAAATTTATGGACATTCGTACTAGTAATGTCCTTGCTTTTTGCAAATATAGCATACTGAGGTTCTGACTTCCCTTTTAGGTGTATCGGTATGTCCAGTGGGGGCAGCTTCAGTATTCCTGCAATCAGGTAGAGGTTTAGATTCACTTTTCGAGTGACTATTATCTCTCTTACCTTGATAATTAGAATATTTCTTCATCTTCATTCTCCGGAATTTGTCCTTCTCCTTCTGGTATTTCACCGCGAGGAGAGCATACTCCACAGCCAAGTTGTCAGCAGAGGGTATAGTCACTGAGCTTCCAGCTGACTGACTTGTGCTTGAGAGACTCACTCCGGGTATGCTGATCGATGCCTTATAAGCGTGATACATTGACACTTCGGGCCTCAAAGACCGGGGGTGTGGGAGATTGAACTCGAACTCCTCTGCCTTTAACTCTGAAAATATATAATCAAGAGTAACATAGCTCAGGTTAGTTCTCCTTAAACAAGTAGCAAAAGAGTACCACTTGGGCCTGCTAAGAGCCCTTAAGATCGTGGTGTTGGTCTCCTTATTGCTGAATGTTTTCCCCAGTCCGTTGATGATGTTGATTTGATTAGTGAATCTGACACTAAAATCATCAATGGACTCTCCAGGAAGCATAACGAATACTTCAAGCTTCTGTGGCTCTAACTCAAGTTTGTTTTCTTATATTTGTGGAGTTCCTTGGCTTAGCACAGCTAGAGCATCCCATAGCTCCTTAGTTGTCTTGCATTTGTGCACCCTGCCAAGATACGAGTCACTAAGAGTTGTTAGTATCGCATTTCGTGCGACTCGGTCGAGGTTGTGCAGCTTTCTCTCTTCAGATGTGAAGAGGCTCTTGTCTTTGGGAACCTTCGGGCCGGTTCTAGCGCCTGCTGCTCCTTCCATTACGATTTCAATGCTATCAATCATAGGAATAATAGGGCCTTTCTCTAGAACGTCAGCCATGCTGTCATGCAGCGATGTAAGATGAGCCTCCATTCTCACCCTCTATACCGCATAGTTTTCTGCCGAAAACATGGGTACTGTCCTAATACCTAAAAAATTAGACATGATGAAGAATATGGTATAGGATGCTATGAAGAGATGCAAGTGCAGAGAAAACGGTTTTCAAGGATCTGTTCGAGCTTAGACCAGTAAAAAGATAACGATGATCTAGAAGAACACAACTCGGATACCAATTGTTGGTCTAGAGACGTTGGCTAGATATGATTTCTCAGTCGCGTGGGCAGAGATTCTCCTATTGAGTACAGTCCTACTGACTTATGTCAGTGAACAGTAGTTCAGTACAAGAGTTGTGTGCGGAAGTGTAGGCCCTTTAAAATATGCATCTTGAAAACCCGTTTTGTGCAAGTTGATTAAAACTCAGTTGGATGTTGAATGAACAGTTAAATCAATGCAACAGTTAAAATCAACACAGGGATTTTTAAAGTGGTTCGGACACATAGGGTCCTGCGTCCACTATCCTGAACTAAGCAGGAGTTCTTGTATTAATTATACTGAGCGAACCTCAGTCAATCTTTACGCAAGACAGATATCTACTTATAGTCATAGTGACTGCACAATTCTTAACCCTTTAATGTTAGAGTTTCTCCAACTAGGAAGGAGTTCTTACCAATAAGTACAGTTCTAAAGATATGAACTCCTTCGAGGTTCTAAGCTATTGATTTTATAATACGCACGCTTAGATAGAGAAAGGGAACAATAATTCTCTAGAGAGAAGAACTAAAAAGATATCTAAAATATATGAGCAAGTTCTTCGCTAGAGTATTGAGCTTTGTTCGCTTTGGTTCTCGGTGTCTTTCTGCATGAAGACTCTTCTCTATTTATAGTCTTGTTGGTCCTGAGTCAAACGTTCAGGTGTAGAGGGGGGGAGTGAATGCACCTGAAAACCTTTTTCTCAAACTAGAACGCGAACAGTTCGATTACCAGAGATTGCCTACTGAATGAATTCAGTAGACCAGACAAGTTGTTCTTGATCGCGTGGACAGAGTGACTAAAGATGCTGAGCTCTGCTAGCTGACTGATGTTAGAATTCAGACGCGTTCAGCAGTGTTCAGTAGTGTGCGGAAAGTGTAGGCCCAATTTAGTTTGGTTGAAAACGTTTGTTTATAAAAACTATTTCAGTAGATTAGTGCAGTTAGTTAAGCTTGTTACTGAAACTCAGTTGAATGATTTTGTAAATGGTTTTTCAGTATGAACAGTTAAATCAATGCAAAAGTTATAAACACAAAGACTTTTAAAGTGGTTCAGATACGCAAGATCCTACGTCCACTATCCTGAACAAGGCAGGAGGCTATTTTATTATACTGAGTTAGTCTCAGTCGGTTTGTGCACTGGACAAACACAGTCTTGTGATTACACTGAGCTAGTCTCAGTTTACAAGGTCAAACAGAATATGTTTGAATGTATCTCCAACGATGAAGGAGTTCTTAACACTAAGAACAGTTCAATAAATTGAACTCCTTTGGTCTAAGCTATAGATAATACAGTTGAGCTTAGGTTAGAGGGAAAGGGAACGACAAGGGCTTCTAGAGTGAAGAACAGTGAGGAATAATCTCTCTGGGTTCGTGTTCTTCACTTGGATGCTAGAGGCTTGAGTTCTATGTAAGCTTGTGTTCCCTTAGAGCAAGTTGTATGCTTTTCACGCTAGGATTGAGCTCTGAAATTCGTCGCGTATAGCTTGTGTTCTTGTTTGCTTTTTGCTCTGTTCGTATGTGTTGTTGTGTTTTTTCTATCTCTTCAATTTGATTTTCCCTCTATTTATAGATGTGAGCTATGGATAGATCCGTTGGAGACGAACTGTCCACGTGTCACTCTATTGGTAGCGAACGGCTCTTTTGAATTTCCGTAGAGTCCACTAACTTTTTCAGGAAAGTGGTTGACTTGCAGCTTTTAACAGATACTTTTCCCGCTAGCTGCTTGTCATTGGTCGAGGTACAAAAAGTAGTTGAGACATGTTCAGACTTCAAGGCTTACTGAAGCTGACTTCTCTGATGTAATACCTCGGACAACTCTACTGATTAATTCTTTGAAGTCCACTGTCAGTTAAGGTAACTGACGGACAACTCTACTGATTAATTCTCTGAAGTCCACTGTCAGTTAAGGTAACTGACCGACCATTGTTGAGTCTGAACTAAGGTTCAGTAGTATACTCCTGCTGAGTTCAACTCTACTAAAGGTCAAGACTCTGAGTTTAGTAAACTGCTCCTGTTGAGTCCAGTTCTACTGACTCCTGAACACCTTTCAGTATGCTGCTCCTACTGAGTCCAGCACTACTGAATCTTCACTCCATGGCACTGCGGCGGATAGTCTACTATGAAGGAAATATTAGTAGGAACGATTACATTCCTCCTTCGTATGTTGTTGCAGCTCTGATTGTTGCTCGTGTGTCAGATCTTCTGATCTGTGTTCCAGCCTTTTTCTCCCTCTGGGTGGTTTGAGAACTAGAGAAAAAAAGATTATAGTCTCTCCCACTACTCACGCACGGCGTGTGTGTAATTTGTGTATGTGTGTGTAATCTGTTTCTGAACATAATACTAATATATATAGGCTTCAAAAACCAATATAATATTAATATATTTGTAGATCATTAATTTAATTATATTTCTAATGGGCTTCCACATAATTAGCCCATAATATAATTAATTAATCCACTGGGCTACTAATATTTATCAATTAATTGGCCCAACCAATTAATTCCAGATAAATAACATTATTACACAATGTAAAAATACATTAATCCATTAATAATGATTTCTGAGAGACGATAAATAACTAGGCAACTAATTGGGCCAGATCAGGGATTTAATACAAGAAATAAAGTTGGGCCTCAAATTAATTAATTATCTATGCTCAGCCCAGAGCAAAATTAATTAATAAACACAGATTCATTCCACTAGAGAATCCGTGCTGACTTACCCCTTTATCCCAAATTGAGCAAGGGCTTGTATTTTAGACTTAATCGATCTCCGTATTTAAGATATAAATATCCGTTAATTAATTAAGCTCACTCACAACTTAAATTAATTAACATCTTATATTCCTGAGTAGTACCACTCGACCTTATTAACACACCTGAACTTAATCAACCGGGCGGGTTTAGTGTGCTAATCCTTTCGAGTTCCTCAGGGGATATTATCAACCCATTTTACTAGGATACGGCTGCAAGATACAGACAACCAGCCTGAGCCACAAATAACTACTAACACCCAAGATACGTAGATCCGGTCGCGACGACGTTCACCATAGTAGGTCAAAGTGATAGATAGTCAAATGCACTCAGCTGAAGTCTTATCAAGCTTAAGACCAGCTAAGTCACCGAGATCTTGGTTCTCCACTAAGGTCAGTTTGAAGAACACATCTCACTGTGATCCATCAATACACCACCTTAAGTGTACCAGTAAAGACAAGCAGCTAAGATAAGCCACTTCTTATCTAAACTGCAACTTAAACCAACAACTTATCCTTAAGTTGTCTCAGCTGTGATAACTGTTTATATCTTGTCAGTTCAACTAATTTGTGTTGTCTTCTGTGATACCTGACACACCACACAAATCTAACTTTTATACAAGATAAAGGATAACATGTGCAAATGTATATATTTATCAGATAGGAGAATAAAATAGTGGTAGGGACAAAACACATTGTATACAAGCATAAAATTTGCTTCCAGTATACACAATCCCAACATACTGAAGGAGAGCAGACAGAACTATTGAGCCGGAACCATGCTGAAGGCTAGTCTACTAAGTCTGAAACACTCAAAGACAAAGGTGTTGACTTTTACAAAGGAATGGTTCACCAATCAACATAGGGTTTTGGGATCAACCAAATTACTAACTACTAAGCAACTGATCTACTGCTAGATCATCTCCCAACAATTTCCCCCTATTTGATGATGTCAAAAGCTATCACTATCAGCTATCTAACACTATCTAAGAATCTAAAGAACTGTCATATACAAACTCCTTAAAAGTATTACAATGAGAAACAATGGAGAGTATCTTCAAGTCTTCTAAGTTAAGTTGAATACTGAATACACAGATAATCAGTGAGTGTGTGAGTCACTAATCACTTAGGTGATTCTGAGTGTTAAAGTAAGACGAAGCAGGCCATGGAGACAATAAGAGATTGTCAGGCTAAGTAACAGTTGATGCATTAATATATATGAGAAATTTCAGTACATTTACATCACTTGCTACACTAGGAATTACAGAAAGATCTATCAAGACCACTTCATAGCAGATTTGAAGCACTGAATTCTTACCTTAAAATTATTCAATTTATCCTCGGGCAGAGGAAGTCCATATATCTTGAAAGTATCTCGTCTCAGCTTCTAGATCTTCGGCATGTCTTCTAGATCATTAGTTTCAAGATCAAGAGCAAGAGCTGCATCCCTAGCTTCCTTTTCTATCACGGCTGTGTAAAGAGATCCATCTAGCTTCTGTGGTGGAGGCAGAGTCCTGAAAGCCAGAGTTCTTACATCAATATCAGCTTCAAGGGATTTCTCGACTAATATGTAGATCTCATTATCACACTTCTGAATCCATTCAGCAAACATTTCATTTTTCGGAGAGTCAGGCCAAAACGGCCAAACATAAAATCTTTTGATGAACTCAGCTTTGATCGTCTCCCACGCCTGAGTCCTTTCCCAGGGAATCCACTGATCGATACGAGGCCATTTGTGAATCTTCTGATTATTAGGTATGCGGCCTCTTCTGAAGAATTTGGAAGTGGTTGGGATGTCCCTATCTTTCGGTGGAGGTGGCCTAAGCTTTAATCTCTCAGCTTCTCTAGCCTTTTCAGTTGCCTTATCCTTAGCCAGAGCCTCTTGCCTTCTGATCTCTTCCAACTGATGCCATTCAGCTCTTCTGTCGAGAGCTCGAATGCTAAAGTTGATCATTTCATCTATTGTAGGCTCAGCTCGCTTTTTCTATGTTTGCTGGGATTCTTCAGTATTTTTATGTTCAGCTTCCCTCTCCTTCTCTTGTCCTTAGTTCTTGCTTTGGTCGGTGCCTTCTTTGGTTTGTTGGCTGCCTTAGCTTCAGCGAGCTCTCTGGTAAGCTTTTCATCAGCATCGATATGTGCCTGCTCTATTAGGCTGATGTATTAGGTTTAGGAGTTGGAACTTTAAGCGCTTTCTTCCCTTTCTCAAATACTGGCGGAGGTAGAGGAGCTGAGTCTTCATCATCATACTCCTCTAGAAACTTGGTCACTTCCTCAATGTGTGTCTGAGGAGGTACAGAAGTACCAGTTTCCTCCTTTTTAGGTTCTGAGCCACTTGGGCCTGTCTCAGCTGCTACAGCCCCCCGCTGAGACACCCTGGGCCATAAAAAAGTTACTTCCTTCCCTTTAGACTTGCTCGGAATGAGTTCAACTTTGGTTTCTTGAGCCTGAGTCTTTTCCCCCTTAATTCTTGCAGCTTTTGACCTTTCCCCCTTGGTCATAATTTTCTCAGTCTTTTCTCCCTTTTTGGCATCAGCCAATGGGGCTGGGGTGGGAAGTGTAACTGCCTTGGTGGTGAGCTTGAGATAGGAAGTGGAGAGCTCATCCAAGGTCTTCTGAAGATTTTCGAACTTCTGGTGTAGAACATTCCTCTCAATAATAAGTTCTTTAGCATATTTGCTCTGAGAACGATCTACCAGTTCTTCAATCTTCTTCATCTTAGCATCGATCTTTGAGATAGACTATTCTTGGGCTAGAGTGTTCTGAGTGAACTAATTCAGGAGTTCAGACTGAGCTGCCTTGAAAGATTCAAGAAGTGAGGCATTGGCAGTCTTCAGTTGATCATGAATCGATGCTTGCTGAGCGTCGAAGTCAGGGACATGAGGTAGGTTCAGAATAGATATCTTCAGTCCCCTGACTTCCTCGCACTGAGCCGCAGTAGCCTTGTGTTGGGTTATGAGTCAGTAGATGATACTCAGCAGTTAGTGGGTTAAAATAATATTGGGGGAAATCGTAGTAGTACTATGGAATTGAAGATCCCAAAACCCAGCTGATATCTGTAGTGCAGTGTCTTGATAGGATTAACTGATGTATAAAGCTAGACCGTTTTTGTTTTGTTTATCCTCGTGTCTATGTCCTGCATCGGGTAAAATGTTGGATTGATCTTCCGTCGAAGTTACTTTCCGTAACCCCACGTCATCGTGTAAGAGCTCGCGTTCTTGAGTCATCACCGATCTTCGCCTCGAAGAAGACATCTTATCAACCGACGTACATCAGCGCGTAAGAACTCTATGCAAGCTCAGTACCTTCGCAGTCATCAACTGACCACACAAGAGAATCTCTCTTGTCAGCCGACTCAGACGAAGAAGACAGAGACTACTTCAAGTCTACTGTATCAGACATGAAGCGACCCAGCTGTTAAAGTCATTTCGAAAGTCAGCAGAAGACCATACGAGGATTAGGGAGAGTCAACTCCGATGTCTGACATAATCTCACCTACCACAAACCTTGACCAATGAGAAGCCGTCAATGCGATATCTGCTCTGACCAACTAAAGCTGCTCTCATGTACAGTATCAACAACTCTGCTGCAACAATTTGAATTTATGGCCGTTTTCTTTGGAAGGTTGTGACACGTGGCATCGTCGTCTCCAACGGACATATGCCTATTTCACGACTATAAATAGAGAAGAAAATCCAAGCTTCACGCACGGGATATCAAGGGAAAACGCTCAAAGCTTTCAAGCAACTCTAGCGCATTCAAGATCAATCCAGCGAAGAACTTGCCCAATAGAATATCATTAGTTCTTCTCTCTAGAGTTCTTTAGATCCCTCTTCTCTAGCTAAGCTCATTGCCATATCTATAGCTTAGAAACTCGAAGGAGTTCACTTTTAGTGACTGTTCTTATTGTAAGAACTCCTACCTAGTTGGAGATTATCCCCTCCCCTTCAAACCTCGGTTTGATTTGTAAGGTCGCTAAGGACTATAACTTAGAAGGGTCTGTCCAGTGCACAGATTCCTTGCTGAGGCTTGCTCAGAAAAATCAACAAGACCTTGCGAAAAATCAACAAGACCTTGCACAGATTCCTTGCTGAGGCTTGATTTGTATCCGAACCACGTTAAAAATTGCTTGTGTTATTTACGGTTTTACTGCATAGCTTACAACTGATCACAAAATCATATTCTACATAAAACGTACTTTCAAAGCGCACTAGCCAAAATAATTTAACTTGCAAAATCACATTTTCAAACTGAGACGAATCTCCGGGCCCCACACTCTTATCCGCACGACGTCTCCGACTGAGTTTCAAGTACTGACAAAAGTCAGTAGGAGAGCTCAGTAGTTGGCACACTTCTGACCCGCGATCGAAGGTTACTATTTAGCACTGTTCATCAGTTGCAACCTACAGCTCAGCTGTCCTTAGTGTTTGAGAAAAGAAACTGTGCTCAGGTGTATTCACCCCCCCCTCTACACCTGACTATCATCTCCAGACCAATAATTGGTATCAGAGCGACAGTGTTCTTTTGATCATCGGTTCTGTAACTACTGGTCTTCTCGAACAGATCCTGAAAATGTTTTTCACTACACAAGCATCTCTTCATACATCCTTATACTCTTACCCATAATGTCTGATATGTCACGTATTCGGATGGTACCGATGTTCTCAATAGAGAACTATACGGTATGGCGTTTGAGAATGGAGGCGCACCTCACATCTCTGCATGACAGCATGACGGACATCCTTGAGACAGGACCCGTCATTCCCATGATAGACAGAGTACAATTTGCTGCTGTGGGAGATGTAGGGGCACAGACTGGTGCCAAAGTCGCCAAAGAAAAATCAGCCTTCACACCGGAAGAGAAAAAGCTGCACAACCTCGATCGAGTTGCGCGGAATGCAATCCTGACAACGCTTAGTGATTCTCACCTCGGGAGGGTGCAAGACTGCAAAACGGCAAAAGAACTCTGGGATGCCCTTGTTGTACTTAGCCAAGGAACCCCACAGATTAAAGAAAATAAGCTGGAATTGGAGCTTCAGAAGTTCGACACATTTGCCATGGAGTCCAATGAAACCATTGACGAGCTAAGCGTCAGATTTACGAATTAGGTCAACGTGATCAATGGGCTGGGGAGGACGTTCACCAACAAAGAGATGAACACAAAGATTCTGAGAGCACTACCTCGACTGAAGTGGCTTCCCTTTGCTACTTATTTACGACGCTCTGATCTTAATGCTCTAAGTCCTGATGTTATCTTTTCAGAATTAAAGACAGAGGAATTTGAGCACAGCCTACCCCAACGATGTTCAAGCGCTCCAGCTGACACACAGATTGATCATGCTTTTAATGCAACAGTCAACAAAAGTGGAGTCAAACCCATTTCTTCCAGCAAGGTAGTAGCCATAATAGAAGCAAAGTCCTCTGAGACTTCAGGCCCTGACCAACTAGCACTGATGGCTCTCAAATATCAAAGAGAAAAGGAGAGAGTCAGAAAGCTGAAGAAATACAACAGAGATTCCCCCTCAGGTAAGAAAGATTATCGAAAAAGGGAAGAATCTAAACCTTCTACTGATTGCAGGAACACAAAGCCTGCTGCTAGTCCATCAAATGACTCAGCTGAAAAGAGCAGCAAATCAACTGTGTGCTACAACTGCAAAAAAGAGGGACATTATCAGTACGACTGTCCCAAACTCTCAGCTGTTCAAAGAGCAGAACGGCAGGCCAGGCGCGAAAAATTTGCCCGAAGGAGGCAGGCCTACATAGCCGGAGAGATATCTGATGACTCAATCGAGGAAGATACATTCATGTATTCGTCTGAGGATGAAGCTGCATTTGTCGCCGCTGGGATCGGAGAAACAGATCCTGAAGAAACCGCTGAATACTGTTTGATGGCCGGAGAAGAGGCTGAGGTCTCTACTGATTCAGAGAGTCTAGTTGCGAGACTCAAGAAAGAGATTAAATCTCTTACGACTAAGTCTCAGCTCCAAGAAACTCAGATATCAGTTCTGACCAAGGACAATTCTGAGAAAGATACTGAAATAGCCCTACTCAGTCAGAAGCTCGCAAAGGTAGAAAAGGATTATGAGTCACTTCGAAGAAGTGATGAAGTCTGGTGAGGACTGATGACTGAACAGTACCTAGGAGCAAAGGAGAAGTTGGAAAGCATGCTCAGAGCTCAAAGGCCACCAGCCATGAAAGAAGGACTTGGCTATACTCATGAAGCTTCCACTTCAAAGAGCTCAGAAATGTTGGCTGATAGGTTCGTCAGAGGTAAAGTTCAGGCTACTGACTCAACACCTCAGGAGAAGAATAAACAGAAGATAATTACACCTCAACCAAGCAACAAGAAGCAACTGACCAGAGGTTCCAGCCCCAGGACACCACGATCAAACTCAGGGGGAACCAAGAAGGTCGTGGTGGGCGAATCAAGATGCGAACCATTATATGAACATCCAGCTCAGTATGGTTCGTACTACTATGAGCCCAGGGTCAGGAGAAACACAAGGCCTCAGAAGAAGAAAGCTCCTGAGCCCAAAATCGTCAAAAAGTCAGTATCTCCAAGTCCTGTGGAGAAGAAAGCTGACAAGGTTCAGAAGAAGAAGTCTCAGACTTCTAAGGTCCCTAGACAGATCTGGGTTCCAAAATCACCCACTAACATGTAAGGACCCAACTGAACCAAAGGGTACCTGAAAATGTTTCTGTTTTGCAGGTGCATAAGGACCCTTGGATTGTGGACAGCGGGTGCTCAAGACACATGACATATCAAAAGTGCCTGCTGACCAACTACGTACAAGAATATGGTCCCAGAATTGAGTTTGGTGACAACTCTAAAGGCTATACAAGAGGATACGGAACACTGAATATTAGGACTGCCTTAGTTCCAAGAGTAACATATGTTGAAGGACTTCAACATAATCTCCTTTCTGTCAGTCAATTCTGCGACAATCTAAACAAAGTTATCTTTGACGCTGGTTTCTGTGATATTGTTGATAAATCTACAGGGAAAACAGTGTTATCAGGTTTGCGGAGGAAGAATATCTATGTTGCAAACTGGAAAACCGCAGAACCTGAGGCTTGCTTACTCACACAGACGAAATCCAGTGACAAGACAGGATGGCTGTGGCACAAGGGACTCAGCCACCTGAACTTCAAGACTATGAACAAGCTAGCCAAGAACTCTAAAGTCAGAGGACTGCCCAACGAATCGTTTATCAAAGACAGAAATTGTGAAGCATGTTTGAAGGGAAAGCAGACAAAGAAAAACAATCCACCAATCCCGTCACCTTCCACTGATGGAATCCTTCAACTGCTGCACATGGACCTATTCGGGCCAGTCTCTCCAGTGACTATAAGAGGCAAGAAGTATGCCCTAGTCGTTATTGATGACTACTCGAGATATACTTGGGTTATCTTCATAGCCAACAAATCTGATGTCCAGACTGAGCTGCCCAATCTACTGAGGAAACTCAATGTGGAAAAGGACATCAAGATACAGAGAATTCGCTCAGACAGAGGAACAGAATTTCTCAACTCAGTAGTTAAAGAGTACTGCGATAAAGAGGGAATTCAGCACGAGACATCAGCAGCTCGCACCCCTCAGCAGAACGGACTTGCTGAACATAAAAACAGAACACTCAAAGAAGCAGCAAGAACACTCCTAGCGGACTGGACTACCTTCAAAGTTCCTGGGCTGATGCTATTAACACCGCCAGCTACACTCGGACCGCTCACCGCTTACACAAAGAACACATGAAGACACCCTACGAACTATGGAAAGGGAGAATTCCTTCTATTTCTCATTTTCATATCTTTGGTTGTCCTTGCTTTATCCACAATAATGGGAAAGATCAGTTGAAGGTCTTTGATAGCAAATCTGATCAAGGAGTATTCTTAGGATACTCTCGAGTCAATAAAGCCTTCAGAGTCTTTAACTATCGAACTCTTTGCGTGGAGGAAAGCCCTCATGTTGTCTTTGATGAGTTTGTTACCGAGGACAGAAAACTACAAAGACAAACACTCGGAGATGTCGAGCAGCAAGCTACGTGATCTCGCACTAAACGACAAAGCCGAAAAGATCCAGCATTGTTGGGATGATGAGTCAGATGATGAAGAAATACAGACTCAACCAACAGGCAATGTAGCTGACCTGGTTAATTCTAATGAACAGAATTAACAGCAGGTAACAATGGTCGATGAGGAAGCCCTTGTGGTAACTGAGACCTCTACTGAGAATATAAACTCAGGGGGAACAACTATTGTTCCTGAGCTAAGTGCCCCTGAACCTGGAAACTCAGTAGATCCTAACCTTCTTACTGAACTACTACAGTCACATAATAGTACGACTGAAATGCCTAACACACCTACTGACTGTGCAGAAGTAGTATCAGAAGAAGAAGCCAGACTCAGACGATCATGGCTCGACGCCCATTCTTCAGATCTTATTATAGGAGATCCATCAGCAACCATCAGGACAAGATCTAGATTAAGTCAAGGAGAAAGCTCACTCTATTCTTGTTTCTTGTATACAGAAGAACCTCAGTCAATAGAGGACGCACTCAACGATGCTGACTGGATCATTGCCATGCAAGAAGAGCTGAACCAGTTCGTTAGAAACGAAGTTTGGGAGCTTGTTGACAGACCTAGACATCAGCACGTGATTGGTACTAAGTGGGTCTTTAAGAACAAGCGCGATGAAAACAATGTCATTATCAGAAACAAAGCTAGACTAGTTGCCAAGGGATACTGTCAAGCAGAAGGAATCGACTTTGATGAAACATTCGCTCCAGTCGCCAGATTGGAAGCCATTCGTCTGTTCCTAGCTTATGCAACACATCAGAGATTCAAAGTATATTAGCTTTTCTGAACGGCATGCTGAACGAAGAAGTCTATGTGGAACAACCGCCCGGTTTTCAGCAGGGACATCAGGTGTATAGACTTATGAAAGCTCTATATGGGTTAAAACAAGCACCCATGGCTTGGTACGATACCCTATCAGACTTTCTACTTCAGAAAGGTTTTCAGAAGGGGACAGTAGATCGCACCTTGTTCAACATAAAGTCAGGAGATGACATTTTACTGGTGCAAATCTACGTGAACGATATCGTTTTCGGTTGCAGAAACATGACTATATGTCAACAATTCGAGAAAATGATGAAGGAGAAATTCGAGATGTCTATGATGGGAGAGATGAACTACTTCCTTGGATTTCAAGTAAAGCAATCACCTAAAGGAATTTTCATCAATCAATCCAAATACACTCGAGATCTTCTCAAAAGATTCGGCTGCGATTCAAGCAAGCCAATCAAGATCCCCATGAATACTAATTTCAAAATTGATCTAGACAAAGAGGGAGCTTCTGTTAACTCTACTGATTACAGAGCCATTATTGGTTCCTTATTATATTTAACAGCAAGCAGACCTGACATAACTTATGTTGTAGGTGTATGTGCAAGATTTCAAGCGAATCCTAAGCGTAGTCATCTGGACTCAAAGAAAGAAGATTCTCGCGATATCTAAAAGGGAACACCCGACGCAGGTTATGGTATCCTGCTGATGATAATCTTATACTGACAGGTTATTCCGATGCTGATTACGCAGGATGCAGGATAGATCGAAAGTCAACTTCAGGAACATGTCAGTTCATAGGCAGCAAGCTAATATCTTGGTTTTCAAAGAAACAAAGATTCGGTGGCAACGCCCACTACCGAAGCCGAGTACATGGCCGCCGGAAGTTGTTGTGCCCGCATCCTTTGGCTTCGACAACAACCGAGAGACTATGGGATAACTCGTGATGAAGTGCCCATCTACTGTGACTCCACAAGTGCAAATGCTATAACTCAGAATCCAGTTCTCCATACGAGATGCAAGCACGTGGATATTCGATACTTCTTCATCAGAAACCATGTCGAGAAGAAGGATATCAAAATGGAGAAAATCCATACTGATAAGCAAAGGGCAGACATACTGACCAAGCCACTAGCTGAGAACAGATTCAGAGAATTATCAGTTGAGCTAGGTCTATTGGATCCTACTGAACCGTGTCAGTAGTACACAACAAATGGTATCAGTAGGGACCAACAATTGATATCGAGATGAAAGATCGCACGACAGTCAAAGACTCGCACAATGATTCAATCGGGTGAATCGAACTCGCATACGTAAGGGGGAACATGTCTATCGCCCCATCATATGTCCTCCCGAGTCTAAACGGTAACCACCGATCGAAAAGTTCAGCGAAGAGGTTTGCGTAGCTTTACATACTTAACGCTATCGAAGCATGCTCACATTTATTATATCGGCGCTTGCACTCGTAGTTAATGAGCATTTATTTCCCGCCATTAAAACCTTTAAGGTTTAAGTCAGTAGGAAACTGTTTTCATTTAACAGACTTAGACTTTAATGCTCCCTGCAGCGCATTTAATGCATGTCTTCTCACCTAACTTTAAACTGCGCATTTCCTACGTGGGTCTAGGATAGAGGCAGCCTATGTAATCATTCCATTATAACATCTAATCACAGCGGTCTATGTAAAAATGTAAGATTAACCACAGCCGTTGGATTTAAACTGATTGATTTGCATATCTTTTAAAACCCTTGTGTTTCCGCCCTAATCCCACTTTTCGCCATTTTCGAATTTCAAGAGCTTTTTCTTCGCGTTCAGTTTCTCAAACTCAAACTGCTCTGCATTTTATTTCCAAGCTCTCCGTTATTCAGTAATTTCTTGATTTATGTTTTAAACTCTACTGACTTACTCTATTTTCAAGTGCTAACGAGTTTTTTGCAGATACTCATGGCGACGGTAATCACCCCACCGCAAATCGATGATATTATCAAATCGCGTATCCAGCTTCGAGCCTACGATGGCTCGCACCGTGCGGATATTCCATATCTTGAGCCCATCTTCGCGGCTCTCGAAGCATCCGGACTCGAGCTCCTTATCTCGAAGTACCCCAGAGCTTATCTACCTCGACAAGTTACAGAAGTTTATTACAACTGGAGATCCATAGAAGATACAGCGCGGAGGAATCCTGTTTTTCTTATATGAAGGAAGTAATCCCTCGACTTGGGAAGCCGACCATCACGTCATCAATCTCCGAGCCGCCGTGGAATTAACCTTTGATCTTCCACTCGAGGAGTCTCACCCATTGGATATAAGGAGAAGGAGATCAACTCCTATGTTCGCAGGTTCTCACGCAGAGACGACATTGTCTTCAAATCGCGCCAAAGAACCAAGCTTGCTACTGAATATCGCGGGCTAGCCTACATCGTAACTCACATTCTTACAAGCTCAGCCGGTTCATTTGATCAGCTATCAAAGCCCCGTCTCCAGCTGATGATGATAATAGAAGACGGCATCCGAGTCAACTGGACTGATTTCTATGTGAATGAGCTTAAAGCTCAGGCACAGAAGTTCGCAGCCACACCCACTGGAGAAAGGAGACTAATTAGTATGGAAAGCTGTTGTACGGGACAAAGATGTCCATAATAATCGAAGAATCAGTATCGGATCGCTCAGCCTTTGCTGATTCGTGATACTTTGACAGCAAGCTCATCAAGTTCAAAACTAGAGCCGCTGCTGAAAAGTCTATCGGATGAGGGCCACCTGAACAGAAACGTGTCACATCTGACTTGCCCCCTCGTGCCGACCCACCCAAGAGGAGAGGCTCAGCAAAATTGGACCTTCTGAGGTTCCAGCAAAACCTGCCTCTCCTCCACCCACTCAGGAGGAACCAATACTTGATGCGGACACTGGCATAGAAGGTGCCACCTTGAAGGACAAGGTCCAGCCGCATCGGCCCGAAGAGACCCAGTCGGACACTGCCGGATTGACTGAGGAAACTTCCTCTGAATGGACGACCTTGCACTCAACCCGCCTCCGAGCCACTGGAGAGGTCAGTGCTCAGATCCCCGAGATTGCCGAACACCGGGATTTGGTCGAAATTGCTATAAGGGCGAGGACTCAGATGCTACTGAGATTCCTCAGCTGGGACGTCCTTGAGGAGCTGATTAGGATGGAGTCAGCTTTGTCCCTACTGACAGAAGAACAGAGCTTGCAATCAGCCATTGGGTTTGGGGAACCCGCTGATCTAGCGTCATTCGAGGATCTTCGCGCTGCTATGCTCTATCTACTGAGCTTAAGATCCTCAGAACCTGTCAACAGCCCTTCGACTCCATCTCATCACGATGACAACGACGACAATGATGATGATGATGATGACATGGATCAGGCACAACCCAAGGAAGCAAATTTGGGAGGATCTGCAGAGAGTAACACTCCCTGCGAGCAGGGTAAATCACCACTACCTTCTACATCAGGTGATGTCCCGGTTGCCTCGAAGCCGAGTCGAGCACAACAACTCACGACATCTGAGAAGAGGCTCGGGACCAGCAGCTATCAGATAAAACCCATTGGTTCTGTGAGCTCCAAGTCAGTCAACAAAGCCATCAGGCGATAGGGAGACAAGAATCGTCTCCTTGCCAAGGACGTACATCTCAAGTGGTCTCAGTACACCAAGGCCCAGAACGAGAAAGTTGACCGACTTGCAGCAGAGGTGAAGAAGGTCTCAGAAGCTCCTACTCCTGCCAATATTCAGGAGATAGTCAAGACCGCCCTCGCAGCTCAGAAGGCGGACTTAGCCGCTCAGAGTCAGCAGCTCCTACTCTCTCAGCAGAAATCATTCTCTCGAACAATGACTCGTAGTCTTGCGGCAGTCCAAGCCACAATGGACGAGCACAACAAAGTGGCCTTCTCCTGCCTTCAAAAAGCTATAAAACAACAGGCGGAGGCCCTCAAGCTCATTCAGAAGGAGATGACAGAATCTCATGATGAGTCTCTCCTAAAATTGAGACAGGAGTCCGCAAAGATAAATCAAACACATACGTGCCGACCAGAGAAAGACCGGGAGCACTATCGCGACGCCGTCAAAGACTTCAAACAACCGTGACCTCCATTAAGAATATATGCTACAATGCGAGAAGGAAGTAACCGCCATCCGCACTCGCCTCTCCCCCGTCGATGATGCCAAAAAGGGGGAAGGAGTAGAGGAAGAAGAGAAAGCCGAGGCGGATCGGGCTCGGGGGCGAGGAGGACCGGAGGTCCTAGTAATAACGAAGGGGGGAAGGTTCAGCCGATCAAGCCGGAACCAGCCAAGCACCCTCCCGAAATCGTCCAAGTCCAAGATGTCCAAACATCAATCGTGGCCGAGCCACCGCAGTAATCCCTCGGCCCAAGATATCGAGGAGATTGCACAGTTTGTCGATCAGGAGGACGAGCCACTGCCACCGCGAAGGCCGGGGAAGGAGATTACTACTGAAACAAAGGAGATTACTACTGAAACAACTCTTCCACCTTCCCCGACTGCTATGTTCAAATCCAAGGCGGAGTAGGAGGCATTCGATCAGCATGTTGCTCAGAAACTGCAAGATGAGCTGAACTATGAGCAGCAAATCGAAGAGGAAATTAAAAAGGCAAAGAAGCCCAGGAAGCTTACTGGAAAAATCACGAAAGCAAAAGCCAAATTGTTCCTGGAAGAACAAAAGAGAAAAGCTCAGGAGGAGCTAGCTAAAGCTTATGCCGCTGACACTCAGCCCTTGGCTCAGAGTACTGATATACAAACACTCACCCGCAGCAAGAGGCGTAAGACGTAGCCACCCGGGGAGGCTACGCCGAAAGGACCGAATCTCCTGGAGAGGAGACACTAGATCGCAGCCCTTAGAGAAAAGAAGAGATTGGAAGATCTGCCAAGATCAAAGAGATGACCGATAAGATGGCCGGGCAACCGGCCATCGACAGGAAGAAGCAAATTCCAAGGTCATCCAAGTACTACAGGAGAGGCGCTCCCAAAGGAACTTATCTGAAGAAAACCCCTCCTCCTCATGTAGACAAATGGATACCTTTGGAGCTAAACGAGCAATGGGAGGAACTGAAGGAGGAATTCATCAAAGGATACTATATATGGGGTTTCTATCCTTCTAGGATCCTGGCTGATCAACTGTTCGACGAATTTATTCATCAGTATAATGCCCGGCTCAGAGCTCAACTTCTGCTGATCCTAGAAAGGGAGAAGCTACCTCTCAGAGCCCCTGCATTCAGACGCATCCCTCCTCCAAGGACGACTCGTGGCGTATTATGCACGAAGGAGATAGAAGACGAGATCAAAGCAGCAGCTTATCACCATGACCTTAGTTCTCGATCTACCCGCGATCTCGAGGAAATCCAAACTCGCGCGCAAGGATCTATAAATATTATGGTTTGGAACCCCCTACCGACAAGTCTCATGGATTTCAAGAGCAAGACGAAGAAGTTCGACGCCGCCAGTAGTCTTCTTATTCTTTCCTTGTTGTATAGAAGATAGGAACTTTGTATTCACTTCTCATATATATAACAGTTCCTGCTTCTAGCCAGACAATTACTCATTATCTCACGGCTTTCGTTTGTGTTATCACAACTGATCACTGAAGTGATCTGACACACACTCACACATAACCGTTTCTCTAATTTTGTCTCTCTCTCAACTGCTGACCTCATGAAGTTAACTCGATTCGGCATTTTCAAGTCTATCTATATCAGTAGTTTAGTTGTATTATCTAGAGGTTTTGGCATCATCAATTAGGGGGAAATTGTTGGGATATGAGTTAGTAGATGATACTCAGCAGTTAGTGGGTTAAAATAATATTGGGGGAAATCGTAGTAGTACTATGGAATTGAAGATCCCAAACCCCAGCTGATATCATTAGTGTAGTGTCTTGATAGGATTAATTGATGTATAGGCTAGACTGTTTTTGTTTTGTTTATCCTTGTGTCTATATCCTGTACGGGGTAAAATGTTGGATTGATCTTCTGTCGAAGTTACTTTCCAGAACACCACGTCATCAGTGTAAGAGCCTGCGTTCTTGAGTCATCAGCTGATCTTCGCCTCAGTAGAAGACATCTCATCAACTGACAGACATCAGCAGAAGAACTCTATGCAAGCTTAGTACCTTCGCAATCTCTCTTGTCAGCCGACTCAGACGAAGAAGACAGAGACTACTTCAAGTCTACTGTATCCGACAGGAAATGACCCAGCTGTTAAAGTCATTTTGAAAGTCAGCAGAAGACCATATGAGGATTAGGGAGAGTCAACTCCGATGTCTGACACAATCTCACCTACCACAAACCTCGACCAATGAGAAGCCGTCAACGCGATATCTGCTCTAACCAACTAAAGCTGCTCTCATGTACAGTATCAACAACTCTGCTACAACAATTCGAATTTATAGTTGTTTTCTTTAGAAGGTTGTGACACGTGGCATCGTTGTCTCCAACGGACATATGCCTGTTTCACGACTATAAATAGAGAAGAAAATTCGAGCTTCACGCACGGGATATCAAGGGAAAATGCTCAAAGCTTTCAAGCAACTCTAGCGCATTCAAGATCAATCCAGCGAAGAACTTATCCAATAGAATATCATTAGTTCTTCTCTCTAGAGTTCTTTAGATCCCTCTTCTCTAGCTAAGCTCATTGTCATATCTATAGCTTAGAAACTCGAAGGAGTTCACTTTTAGTGACTGTTCTTATTGTAAGAACGCCTTCCTAGTTGGAGATTATCCCCTCCCCTTCAAACCTCGGTTTGATTTGTAAAGTCGCTAAGGACTATAACTTAGAAAGGTCTGTCTAGTGCACAGATTCCTTGCTGAGACTTGCTCAGAAAAATCAACAAGACCTCCTGTTCAGCAGGACCGTGGACGTAGGATCTTGCGTATTCGAACCATGTTTAAAATTGCTTGTGTTATTTACGGTTTTACTGCATAGCTTACAACTGATCACAAAATCATATTCTGCATAAAACGTATTTTCAAAGCGCACTAGCCAAAATAATTTAACTTGCGAAATCACGTTTTCAAACTGAGATGAATCTCCAGGCCCCACACTCTTCTCCGCACGACGTCTCCGACTGAGTTTCAAGTACTGACAAAAGTCAGTAGGAGAGCTCAGTAGTTGGCACACTTCTGACCCGCGATCGAAGGTTACTATTTGGCACTATTCATAGTTGCAACCTACAGCTCAGCTGTCCTACGCGTTTGAGAAAAGAAACTGTGCTCAGGTGTATTCACCCCCCCTCTACACCTGAATATCATTTCCGGACCAACACCTTGCGCCATATCTTGTGCACATTCCTTGCAATGAGACGATTCTGAGTCCCCTGCTTAAGAAGGGCCTTGGCTATCGCCTTCGACTTTTGGCATTCGGGCAACAAAGCCAACCTCGTATGATGACCCCAACGGCGCAGTTGTTCCGGGGTCGGTAGGGATTAAAGGTGCCTATTGCAGCCGAACTAGGAGGAGGAGGATGTGAGTGAGATAGATAATCAGAAGGTTGAGCTTCCTCCTGCTCCTGTTGAGTACCCTCAACAGGTTTCTCAGGTCCTGCATCACTGGGTGGTTCTGGGTTGTCTTGACCAGCTGAACCTTCCATAGGGACGGCCTCAGAAGGGTATCTGTCTTCGAGTATGGCCTGCATGGCCGCCCTAAGGTCATCGACAGAGCTAACATCACCAGGCTCTTCATAGCCTATCTGCTGACGAAGCTGTAGCTCATCGGAATTCACAATTTCTGCAGACCTAAATTTGATCAACTGCTCAAAGGTGATCTAGTCCCGGAATCTGATGAGCGTCTGAAGCCCTACTCTGACGGCAATATCTACCAAGTCTGAGTGATTGGAGATCTCAGGAATGTTCTCAGAGACATCTTGGGCAGCTCTGGATTTAAGTAAGGAAAGCTTGAACCCAAGTGTCTCGGCTTCAGTATCAGTCTCCAACTCATCCATATCTATGGGAGACTGATCCTTCTTAGCAAAAGGCAAACTGCTAAGTGGAGGGATGTCCAATGGAGACAGGGGAGGAGGAGTCGAGACTTGAGGAGGAGTCCTCTGTTCTACTGAGAAACCTTGTTCAACTGTAGCGTCGTACTCAGCTGAATCTGCCTTCTCTTCTGAATCAGCCTTAGCTCACTCAGTGTCCTCGTCAACTAACTAAGGAATAGAGGGAGCAACTACAATGGCCTTCTCTACTAAGGCCTTCCTCTTCATCTGAGGAGTAGTTCCCTTCTTTTGAGGGGTCGGGAACTTCCTCTTGCCCTTGCCCTCTCCAGCACCAACGCTAATCTGCTGCAACGAGCTGGCTTGGTTGTGAAATCTGATCTTCTTGGTGTTGAAGTATTCCTTGTCAGTATAAGTGACAGGATCAGATCCACAGAAGTCTTCGATCATTACGGACAGCTTCATGCCATATAATAGCTTCCCTTTGGCACTCAGTCGACGAGCTGGCCGATCGAACTTCGCTGCCTGTGCGTGAAACTCCTTGATGAATACATCCGCCCAGTTGATATGTGCTCTATCATATATGGCCATCATCATCTGAAGTTGTGGTTGGATTCTAGGTGTCATGAACTCTGAAGGTTCCAACCACGTCCCCATCTTCCTCCTCCATATTGAGATAAAGCTCCGCGATCTGGTGAGGTTGGAAGAAGGAGGGTTTCTTCGACAGAAATAACTCCAGCCCAGATGCTCGCAAGGCATCATAAATCTCCTCCATGAAGTCCAAGTTGCTGGAGTCGAACTCCATCACGGGCTCGAACCACACCCTATCCTTCTCCATGATCTCGACTATATCCGTCGGAGCAGTGACTTGTAGGTTCGACATGATTATATCTGCAAAAAAGATGGTTAGCACTTGAAACTAGAGTTAGTTAGTAAGTGCCTTAGAAAATAAGAGTTACCGTAAGAAGAACTCTGAATAATATGAAAGCACGTATAGATGCTGAATGACTTGCAGAGAACTCTTAATGATTTTGCAGAAACAGAAATGGCGAAAATGACGGGTTGAAGAAGATAGCGTCGATATATAGTTTATTTTTTAATGTGAAATGTTTTTAATCGACGGTTGGGATTAAATCCCGCTTTTCAGTGGACGGTCACGATTTTATGAGATTAAAAAGAGTAATGATGACAATGTCGCCCGGTCAAATCTCATTCGTAAATAGTTGTTTATGAGCGAGGTGATTCTACTGGCATTAAATGCGAAGCAGAGTTCAGGAAAGTTGCATGGAATGTCATGTATTTAATGAAACGAATTTAATTAATGACATTCTATAAGGCATTAAGTGCGATGCTCAACTTCGTTATGACAAACACCTTTTTTTGATGAGGTCTCGAGTGTATTTGCCTTGATTGATGAACATTCCCTGTTCTGATTATTTGACTTGGAATCCAAGGAAGTAGTTCATCTCTCCTAACATTGATATCTCGAATTTGTCCTTCACCATTTTCTCGAACTGCTGACATATGATGACATTCTTTGAATCGAAGATTATGTCATCTACGTAGATCTGCACAAGTAGAATGTCGTCGCCTAGACGAATGATGAATAGAGTGAGATCCACGGTGCCCTTCTGAAAACCTTTCTGAAGAAAAAACTCAGACAGGGTATCATACTGGGTGCTTGTTTTAACCCGTACACAGCTTTTCTGAGTCTATACACCTGATGTCCCTGCTATAAGTCGGGAGGTTGTTCCACATAGACTTCTTCTTTTAGAACGTTATACAGGAATGTTGACTTTACATCCATTTGAGCGTTGATGTGTTATGTAAGCAAGGAATAACCTGATGGCCTCCAGTCTTGCAATTGGAGCGAATGTTTAATCGAAATCTATCCCTTCAGCTTAACAGTAGCCCTTCGCAACGAGTCGAGCTTTGTTCCTTACTATAACGTTATTTTCATCGCGCTTGTTTTTGAAGACCCATTTAGTTCCGATCATGTGTTGGTGTCGGGGTCGGTCAACAAGCTCCCATACTTTGTTTCTGACGAACTAGTTAAGCTCTTCTTGCATAGGTATAATCCATTGGATTGAGGCTCTTTAGTAGATAGGAAACATGAGTACAGAGCGCTTTCTCCTAAGCATAGTTTTGACCTAGTTTTGATGCTTGCTGAAGGATCACCTATAATAAGATCAAGAGTATTAGCATCTAACCAAGACTTTCTTTGTCTAGATTCGTCTTCTGAAATGACATTTGCAGTAACAGTTGGAGTGTTAGGCATTTCAGTTGTACTGTTCTGAGATTGTAGCAATTCAGTAATGAGTTAGAGTCTACTAAGTTTCCAGGTTCAGGGGCATTAAGATTGTGAACATATTTTGTTCCCCCTAAATTATTCTACTTAGTGGAGGTCTCAATTACCACTGGGGTTTCTTCATCGACCTGAGTTGCCTTTGATTGATTATGTTTAGTAGAATCAATATATTCAGCTACGTTCGTTGCTGGCTGTGACTCAGTAATGGTGACTTCATTTTCTTCTTCTGAATCATCATCCCAGCAATGTTGGATCTTTTCAACATTTTCTTTTAGGCTCAAATCCCGAATCTCTTTGTTTATGTCCTCGACTCGAATGTGAGTTTATGCTCCTCGTTCTCGTAGCAAACTCATTAAAAACAACATGAGGCATTTCCTCAACGCAAAGGGTCTGGTAGTTAAAAACTCTAAAGGCTTTGCTGACCCGGGAGTATCATAAGAAGACTCCCTGGTCTGACTTCCTATCAAAAGTCTTTAACTAGTCCTTTCCATTATTGTGGATAAACATGAACACCCAAAAATATGGAAATGAGATATGAGAGGCTTCTTGCCGTTCCATAGTTCATATGGCGTCTTCCGATGTTGCTTTGTCGGGAGAGATATGTTCCCGAGTATGACATGCGGGCCGCGGGCTTTTGCCTGCAATTTTGACGGGAGTCCTCGAATTTGCGAAAGCGTGGTTCTTGCCCGCTTCTTTGAGTGTTCGCTTCTTCCTTTCAAGCAATCCCATTTTGTTGGGGCGTGCGTGCAAAGACACGTCTTATGCTCTATTCCTTTAGTTTCACGTAACTCTTCGACCATTGCATTCGGAACTCGCTTACTCGTCTCGAATGCATTTTTCTGATCTTGATGTCCTTCTTGACACTGAGCTTTTTCAGAAGTATAGGTAACTCTGTTTTGACGTCAGATTTGTTGGCAATGAATATGACCCATGTGTACCGCGAGTAGTCATCAATGACCACAAGTGCATACTTCTTGCCTCTTATCGTCACTGGAGAGACTGGTGCGAACAAATCCATGTGAAGGAGCTGAAGGATTCCATCAGTGGAAGGTGATGGAACTGATAGATTTTCTTTCTTTGTTTTCTTTCCCTTTAGACAAGCTTCACACTGAGTGTTTTTGCTGAACACCTCATTCGGCAGTCCTCTGACTAGAGCGTTTCTAGCGAGCTTGTTTAACGTCATGAAGTTGAGATGACTAAGTCTTCTGTGCCAGAGCTATCCTGTTTTGTTGTCATTCTTCGCTAGAAAGCAAGCTTCAGATTCTGCTGAGTTCCAATCAGCAATGTATATATTCTATTTTCGTGAACCTAATAGCACTATTTTCCCTGTTGATTTATCAAGAACATCATAGAAACCAGCGTCAAAAATCACTCTATTGGAGTTGTCATAAAATTGACTAACAGAAAGAAGATTATGTTGAAGCCCTTCAACTTAAGATACTCTTGAACCGTAGTGCCTCAAGGCCGAGTGTTCCATAGCCTCCGGGTGTAGCTTTTTGCATTGTCTCCAAACTCTATTTGGGGTCCATCTTCCTTGATATAATTCTTCAGGAGACTCTTCTGGTACGTCATATGTCTTGAGCATCCATTGTCCATGTACCATGGGTCCCTATGCACCTGTAAAACAAAAAGTATATTCAGGCACCCCTTATTTTTGATTTGGGTCCTTAAGTGTTAGTTTCAGTAACCCAAATTTGTCTGACAACCCTAGTGGTTTCAGAGAGCTTCTTTCCACTTTTGTCAACATATTTCACCGTTGAGCTGGGTGAAGTTGACTTCTGAGACTTCTTAGGTTCAGGAGTCCTAATCTTCTGAGTTGGTGGACTACTGACCTTAGCCTTCTGAACGGCTTTCTTCTTCTTTTGACCTTTAAGACCCCTTCTGACATTAGAATCATAGTAATATGATCCATACTGAATTGAATGCGTCAGCTGTGGCGGTCTATACTGATTAGCCCATCTTACTTTGCTGGTTCCCCCTTACTTGAGCTGGGGTGATTTTGAGCTGAGCTTATGGTCAGACCTCTGATAGGTGGGATGAGGTGCTATCATGTTTTGTTTGTTCTTTGCTGCTGGGTTGTAAGGTTCACCATTCATTGTCTCCCCTTGAACAAACCTATCAATCAGCCGGTTTTCTGGGCATGTGGGAGCAGATGAGGAGGCTTCGCGGCTAAACCCGAGTCGTTCCTTGCAGAACTTTGGCTTGTTGTTGGACAGCATTGCCTTGAGCTTTTTCTCGCCCTCCCATATAGCGCCGTCATCGGGTTCCTCCGGACATCATCACTTTTCTTGAGAGTCTCGTGCTCGGTCTGAAGTCCTGGGAACTTCTGGTTCAGCAAGCTCAATTCAGTCTCTTTCTGAGACAAGTCTTTGGTCAGTACTCAAATTAGACCTTCTTGTTGCTGAGATTTGATCATCAGAGAATTAATCTCCTCCCTGAGTCTCACAACAAGTCCTTCTAACGCAGTAGCAACCTGACTTTCTTGAGAAAGTCTCTGATTTTCAGCTTTCAGGCTATCCATCTCCCCGTAGAGTCTTGCCGAGCCGGCACTCATCCGAATCGTTCGTCCAATAGTTCCTCGTATGCGATCGTGATGTCCAAATTCTCATTTTCACCAGAGATTATGTCTTGTGTGCAGTGTGAAGGGATATTAGAAGGATCTGGAGAGTTTACCGCATCCTCTTCTCCTGCCATCAGACACTCCTCTATTTGTTCTTCAAGCTCTTGTGCCATGAAGGCGGCTTCATCATCGGATGAATCCATGAAGGTGTCGACTTCATCTGAGTCATCTGAGAGTTCACCAGCAATATATGCTTGTCGCTTCTTGATGAACTTCTCCCTTCGAGCTTTTCCCGCAGCTCTTTCAGTTGAGCTGAGCTCAGGACAATCATAATGATAGTGTCCTAACTTTTTGCAGTTGTAGCAGGCCGTGACTCTGCTCTCTCTACTGTCAGTATCTTTTGACTGTTAAGGAGAGTCCTCCGGTTTCGTGCATTCAGAAGTTTGTGAGTTAAGATTGCGCTTTGGTGAGAAATCAGACTTACTCTTTGATTCTCTGACGGTTCTAGAAAATTTCTTGCGCCGATCCTTCTCCTTCTGATACTTCAGCACAAGCAGCGCGTATCGTTCAGCTAAGCTCCCTTCTTATACTACACTTGTTGAAGGTTCAGCTTTGCTGGACTTTGGAGCCGGTGTGCTGACGGATGTCTTGAAGGCATGATCAATCTGGGTGTCAGCTTCAGCTCTTTGGTTCCTCTGCAGTAGACCAAACTCAAACTCCTCTGCCTTTAATTAAGAAAAAATATGATCAGGAGACACATAATCAAGATCAGAGTATCTTAAAAGAGTAGCAAATGGAGTCCACGGTCCATACGGCAAGGCTCTCAATATCTTGAGATTCATTTCTCGGTTGGAGAACATCTTTCCCAGCCCATTGATGGTATTCATTAGATCCGTGAATCTAACGTTGAGATCTTCTATCGTGTCGCGGGCATGAGTGACAATCTCTCCAGTTTCTGGAGTTCCAGCGCCAGCTTGTTGGCTTTAATCTTCTGAGTCAAAAGAAGAAGAAAGCCGTTCGGTAAGTGCTAAGGTCAGTAGTCCACCAACTCAGAAGATTAGGACTCCTGAACCTAAGAAGTCTCAGAAGTCAACTTCACCCAGCTCAACGGTGAAATATGTTGACAAAAGTGGAAAGAAGCTGTCTGAAACCACTAGGGTTGTCAGACAAATTTGGGTTACCAAAACTAACACTTAAGGACCCAAATCAAAAATAAGGGGTGCCTGAATATACTTTTTGTTTTACAGGTGCATAGGGACCCATGGTACATGGACAATGGATGCTCAAGACATATGACGTACCAGAAGAGTCTCCTGAAGAATTATATCAAGGAAGATGGACCCCAAATAGAGTTTGGAGACAATGCAAAAAGCTACACCAGAGGCTATGGAACACTCAGCCTTGGAACTGCTACAGTTCCAAGAGTATCTTAAGTTGAAGGGCTTCAGCATAATCTTCTTTCTATTAGTCAATTTTATGACAACTCCAATAGAGTGATTTTTTACGCTGGTTTCTATGATGTTCTTGATAAATCAAAAGGGAAAATAGTGCTATTAGGTTCGCGAAAAAAGAATATATACATTGCTGATTGGAACTCAGCAGAATCTGAAGCTTGCTTGCTAGCGAAGAATGACAACAAAACAGGATAGCTCTGGCACAGAAGACTTAGTCATCTCAACTTCATGACGTTAAACAATCTCGCTAGAAACGCTCTAGTCAGAGGACTGCCGAATGAGGTGTTCAGCAAAAACACTCAGTGTGAAGCTTGTCTAAAGGGAAAGAAAACAAAGAAAGAAAATCCATCAGTTCCATCACCTTCCACTGATGGAATCCTTCAGCTCCTTCACATGGATTTGTTCGCACCAGTCTCTCCAGTGACGATAAGAGGCAAGAAGTATGCACTTGTGGTCATTGATGACTACTCGCGGTACACATGGGTCATATTCATTGCCAACAAATCTGACGTCAAAACAGAGTTACCTATGCTTCTGAAAAAGCTCGGTGTCAAGAAGGACATCAAGATCAGAAAAATCTGTTCAGACAGAGTAACTGAGTTCCTGAATGCAATGGTCAAAGAGTTCTGTGAAACTAAAGGAATAGAGCATGAGACGTGTGCTGCACGCACGCCTCAACAAAATGGGATTGCTGAAAGGAAAAAACGAACACTCAAAGAAGCAGCAAGAACCCTGCTCGCAAATTCAGGACTCCCATCAAAATTCTGGGCAAAAGCTACTGGCACTACATGTCATACTCAGAACATATCTCTACTGACAAAGCAACATCAGAAGACGCCATATGAACTATGGAACGGCAAGAAGCCTCTCATATCTCATTTCCATATTTTTGGGTGTTCATGTTTATCCACAATAATGGAAAGGACTAGTTAAAGACTTTTGATAGGAAGTCAGACCAGGGAGTCTTCTTATGAAACTCCCGGGTCAGCAAAGCCTTTAGAGTTTTTAACTACCAGACCCTTTGCGTTGAGGAAATGCCTCATGTTGTTTTTAATAAGTTTGCTACTGAGAACAGGAGCATAAACTCACATTCAGAGTCTGAGGACATAAACAAAGAGATTCGGGATTTGAGCCTAAAAGAAATTGTTGAAAAGATCCAACATTGCTGGGATGATGATTCAGAAGAAGAAAATGAAGTCACCATTACTGAGTCACAGCCAGCAACGAACGTAGCTGAACATATTGATTCTACTAAACATAATCAATCAAAGGCAACTCAGGTCGATGAAGAAACCCCAGTGGTAATTGAGACCTCCACTAAGTAGAATAATTTAGGGGGAACAAAATATGTTCACAATCTTAATGCCCCTGAACCTGGAAACTCAGTAGACTCTAACTCATTACTGAATTGCTACAATCTCAGAACAGTACAACTGAAATGCCTAACACTCCAACTGTTACTGCAAATGTCATTTCAGAAGACGAATCTCGACAAAGAAAGTCTTGGTTAGATGCTAATACTCTTGATCTTATTATAGGTGATCCTTCAGCAAGCATCAAAACTAGGTCAAAACTATGCATAGGAGAAAGCGCTCTGTGTTGGTCTGGAGACGATAGTCAGGTGTAGAGGGGGGGTGAATACACCTGATCATAGTTTCTTTTTCTCAGAACGTGAAGGATAGCTGAGCTGTAGGTTGCGACTGATGAACAGTGCTAGATATTAACCTTCGATCACGGGTCAAAGTGTGTCAGCTACTGAGCTCTTCTAGTGACTTAAGTCAGTTGTTGAAACTCAGTTGGAGACGTTTGTGCGGATAAGTGTGTGGGGCCCGGAGATTCGTCTCTGTTTGAAAACGTGTTTTTTCAAATCAAAGTCTTTTAGCTGGTGCGCTTTTATAATTACATTTTATGCAAAGATATGATTTTAAACCAGTTTGTATGCAATGCAATAAAACAGTAAATAATACAAGCAATTTAACGTGGTTCGGATACGCTAGATCCTACGTCCACGGTCCTGACAAGGCAGGAGAACTTGTTGATTAATCTGAGCAAGTCTCAGCAAGGAATCTGTGCACTGAACAAACCCTTCTAAGTTATAGTCCTTAGCGACTTTACAATTCAAACCTAAGTTCGAAAGGGAGGGGATAATCTCCAACTAGAAGGAGTTCTTACAATAAGAACAATTCACAGAAAGTGAACTCCTTCGAATTTCTAAGCTATAAATTTGGTAATGAGCTTAGCTAGAGAAGAAGGGATCTAAAGAACTCTAGAGAGAAGAACTAATGATATTCTATGAAGGCAAGTTCTTCGCTAGATGATCTTTAAGTTTGCTAGAGTGTTCTTGAGCTTGAGCATTTTTCCCTTGTTTATCCCGTGCGTGGAGCTCGGATTTCTTCTCTATTTATAGTTGTGAGCAGGCATATGTCCGTTGGAGAAGACGATGCCACGTGTCACAAGCTTCCAAAGAAAACGGCCATAATTTTGAATTGTTGCAGCAGGGCAGTTAATACTGTACATGAGAGCAGGCTTTAGTTGTTTGGAGCAGATAAAGTGTGTCGGCTTCTCATTGGTCGAGGTTTGTGGTAGGTGAGAATGTGTCAGAGATTAGAGTTGACTAGTCCACATCCTCGTATGATCTTCTGCTGAACTTCGAAAAGACTTATACGACTCGGTCGTTTTCTCGTCTGGATACGAGGACTCAAGACAGCTCTCGTCTTCTTCGGTCGAGCTCGGATGACGAGCTGATAGGGCTTTGGTGGGTCAGCTGATGACTGCGAAGGTACTGAGCTTTGCATTATGTTCTTCTGCTGATAACTATCAGCTGATGGGGTATCTCCTATTGAGGTCGATATAGTCAAGTCGAAGAATGCAAGCGATTACACCGATGACGCTGGGGTTCGGAAAGTAACTTCGTCGAAGATCGCCCAACAGCTTACCCCGTACGGGACTTAGACAAAAGATAAACAACTACGAAAAGTCTAGCCTATACATCGCCTAATCCTATCGACACTATACTACCGATATCGGTTGGGTTTTGGAATCTTCAATTCCATAGTACTACTATGATTTCCCCAATATTATTTTAACCACTAATCACCGAATACCATCTACCGACTCATAACCCAACAATTTCCCCCAATTGATGATGCCAAAACCCCTATAAAATAAGAACCAGGGAATACTAGACTACCGACCGTAATTTCCCCCTAATTGATCCGAGGATTCGGTCAAGATGAAGTGATTAGTTGACTTCAATAAGTTCAGTAGAGAGGTAGGCAAAATCCGAGAAACGGTTATGTGTGTGTGTGTCAGATCACTTCAGTGATCAGTCGTGAAAACACAATCAAAAGCCGTAAGATAATGAGTAATTGTCTGGCAAGCAATAGAAACTGATAATATATATGGACAGAGGATTACAAAGTTTCTATTACTATTACAAAAGATAAGAAGATCACTGCTGACGTTTGAATCTCTGCGTCCGCTTCTTGAAGTCCGCAGACATATCAGCTGGAGGATCCAGACCATAATACTTGTATATTCTCTTCCGCAGAGTCTGGATTTCCTCGAGATCATCAGGCTGATCAGAACTGAGATTATGATGATAAGCAGCAGCCTCGATCTCATCTTCTATCTCTTTAGTACAAAGCACGCCGCGAGCCGTCATGGGTGGAGGGATTCTTCGAATCTGGAGCTCGGATGGGAATCTTCTCTCTCTCCATAATTGGCACAAGCTGATCCGCCAGCTGGGGAAAGTTATGATGAAGATATTCTTCAAAAAGTTGATTAGCAGGTATCCCCGACGGATAGAAGCCCCATACGTAGTATCCCTTGATAAAAGATTCTTTCAGTTCCTCCCATAGCTCGTTTAGCTCCTACTGGTACCCATTTATCCGTGTGAGGAGTAGGCGCTTTCTTGACATGAGGTGCTCGGGCGCTCTCCCGTAGTACTTTGAAGCTCGGGGTACTTGCTTTCTCAAGTCACCGGCTGGCTTCTCGGATAAGCTAATCATTTTAGCCAGGTCAGCTAACCTTTTCTTCTCTCTGAGGGGCGCTGATCTAGTATCTCCACTCCGGAGACTAAGTCCTTTCAGCGTTGCCTCCCAGGTAGCTCTATTTTCATCCTCTTGCTCAGGAGTAAGAGTGGGAAAATAAGCACTCTGAGCCGAAGACTGGACTACAGTAGCTAGCTCCTTCTGAGCTTTCTCCTTCTGTTCGTCCAAAATTTTCTTAGCCTTGCCTTTTGCAGATTTGGCAGTTACTTTCTTAGGCTCTTTAGCTTTCTTAGCTTCTTCCAGCTGATGCTCCTGATCCAGGTGGTCTTGCAGCTGTTGAGCAATTCTGGCATCATAAGCTTCTTGCTCCGCTTTAGTTTTGAATTTGGGCGTCGGGGAAGATGGAGGAGTGATTTCAGTTGTAGTCTCCTTCCCCGGCCTTTGCGGTAGCAGTTGCTGAGGCTCTTCTTCATCCTCCTGATCGAGGAAACGAGCTATGTCCTCGATGTGCTGAGCATATGAGATAGGAACTGCCTCAGTCACAGTCGGTCGGAGAGGGGTATACTCCAGGAGGAGTACAGCTGAACTGGTTTCAGCCTGAACGGCTGAACCTTCTCCTTGAGGTGCAGAGCTGGTTCCTTCCCCCTTATTATCTCCCTCAATAATCTCTACTACAGTCGGTTCCGCCTCAGTTTCTTCTTTTACATCTCCTTCCCCCTTTTTGGCATCATCAGCCTGGGAGAGGTGAGTGCGGATGGCTTTCACGTCTTTTTCCAAGTTATATACAGAATCTTTGATTTGGGGTAGCAGCTTGCCTCAAAATCCTTGACCAGTCGCACATCTAGCTCCCAGCTTTTCTCTCGATCGCCTCCGAATGTCTTCGATTGAGCGGTGACTCTCGACGGAGTTTCAAGCAGACCGATCATGAGACTCTGTCATTTCTTTCTGAATGGCTTTCAGTGCCTCAGCCTGTTGCGTAATGGCTGATTGAAGGCTAGAGGTGGCCAATTTGTTTCTCTCGTCCATGGTGGCCTGGACTGTCGCGAAAGTCTAAGTCAGCTGCTCAGAGAAAGATTTCTGCTGAACTAATAAGAGCTGCTGACTCTGAGTGGCTAAGTCCGCCTTCTGAGCTGATAGGGCTGCCCAACGATCTTCTGAATGTTAAGTTGAGGAGTAGGAGCTTCTGAGGCCTTCTTAACCCCTTCGGTCAATCGGTCGATGCTCTCAGTCTGGGCCTTAGTGTATTGAGCCCATTTGAGATGCACGTCTTTCGCGAGGAGACGATTCTTGTCTCCTTAGCACCTGATAGCTTTATTGACCGACTTGGAGGTCACGGAACCTATTGGTTTTATCTGGTATGAGCTGGTTCCGAGCCTCTGCTCAGACATCGTGAGTTGTTGCGCTCGACTCGGCTTTGAGGCAATAGGGGCTTCACCTGATTTGGAAAGAGGTGATGATTGGCCCTTTTCGTGGGGAGTGGAACCCTCAACAGAACCTCTCAATTCTGCATCCTTGGGTGGTGCCTGTTCCATCTCTTCATCATCCTTGTCATCTTTACCATCGCCATGATGAGATGGAGGCGAAGGGCTGTCACCGGGAACTGAGGAGCGCATGCTCAGTAGATAAAGCATCGCTGCCCTCAAGTCTTCAAAGGACGCAAGGTCAGCCGGCTCCCCGAACCCGATGGCTGACTGCAATTCCTGCTCCTCGATATGCAAGGACAAAGCTTACTGGATCTTGATAATATCCTCGAGAATGTCCCAGCTGAGGAACCTCGGCAGCATTTGTGTCCTAGCCCTTATTGCTATCTCCACTAAGTCAGGATGCTCAGAGATCTCAGGGATCTGAGCATGACTTCTCCTGTAGCTCGGAGACGAGTGGAGTGTAAGGCTTTCCACTCAGAGGAAGTCTCCTCAGTCGGTACCCTGACGTCCGACTGAGTCTCCTCAAAACTAATGCACTGAACTTTATCCTTTAACGTGGCACCCTCAATGCCGGTGTTAGAATCTAGGAGCTGTTCTTCTTGAGTGGGTGGAAGAGAGGCTTGTTGAGCTTGTACTGCTGGGACCTCAAACGGTCCAGTCTTAGTAAGCCTCTTCCTCTTGGATGGGTCGGCGCGAGGGGGGCAAATCAGAGGCTACTCTCTTCGGTTCAGGCAGCCCTCGCCCGATAGACTTCTCAGCAGCGACTTTCGTCTTAAATTTAATAAGCTTGCTGTCAAAGTATCTGGAGTCAGCAAAAGCTGAACTCCTCGAGACTGATTGCTCGATAAGTATGGATATCTTCGTCCCATACAGCCAGCCTTCCCCACACCGATTAGGCTTCTGCCGTCCGGTGGGCGAGGCTGTGAACTTCTGAGCCTGAGCCTTCAGCTCGGCTAGATAATAGTCCGTCCAATTAACTTGGACTCCATCATTAATGGCCATCATCAGCTGGATGCGCGGCTTGGACAGCTGATCATAGGAACCTGCTGAGCTCGTGAGGATATGAGATACGATATATGCGAGTCCTCGGTATTGCGGTAGCAGAAGGTTCTTCGCGCCGTTTGCCTTGAAGGTGATATCCTTCCTTCCACAGAACTTCTGAACATATGAGTTCATCTCCTTCTCCTTATAGCCTATAGGAGAGATTCCTTCGGCAGGAAGATCGAATGCTAGTTCCAGAGCATCCCTGATGTTTATGACGTGCTCACTAGCATCCCATGAGTTGGGTACTACTTCCTTCATGAAGGAAAATGAAGATTCCTCAACCCCTGAATCTAGGGTTCTCCAGTTGTAGTAGACTTCCGCCACTTGTCTGGGCAAAAACGCTCGGGGTTGCTTGGAGACGAGCAGTTCTAGTCCAGAACTCTCAATAGCAGTGAATACGGGCACCAGATAAGGAAGATCAACTTAGCGAAGCGCCATGGTCAGTTCGAACTGGATGCGAGAGATGATGATTTCATCGATATTGGTGGGTGTCTGTACTGTCGCCATTAGTATCTGCATCAAAACTCGTTAGCACTTGAAAATAGAGTAAGTCAGTATAAGCTTAAAACATAGATAAAGATATTACCGAAATATTTAGAGCTTGAGGGATATCAAATGCAAGTAGTTAGATTTTCGGAAAAAAAAATTTGCAGATGAGTGAGCTCTAAGATCGGAAATGGCGAGAAAGTGAGACGAAGAAGGAAGAGAAAGATTTTATAAGATCATGCAAGATAAACCGTTTAGATCGAATGGCTAGGGTTTAATCTTTCAATCTAATAGACGACTGAGATTTAATGATATAAAAAGAATGATTACCTAAGCCGCCTATAATCTAGACCCACGTAGGATAATGCGCAGTTAAAGTAAGCGAAAAGACATGTATTAAATGCGCTGCAGGCAGCATTAAAGACTAGGTCATTTTAAATAAGAACGGTTTCCTACTGACCTATCCTTAAAAAAATATTAATGGCGGGAAATAAATGCTCATTAACTACTGAGTGCAATCGACTGATATAATAAATGCGAGCATGCTTCTGAAAAAGTTTAAGTATGTAATACTACGCAAACCTCTTCAGCTAAACTTTTACGATTAGCTGGTTACCGTTAAGACTAAGGAGGATGGTTGACGTGCTGATGACCACGTTCCCCCTTACTGTGTACAGTTTGATTCTCCCGACTGAATCACTGTACTGAGTTTTCTGACCTGTCATACTGGTTCCTTATACTTGATACAAATTGTTGTTATCAGTAGTTGGATTCTACTGATACCAATTGATTGTCTTCAATTGATACGACTCAGTAGGATCCAGTAGACCTAGCTCAACTGATAATTCTCTGAATCTGTTCTCAGCTAGTGGTTTGGTCAGTATGTCTGCCCTTTGCTTGTCAGTATGGATTTTCTCCATTCTGATATCCTTCTTCTCGATATGGTCTCTGATGAAGTGGTGTCGAATATCCACGTGCTTGCATCTCGTATGGAGAACTGGATTCTGAGTTATTGTAATAGCACTTGTGGAGTCACAGTAGATGGGCACTTCATTCTGAGTTATACCATAGTCTCTTAGTTGTTGTCGAAGCCAAAGGATCTAGGCACAGCAACTTCCAACAGCCATGTACTCAGCTTCAGTAGTGGACATTGCTACTGAGTGATGTTTCTTTGAAAACCAAGATATCAGCTTGCTGCCTAGGAACTGACACGTTCCAGAAGTTGACTTTCGATCTATCCTGCATCCTGCATAATCAACATCAGAATAACCTGTCAGTATAAGATTATCATCAGCAGGATACCATAACCTAGCGTCAGGTGTTCCTCTTAGATATCGCAGAATCTTCTTTGCTGAGTCTAGATGACTTTGCTTGGGATCCGCTTGAAAACTTGCACATACACCTACAGCATAAGTTATGTCAGGTCGGCTAGCTGTTAAGTATAATAAAGAACCAATAATAGCTCTATAATCAGTAGAGTTAACAGAAGCTCCCTCTTTGTCTAGATCGATTTTGAAATTTGTATTCATGGGGATCTTGACTGGCTTGCTAGAGTCGCAGCCGAATCTCTTGAGAAGATCTCGAGTGTATTTGGCTTGATTGATGAAAATTCCTTCAGGTGATTGCTTTACTTGAAATCCAAGGAAATAATTCATCTCTCCCATCATGGACATCTCGAATTTCTCTTTCATCATTTTCTCGAATTGCTGACATATAGTCACATTTCTGCAGTCGAAAATGATGTCGTCCACGTAGATTTGCACCAGTAGGATGTCATCTTCTGAATTTATGTTGAACAAGGTGCGATCTACCGTCCCCTTCTCGAAAACCTTTCCGAAGTAGAAAGTCCGATAGGGTATCGTACCAAGCCACGGGTGCTTGTTTTAACCCATACGTAGCTTTCCTAAGTCTCGTACACCCGATGTCCCCGCTTGAAAGCCGGGCGGTTGTTCCACGTAGACTTCTTCCTTCGCACGCGCCGTTCGTAAAAGCCGACTTTACATCCATCTGATATACTTTGAATCCTTGATGCGTTGCGTAAGCTAGGAAAAGACGAATGGCTTCCAATCATGCGACTGGAGCGAATGTTTCATCAAAGTCGATTCCCTCTGCTTGACAGTAACCCTTGGCAACTAGTCGAGCTTTATTTCTAACGATGACGTTGTTTTCATCACGCTTGTTTTTAAAGACCCACTTAGTGTCAATCACGTGCTGATGTCTAGGCATGTCAACAAGCTCCCAAACTTCGTTTCTGACGAACTGGTTCAGCTCTTCTTGCATGGCAATGATCCAGTCAGCAACATTGAGTGCGTCCTCTATTGACTGAGGTTCTTCTGAGACAAGAAACAAGAATAGAGTGAGCTTTCTCCTTGACTTAATTTAGATCTTGTTCTTATAGTTGCTGATGGATCTCCAATGATGAGATCTGAAGTATGAGCGTCAAGCCATAAACGTCTGAGTCTGGATTCTTCTTCTGATACTACTTCGCACGCCGAGTGGTGTATTAGGCATTTCAAGAGTAATCTTGTTTTGTGGCTATGTGAGTTCAAGAAGAAGGTTAGGATCTACCGAAGTTTCCGAGTTCGGGGGCATTTAGCTCAGGAACATTAATCGTTCCCCCTGAGTTTATATTCTCAGTAGAGATCTCAGTTACCACGGGGGCTTCCTCATCGACCGTTACTTGTTGTTGATTCTGTTCAGTAGAATCAACCAGGTCAGCTACATTGCTTGTTGGCTGAGTTTGAATCTCTTCATCGTCTGACTCATCATCCCAACAATGCTGGATCTTTTCAGCTTTGTCAGTTAGTGCGAGATCCTGTAGCTTGCTGCTGACATCTTCAGTATTTATCTCTGTATTTTTCCTGTTCTCAGTAACAAACTCATCAAAAACAACATGAGGGCTTTCCTCCACGCAAAGGGTCCGATAGTTAAAGATTCTGAAGGCTTTACTGACTCGAGAGTATCCTAAGAATACTCTTTGATCAGATTTGCTATCAAAGACCTTCAACTGATCTTTCCCATTATTATGGATAAAGCAAGGACAACCAAAAATATGAAAATGAGAAATAGAAGGAATTCTCCCTTTCCATAATTCGTAGGGTGTCTTCATGTGTTGTTGTGTAAGTAAAGAGCGATTCTGAGTATAGCAGGCGGTGTCAGTAGCATCAGCCCAAAACTTTGAGGGTAGTCCAGAGTCTGCTAGGAGCGTCCTTGCTGCTTCTTTGAGTGTTCTGTTTTTGCGTTCAGCAAGTCCGTTCTGCTGAGGGGTGCGAGCTGCTGATGTCTCGTGCTGAATTCCCTCTTTATCGCAGTACTCCTTAACTACTGAGTTGAGAAATTTTGTTCCTCTGTCTGAGCGAATTTTTTGAATCTTGATATCCTTTTCCACACTGAGTTTCTTCAGCAGATTGGGTAGCTCAGTTTGAACATCAGATTTGTTGGCGATGAAGATGACCCAAGTATATCTCGAGTAGTCGTCAATAACGATGAGGGCACACTTCTTGCCTCTTATAGTCACTGGAGAGACTGGCCCGAATAAGTCCATGTGCGAAGAAATAAGGATTCCATCAGTGGAAGGTGAAGGAATAGGTGGATTGCTTTTCTTTATCTGCTTTCCTTTCAGGCATGCTTCACAATTTCTATCTTTGATAAACGATTCGTTAGGTAGTCCTCTGACTTTGGAGTTCTTGGCTAGCTTGTTCATAGCCTTGAAGTTCAGGTGGCTGAGTCTCTTGTGCCATAGCCATCCTGACTTGTCACTTGATTTCGTCTGTGCTAGTAAGCAAGCCTCAGGTTCTGCGGTTTTCTAGTTAGCAACATATATATTCTTCTTCCGCAAACCTGATAACACTGTTTTCCCTGTAGATTTATCAACAATATCACAGAAACCAGCGTCAAAGATAACTCTGTTAAGATTATCACAGAATTGACTGACAGAGAGGAGATTATGTTGAAGTCCTTCAACATATGTTACTCTTGGAACTGAAGCAGTCCCAATGTTCAATGTTCCATATCCCCTTGTGTAGCCTTTTGAGTTGTCACCAAACTCAATTCTGGGACCATCTTCTTATACGTAGTTGGTCAGCAGGCTATTCTGGTATGTCATGTGTCTCGAGCAGCCGCTGTCCACTATCCAAGGGTCCTTATGTACCTGTAAAACAGAAGCATTTTTAGGTACCCTTAGGTTCAGTTGGGTCCTTACATGTTAGTGGGTGATTTCGGAACCCATATCTGTCTAGGAACCTTAGAAGTCTGAGACTTCTTCTTCTGAACCTTGTCAGTTTTCTTCTCCACAGGACCTGGAGATACTAACTTTCTGATGATTCTAGGTTCAAAAGCTTTCTTCTTCTAAGTCTTTGCGCTTCTCCTGACCCTGGGCTCATAGCGAGACGAACCGTCATCGAGCCGGGTGCTCATACAATGGTTCATTGGACTTGTTCCACCCACCCCGACCTTCTTGGTTCCCCCCCGAGTTTGATCATGGTGTCCTCGGGCCGGAACCTTTGGTCGGTTGCTTCTTCTTTGCTCTCGTCGCTCGGGCCGAGATGCAACTAATTTTTGTTTATTCTTCGCCTGAGGTGTGGTGTCAGTAGCTTGCACCTTTCCTCTGACGAACCTGTCAGCCAGCATATTTGAGCTTTTCGAAGTGGAAGCTTCGTGAGTATAGCCAAGACCTTCTTTCAGGACAGTTGGTCATTGCGCTCTAAGCATGCTTTCCAGCTTCTCCTTAGCTCCTAGGTATTGTTCAGTCATCAGCCCTCGCCAGACCTCGTCACTCCTTCTGAGTGAGTCATAATCTTTTGCACGTCTGTGAGCTTCTGACTGAGTTGGGCTATTTCAGTCTCTTTCTCAGAATTGTCCTTAGTCGGGCGAGATCTCGAGTCTCTTGAAGCCGAGACTTAGTCATAAGAGATTCAATCTCTTCCTTGAGTCTCGCTACCGGATTCTCCGACTCGGTAGAGACCCGACAATCGAAGAAAGTCTCCGATTCTCGGCCCTTTACTGTTCCAGCCTCGAATCGTTCGCTGAACTCTGCTCGCACCGAATCTGTTCCTCTAGCAGATCGTCGTAGGCTTGTACCACATCTAGAGGATCATCTGTGACCGAGCACGTGTCGTGTGTGCTGTGTGAAGAAGAGGTTATGTTAAGTTTGGAGTTTATCTCAGCCTCTTCTCCGGCCATCAGACAGTATTCAGCCGTATCTTCAGGAACCGTCTCTCCGATCTCAACTGCGACAAATGCAGCTTCATCCTCAGAGGAATACATGAATGTATCCTCCTCAATTGAGTTGTCGGATATCTCTCCGGCTATATAGGCCTGCCTCCTACGGGCAAATTTCTCTCGTCTGGCCTGCCGTTTTGCTCGTTGAGCAGCTGAGAGTTCGGGACAGTCGTACTGATAATATCCCTCCTTCTTGCAGTTGTAACACGTAGATGTTCTGCTGCTCTTTCCAGCTGAGTCTTTGGATGGACTAGCAGCAGGCTCTGTGTTCCTGCATTCAGTAGAAGGTTTAGATTCTTCCCTTTTGTGATAATCTTTCTTACCTGAGGGAGAATCTCTGTTGTCTTTCCTCAGCTTTCTGACTCTCTCCTTTTCTCTCTGATATTTGAGAGCCATCAGTGCTAGCTGGTCAGGGCCTGACGTCTCAGAGGACTTTGCTACTATTGTGGCCACTGCCTTGCTTGAGGAAAGAGGTTTGGCTCCAGTTTTGCTGACTGTTGCTTTGAAGGCATGGTCAATCTGAGTGTCAGCTGGAGCGCTGGAACATTTGGGGTAGGCTATGCTCAAATTCCTCCGTTTTCAGTTCTGAAAATATAACATCAGGAGTTAGAGCATTAAGATCTGAGCGACGTAAATAAGTAGCAAAAGGAAGCCACTTCTGTCGAGGTAGCGCTCTTAAGATCTTGGTGTTCATCTCTTTGTTGGTGAACATCTTCCCCAGCCCGTTGATAACATTGACTTGATTTGTAAATCTGACGTTGAGCTCGTCAATGGTCTCACTGGGCTCCATTGCAAAGGCATCGAACTTCTGAAGCTCTAACTCGAGCTTGTTCTCTTTGATCTGCGGGGTTCCTTGGCTCAGTACAGCCAGGGCATCCCAAAGTTCTTTTATCGTCTTGCAGTCTTGCACCCTCCCGAGATGAGATTCACTGAGCGTTGTCAGTATTGCATTTCGCGCAACTCAGTCGAGGTTTTTCTCCTGATTTTTCTTTAAGGATCTTAGCACCAGTCTGTGCTCCTACACCTCCCACAGCGGCAAATTCTACGCTGTCGATCATGGGAACGATGGGTCCTGTCTCAAGGACGTCCGTCATGCTGTCATGCAGCAATGTGAGGTGTGCCTCCATTCTCACGCGCCATACCGTAAAGTTCTCTATCGAGAACATCGGTACCATCCGAATACCTGACATGTCAGACATTATGTGAACGAGTATAAGGATGAATGAAGAGATGCTTGTGCAGAGAAAATGTTTTCAGGATCTGCACGAGAAGACCAGTAGTACAGAACCGGCGATCAGAAGAACACCATATACTCTAATACCAATTGTTGGTCCGGAGACGATAGTCATGTGTACACTTTGTACTCATGTTTTCGATCTAACGAAGAGCCCCAATCCATCGAAGAAGTACAGGCCAATGCTGACTGGATCATAGCTATGCAAGAAGAGCTCAACCAGTTCATCATAAACGAAGTGTGGAGCTTGTTGACAGATTCTGACACCAACACGTGATCGGAACCAAATGAGTCTTCAAAAACAAGAGCAATGAAAACAATGTTATAGTAAGGAACAAAGCTCAAATCATTGTGAAGAGCTACTGTCAAGGCGAAGGGATAGATTTCGACGAAACATTCTCTCTAGTTTCAAGACTGGAGGCCATCAGATTATTCCTTACTTACGGAACACATCAACAATTCAAAGTTTATCAAATGGATGTAAAGTCAGCGTTCCTGAATGGCGTTCTAACTATGTGGAACAACCTCCCGACTTTAAGCGGGGACATCAGGTGTATAGACTCAGAAAAGCTCTGTACGGGTTAAAACAAGCACCCAGGGCTAGGTACGATACCCTGTTTGAGTTTCTTCTTCAGAAAGGTTTTCAGAAGGGCACAGTGGATCGCACTCTATTCAGCATTCGTCTAGGTGATGACATTCTACTTGTGCAGATCTACGTAGATGACATAATCTTCGGTTCAAAGAATGTCATCATGTGTCAGCAGTTCGAGAAAATGATGAAGGATAAATTCGAGATGTCAATGATGGGAGAGATGAACTACTTCCTTGGATTCCAAGTCAAACAATCAGAAAAAGGGAATATTCATCAATCAAGGCAAATACACTTGAGACCTCACCAAAAAGTTTGGTTGCGGATCCAGCAAACCAGTCAAGATCCCGTTGAACACGAATATGAAGATATATCTTGACAAAGAGGGAGTATCAGTAGACCATACTGAATTTCGTGTTATTATTAGTTTACTATTATATCTTACTGCTAGTAGACCGACATAACTTATATTGTAGGTGTCTGCGCTCGATTTCAGGAGAATCCTAAGCAGAGCCACATGGACTCAGGAAATAAGATTCTCTGCTATCTCAGAGGAACACCTGACATGGGATTATGGTATCCAGCAGATGCTAATATTGAACTAACTGGTTACTCTGATGCTAACTACGCAGGTTGCAGGATTAACCGAAAATCAACTT
The DNA here is from genome assembly GCA_028984105.1 of Lavandula angustifolia. Classification (NCBI taxonomy): domain Eukaryota; kingdom Viridiplantae; phylum Streptophyta; class Magnoliopsida; order Lamiales; family Lamiaceae; genus Lavandula; species Lavandula angustifolia. The sequence goes on along the minus strand of CM054823.1, from coordinate 8,306,225 downwards.
CAGGAACTTGTCAGTTCCTCGGCAGTAAGCTCGTTTCATGGTTCTCCAAGAATAGCAACGTCCAACTACCGAAGTTAAATACATGGTCGCCGGAAGTTGTTGCACCCAAATCCTTTGGGCCGAGACAACAGCCTACGAGACTATGACATCATTCGTAATGAAGTGCCGATTTACTGCGACAGTACCAGTGCTATTGCAAATTACTCAGAACCTTGTTCTACAAACAAGATGCAAGCACGTGGACATCAGACACCACTTCATTCGCGACCATGTCGAAAAGAAGGATATCAGAATGGAGAAAATCCATATTGATCGTCAAAAGGCTGACATACTGACCAAACCTCTAGCTAAAGCCAGATTCAGAGAACTTTCAGTAGAGCTAGGTCCACTGGACCCTACTGAGTCAACTTAGTAAGCGGTTTCAGAAGTAGCGATCACTCAGTAGAGTCGATCACAGTACAGTAAGAGCATTCACTAAGGGGGGATGTCTACTCTCGCATCGAAGACGTTCGGCATACGCAGATTCAAAGAACCAACTACACGAGGTATCAGCTAACTACAATGTTCAGCTGATAGGTTTGCGTATCTCTTTCAGTAGTCAACTCAGCATTTTTTTTTAAAAAAGGTGCTTTTTGTCATAAAGAAGTTCAGCATCGCACTTAATGCCTTATAGAATGTCATTAATTAAATTTGTTTTTGTTAAATACACGACATTCCATGTAACTTTGCTGAACTCTGCTTTGCATTTAATGCGAGTCGAATCACCTTGCTCATAAACAGCTATTTACGTCTAAGACTTGACCCGGCGGCATGATCATCATTACTCTTTTTAATCTCATAAAATTGTTACCGTCCACTAGAAAGTGGGATTTAATCCCAACCGTAGATTAAAAATGTTTCACATTCAAAAATAAACTATATATCGACGTTATCTTCTTCAACCCGCCATTTTCGCCATTATCGTTTCTGCAACTCCTTAAGAATTCTTTGAAATCATTCAGCATCCATAACTGCTTTCACTTAATTCAGAGCTCTTCTTACGGTAACCAAGAAAGTGAGCGAAGGCAACGACAAGATTAAGGACAATAAGCTTAAGGTTTCCATGCATAAAGTTAATAACTTTATTTTGCAGGATAGAGAACGAATAGAAGATATGCACATCTGTTTACCAACCTGATGAATGAAATCAACGCTCTGGAAAAGACCTTCTTAAATAAGGAGTTGAACGAGAAAATCATATATGGTCTACCCAAGGAGGAGTGAAAACACAACCTACACCATTCAACAATATGAATAATTCAGCAAACAATCATGTGAATCGTTGTTCTCTGATCTAAAGGCAGCAGAAATCGAAATCTAGCGACTTGACATTTCAAAGAAGAAGAAAGAAAACTCAAAGACAATCGCCTTCAAAGCTTCTGAAAGCTCTTAGAATCCAGAAGCCTGGTCTCATGAAGAACTACTAAAAGCTTTCATTCTTCTTGCAGGAAACTCAAGAAGAGGTGACGAAAGAAAGAGTGGAAGGAAAGAGCGCTCCAAAAGCTATTCAAAGCCTTCTCGTAGCGGGAAAGACTACCGGAAGAGAGAAATTCGGAAAGATAAGCCTGAAGGATCATCATCACATGTAAAGAATACAAGAAGAAAGATGACGATCCAAAGCCATGTTACAACTGGCAGAAGATTGGACATTATTAGTACGACTGTCCAGAGCTTAGGGCCAAAAGAGATAAGTTCCTCAAGGAACAGAAAGCCTTCATTGCAGAAAATGGCGTTACCTGCTCATCATCCTCTGAAACTAAATCTGAGGAAGAAAAGAAGAGTGAAGGAATCTTCATCGAATCTGACACAGATGAAAGTTACTTGGCCATGCATGCTGAAACCGAACCTGAGTCTGATTCAGTATCAGCTCAAGACGTTTGTCTCATGGCGAAAGATGATGTCGAGGTAAACTCTCGTTGCTCTTCAATTCATTCTTCCACATAGCACACAATAGAATATAATTCTATAGCAGAAGACTTCGAGCTCCAAGATGCTTATGACGAACTGCTCGAAAGCCACAAAAGTCTAGAAAGACTTTTCACAATTATGAGCAAACAAAATGAGATGTTATATGATAAGGTCAAGAAAAACTCAGCTTCAAATCAGACTGAGAAAGATCAGCTTATCGAGAAGCTGATAGAAGATTTGAAACAACAACAGTCTGAGTCCGAGACTCTGAAAGTCAAGCTGCTGAAACTCACAGAAGAAAAGAAAGTGAACGATCGCAAGTTGTTGGAAATCAGAGTGAACTACACCAACCATCAAAAGGATTATGACATTCTACTAAAGTCAACACCCAACTGAAGAACAAAAACATACAAATATGATGCTGCTCAAAACATCAGCGACACCATGGAAACCGAGAAGGAGTTGGTTACAATGTTAAGATTGATTCAAAAGTTATGATAGAGCTCAGAATGGCACCAAAATTACCCGAGTGGCTGATCTCAAAGATAGATTCATCAAGGCCACAAGACAACCTGAATCGCCTCTAGAAAAGACAGACAAAGGTAAGGGTAAGATGTACGAGGAAAACGAGGGCCAACCTAAGGCCAGACCTAAAACTCAACCTCAGACCAGAGCTCAGACCTCACGCAACTATTAGTCAGTACCACCAACTTCAATCATTCATGCAACACAAAACAAAACCAAGGTGGTCAACAGGAGAAAGAAGATTGGATCATCTAAGACCTACAGGGTTATCAGACAAATTTGGGTTCGCAAGAACTGACTAACCAGTTAGGACCCAAAATAAAAATTAAAGGTCTTTGAGCCTATTTCTTTGCAGGTGCAGAAGATTTACCCAGCAAGCAATCAATACTTTGAATAAGACTGTGTGGTACATGGATAGTGGATGCTCCAAACACATGACTTACATGAAGGACATCCTGACTGACTATGAAGAAAAGAATAGATACAAGTTATCTTCAGAGATAATTCATCTGGACAAACCAGAGGATACGGTACACTTAATTTTGGGGTTGTTTCAGTACCAAAGGTCTCTTATGTTGAAGGACTTAGTCTCAATCTACTTTCAGTCCCAAAACAAAAATTAAAAGTATCTTAGCCTGTTTTCTTTGCAGGTGCAGCGTGGTACATGGATAGTGGATGCTCCAAACACATGACTTACATGAAGGACATCCTGACTGACTATGAAGAAAAGAACAGATCCTAAGTCATCTTCGGAGACAATTCATCTGGACAAACCAGAGGATACGGTACACTTAATTTTGGGGTTGTTTCAGTACGAAAGGTCTCTTATGTTGAAGGACTTAGTCACAATCTACTTTCAGTAAGCCAATTTTGTGATAATAACCACCAAGTTCTATTTGATGCTGGCTATGCTAATATTTTGGACAAATCCACTGGAAATGTTGTTTTATCAGGTTATAGGAAAAAAGACATCTGTATTGCAGATTGGTCTAGTTGCCAACCTGATACCTATTTGATTGTTAGAAGCAGCTCAAACGTAAGTTGGCTATGGCACAAAAGGCTGAACCACCTAAACTTCAAGGCACTGAAAAAACTTGCTAGAAAATCCCTCGTCCGAGGAATGCCAAATGAACAAAGAAAAGGAGAGTGAAGCATGCCTCAAAGGAAAACAAACTAGATCCACCAAAAAGGATAAGGAAGCTCCCTCTACAGAAGGAATATTGGAATTTCTACATATGGATCTATTTGGACTTGTCAAACCCATCAGTCTTAGAGGCAGTAAATACACTATGGTGGTAATTGATGATTACTCAAGATACACTTGGTTTATATTTTTGCGCAAAAAGAAAGATGTCAGAACAAAACTTCCAAAGTTGCTTATCGATCTGAGTACTGAAAAGGATATCGAGATTAAGAAAATCCAATCTGACAGAGGAATTGAATTCATGCGCTCACATGTCAGTGTATATCTTAAGGAGCACGAGATTAAGCATGAAACTTCAGCTCCAAGGACACCTGAGCAGAATGGATTAGTTGAAAGAAGGAATCGAACACTAAAGGAAGTAGTCAGGTCACTACAAGAAAACAGACATTTTGCGACATGTAAAATATGTCGCAAAAGTTTATTTTAATGTCGCAAAAGTTAATTTGCGACATTGTATGCGTCGCCTTGGATTGTGTCGCAAAAAGTGATGATGTAAATTTACAACATTATTTTTTCATAATGATGCATTATATACGACACTTTATCCATCATTTACATAATTGTTGCATACTATGTACCACACAATACTCGTCATTAGTTTTAGTGATGCATGTTCATTTGCGACGCTTTACGTGACATTAGTTCAAATGATGCATCATAATTTGCGACATTTGTTTGTGACAATGAATTATTGTGACGCATAATTTCACGACTCTTGTAGCAGCATATTTCAAGTGCCGCATATTATTGCTACAATAACGTTTGTTGCAAATTTTCGTGTTAAGTGTTGCACAATATACAAAACTTTTTACATCATTTTATTATTATGTTGTGAATATTGCATCACTTTAACAACATTAACTAAAATGATATGTCTGAATTTGTGACGTTATAATTAATATGTCGTAAAATGTCGCATAGTTATCCAACATAAAACATTTGTTGTTAAAATTCAACTTAATGTTGCAAAATATACAACACATTTTGCATCACTTTATTCTTATCTTACAAATTTGGCATCATTTAAAAAATAATTTATTAAGAAATTTTATTATTATTTTAATAAATAATGTCATATTAATGAATTAAAAAAATAATATATATATATATATATTATCTTTTTTTTTAATTCACTCAAACGAAGATGGTCTATCGATCATTAAAAACAATATAAGCTAAAGACATAAACATCAACTATATAATCTAAAATCCAACATTAAATATCAAAATCTAAATCTATGTAGAATGCATGTGATATTCAACGTCATTTTGCCTTCCTCTTGTTTTTCCTTAATGCACCTTTTCTTTGTTCCTACATAGATTCAACAAAATTATTATATTTCAAACTTATACAAAGTACAGTAATTGAAAAGTACAATTCATAACAATACCTGAGGAGGTACATCATCCAAGACGATTTTCATATTGTTTTCTTCTGAGTTGTTCGTCTCTTTTCTTATCTAATAAATTAGTCAAAGATAATATCACAAAAATTTTAAATTTAAGTAAACTTTGAAATGCTATTCAAAATTTGATCATATACCTCGATATTTCCACTTGCTTCACTCAAGTTCTCCAAGTTCATGTTCATAAATCCATGAGACGATGTTCCATTGTTGAGAGCTTGCATGCGTTGAGAACTGGAGGATCCGGTTACCTTGCATATTATAATACAAAAGATAAGTTAAAACATTTCATATAATCTAAATGGAGTAAAAAATGTTGACTTACGTTTACATTATGATCCTCTAATGTGAGAAGTCGAGCTTGAAGCATATCCATTTGCGAGGAATATTGATCTTTGAATTTCAGCATTTCTTCTTCAAATCCCTTTCGAATACTTGCCACTATGTCGTTGGATTTGTCCTCCACAACTTTGTCAAATTCATCTCGAGAGGTGAAAATCACATTCTTTGCAGCGACACTACTACCGCGTAAACAGCCTGGTGCTTCCTTTCCAACAATATCTTTATAGATCTCATTATTAGCATCAATATCATCTCGCAAATTTTCAGGCAACTTTTGCTTCAACTCCTTTAAAAGCGCCTATTTACAAAACATAATGACAAAACTCAAAACAATATCATAATCATCTTAAAGATCATAAATAGAGAAAAAATAATCTAAAAAATAAATATACCAAGCACAATACAATATCATAGTAAGGTATTTTATAAGTTATATACACAATAAATATATTTTTTTTGTCAAACTTAATTCACAAAAGGCGCGAACTGATCAAATCATGAACTACGAATACATCTACTAAAAATAAAATATTAAGTCCAAGTAATCTAATAAAAATCCAATATTAAGCCAACGAAATGAGCTTTCTAACAGTATCTCATATGATGGATTTTGATTAACGGAAAGAAGCATAATTACGATTGAAATTACTTTCCAGAAACTACCATAATAGTTAAAATGAATTAAACATAATATTATATCCAAATCACTAATACATCTGCCATGATTTAAAATCAATTCCTCATGTACTTATATTAAAATATGAACACTGGATGTAAGAGCAATTCCAACCCAAAATCAATTCTTAATTCAACTTACTAGCATCCATATGAGTTCCATCACTTTAAACAATTGAAGAGTAAAGAGTACTTACTAGTTTCTCTTCAGTATTCTTATCAACTGGCTTTCCGCCCTTTTGTTGTCTTGTATAGACAAACAAATCTAGTTGTGATGGTTCTTTACCATATTCTTGACGGTACTGTTAAGGAGAAAAATATAAGGAAATTAGAAGTACAATAGTATGATACATTATAATAAACAACAAATTTCAAGAATTGTTTAATGTATAGTACCTCTTCTATAGCATTTGCCATATCCTTTCGTCCTAATCTAGGAGGAAGTTTGACGTGCTTCCGACTGTTTCTATTTCTCTTACTAAGTTTCTATAATTAACCAAAACCAAAAAAGATAATTTATATAGAATATGTAGGTGGAAATGAATGGAAATGATTTCAAAGTTAATAATTAAACTGTAACACTCACCCGTGCATTTTTCGAGCTCCAATAGTTTACCAATACAGGCCATTGATCCACTTCCACCCTTTGTGGACATTTTGACAATACGAAACTCTTGTCATGCTTGTGAGGGGTATAATACTTTGCTTTCAATCTATTCTTCCAATCCTTCCAAAGTTTTCCAAGTTTCTTAAGACAATTTATTTTATAATTGTCTGACAAGTTTGTATTTTCCTACCACCAAAATAGATGAATATACATAGTAAAAATATGTTTACATACGATAGCAATACAAGGTGAAAGTACACAAACATAGAAAAAAATACCTTCACTTCAACCCAGACAAGATCCTTTTGTGTATTAGGAACTGCCCTCCAGTCCGTGTAAGAAAGCGGTAATTTGTTGCCATCTTTTGCTAAGATTCCTAGCTGAGATGAAAAAAAAACTGCATTGCTTCCGACGACGTGATTGGCAGCATTTAGTTCCAACTGCATGACCTTTCCTGTACCCCATTCAAAACCCATCTTTGCTGGTCCCCTTTTAATGATAACTCGTTATGTGATCGAAAAAATATATTACACACAATTACAATGCAATAAATAATTGAAAAGTTAATTATGAAGTTACATTGGTCATGAGCATCATCTCGAATTATTTTGTGTTTCATCGGGATCACCTGTCGTCGAATGAGGACATAGCACTGTCAGAGTTCCTTACATTAGTATCTGATAATTCTGCATCCGAGTCTGAATTATTGTTGATGTTATTCTGAATTTCAGTATCTTGAAGTGAGGTATCAAGCATTGATCCAATTGGACGTCGAGATTTCTTAAGTATTGGTGCCATGAATAGCTGCAAATCAATAATATTACAACACATTAAGTCATTCTCAAGGCCTAATTATATTTAAGGACTGAATAAACTGGTGCAAACATCTACCGTCAATAGTAACAGTAAGCACAAGAACATAGGCAAGATTTCTTTGCGGGTACATATAATGTCTATCCTGCTAACAACTTTTGAACTTATATGTACACTTTTCATGCTTATAGTTAACGATAAAAGTACAACACCTTGGTAGTATTTCAGCCAAAAGAAACAAGCTTAGACATGGTAGGGCTGTTAAGTATAAGCAACTGATTATACAAAAAAATTCTCAATCTTATGTGGTGTTCTGTCTCATTCCCTATCCCAGACCCTAAAATATTATTTGACAGAATCAGAAAAACATATATATACACATGTAATGTAAATTACTAAAATTAGTTAATGCACAACTCAAGGATTTTTATCCACCTAAATTACGGTCAAGTAACTAAGTCACTAATGAGTCCTAGTAAAGATGGAAAATCTTAAGTAGTGAAATAGCTGTAAACGGAGGCTACATATGTACATACAAAATTGCAATTTCAGACTTAAAAAGTTAAGATGGAATTGAAGTTATCCAGTCACATAATTATATATACTATAAAGTGCTTTATGTGTATTTCCTTAAAGATGCACATTGGAAGCACAAATTATTCACATTGCCAGAAGAAGTGAAATTTGCTGGATCATAAATATCTGTATTTTATTCAATTTAACTTATAAGTTACTAGATGAATAAACTTTTAAATAATTCATCATCTGGATAAAACTATACCACATAATTGAGCTTCAAATTAGATAATTAGATAATTATTTCCAAAAATTGGGCATAGTATTCAGCGCAAAGTTTGCATAGAACATGATACTCTTCATAAACACACATCGACGCCATTAATATTTCACTGATCAGCTTGGCTTCTTACGCAAAAAACAAAAAAATCAAAATAAAAAATCATTTGACATCTATATGAATAAATTCAATTCTAAATTTAAGAAAAACAAGAAACTGAAATTCATCTTGTAGCAAATTCTCTGTACCTATGTTTTGATGTCTGCTGTCGACAACAAGATTTTTCCAAGAACCAAAAGTGGCCAAGAGCACTGAATAGCCGTGTGAGAACACTATGAGATTTTTCTTACGAAATATCTGTAATGGAATTTTGAAAGGAACATCCCACATATTGAGTTGAGTAGTGGAATTGTGTGTGGGTGATTGTTTCCGGAAGAATAGGAAACAAAATAGCGGTTGAAGAATAAGCGGGAGGGGTTGTGGGATGAAATTTTAGGTTTCTGAAAATGAGTACTTAATATATCTTATCGAAGAATACTTGATTTAGGATACTTAGTATAATATATCTTATCGAAGAATACTTGATTTAGATACTTAATATAATATATCTTATCGAAGAATACTTGTATAAGTTAGTGTTTATTATTATTTTAATATAATATACCTTATATAATATAAGATAATTTTTCCTATTTTGAATGGATGTTTAGGAATTACGAATACTTGATTTAGCCTCTCTCGAAAGGTAATTTTTAGAATTATTATACTTAAAGCTAATCGCATAACTTGCAATGTAGTCATTACTTAATCTTTGAAACTTATTTTTCAAGCATAAAATACTAATAACAGGAGTTTGTCAAAATCAAGATTTTTATGTAAAGATATTTGTGTTAGTAATATTTGTGATTTATTATTATGTATAAGTTAGTGTTTATTATTATTTTAATATAATACATCTTTTCGAAGAATTCACCTTTATTTATTTTGTTTGTTTCTATTTTTTTTTAAATCTCAAGTTATTAAAATTACAGCTTACCTAATTTGAGTAATCACCCAATACTGTTATTTTTATTATAAATACTAAATTTAGCCTATCTCTCGAAAGGTAATTTTTCCTATTTTGAATTAATGGATGTTTGAGAATTACGAATACTTGATTTAGCCTCTCTCGAATGGTAATTTTTTGAATTATTATACTTAATGCAAATGGCATAACTTGCAATGTAGTCATTACTTAATCTTTGAAACATATTTTTCAAGCATACAATACTAATAATAGGAGTTTGTCAAAATCAAGATTTTTATGTAAAGATATTTGTGCTAGTAATATTTGTGATTTATTATTATGTATAAGTTAGTGTTTATTATTATTTTAATATGACATCTTTTCGAAGAATTCACCTTTAATTATTTTGTTTGTTTCTATGTTTTTTTTTAAATCTCAAAGTTATTAAAATTATAGCTTACCTAATTTGAGTAATCACCCAATTAATACTATTATTTTTATTACAAATACTAAATATAGCCTTTCGAGTCGAAAGGTAATTTTTCCTATTTTGAATGGATGTTTAGGAATTACAAATACTTGATTTAGCCTCTCTCGAAAGGTAATTTTTTGAATTATTATACTTAATGCTAATAGCTTAACTTGCAATGTAGTCATCATTTAATCTTTAATAAAGTTACAATTAAATGTGAGCCCCTTTACGTATTTTTTTCATTAGGAAATATATTAAAAATACCCCAAAAATCTTATCCAATAAATCTAAATCTAATCTAAAATTAAAATTAAATCTAAATCTAATCCTAGAAATCAACGATTTGATTTTGAGTGAAATTCTGAATAAATCTAAATTTTCAATCTTCAACCTTCTCTTCTCATTCGGTGAAATCTTCATTCCTCAAACCTTGCATCCATTGTTCGAGTTCAGACTTGTTGCTTTCGTTCCAAGAATTTTTTGGTTTAGGTTGTTGAAGTGTTTGGAGAAGATGCTGCACTGATCAATTCTCCCCCATCTGCCAATATCATTCTCGTGCATCGGTAATGTATTCGTGTTTTCAAATTCTAAAATTAACCATTGTGCGAGTTCAGACTTGTTGCTTTCGTTCCAAGAATTTTTTGGTTTAGGTTGTTGAATTGTTTGGAGAAGTTGCTGTACTGATCAATTCTCCCCCATCTGCCAATATCGTTCTCCTGCATCGGTAATGTATTCGTGTTTTCAAATTCTAAAATTAAGAAAATACAGCTCATGCCAATGCCTTTTTGAGAATTATGGCTGTACGTATTAGATTTTCGAATAGAAATAAAGTCATTATAGTATTCATTACAGTTTTCAACTCTAAGGAATCAACTTATTCAAGCATATGAATATAGTTTTTATTTGTTTATCACAGAAAGCCTCTGAAAAATCACAAGTTACGGGATAAGGCCAGGCAACCAGCTTGTAAGCCTTCACCAGGTTAGTCATGCTTATCACTCAATGGGAAATTACTGCAGTTCAATAATCATTTTTCCTTAGTTCATATTACTTATTTTGTTGGCTAAAGTATAAACAGAGTATCTGGAAAATTTACAAAATAATTTGTTGTAGTTTACACCAATAAACATCTATTATATTATCCACGCTCATTGATGGTCCTCGAGGTCCTGGGAATGATATTGATGTTTATTTGCAACCCTTGATTGATGAACTTCAAGATTTATGGAATCCTGGGGTTCCTACTTATGATGCAACAGGAAAATGTATGTTCCAGTTACGAGCTGCACTTTTTTGGACTATAAACGACTTTCCAGCTTATGCCATAATTTCAGGTTGGAGTACAAAAGGTGCATATGCATGCCCTTGTTGTAATAAAAATTGCCAATCTCGGTGGCTAAAAAATGGGAAAAAACATTGTTACATGGGGCATCGTCGGTTTCTTCCAAGTGGACATAAGTACCGTAAAGATAGGATTCATTTTGATGGGTCTATTGAGAAAGCTTCTAAACCTAAAAGATTGTCTGGCTCACAGATTTTAGAACAGCTAGATGGTATGGTGAACAACTTTGGAAAGTATGCATCTGAAAAGATGGGAAGAAAAAGAAGAAGGAATGAAGAATCTGTTGCTCATACTTCAACTTGTAGGTATAATTGGAAGAAGTTGAGTATATTCTTTCAATTGCCATATTGGAAAGAGAACCTTGTACCTCATAATCTTGACATTATGCATATAGAGAAAAATGTTCTTGAAAACATCTTATGGACTTTGCTTGGTGTTGCTGCTAAAACAAAAGACAATCTTAATTCTAGATTGGATCTTCAAGAACTAGGCATACGGAAGTCGCTTCATCCTCAGAGGGAAGGTGATAAGTTTTATCTGGAATCTGCTTGTTTCACATTGAGTAAAAAAGATAAGGATGTATTCTTACAAGTCTTGAAGAATGTTAAGGTACCAGATGGTTATGCGTCAAATATCTCAAAGTGTGTTAATTTAGCAGAACGAAATATATTTGGTCTTAAAAGTCATGATTGTCACATTCTATTGCAACAATTGCTACCAGTAGCTTTAAGAAGATGTGTTCCTAAGCATGTCTGCAAAGCAATAATTGGTTTATGTGAAGTTTTCAAGCAGTTGTATTCAAAATTGCACACTGTAGCTGATTTTGAAGCTTTAGAGGATCGAGTTGCGCTAGTGCTTTGTGAGTTGGAGAAACTATTTCCTCCTTCATTTTTCGATGTTATGGAGCATTTACCTATTCACTTGCCAGAAGAAGCTAAACTTGCTGGACCTGTTCAGTTTCGATCAATGTATCCCATTGAGAGGTAATATTTAATATCTACTTTATTTAAAATCCATGTGATATTGTTCGGATAAATGATGTAAAATTTTTTCATTTAGGTATTTGTGCACATTAAAGAATTATGTCCGCACTCGAAGTCACCCAGAAGGATCTATAGCTGAGGGATATCTTGCTGAAGAATGTATGACATTTTGTTCAATGTACTTAAGTGATGTCGAGTCAAAGTTGAATAGACCAAATAGAAACAATGAAGATGGAAGGAATGCTCAAGGCCAAGAAGGTCGTCCTTTGGGAAAGGAAGAAACTTTTATGTTGGACGACATCGAGTGGATTCAAGCACACAGATATGTACTCAATAATCTAACAATTGTCGAAGATTTTAAAAGGTTTGTACACATGTCATATATGATTTGCGTTTTAAAATTTCATATTGCTAAGTTAATACTAATTTAATACTCCAGGGAACATTTACATGTACTGCAACGCCAAAATAGGCGCATGTCAAGTTATGATAGACAAAAGCTTCACGCTGAGACCTTCCATGATTGGTTTAAAAGTCACGTAAGTTCATAAGTTATTCTAACAGTGTATGGACTATTTATTTCTATTTGCTATGTTATCATATTCAAATTCACAATTTTGTGTTCAAATGTATAGGTAAATAAAATGTCAAACACAAGTAGTGTATGCCAGGATATATCATTCTTAGCTGTTGGACCAAGTAAATGGGCTCGTCGTTACACGGGCTATATAGTAAATGGATTGCGTTTCCATACTAAGAAGCGAGAGATGAGGAGGAAAACCCAAAATAGTGGAGTGTTCATGACTGCCACTACAAATAGTTTCTCAAGTAGTAAGGACAAAAATCCTATATTAGGAGACGTGTCATATTATGGTGTTTTGAAGGATATAATAGAATTGAGGTACACCAATAATTTGAAGTTTGTAATGTTTAAGTGTGATTGGGTTGACTATAATTTAGGTTTGAAACGTGATGAGTTTAATTTCACTTTGGTCAACTTTTCACACTTACTGTATAGAGGAAATAGAAAAATAGATGAACCCTTTATCTTGGCATCTCAATCTCAACAAGCATGGTATATTCAAGACCCACTTGATCCAGATTGGCATGTAGCTTTGAAGATGACTCCTCGAGCTATATTCAACGTTGATCCAGAGATTAATGAATTTGAAAGCATTGAGGATGAGCAGATTTCTTATCATCCAGATGAAACAGATGTTAACGCAGAAAATGTATCATGGACTAGAGCAGATGTCGACAGATTGACAGTCGAAGGAATAAGTGAACCTTTTGGGGAAGATAATGTTGATGATTCAGATGATGAAGATGAAGACGTGGCAAGTGATAATTCTGATTCTAGCGATGATGATGATGACTTTTTTGAAGATATTATACCATCAGATGAGAATGAAAATGATTAGAAAAATACTAAACTCATAATGTTCAGTTGTCTTTTCTTTGTAATGATGAGGGCAGCAGTTGACAGAAGCTTTAAGCAAGGTATAATTCCTATTTCTTGAACACTTTCTACATGAATTAAGTTAGATAAAATATCTCTCATTAAATAAGTTAATTATTGAACTGTTTGCAGACCTGTTCGGATTATGAAGAGTGTCAATGTTGAAGGATGGTCTGTTGTAAGTCTTTACATGCAAAGTTTGTGCTTTCTTGTTCTTAAAAATTGTGAATTGTTCTTCTGCCTTAACTTACTCTTTTAAGCACATAATATAGTTAATGCCTTCTATGCTATCACTTCCTATTAGGCATGATTTTTTTTTTCTTTCTAAATTGTGATTTATATTACGGTCTTGTTCTTCCATTGCATTAGATTCGATTATACGGGGCGTGGTGGTTTTTCCTATACAGAGATTTTCAGATTTACATTTAAGGAGCAATTTGTTTAAGTTAAATTATTCTGAACTTTCTTGTTGTTTTGACTTTAATTTCAGAAATTGAATTGGATGATCTATAGTTGTTTCAGGAGTTATTACCTGTTGAATTTTCAGGGAAAATGTCAGTTCATTGGTCATATATTCGTCTTCACTGCATGTTCTATCCCGACACCATTTCTCTCTCTTCCTTCTTCTTCCTCCTCTCCTCTCTTACCCCATTTTCATCCAATTGATCGTAGTAAAAGTTTTCTACATTAGGCCTTTCCATCTACTTCTATCTCCCTATTTTCTTATAAATTTTTAATTATGCAGTTGGAGAGGTGAAATTCGGGTCGGGAAATTCAGATATTGAAGAAATTTTGCGGGAACATGTTCTTGCTTCGGTGGAGTTCATCTGTATGTAAACTTTAAAACCCGTTGATCTATCTACTCTCTCCTCTATTTTGTTTTACTTTTCCCCTCTCTTCATCTAGAGAGAAGAAATCCTAATATCTCCAAATTCATATCTAATGGACAACTCTAATGCAGGTGCTTCATTTTTATTAGTGAATGTTATGTTTAACGTAATACTTTAACTATTTATATGAATTAAGTTTGATAAACTGTCTCTCTTATAATTGGTTTATTGTTTCTCATATTAGCTTTAAGGTTGTGTGTACAATAATCTAAAGCTTGAGATAAGGAAAGTCTTCATTATCTTTAAAAGGCTGAATAAATATGAGAAACTCACTATGTTGAAAGTAGAATGAGATTTTTTTGGGTCAAGTTCACATTGTTGGTGTATTTGATTGATTTCTCTAAAATCCTTAACACCTTTGACAGGAACTCCCAAAAGGAAAATGGTTTTGGCAATACAAATTGCAAATGGATATATTGTGCTCTAAAGAATTTACTAAATGCGGGTGAAGAGAAGCTCCCTGAACTCACGATGGATATTATAAAAAACAAGAAAACAGATAACAGATTAGATTCTGGCACTGATCTTGATGTGAGATGGAGACTTTTGAACCTATTTTTGATTCAGAAACTGGACGTGACTTCATTCCATCTCCGGTTTATGGGTATGTTTCGCAAACTATATACAACTTCATTCTTTTTGAAAACAAGACATCATTTCGGTTCTTGCCTATTGTGTATCATCAAGTATTTCGCGTAGTCCGTTGCTTCTACCTACCTTTATATGCTTATATTTCTTGCTTTATCTATCAAGAGGAATATAAGGGGCCAAGATTTTAGCGGGATGTACTGTGTTATTTTGACAGTGAAGTAAGAACCATTTCTCCCTCTCATATTTTCTCAACTATTGATAATATATTCTTAACCATCATGAAATTCTTGCCTATCTTTCAGCTGAACTGTTGTATCAGCTAGTATCCTTCGGATATTTGGAGAAGAAATTGATGAACTCCCTTTGGCTGCAACTCATATAGGTCATCACGGAAAGGTGTTTTATCTCACTCATCATAAGTTATTTACATTCTTTATTCTCTTATCTGTTCATCTTTTCGACTATCCTAAAAAACCTATAAACTACCGATCCATTTTTTTTCGTGCAATATTTTTCTACTCTCGTGTTGATAACATTCTTCACAGATTTCACTCATGAAATTAAATGTCTTTGCAGGGATACTTCCAATTACTCTATTCATGCATCGAGAAGTTGCTTGCGTTTTTTAATGTCAAAAAGTTTCTTCTCCCAGCAACAGATGAGGCTAAATCTATTTGGAAAGAAAAGTTTGGTTTTAACAAGTTTTTAAAATTTTGAATTTTAAAAACTCTATGCAATCAATTGATCACTCTTTTCATTATTAATTTTGTAAATTTTCAATTATATTAAGATAATGAAACTATACCAATCCAAATTATCAATTGTCAATAAAGTATATTAATATATCGGGCAAAATTATAATTCGCCGCAAGCGCGGATTTAACTTTCGCTAGTAATAAGATTAATTTTTTACTTCATTTATTGTTTTTAAATTTATAAAGATGATCGAAAATAGATTATTGGGTAGCATTCCTTATTCACGAAGAATGTGGACGTTAAACCATATATCAATACCAAGTCATAAAGTGCACTACAACACAAATTGTGTCACTAATGTGAAATATGGTGTTTAAATATGACATTTATTAAAGTGCCACAAATAAACTGTTGTAATTTTGATACACAAAAAATGAGGGTCGCATTTGTATCACTAAACTACGATTCAATATTTAGGAGCCGCATAATTGACGTAAACATGCGACACAAGTGCAACACTGTTCAAATTATGTGATATAATTATGACATTTTAAGGAGGTGTCGCAAATAGATTGTCATAATTTGGAGATATTGAAATGGGCGTCGCGTCCATGTCACTATAATACAACATATTATTTCGATGCCACACAATTGACGTAAATATACAATATTTTTTTCAACATTATTATATACATGTGGTATATTTATGACTATCAATTGAGGTGTCGCAAATATAATGTCACTATTTTGTGACATAAACATGAGTGTTGCATATGTGTCACTAAACTACGACATAGATTTTAGGTAACGCACAAGTGAAGTAAATATACGACACAAGAAGCATAAATGTCATAACTTTACCACACATACATTTACTGTCGCACGAGCGTATGTCGCGATAGGTCTGTTTTCTTGTAGTGGGTCCATGCTAGCTGAATCAAATATTCCTCAGAAATTCTGGGATGAAGCCACTGCAACAACATGCTACACTCAGAACAGATCCATTCTGACTCACCTTCATCAATGCACTCTATATAAATTATGGAAAGGGAGAAAACCCTCTATCTCTTATTTCCACATATTTGGTTGTCAGTGTTTCATTCAAAACAATGGGAAAGATTAGCTTAAAGCATTTGATAGCAAATCTGACTCTAGAGTATTTCTAGGATACTCTTTAGGTAGCAAAGTCTTTCATGTTTTCAACTGTCGGACACTTTGTATTGAAGAAACACCTCATGTTGTGTTTAACGAGTTCGCTAATGAGCACAGGAAAGAAACAAAGATCTTAAACCCTGAGGAGTTCAACAAAACATTGGAGGAACTGAACCTGAACCAAGAAAGTCAGACTATTCTACCCAACTTGACTTGGGACGACAAAGGTGAAGAAGCTAAGACAGAACCTGAGTTCCACAGCACAAAGGATAAAATTGAATCTTCCAAATAGATTCAATGTCAGGTAACCCCAGTCGATGAAGAAACCCTAGTGATAACTGAGAACTGTAGTCACAAATTCAGGGGGAACATTAAATGATCCTGAAAACAATCACCCTAAAGTTGATCCAGTCATTCTTAACCTTACACCTATTGATATCTCAAAGACCTCTACTCAAGCTGACAACAATTATGAAACATGTCAGGAGAAAGAATAAAACTTGGAAAGACGACCACCATCAAGAAGATAATATTGGAGATCCCAAAACATGAGTGAAGACCTGCCATCAGATTGATCATGCGATGATATGCTGCTATCTATCCATAGAAGAACCTAAGACAATTGAGGAAGCACTTAATGATGTCAATTGGGTCAATGCTATGCAGGAAGAACTAAATCAGTTTGAGCGAAGCAAAGTATGGAAATTGGTGGACAGACCAACGCATCAGGCTGTTATTGGGACGAAATGGGTTTTCAAAAACAAGAAAGATGAAAATAATGTCATTGTTAGAAATAAAGCTAGATTGGTTGCAACAGGTTATTGCCAATCTGAAGGCATCGATTATGATGAAACCTTTGCACCAATTGCTCGCTTGGAAGCCGTCAGGCTATTCTTGGCTTTTGTCGTAGATCAGAAATTCAAAGTCTATCAAATGGACGTCAAGTGCGCCTTTCTTAATGGCGATTCAAGGAAAAAGTATACGTCGATCAACCCTCGGGTTTCATCAGAGGTAATCATGTTTATCGACTAAAGAAAGCCCTATATGGTCTGAAACAGACACCCCGAGCCTGGTATGACAATCTACCAGCTTATCTTCTCAACAAAGGATTTCTGAAGGGAATAATCGATAGAACTCCCTTTCGACTGATCAAGGATAATCATCTACTTCTAGTTCAAATTTATGTAGATGACATCATATTTGGATCTACTAATGAAGACCTATGCAAGGAATTTGAAACCATGATGACAAGTCAGTTCGACATGTCCAATTGTCCATGATGAGCAGAATGAACTACTTTATTGGACTTCTAATCACAAAAATTTGGCTTGACAAACATCAAGTCGGTACGGATACCTATGAACACAAACTGGAAGATGGAACCTGATGTCAATGGTGTTCCAGTCAATCAGACAGAATATAGAGGCATTATTGGCTCTCTCCTCTATCTCATGGCCAGCCGACCTGACATTATGTTTGCAGTTGGGGTTTACGCGAATTAGTTTTTGGAGACTAATATTTTGAGAATTAGTTTTTATAGAGTAACATTTTGGGAAATAATTTTTTTGAAAGTATTTTGGAAATTTGCTCCAGATTAATTACCAAATACATATTATTTTTTCTTAATACAAACTATAATTAAGCTTCGAAGCTAAAAACACAAAAATGATTTGAATATTGAAGAATTATTAAGTTATAATATAATGAGTTCATGCTTATAATATTAACGATTAATTTCAAGAAAGGGGATTTTGATAGAGAATGGTAACTAAAAATGAGTTATTTGTCCAAAATACACATTTTTCTTAAATTACGGTTTTGCACACAAATTTTAAAATTCATCCATAAATATACAAACTTTAAATTTGTTCGAAATTTAATCAGTTAAAATCTAGCTAAATTGAATTTCACCTTGGAAAATCCAATCTCATGTCTACGGACGTAGCGGGTTAGTCACTACTGTAGCTAAGTTTTGATGTTTGAGTTTTTTTATAAATAGACAAACTTTGTAAAAATTTCAATTTTCGGACACAAACTTTTGAATTTCATTTAATTTATACACAATTTTATTTTATATGTTTAATTATTTATTTATGAGTATTATCTAATTATGAAGTTATAATCAAATAAATGAAGAAAACTTGAAGTTATAAATCAAAGAAAATTTTAAAGTACAAACTTCATCTACAATTATATAAAATAAAACAAACATTTGCTTTACCATTGGTCAACCTTGTATCTATTATAAAATTAAAAAAGACTTCATTATCTTATCTAGCTTTAGGCCCTAAAAATATTTGAGGCGATCGTCATCCCATATTAATGATCACGCGGTCTGTATATAAGTTTAGATAACTTTTCTCTTATAAAGTAAAGGGTGTGACCTAATTTAACATGCTAGCTCGTGATGAACGTTAGAGATAATAATCGTGCTCAGAGCTTCTCTCTCATCATCGATAGAGGTGGCAGACATCGTCCACCTCGTTGTCGGACAAAACATTTGTCGGCACCACTGGTTGTCGCAACGAGTTGCGATCCGAGCCAAAAGTATTACTACAGCCGAAGGCTAATGTTGAGAAGTCCATAGGAGGACGTTTAGCCTATGGTTGGTTGTAGAGAATCAGAGATAATAGAAATTGGAAAAAAAAATTAACATTGTACCTCGTTTCATAGAGAAGAGAAAGATGAGAGAAGGAAAAAAATGGTGGGCCAATGTGATTTTTCTTTCTCTAAATATAAGAAGAAAATGAAGAGAAATTGAAATGATCAGCAATTTTATCCTCCTAAAAAAAAATTGGTGACTTCCATGTTTCTCATCCCAGGTACTATGGGATCCGGACCCGCACGGGCCAGAATTCAGGATCCAACATCGGACCTACAGCTCTGTAAGTTGCTAAATTTTTTGAAAAAATGTTTGCAAAAGAACTTGAATTCGAGTCACCATAAACTTAACCGATACTCTTAACGACTAAACCAAAGGATTAAGTTGTGAATAAATATAAAGCATATATAATACAGGTCCCAACTAGGCGAAGCAGGACTGATGGTGCCGATTCAGGAACTATACCCGCCCTGTGCCATGTGCGGGACAGGTAAAAATTGCCATTCTTAAATGATAAATGGAAAAAAGAAAAAAGAAATTGAAATTTGAATTTACTCTAAACTCCAACAAATATTAGGGGATTGTAGACTTCCAAAGTTTAAAGTATTGATTTCGGCATTCTTAATTCAATCACTATATATAAATTTCATATAGATTTATGATTCCGAAAATCCTTCTAAAAAAACCATCCTTAATTGAAAAATCTAATTCGGCACTTGAAAGTAATTAAATTGGACATAACTGTATATCCAGAATGAAGGGGTTAGTGTGTAATAATCCTCTAACTGAAGGCTTTTTAAATCATCGAATTTGTTGGACGAAAATTATATAGATCACTTATCTCGCCTCAAACAAATATTTATAAATACATCTGGGCGAAAATATTGTTTACTACTCACTACAATAAATTACGAGAGAAGAAAATAGTTACACATTCGACCGAACAATTAACGAAAAATATCCGTCTCCTAATTCATTCCCTTTCTTCCCCAAATAATCGTTCTCCGCAGCGACCACAAACGACGCGGTTCGATCTTCGGCGCCGCCACTGTGGCTTCGGATTTTAATTGATAATTTGGAGCTCACGTCGGTCTCTATTATCGCGCATAATTATTTTGCGCGCCAGTATTTTCAGTGGGTCAGGTGATTTTTAGATTTTCTTGCTGGATTCCGCTGTCAATTGCTATTAACAGGAGCCCCATTTTGACATACAATTGGTGTTTTGTTAAATTTGATCCCCCCAATTCGATTAAACCCTAGTAGAATATTATGCAGTCGATTGACTGTTTGCAATCGATTTGACTCAGATAATTTGATTGTGCTTTCTTTCACAATGTATATGTTGTTTTGAATGTGATCAAGATCATAGACGACTAATGTCATGAGCTATTAATTGTTATTGACGGATGTTGGGCAATAAATTTATATATATATATATATATATATATATATATATATATATATATATATATATATATATATATATATATTCACTCTCTATGTTATGCTCAAGACCGCATCCGGCACATAGTTCTTATTCCAAGATTGAGACCTTATCTTTCCGGGTTACACAATTTGGGGTCTCGTGCCACCATCAAGACTTACATTCAATCTTCGAAGCAATGAAGCCTTCATAGCAAAAAACAGAGGGCGAAAAATCATTGTTTCCATGTGCTGCGTATATAAGCTTATGAATTGAGATGCTTCTTCCATAATTTAATTTGAAGTGAATACTAATTTACTAGTTAATGTTTCTTTAGATATGTGGTATGGTCTTCTAAATAGTGAAACACGCTAGCCCTTGTCATAGTGTTACATAAGTGGTAATGATTTTGTTTAAATTTATGAATTATGATATAGTGTGAATGTTCATTGAATACAGGAGATGTGCATGCTGAACTTTGTTAAGTTTTAGAGTTTAGTTGATTTAGTTTCTAGCTTGATCTCCGTCCTTTATGAAATTCTTGTAGGCTTTGTTTTACAGGAAATCTGGTTAGATTTGGCTGTATTTTTCCTATTTGTATCAGTGGAGTTTGCTAGTCGGAGCTGCACTTGTCCAACTGGTTTTTGATGGTTTCCACATGCAACTTCGACTTCATATTCGTTGAGCCAAATAATTAATGAATCTGCAAACAGACCATTCAGGGCATTTCTTGGGGCAGGTACCAAACCAAGCTGGTACCATGTTGCCTGGGCTACCGCAGCAAAATGGAAATCCTTTTCCTAACCAGATGCAAAATCCTAATATGCACTGCGGTGCTCCAAATACGGATCATGAATATGTGAAAAAGCGCAGATATATGCAACAAAAGATGTAAGGATTTTCATTATTCATGTCCAGCAATTAGTACTAGATGCTGTCATCACTTTAATTCATTAGATTGTGTAAAAAATATGGTTTTTATTTAACAGAAACAGGAAAAATATAAAGCTTTAATATTTCACGATTAAGTGCTAGATTCCACTTCATACACATATTTCATATTTAGGTATCGCTGAAGTTGCAGATTCACTTTTACAGATGGGAGTTTCTTATGCAGCGACGTCAACAATCTAATGATGTGCCCCCTGATAAACTGATTGATTTAGTGAAACGTTTGGAAGAGGCTTTGTTCAAGAGTGCCAGGACAACGGTGTGTTGCGTTTCTTTAACAACATTACTTTTGTACTGCTTCATTGTTATTTCCTTTAACAATGTATTTTATGTATTATAGTTATTTAAAAACACCTTTTTAATAACATCCGTTTCTTCTGATAACATGTGTGAAAAAGATCAGGTGTATCTAAGCCTTATTTACTAGTACTAAGTCTCAATTTCCTGTGAGTTGTGTTGGGGAGTGTCTTAGGAGCCACTCAAGTCAATTGTGCTACTTTTTTTTAGCTTTTTATGTAGTCCGATTTCTCTTTTGTCAGGATGAGTATTTGAACCAAGCAACTTTGGAAAACCGTCTTCAAGTTCTGATTAAACGCCTGCCTATAATTAGTCACAATCAGCAGTTTTCTCATGCTAATTCTTCTCCTTCTATTGGGACAATGATTCCAACTCCTGGATTGCAACAAAGTGGAAATTCTAATGTAACTGGGACTCAATCTGTAGATAGCTTGCTTATGGTTAACAATAGGTCCAATACAATTGGACCCAGTGTTGTCAATTCTGGCAACTTCATGCCAACTGGAAATGGGTCTTCCAGCCATTTGCTCGGTGGCACTTTTTGTTCATCTGATGGTACTATTAATCTTCTGATCTATGGAATTAATTTTTGACTTGATCAGACACTCTTATCTCACACGCTATTTCCTTTAGGAGTTTTGTCTGGTGGATATCAACTGTCATCTTCGGCTTTCTCTGTCAATGCGGGGGGTACAAACATGGTTCCTCATAGGATGGCCAGTCAAATGATGCCTACTCCTGGATTTAGTAATTCCAACAATAATGAAGCGAATAACAGTGCTAATAACCAGTCATTCATGAGTATGGAGTCATCCAATAACCATAGTGCATTTCAAGCTGGCGAATCTTCTATTTTATCGCGGCCTATGCAGCAAAAGCAGCGTGTTGTTGGTCAAAACAGTCGTATCCAACAGAATATCGGGGGCACATGGGTGGTGGAATTAGATCTACACTGCATCAGAAATCTTATGGGTTTTCTAATGGGGGTCTGGGTATGATGGATAACAATATGTCCATGTTGAATGGTCATGGAACTGATGGCTATTTATCGGGAGCAATGTATGGGAACTCTACCAAGTCCATGCATCAACATCTCGAACAAAATCGACAACTGTCAATGCAGGGTATGAATTTGTCTCTCCAATGCTTTCATTTTTCATATGTTTACACCTGTGATATACTGTGAAGTTAGAACATAGGAAAAAGAAATTTGATCTTAGTTGTCACTGCAATTTTTATTCTCTGTGCTAGGTGATGGATATGGAATCGGTGCTTCTGAAGCTTCAGTGTCTGGAAATTTGTACATTCCTGTATCGTCAGTTGGATCAGTGATGAACAATACGAGCTTCAATGTTGTGTCCATGCAATCCATGCCAATGACAAACTCGCCTATGATGATTAGTAATCAGTCCAATGTACATTCTGCACAACAAGGGACAGCTATGAAGCCTCAATCAAACGATCAATCTGCGAAAATGAATTTTCAACCACAGTATTCAGTTAGAGAAAATCTCGCCGAACCTCATCAACAGCAGCAATTACAAATGCAGTCTTCCAAATTTCAGCACCAGCAACTTGTCCAGAATCAGGTCCAACAAAGGGCAACTCAGAACCAGCTTGCTATAAAGAATGATATTGTGGGCAGAACTCACCTATCGACAAATATGGCTTCTCAGGTGAAGCCTGCGCATGGGACAGAGAATCATGATGAAAGTATGCAGTCCCATTTCTCTGATATTCACAGTCAGTTCCAGCATAACTCTATGGATGACCATTCTAGAGGTCAGTTGCCGTCTGATCCATCTCGTCCACAGGATTTGACTTCGATACTGACACAATCTTCAGATCAGATGCTACAGTTGTTGCAGCCACAACAAGTTGCTAACCCACAAAGTGATTTTCATGGTCTTCCTAGTGGAAATCAACCAGATGCTGCCTCGCAGGATAAATGGTATTCGAAATCTCAGGATCTGTCTCATGTATCCAGAAGACTCAGACAAGATCAAAATGTGCAGGATGAGTTTCAGCACAGATTAGCAGGCCAAGATGTAGCTAAATTAAATAATTTATCATCTGAAGAGTCGATAACAGGACAATCAGATGCTTCTAGACCAGCAGAACCTGTGAGCACTAGCAACACTACATGCCGATCTAGTAACGGTAATCGTGACCGACAGTTCAAGAACCAACAGCGGTGGCTTTTGTTTCTGCGACACTCTCGTCGATGCCCTGCTCCAGAAGGCACGTGCAAAGAGTCTAACTGCTTGACAGTTCAAATGCTATTGAAACATATGGAACATTGTAATGTATTTCAGTGTCCATATCCACGTTGTCGTGCTACTAGAGTTTTAATCAATCATCATAAACTCTGTCGCGATGCAAGCTGCCCTGTCTGTGTTCCCGTGAAGAATTATGTACAACAGGCGCAACTGAAGGCATTTGCTCGCTCTAATTTCAATTCTAGGATACCAAATTTTGTCAATAGTTCCAGTAAATCATATGATACTGCTGAAATTTCTGGAAAGCCAACACCTGAGATGAGCCCTGTGATGGCTGAAACTCCTGAAGATCTACATCCTTCAATTAAACGCATGAAAATTGAACCAGTCCCACAGTCTGTAGTCTCTGAAAATGGAACTCCTGTTGCACTGGATTCTGCTGTAAATGAATCTCCCACTCGCGACGTACATCATCCTAACCAGTGTCATGATCCTCATATTCCAGTGAAGTCTGAAATGACTCAAGTAAAAAAGGAAATGCTAGAAAGTGTTGGGCAGTTGAATTATAAGAACATAGAAGTGAGAAAGGATAATTTGGATGATCTTTACGCCCAAAAGCCCGAAGGAGATCCTATTGCATCAAACAATCCTGTTAGATATGGTACTGATGATGTCGTTAAGAGTGAAAAGGAAATGGGACTAGCTAAGATGGAAAATCAACCGGTACCTTCTCAGAGTACATCCAAGTCGGGGAAGACAAAAATCAAGGGAGTATCAATGATAGAGTTGTTCACCCCTGAACAAGTCCGTCAGCATATTACAGGTCTAAGAGAGTGGGTTGGCCAGGTCAGCTTGTTATCTCTTCTCATGTCTAATTTACATTCTGCTTTTAATTGATGAAGTTATTGCAGACATGATGCAGGAATGCAATCCATGGCCCTTATTGACCATGATTATCACTTACACGTGGATTCATCCCTTTTTTTTTTAAATTCTCTTTTTACTGTAGACTACGAACTAAGCAAACAATATCAAGGAATGTGGTATTTGAGACCTTTTTAACAATTTATTTGTGGAAAAGTGAAGTTTTGTCATTGTGCTGTTAAACTTGTGGCTATTAGATAACTGAGTGTTTAGGTTCTGGTGAGATCATAGTCTTATTAAATGTTAGTTACATGAAATTTAATGTATGCCTTTTCTGTTATACTCTTTGTAATTTTATTTTGTGCTTGTTATTTCTTCTGAATTGAGGGAAAGGGTAGTATATGATTTCTTTTTTGAATGGAAACTGTCTCGTTCAGTTTCATTATATTGTCCTTCATACAATTTACGTGGTTGTTTGTCAACCGATTCTTTTTTTCAGGTTCTTCTTTCTGTTTGTATTCAGTCTTTGATTTGATTTTTGGTTGGCATTGGAGAAGATATTATTCAAATACTGGAGGGTTTTAGTTGATCCAAGTACTTTTTTTGTATTTACTTCCTATAAAAACTCAATGCATGTAAAATCTCTTCTTATATGTGACTCACCACCCTGCTGAAATTACAAATCATCTTTTGTTAACAGAGCAAATCAAAAGCAGAAAAGAATCAGGCAAAGGAGCATTCGATGAATGCTAATTGTTGCCAGTTGTGTGCAGTTGAGAGGCTTACCTTTGAACCACCTCCTACCTATTGTACACCATGTGGTGCCCGCATTAAGAGGAATGCTATGTATTATACCATTGGAGCTGGTGAAACTCGCCACTACTTCTGTATCCCATGCTATAACGAGTCCCGTGGAGACACCATTGTTGTTGATGGAACTACTGTTCCAAAGGCAAAGATGGAGAAAAAGAAAAATGACGAGGAAACTGAAGAATGGGTATACCATTTGTGCTTACCATATCTTCTGTTTTGTCCACCAGTAATTTTTCTTTGATTTACTGAAAATGTATTTTATGCAGTGGGTTGGATGTGACAAATGTGAAGCATGGCAGCATCAAATATGTGCATTGTTCAATGGTAGAAGAAATGATGGCGGGCAAGCTGAGTATACATGTCCAAATTGTTATGTAGAAGAAGTTGAAAGAGGGGAACGTGTGCCACTACCGCAGAGTGCTGTTTTGGGAGCAAAAGATTTGCCTAGGACAATTTTGAGTGATCACTTGGAGCAGCGTTTATTTGCGAAGCTGAAGCAAGAAAGACTGGATAGAGCAAGGGTTCAAGGAAAAAGCTACGATGAGGTAATCTGATTTTGCTTATGCTGAGATGGGGTCAAATTCCTCGTATCATCTGGAACTTCACAGGATGTTATGTGTTTTTCTTCTAAAAATGCGTTTATTCTAATATTGAGATCTGAGTTCATGATAAGTTGGCTTAGAGATACTTATTTTGCTAAAACCTCAAGTATCCTAAGATTAAATCTAATGCTTCTACACGGGTAGCGTTTTTTATTCCTTTTCCTTTTCATTTTGAATATATGCTTCAACCTTTGAGATTAACTGCATAAACTAGTTCTTAACTGTATGTTATGATGTGATTTGGAAGCAAAGTCCTTCCAGAAACCCCCTCTTTGAAAACATTCCCAATCAGAAGATACTTGAGAGTATGTCTAACTGGAACACGGTTTCCCATCAATACTTCATTGACTAAATGCATCCTAACATAAATTAATTGTTTTCCCACTTATACTTATATACTAAATGATACAGACGATTATTGTTTCTTTGGATACTTTTAATTGAGGCCTCGTGCATTTGAAGTGTTATTGTTTCTTTCCAATGTCTATTTATATGATTATATGTTATTTATCCAGGTCCCAGACGATTATTGTTTCTTTGGATACTTTTAATTGAGGCCTCATGCATTTGAAGTGTTACTGTTTCTTTCCAATGTCTATTTATATGATTATTGTTGTTATTTATCCAGGTCCCAGGAGCGGAATCACTTGTTGTAAGAGTGGTGTCATCAGTGGACAAGAAATTGGAAGTTAAACCAAAATTTCTTGAAATTTTCCAGGAGGAAAATTACCCCTTGGAGTTCCCATACAAGTCTAAGGTGCGCTAAGTACATCAATCTATTGTGAGACGACCAAACATAGACTTTTGGTATTTAGTTCATTTAGCTTAGTAACACCATGTCAAGGAATTTGCAGATTCTCTCAATTTTAATAATATACCCTCATTTTCTTTACCCCGACTTGTTAAAGATATATAAGGCTGGCACATAGGAAGTTAATATAAGCACATGAGGTAGAAAAGACCGTAATTTCTTAGTGTGTGATGAGTCGAGGGCTGCACAAACTAAGCAGGTTCCAGTATTTCTTAATTTATTTGTCTTGTGGTGGTTTATGGAAATGATGAGTAACCTAAATGGAAAGGAGTCCTTATATGTCAAGTTACATTATCTGGTATCTTGTGTAACAAAGGAAACTTAGTTATCTGGTATGTAGATTTATTTTTCATCAATAATTATTAGTACTTTGTTTCTGTATTCCAGGTTGTATTATTATTTCAAAAAATTGAAGGTGTTGAAGTATGCCTGTTTGGCATGTATGTCCAAGAATTTGGATCAGAGAGTCAACAACCGAATCACCGCCGGGTCTACCTTTCTTACTTGGACTCTGTTAAGTATTTCAGGCCGGAGGTCAAGGCAGTGACAGGAGAGGCACTTCGCACATATGTGTACCATGAAATTCTAGTAAGTTTCTGAATCATTGTTCTTTTGTAGTCATTCTTGTAGCTGAGTCAATTTGGCTAGATACTTGTTTGCATTTGCCTAACAATTATATTTTCTTCTTTTTCAGATTGGATACTTGGAATACTGTAAGAAACGTGGTTTCACAAGCTGCTATATTTGGGCTTGCCCACCGCTGAAGGGAGAAGACTACATTTTGTACTGCCACCCAGAAATTCAGAAGACACCGAAATCTGATAAACTTCGGGAATGGTAAGTGCTATATTTTATGGTTATCAGTCTTGTACTCTTGGGTTGTTTACGAATAGCCTAATATATATCCACTTTTTTACTTGAATCATATTTTTGGTCTCAGGTATCTTGCCATGTTGAGAAAAGCTGCAAAGGAAAATATTGTGGTTGAACTTACTAATATGTATGATCATTTCTTTGTTACTACCGGTGAATGTAGAGCAAAGGTAAGTGCAGCTAGGTTGCCATACTTTGATGGGGATTATTGGCCTGGTGCTGCAGATGACCTGATCTTCCAGATGCAACAAGAAGAGGACGGAAGAAAACAGCATAAAAGGGGAACCTTAAAAAAAACCATTACAAAAAGAGCTCTAAAGGCATCTGGCCAGGCAGACCTATCTGGCAATGCATCAAAAGATCTGCTGTTGATGCATAAAGTAATTTCTTCTGTTTCATAAGTCATTCAAGTGCCTTTTATGTAATCTTGTTATGGATTTTTTTTTCTTTGTTTTTTTGGGTGGGATAGTGTCTTCTTTTAAGGGTATTGCTGTTTATGATAAAAACAACTTTATCTTCTGCATCAGCTATTTTGATTGATTTATAACTGTTGTGTCCTGTACCTTTGTTGCTACTCTTCAACTAACTTGTTTCTTGTTCATTGACATGTTTCGTTCTGTAGCTGGGCGAGACAATACTTCCAATGAAGGAAGACTTCATCATGGTTCATTTGCAGCCTGCATGCACACATTGCTGCATTCTGATGTTTTCTGGAAATCGTTGGGTTTGCAGACAACGCAAAAATTTTCAGCTTTGTGATAGGTGAGGTTTTACATGTTTCCTCACTTTTGACAAGCGGTATTTTCTCTTACCCTTTGTTTGGTTGCGTGAAGAAAATGAGAAGAAAAAAATATGAGACGAAGAAAAAAAAGAGAAAAAAAAGATGAGAAATAGAGTATATTTTGTATGTCTTTTGGTTTGAGAGAAATAGAAAAGAAAAAGAACAGAGATTATTTTCTTCTCCATCATCCTTGTTTGGTTGTGTAGAAAGTGAGAAGAGAGAAATAACGTTTATTAGAAAAAGACATAAACATCCTTATTAAAAAGGAAGAGAAAATTATGGAGGGTTCTATGAGGGCATAATTGTCCGTTTTGTAATCAAGTTTATTTTCTGTCCTGTTTCTTCTCATGAAAAAAAAACATGTCGGGCCCACCATTTTCTTCCCTCTCCTATTTCTCCCCTCCACCAAACGAGAGAAAATTAACATTTCTCTCCAAATTTTCTATTTTCTATTTCTTTCCTCTCTAATTCTCTCCAACCAAACGGAATGTTAATATGAGCTAGTTGTTACTGAGTATGATCAATGATTGTTTGCTTGGGATTTATTTATTATGGTTTCTTTTTAGTCGGACACATTCGGAATGCTTCCTGGTTAGCTGTACTCTGCATCTATTAACATACGCTAACATGATATGAATCCTGCCAGTTAATTCGTTGAAACATATATTTCATTTCAGATGCTATGATGCTGAGAGAAAGCGTGAGGACAGGGAAAGACATCCTATCAACCAGAAGGACAAGCACACATTATATCCTGTAAGTCTGTTACATATTTCCTCTGTGGGCTTAATAATCTCAACTCCATGTATTTCATATTGGTTTTGCATTTTGAGTAGTTGATGTATGAATCTACAGGTTGAAATCAATGGTATCCCTGATGATACCAAAGATAAAGATGAGATTCTTGAGAGTGAATTCTTTGACACCAGGCAGGCTTTCCTTAGCCTTTGTCAAGGAAACCATTATCAGTATGACACCCTTCGCCGAGCTAAGCATTCATCAATTATGGTTCTTTATCATCTCCATAATCCTACAGCCCCCGCTTTTGTGACAACATGCAATGTATGTCACCTTGATATTGAAACCGGGCAAGGTTGGCGCTGCGAGACATGCCCCGACTATGATGTATGCAATGCATGTTATTCGAAGGACGGCGGAATTGATCACCCTCATAAATTAACAAATCACCCGTCTAACGACCGTGATGCACAAAACAAAGAGGCCCGGCAGATAAGAGTTACACAGGTAAATAATTGGGTATTGGGCATTCTTGATTATCTACTTGATTGCTTTTAATGGAAGCTATCTTATTATTGGTAATAGATTTAATTGCTTAAGGTGATTGCTCCATTACTGTAGACGCCTCTCAATGAGCATAGCATCTATCTATATCTATTATGCATATTAAATTTGACCTTGCAGTTGAGGAAAATGCTTGATCTCCTGGTGCATGCCTCTCAATGTCGTTCTCCACACTGCCAATATCCAAATTGTCGCAAAGTGAAGGGGCTTTTCCGCCACGGTATGTTCTGCAAAGTACGTGCTTCTGGAGGTTGTGTTCTGTGCAAGAAAATGTGGTATCTCCTACAGCTTCACGCTAGAGCATGCAAAGAATCCAATTGTATTGTACCGCGATGCAGGTAAATAACTACTCAATCATCAATTTCATCCATTAGAAACCTTCCTCACCACTACACTACTGATGCAGAGACTTGAACGAGCATATGAGAAGGTTGCAACAACAGTCCGATTCTCGAAGAAGGGCTGCTGTAATGGAAATGATGAGGCAACGCGCGGCCGAGGTTGCGACCAATTCTTGATGTCCAAACAATGTATATACGTACAAAAAGCTAATTCTACTTCAATTTTTGGGCAGTGTAGGAAAAGGATCAAACGCGTAGGGTTATTATATAGGGGGATGTGCACAAATGTACACATCAAACAATGATAAATGCAAAAATGTACATCACTTCTCCAAAATGCAAAAATATATATATATATTATTTTAAACCTATCAAACATGCCTACAAGCTATAAAAGTACAATTTCTCTCTCTTATCTACCTTTTTGCAGTGAAGTGATGTTGGAGTTGACATTTTATTTTTATCTCTCAACTTTCTCTCTCTCTTTCTCTCTCTCCCTACCTATTTCGTTATCTTAATGTTTGCATTTTTTTTTTATCCCTCAGCGTGAGAGTTATATCTCTCACTGTTAGAATTTTTATATTTTAACGTTCTGTCTCTCTCTACCTACCTATTTCGTTTCGTTTCCTTCTTACATGCATGCATGAAATTTCTGTCAATTTAATAAACATGCATGCCAAGTTAATAAACATGCATGCAAAATATTAATAAACATGCATGCGAAATTTATATTACGTCAATTTAATATAAACATGCATGCGAAATTTTAATAAACATGCATGCGAAATTTATATTACGTAATAAATAGATTTATATTAGCATGAATGTAAAATATTAATAAACATATTTATATTAATAAATAGATTTATATTAACATGCATGCGAAATATTAATAAACAGATTTATATTAATAAATAGATTTATATTACGTCAAGTTTATTTTACGAAATTAATATAAACATGCATAATATAAACATATTTATTTTACGTCAGATTTAAACATGCATGCGTAATTTTTTTTACGTAACCTTGCGAACTTATACGAAATTTATACGTTAATTTACGAACTGTTCTCTCTCTCTACTGTTGAAGGACGTGAAATTTTGACGAAATTTATACGAAATTTATATCGAAATTTATACGTAACCTTGCGAAATTTATACGAAATTTTTATCAAAATTTATACGCAATTTATACGAAATAAACATGCACGCAAATGTTCGAATACCAAATGTCCGAATCATGCATGCAAAGTAAGAATCATACGTTCAGAATATTAAACATGCACCAAAGTGAGAATCATGCGAATACATATTCAGAATATAAACATGCATAATAAACATACGTCAATTATCGAAATGTCCGAATCATGCAGAATACACATGCAAATGTCCGAATCAACAAAGTTATCATCTAACTTCCCAAATAATTACGGGATACAACTCTCCCACATGAAAGCCGCCATCCTCTTTCGGTACTCGACTAACGCGGTGTGTCGAGTCATCATCGTGGGCGTCGGATATCCGAAAAGCAGCTTCTCCACGTACATGGATGCATAAACGCCGCAATTGATTTGGTCAAACTGAGTGAAGTGTGGACCGGGGCCTAGAATAACCGGACAGTCGTGGGTAAAAGGACACTCACGCTGTCCATACTTGTGCTGCCATACGCCTGCATGCTCAAAAAGCTTGTACAAGAATTTGGTCAACGGTACAAGCGTTCCAATTCTTGTAGGCCCGTAATCCGCGTTACCTCGATGCCAAAGGGAGTCATATAACTCAACCTTCCAATCGTCGAGGCAGATACGGATTGTTACCCAGTGGTCAGCAGGAACGAGGCACACTGCTATGACCTATACAATATAATAAAATTTGTAAGACAACGAAAATAAATCAAAGTGTTTTGGAGTTTCTCGAAACTTACATAGCTAGCCCATCGCCATCTAGTGGTCAGATCAATCGGCCCCTCCGGGGAGTCCACCAAGTGAAATCCGCATACGGATCGAAGCTTCCCGTCTCTCGGGTTGCGGCGGTTATCTAGCCACTCTTGTATGAGTGCGGCCTAAATCATGTGTAGTGTTAAGAAATTTTATTGGAGAGCTAACTTATATCCAAAGCTTATATTATCTAATTAAACAAAACTTACAAAGAAATCAGTATCAACCAAAATTGTTGATACAGGATTCACGTCCGGGAGCAAGCCTTCCCCCTTCCCGACAAGCCGTCTCATGGAAGTTAACCACAGGTCAATCATCTACACATGATCATAGTTAAACAATGTTAGAAATCATCTAAATTTGTACAAGTATAGAAATATAAATGTACCTTCGAGTCCATCATAACCCTGGACATTTTCGACTGCGTGAAGAAACTGCCGGTGCAACACGAGCGAGAGACTTGGAACCCTAACGTATGCCAACACATCCCCCCTCACGCCACTCGTTATACCGTTGGAAGGTTTTTTCAATATACTCATCCAAGTCATCCGTGAGATCCACCACGGTTTGTTTCTTCGGCCGTCCCCTTCCCCGCTTGGCGGGTGCCTTACCCTTGTCAGGTGCACTATCAAACTGGGTGGCTAGCGGATGTACAAAGCCCTCTGGATATTGAACTCGTTGGGGCGAGACTCTTAAGATATGGCTTAAGTCTGGCTCCATTACAGGAATATGAGGCTCATTGAATGGCCTTGGTGGGCTACTCTGATCCTGTAAATTATTTATAATAAATTGTTATTCCTCGGTAATTTATATAGTTTATATAATTTAATATGGAGTACTATGTTATTATTACAGAGTGTTAAGTTTAAAACTCACCACATCGTCATCCCACTGAGCCTTTGATTCATCCCAGTGTGCAGTTGAGTGTCTTGAACCCTCTGGCTCTGGCTGGGTCTGGGGCTCATCTCGGTGCGAGGAGTGGCGGGACGCCTGAGGCTCAACTCGATGCAAGGAGGAGTGGCGGGAAGCCGATGGCTCAACTCGGTGCGAGGAGGAGTGGCGGGACGCCTGGGGCTCATCTCGGTGATAGGAGGAGTGGCGTGAAGGCTGGGGCTCATCTTGGTGATAGGAGGAGTGGCGGGAAGGCTCGGGCTGCGTTCGGTGCGACGTCGAGTGTCTCGAACCTTCTGGAGAAGCTCGGTGTGAGGTTGAACCTTTCTTCAACCCCATGCTATTCAAAACTCCCTTCAAATAACTCTTTAGTTTTGGGAGGACACTTTTCTCCACGTCTTTCGCACATTTCTTCCTAAACTCAGCTTCATTCCAATTTGGAGGAAAATTGGAGGCACTCCGTCTACCTTTGGACCGCATCTCCCGGAGAAGAATCTGAATCGTTATCTTCCACATTTGTTTTCCCTTTCGTACGGGTGGATCGTCGCGTATTCGTCGGTGGTGATAACGGAGGGGACGCTTCTCTTGCTCTACTACGTGGCCGGGGGATACCCATGTCCCTCGCAGCCTCAGATCCAAACAATGCTGTCTGAGGCCGACGGTATTGTACCCCAAGTGCGTGACCAATTTGGGTGCTCATGTACCAAAGCGATTCTTGTTCTCTTTCATTCACTACCAATGGGTAACATTCCACATTATCATCGAAGAAGCCACGGAATTGACCTTTCCGTAGGGGGAAGTACCACCTTAACATGCGGGGGATGGCATCTCGCATTGACTATGCTCCCTAGGCAAGAGCCCCAAGTTGGGGGATAGCTTCGAATGCCCAAACTCGCAAGGAGTGTATACTTGAAGTATGAAGTTTTATTCACGAAGTATGACGTTAAATTAACGAAGTAAGAAGATTAATTTTTAACAGTCCAGAACTACATAAAGTTAATAACGGTACCTGTATAGCCCATATGGGCCCTGCAAAATGGTAGGTATTTCCACAAGCCCTTCTCCCTACCGGTATATGCTTGTTTGTAGTGCATTAATGCTTGGTATGCATATGCACCCCAAGGAAAGGTACTCCACCGGTCAAGATCATCCACAAGCACCCGTGACAAACTCGTCAACTAACCTGAGCTTTGGTACACCCATAACCATCAAATATAACATTAGAATGTTTGCCACCTTGATGTAATCTAAGCCCGATGCATCTTCGGCCATCCGGTTCTTAAACACGGCATGCAACTCCTCCACACTAGGCCTTTTCTCATCACAAAGGAGAGACCGCACCGCAATGCACGATGCATCATGGTCGGCGGTGGGGTCGAAGGATGAAGAGCCCATGCACAAGCCGGATACTAGTGCAAACTCGGAGGGACCAAATGAAATGAGTCCACCATTGATTTGGAACCACATACGGTCGTCCGCCGCATCGTCTACAGATCGCCTCGCGACACATCAATTGATGGATAGCCTTACTAGCGATCCATCCACCCTTCCATGACATGATGTGTCCAAACGGACTCGTCAAACAAAAGTGATCCACCGGTCTCCCGCCCTCCTACGGCAAGCAATGTCTCTCTAATATCCCCTATAATAAAATCCTTCCAGTGGGTATTCAATGTCGGATAGACGTTCCTACATTCGTATCTCACCCATCTCCAGTTACCCTGAAATAGTTGATAATTAGTAAGACAAATTAAGATTTTCAAGAAAGTTAGCACTGCGTAAATACATGTTCACACTTCACCATAAACCGTAACATTAATATACGAAGTATTATACGAAGAAAGATAAATTTCAGAACATAGTATAACCCAAAAAAATGTAATATTTACTATCGCTACACGATACATTTTTCGATCGGACAGATTCCAAGTTACATATTGTCATTCACGAAGTAGTATTACAATTTCAATATGAAAAACCTAGTTTTTTCAATTATACACCTCTACAGACGATATGAACACGAAAATAATTATGAAATCACACAGTTGACCTTTAAAGTAATTTATGATAGATACTATGAATTTGTGTTTTTACAATTATCTTAACACTACGAAAATAAAACAAATTACTCCGTTCTATACATAAACGGAATAAATACAATATAATCATAGTTATACCGTGTGTTAACTTTTTTATGTTATGATGATATAATAGTTAAGCTCATTTCTATCTATATATCTACAAAACTAGCCAACTCATAAGGTACATGCCAACTAAACGTGTACTAGCCAACTAAATTGGTGAAACCCTAAACGTGACAAAATTCCCTATCAACTTAACGAAATTCCCTAACAACTTAACGAAATTTACGAAACATACAAAATTCCTTGTTCCTAAATTAAATTCGGTCCCTAAATTAAATTGAAACAAGTCCCTAAATTAAATTCGGTCCGGTTGTTCCCTAAATTAAATTGATTCCCTTCCCTAAATTAAATTGAAACAAGTCCCTAAATTAAATTTGGTCCTGTTGTTCCCTAAATTAAATTGAACAAATTCCCTAAATTCCCTAAACTCGTTTCCTATTTCGTATATCTTCAAAATATAGATCAGTTCTAAAATTTCTCCAAAGGAAATATATCTTCAAAATATTTTTAAACAAATTCTTTAATATATATCAAAGAGGGAGAAGACATGTGAAGTGAGATGAAACTAACGTGTCCATTGTTAGGATCGAATTCCATTGAAGCCTTTTAGTCAAAGAGGGAGAAGAGATGTAAAGTGAGATGAACAAGATCTGAAATGGAGTGTCAACAATAACAGAGGAGGTGTGAAGAAGGCGAGAAGAGATGTGAAGAACTTTGTATTTATTTTCCTCTGCCACAGTCAAATGACAATTTCCCATATATTCGTTTTAGTAGTCTTTGACTACTTTTAAGGTAGGTTCCAAAATATACACTATTCACGGTGCAGTGCAGGTAAATAATTGGTGCACATTCAATCCTTACCCATATTATTATAGGATAATACATGGAATTGTACGATCCTACCCACTATGGCTATGTAGGAAATACCAAAATTTACTAAAATACTCTTACTTTTTCAAATTTTTAACTATTAAAAAAATATATATTGTGCCGATCGATCGGCATGTGCCGATCGATCGGGCTATATATTTAAAAAAAAAAAAAATTGTGCCGATACATCACCCCCAACCCCCCCCACCCCACCCCCACCCCACCCCACCCCACCCCCACCCCATCGGGCAGGACCGATCATATGATCGGCCCTCCCTCCCCCACCCCCACCGCCACCCCCACCCCCACCCCCCACACCCACTGCCACCCCCCACACCCACCCCCACCCCCCACACCCACCCCCACCCCAAATCGGCCATGATTAAAAAAATAAATATTGTGCCGATCGATCGGGCTTTATATTTAAAAATATATTGTGCCGATCGATCGGCATGTGCCGATCGATCGGGCTTTATATTAAAAAATATATTGTGCCGATCGATCGGCACGTGCCGATCGATCGGGCTTTATATTAAAAAATATATTGTGCCGATCGAGCGGCACGTGCCGATCGATCGGGCTTTATATTTAAAAAAATATATATTGTGCCGATCGATCACCGCCGGACTCTTAACAATTTTGGGCATTTCACCGCCGGCTCGTATTGTATCATATTTATTTTCGAAATTGGATAATTTATAGGATAATCTTAAAAAATTTTTCGAAATTGGATAATATATAGGATGATGTTGAATATTGGATAATGTTTTACGTAAGAATAAAATAGTGTTAATATACAACTCTATCCAATTTTACTATTACATGTGATAGGGTCGTATCACATAGTCCTATCACATGTGATAGGGTCGTGCCGATCACATTTGATAGGGCCGACCCTATCATACCGATGAAAAAAAAATTAATATGTGCCGATCGATAGGGCCGACCCTATCGATCGGCACAAAAGTTTTTTTTTTTTTTAATGTGACCCCCCCCCACCCCCCCACCCCCCTCCCCCCTCCCATGGTCGGCCATGGCCGATCAACCCCGGTCGGTCATGGCCGATCACCCCCCACCCCCCACCCCCACCCCCACCCCCACCCCCATGTATTATTTTATATATATATATATATCTATATATATATATATATATTATAATTTATTCAGAGTATATAAGTGCCGATCGATCGGGCAGTACCGATCGATCGGCACGTATAATTTTTTTAATTTTTAAATTTATGTATTATTATATATATATATATTTAATTTTTTCAGCACATATAATTTTTTTTTTAAATTTATGTATAATTTATATATATATATATATATATATATATATTTTAATTTATGCCCGATCGATCGGGCAGTGCCAATCGATCGGCACAAATAATTTTTTTTTTTAAATTTAGGTATAATTTTTTATATATATAAATTTTTTTAATTTAAGCCCGATCGATCGGCACAAATATATATATTTTTTAAATTTATTGAAATTGAAATTAAATTATTGAAATTTCCTAAATTAAATTATCGAAATTGATTAAATTATTGAAATTGCCTAAATTAAATTATCAAAATTGCCTAATTAAATTAACAAAATTGCCTAATTAACAAAATCGGTTTTTCGATAAATTATCAAAATTGCCTAATTAAATTAATAAAATTGCCTAAATTAAATTAACAAATTGCCTACATTAAATTAATGAAATTGCCAAAAATAAATTATCGAAATTTCTAAATTAAATTAACGAAAATGCCTAAATTAAATTAATGAAATTTCTTAAATTAAATTATCAAAATTGCATAAATTTCGTAAATTAAATTTACTAAAATATTAAAATTTCCTCAAATTGAATTCATAAATTAAATTAACAAAATATTAAATTTTCGTTAAATTAAATTAAATATACAAAAATATTAAATTTTCGTTCAGGTTTTTAAAATATTTAAACGAATATCTTCAGGTTTTTAGTTTTACGAAAATATCAATTAAAGAAGTTTTTTTTTTTAAATAACTTTAGTTTTTTAAAAAAAAATCAGCAACTTTTATTTTGCTAATTTCGAGAATACTTATTCAAAAAGAAAAAGATTCCAACAAAAACTGCACAACCACCTCCACACACTCTGCACACACACCTGCACACACACTGGAGGTGAAGTAGGGTCATTTGTATATTATTGCATTTATGGAAAAGTTTGTATATTTTTGCATTTTCAAACATGGAAATGTATACTCTTGACATTCTCCTCTATTATATATATGGCTAGATAAATTAATTCTTTGTATTTATTGCTATGGTTTGATAACCATAGCTGTTGTCATCTTTGAAAGAAACAAGAGAAATTCTCTGTTTTTACCAATAGTAGTGCAATTTTGTTCCCTTTTGATTTCATTGATCTTCTTCATCCTGTGTTTGTGTAACACCTCAAAACATGAATTTTGTTACACACTTAAAATAAATCAATAATCTTAAATCGAAAATTAATCGTCTCAAAGCATCCATAACAGCCTTAGCACGTTATGAAAATTGTTGGGAATTAATATAAGTCTTGAATGATCTCAAATTCCTATTGATAGTTAAATCAGTCTGATTTAATTTGTTAGGTGTTTTTCAACTCGTGTTTATATAGTCAGGCTAATAGCTTCTCAATCTAGCTTAGTTCATCTTGTTATTAGAGATGGCAATGGATCTTGGATCCAGGCCAGATCCGTGGATTCAGATCCATTTTTATGGATCTGGATCTTAAAAAATTGGACTCATTGGATCTGGATCGAATCTGGACCCATTTTAGAAATTACGGATCTGGATCTGAACTTTACGATCTGAGATCCGGATTCGATCCAAATCCGACAATTTTTATAATTAAAATATTATTTTATTATCATATCTAAAATATTATATTTATATTATTCTTCTTAAAATATCACATTATATTATTTGTTGAGCTTAAAATACTTTACTAGTAATCTAATAAATAGAAAGAGGAAGGAGAATGAGTACCCACTGTCCACGAATTTGGTAGTTTTTTTAGAGAGAAGATCGTAGTTTTATAGATGATTGTAATATTTTTATAATATCATGAGCATTTTAACTTTTTTTAATGATAGTAATGCTCTTGTAGATTATCGTGTTATCGTAGAATTAATAAACTTAGTTAAATTTTAATTGATTTAGAATTTTTTTAATTTAAGTTAAAAAAAAACTTATGGATCCGGGTCTAGATCCGAGTCCCTGTGGATTCTGGGTCTGGATCTCATTTTTTGAGATCCAATGGATCTGGACCGAATTTGAATCAAAGTAAAAAAATCCGGATCTAGATCTGGACCGAGGAGGATCCGGTCCAAATCCGGTCCATTGTCATCCCTACTTGTAATCGTTCGGCTAGTGAATTTTGCTAAGTCCAGCTTTGATAAGCTGACTTCTTCAGGCTGAAGTGATCGACAGATCAGATTCTTCTCCGGTCTGAATTGAAGAATTCAAACATCAAGGTAATATGAGGTACGAGGCACGAAATTCAAATAAGATGGTCAACGGAAGAAAAGACAAGTACCAGATCAATATTGACCAATACTAGGCTGTCATGTCAGCCCTAGTCAAATGAGACATAATAGTACCTCGATACTTTATCCGCGAAAGCAAGCGGAGCGCGACACATGTTCATGCATTCAATGCAGAAGACCGTTTGTTTACACGAAGCCAATAGGAAGTTGATCTTTGTTCGACGGATCTCTTCCTAGCTCGTCTATAAATAGCAGAAGATCTCTCATTGAGAGTTTATCGAAATTTCACGATCTCAAGCATATTACATTTAAAGCAAAGAACAAGCTTTAGCCTTCATAATCTTACTGTTTCATTGGTTAGAAATTCTCTTCTGCTTATACTCCAAGTGTTATCACATACACATCATAAGCTTGGACTCAAGAGTGTTTTACACTCTTGTTAGTTGAACAATCTCAAACCCAACCTGATACCCTCGATAAAAGTGGTTTGATAGATAGATAGTTTGATAGTTTGTTTGCTAGTTTGATTGTTAGTTTGTAATCGATCTGTACTCGACAGTCTTCGAGTATCTTTATTAGATTTCTGCTGAAATCAGAAAAGTGAACGTAAGATCTTGTGAATCTGAACCACTATAAATCTCGTGTATCTTACTGTGCATACATTATTCAGCATGTTGTTCAT
Source organism: Lavandula angustifolia (assembly GCA_028984105.1). Lineage (NCBI taxonomy): Eukaryota > Viridiplantae > Streptophyta > Magnoliopsida > Lamiales > Lamiaceae > Lavandula > Lavandula angustifolia. The sequence goes on along the minus strand of CM054823.1, from coordinate 8,265,415 downwards.
TATCGTTATCGGCTTAACTATTGCATAAAATGTTTTCTATAAGGGTCTAACTCATTTCGCATTTATTGACTGACTCATACTCAGTTAGTGTCTCTCTGATACGAGAAAGACAAAGTTTGGCATTATGTGTATTTCAACACCCCCTAATACACCTAAAATCGCATCTGAACCAACAAAAATTCAATTCAATTTATATACGTACAACGTATTTTCAACTGAGGCATACTGCATGCAAGACTTTTCAGCACCAACACATGCAATAAACATTCATGCGCATTTTTTGAAATGAAAAAAAATACGAATACGAAAAGATGAATTCTTTAAATTCTGAAAAAGTATGCATTAGCATGGATATGCAGAAGTGCAGAAGCATTAGTATTATTATATTATACATATTACAAAATGGAAATCCCAAACAATTAATACTTTTGGATGAAATATAACCGTATATTACTACCAGGGACGGAATTAAGGGGGGTCGGGAGGGTCGGCTGACCTCCCGGCTGCCGGAATTTCGTTTTTATAGGGGTTGAAATTCTTTGTTCAGCCTTTTTTTTTTCACTTCATTCTACCCTTCAATCAGCACGATTTCTTTCTTATGTTTATTTCGACTCTCCAACTAAAAAGTTTTAGTTCCGTCCCTGATTACTACGGAATATGTGATCTAGACTACTTAATTCTTTATCTTATCTAAAAAGAGTTACCACCAGAACCTACCTGTATATAAATAAAACATTATTTATTCAGATTAGAGTTCTAACCTAAATATGACATGTAATTCAAATATAAAGCACATAAAACACACCACATAATTCTACCCACTAAATTGAGTCTATATAATTAATACAATCCAGTTTATATAAATAAATTTATCATGCATAAAATTAGGAAATACAGTACTATGATCGTGCTTTAATGTTCAATTAAAGTATAATCCACAACTTATGACATGTACGGAATAAGATATGTTTTCTATTACATTCTTGTGAATAAGGGCTGCTCGCGACAGAAAATCTTTGTAAATTTATTTGTCGAGGATTCCTTTTCACATGTAGGGGCAAAATCTTTGGATCTTCAAATAATATTATTGGAGAAACATAATACTATTATATGATATGCTTGACCAATCACGGGTTAAAGAACCGCTAAATGTTAAAAACTTGCTCGATTCCATTTCTTACCGCAACTGCATATTGTCAAAACTAGTAACCAATAACTAATTAAGTACTATTAGTATTATTTTGTAATCGAATTGAGTCAAACATATTAGTGTTTAAATTGTATTACAATTGTGATTGGTTAACTATTTCGCCCCCAAACCAAGGCTGTCACAAGTAACCTTTAAATAACATTACAATTCACAATCTTTAATCAATTTAAACAACAAAATGAGATTTAAAGGTAATATAAATAATGAGTGAGGTGTGTAATTTATCACTGAAATCAAGAGTTGATTGCGACACATTAGCTCCCATATATACTGTCAGAAAAAATTCCACTTGTTCCTATGGGATGGCGTAGCGGTTGAGGTGAGTGGCTCGGGACCAATAGGTCCTAGGTTCAATTCCCACCAAGACCGTTAGGTGTTGCATGTCACCCTGTCACATTAAGGGTGGTGCATGTCACCCTGTCACATTAAGGGTGGTTGAACCCTCCTGTGTGGTTTGCAGGCTACTGCACAAGGAGCGTGGTTTATCCAGTGCGCACCGAAGGTAGCGGCTGCGGATTCCATGAATCAAAAAAAAAAAAAAAAAATTCCACTCTGTAAATCTCTGAATTAAACAAATGAAGCCTATGTGCCTATGTATGAATGTATGGGAAGGCTGCTGCTATACTATACTCATTCATGCTCATGCCATGTGGGATCCAAAATCACCAAATGCACTAATACACACACACACTCTCTCTCTCATTGTAATGTAAAGCATATTAAAGCCTCCCCAAATTGCCCCCTGCCTCCACTCATACTGCGCACTCTTTTACTCTCTCTCTCTAGAATTGAAGAAGAAAATCAAATATGGGGAAAAGCTGGGTGTTTGTAATCCTTGTCCTCCATTTCCTGGTAATGAGTAAGTCGAGCAGAATGAGCCCCACAGACTTAGCCGCCCTCCGCCAAATCAAGAATTCCCTCACCGACATTCCCTCTTCCTCCTCCCGCTTCTTCTCCACTTGGGACTTCTCCGCCGCCGCCGACCCCTGCTCCTCCTTCGCCGGCGTCACCTGCTCCGCCACCCGCGTCACCATCCTCACACTAGGAACCGGCCTCTCCGACTCCTCCGGCCTCGCCGGCACGCTCTCTCTTGCCATAGCCCACCTCTCCGACCTCACCCAGCTCATCCTCTTCGCAGGCATTGTCACCGGCCCCATTCCACCGCAGATCGCCGCCCTCCGCAATCTCAAAGTTATCTCCCTCACCAACAACCGCCTCACCGGCGAAATCCCGCCGGAGATCCTCCACCTCCCCGGTCTCCACACCCTCGACCTCAGCCACAACCTCCTCACCGGCACCATCCCGCCGCCGCTTGCTCCGCCACTTAAAATCTTGGTTCTTGCCAACAACAAACTCTCTGGCCAAATCCCCTGCACCCTCTCGCCGCAGCTCCTCCACCTCGACCTCAGCAACAACCTTCTGTCGGGCACTCTTCCACCGAGAATTCCGGCGGCGCTCCGCTATGTCTCAGCTGCGAACAACCGCCTGTGGGGCCCACTCAACGGACTGGAACCGCTATCCGAGCTGGCGTATTTGGACTTGAGCATGAACCAATTGAGTGGGCCCATCCCCACCTCCTTGTTTGGCCCGAGCGTCACTTCTTTGCTCCTCCAACGGAACAACCTGTCGGGCGGGGTCCCACCATCGCCGCAGTCCGTGAGTTTGGGCTCCACCGTGGACCTCAGCCACAACTTCCTAACCGGAGAGCTGACCACGGCGCTGACCGGGGCGGAGACGCTGTTCCTGAACAACAACCGCCTCAGCGGAGCCGTGCCGACGGAGTACGTGGAGAGCGTGGCGGCGGGCACCATGAAGACGTTGTACCTCCAGCATAACTATCTAACGGGATTCCCGTTGCCCGCGGGGTCCACTCTGCCCGACGCGGCGGCTGTCTGCGTATCGTATAATTGCATTCCGGCGCCGCCGGTGGGTCTGGCGGCGTGCCCTGACAGCGCCGGAGACCAGATATCGAGACCTACTAACCAGTGCACCGCATTTCACAATTCTTTCAATTGATTTTTTTTTTTTTGTTATTTCAACCCAAGATGTAATGATCATATACGTTTGGATTAGAAGCAAAAGAAAATAGAGACATTACAAAGTATATTGGAAAATACATTGTTTAATTTTGTCTTGCATGTAATTTAGATTTTTGAGTGTATAGTGTGTTTTACTTTTTAGATGTAATCTTTGTACTACTAGCATTTTGTTTTAAAAAAGACATTTCTTGCATATAATTCTATTTTTACATATCTCTAAATAAACTAAGTTTTCATAAAAGCACAACAAATTATCTAAAGGAGAGTTAATAAGTTGTATTCTATTAAACACGGATATTGTGAAAATCTAAACATATTGCTTTCACCGTGTGTTGGATATTTCAACATGATACGCTTCCTTAATACATGTTGAACTTCAAAAACATCCTTAAAAAAATAAGAAAATAAAATTATACTACTATCTAGCACGTATTGGACGGACAACCGCACACCTAACTTTTGCATAAAAAGCAAAATTTAAAATTTCAATTTATTTCTAGTACAGAAACTATTTAATAATGAGATGAATTCCTATATGATCTATTATCGTATAATCATACTAGAAATAGGCGCTCTCTCCCTCTATAGGACTATATGTAAAAGTTATGCCAAAATAAGTAATAAATTTTAAATAGACGAATGAGTCATTTCATGCTTATGGACAAAATTAATGGCATGAAATAATATGCATATATTGCTATATATTTCATTTTTAATAATTGACATTGTTTTCATGCTCTAGTTATAATAAACTCGTAAGTTTCTTATTCAAGAACAATGGCGGATCTATAGCATGTGGGTACGACTGCTTCCTCAAACTAGTATCAAAATGCATTTTTTATATGTAAGGTATTCCCCCCACCCCTGAATTTTACATTTCACTTTTTTCTTCACTGATTTTTCAAATTTCACCGACATCATAATCCTAGATCTACATTTGCTCAAGAATCTCCAAAAAATTCTCTCTATAATATAACGGGAACAAAAAATCTCAACTACCGCATTCTAAGATCTAACGTAAAAATACATAAAAAAAATACTTAATTTACATGTTACGTAAGAAATACTAATAAAAAATAACAATAAAAAGTTTTTGGTTATTTTGGGGAAAATCAATTTTGGTTCATTATGTTGGCTTTTGGTCAGAGCTAATTTTGGTTTATTACATTGATAAATAATTCAATTTTGGTCGGTTTTACAAAATTGGATAAAGTTATTCAATTTTAGTCCTTTTCGTGCGTGTGCACACCCAAAAAATTAGAAAAATAGTGTTATTTTTTTTTATTATCGGCACGCATACACGCATGAAAAAAGAACTTTGTCCAATTTTATAAACGGACCAAAATCAAACTATTTACTAACCTAACAAACTAAAATTAGGACCGACTAACATAACGGACTAAAAGTGAACAGACGCAACATAATGGATCAAAATTGATTTTTTTCCATTTAAGTGATGGGATATTTATTTTAGATACGAATTTTTTTTTTTGAAAGAGTTAAAATCATTTATGGGCGCACGCACAGCAGCGGGGGTGCACATGGGTTTATTTGATGCTGGGAGACAGACCACTGGACCTCCCTCTCCAGATATCGACATGTGTCCCATAATGTAATAAACATTACTTTCTCTTATCTTTTCTTTTATTGATATTTTTTTTTCTTTTGTTTTGGAGACTAACCAGGGTTAGTTGATATCTCTCTTACTATCTTCCCGATTCCCAAAAAAGGATGAAACAGAAATAAGCGATCACATTTCAAAATTTTTGGGGTGGAAAAATTCAAAATTTTGCTATAGATAAATTGTTCTCTTGAACTATTGTTCTCTTCGAAATCTTTGGCATTCCAAATTCAAAAAAGTTCTTCTCTCTATTCTCCTCTTTTTAACTTACTATTCTCCTCTTTTTTCCAATTCTTTTTCCTCCTTTTTCTGCAAACATAAATTATTGTTGCCAAAAAGTAGGTTTATAATTAATATTCTTATTTGGGGAAAAGGAAAAAAATATGCATTTGGGGAAAAACAATTAATATTGCCAAAATAAGTGTTCCATGTTCTGAGACATTTGGAATTAGGAAACCATCACTCCAAAATATTAAAATAACATTGATACAACAAAGACAAAACATTGAACAATAATAAAAAGCAAGAAACAAACCTTCGATTCACTCTAGAGATGAAGAGAATAACAACTTTCGTTTGTTTCTAAACCCTCAACAAGTGTCTTCGTTCTTTTTCTAAACACAATAAAAGAAATGATGGGGAAAATCGAAATGTAATAAAATGAAAAGTCCAAAAGAAACCATTTTTTTTTTTGCTAAAATTGTGACCTTTGAATGGAGAGAGGCATGATGAAGGTGAAAGAAAGAGGAGGAAAAGACGTGCTCAAGGAAGAGGGAATATGTCAAGTAGTGTTAGTTGGAGAACGTGTAAACTAACTATAGTTAGTCTCTGAAAAAAAAAAAGTTAATAACAAGAAAAAAAAAAAAATTGACACGTGTTATTTTTCTGGGAGGGCAGACCAGTGGTCTGCCTCCCAGCATCAAATAAACCATGCACATGCTTGTCGATGTCGGTGACGCTGGGACCCATACGAGAGAGCAGCCAATAAGAACATTTGTCTCTTTACTCGGGCAGTCGGGCTTATAATTTCAAAATAATTCCACACCCCACTTTTTTCACTTGGAAGTAAAGCTTTGTAGATTTGTACACGTTGCTTAAACTGTAGGACATATGTATATCGATAATACTGTAGTAAATTATATTTTTCTTTTCTTTTTAGTTAGAAAAAATAAATACTTCAACTCAACATAAGCCATAAAACATGTAAGCAAAAACAAAAAGTTAGGGTGATTTAACTCTCCTGTGTGGTTTGCAGGGTATTGCACAGGAGCGATGTTTACCCTATGCGCACCAAAGATAGCGGCTACAAGTTCTTGTAAAAAAAAAAGTTGGGTACAAACATATTTGGTAGTTCTACTTGTAGAACACAAACTGCTATTACAAAGTAAACCGGTAAATCTAAAAAAAGAAATAAATAGAAGAAACCGTCGAGTCGAGGAGTCCACTCTCTGCAAGACGAAATACGCTCTGGTAGTGCTCTCGGTGTTGGCGTATTGTCCCCAAAGATGAAATGGCGAACGTCTCGAAGATTGCAGCACCGCAAGATCGTCGAGCTCCGGCGAACAGGACAAGTAGAGGGCAGAAAGCTGCTGGACAACTAGAGCTCTAAAATGCAGAAGAGAAGTGATGATTGGTGTGTTGAAATGCCATGCAGACCTGCCTATTTATAGGCTGCTTCCCCCAGGTGAAAGGTTGTTGTGCCAATTAAGGCAGGTGGACGTGGGGATGGTAAGTGGAGAGGTGGAGATTCCTGAACAGTCTCATTCTAGAGACTTCCAAAAAGAGATACTTTGGTGCAGTAGGAGCACTGCACCAACCGTTGGATCAGGCCACCAATGTTGAACTGGGCCAGTCCACACAAGTCTAATGTCAAGTCCAACGGACAAGCCCACGGACCACCCAAAGGATCAATTGCCAAGATCCAAGTCCAAGTCCAAGTCCAAGTCCACGGACACGGATACGGATATGGACACGGACCGGAACCGGAGCAGGAGCCAGAGCCGGGGCCGGGCACGGGCGCGGACGTGTGTGGCGGTCGGCGAAAAGGCTCGCACGCATGAGTATGTGTGGCCCAAGCCCACTACATGTCACTTTGTTATCTCATACTAAATTGTAGAGACTTAAATACCACACAAAAACATCACACATTAATCAATGTGGGACATTGATTAATGTAATAACTCTCTAAAATCCGAATTAGGTAAGTTTCTCCACTTTAGGTAACATATTAGTTTTGTCCCCCCAAACTTCGAGCCACTATTTCTCACTCACCGAAAATCGGAATCGAGAAATTAAGCACACTACAATTATCAACTCGAAACGTAGATCGACGTCATATATCTCAATTCATAAATCGGACATATATCTAGGCTCGAAAAGATGATTAAACGGGCTGAATTTTGCCCAAGTTAAATTAGCATTTAATGATAATTAAATTTTCATAATAACAATATATTCATATATATATATATATATATATATATATATATATATATATATATATATTAAGCATACGTTTGGTGTCGTTTATGACTTGAAGGTTTTGTCCCATAATTAACATGTCGTCTACATAAAGACAAACAATTACAAAACCATTTTTTGTATTCTTTATGTAAATACACTTGTCACATTCATTAATCTTAAAACCATTCGACAACATAGCCTCGTCGAATTTCAAGTGCCATTGTAATGGTGCTTGTTTCAGCCCATATAGGGATTTCACCAACTTACATATTTTTCGCTCTTGGCCAGGTACTACAAACCCTTCAGGTTGTTCCATATAAATTTCTTTTTCTAAATCTCCATTTAGAAAGGCAGTTTTCACGTCCATTTGGTGAATCTCGAGATTGTGCAAACCAGCAATTGCAAGAAGCACACGGATAGACGTAATCCTCGTTACAGGCGAATAAGTATCGAAGAAATCATATCCTTCAATTTGCTAAAAACCTTTAACCACTAAACAAGCTTTATATTTGTCAATTGACCCATCTGTCTTATACTTTCTTTTTAGGATCCATTTACATCCTAAAGGCTTGCAACCTTCGGGTAAGTCTACTAAGACCCAAGTGTGATTTTGCATGATGGAATCAATTTCACTTTGGACGGCTTCTTGCCAAAGTGGGTCATCGGGTCTAGAAAGAGCCTCTTTTATAGACCACGACTCTTCATCCAAAAGAAAAACAACATAATCAGGACCAAAGTCCTTAGCAACCATTGCTCTTGTGCTACGTCTTGGTTCTAAAGTTTCAACATCGGCAGCTTGCCTTTTACGCGTAGCGGGTTCTACCCCGACATTTCTAGAACTACTAGCAACTTCTCTTGCTTCACCACTAGAGCTCGACTCAACTTTATCATCCTTTTTACATGGATAAATATGTTCAAAGAATATAGCATTCCTTGACTCAATAGTATTTCCAACATTCATCTCGGGCATAGCCGACTTATGAATGACAAATCGATACGCACTACTATTTAGTGCATATCCTATAAAGATACAATCGACGGTCTTAGGTTTTTTGTAACTTGCTTAGGCAAAGGCACTTCTATCTTAGCCAAACACCCCCACACCTTGAGGTATTTATAGGAAGGTTTCCTTCATTTCCACAACTTGTAAGGAGTAACATCCCTACCTTTTAGAGGTATTTTGTTCAATAAGTAGTTAGCCGTCAAAACGGCTTCCCCCCCCCACATGTTCTAGGGCAGTCCAGAACTTATTAACAAAGCGTTCATCATCTCCTTTAAAGTCGGTTCTTCCATTCAGCTACACCATTTGATTGAGGCGAATAGGGGGCAGTGGTTTGATGAATAATACCACTTGTCTTACACAACTCTTCAAAAGGAGCTACATACTCTCCACTTCTATCACTTCGTACCATTTTGATTTTACAATCAAGTTGGTTTTCGGCTTCTGCTTTGAAGTTAGTAAAAGCTTCAATAGCCTCATCTTTACTCCTTAAAAGATAAAGAGTACAATACTTAGTGCAGTCATCAATAAAAGTAATAAAATACTTTTTCTCACCTCTAGTTTGTACAAACTTTAAGTCACATACATCAGTGTGAATAAGTTCTAGAGGATTTGTGTTCCTTTCTACATAATGAAATGGAAGCTTAGTCAATTTTGCTTCAACACAAACTTCACACTTGGTTTTGTTAAACTCATTTACTTTAAGTAGATCAAAATTAACTAATTTTTTTATCGCATTTAGATTAACATGTCCTAATCTAGAATGTCATAAATCAGAACATCAATCAAGTAGGAGGAAATAGCTTCATTCTCATTATTCTTGGCCTCAATGGGCTCTTGGCGCAATGCCATTACAGATAACTTGAAAAGGCCCTCAGACAGGTAACCTTTTCCTAGGAACATACCAAATTTTGACAAAATAAATTTGTCAGACTCAAAAACTAGTGTAAAACCTCTCTTGACTAGTACAGAGCCGGACACTAGATTCTTTCGGATGTCGGGGACATGCAGCACCTCTCCAAGAGTCATGTTCTTCCCGGAGCTCAACCTTAGCACCACAGTACCATAGCCAACTACCTCAGATGAGGCTTGATTTCCCATATTGAGCTTCCTCCCTTGGCAACTCTTGTACTTGGTGAAACGGCTTCGGTCACCACAAACATATGCCGTGGCAGCGGTATCAATATACCACTTCCCCTCATTCTCCACGACGTTAGCTTATTCGGTGACAACGGTTGCAAGGTCCGCTTCAGTCATCTCCAACATGTTAGCTTGACGAGCCCTCTTCTTCTTCGGCTTACGGTAGTCCTTCGACATGTGGCCGAACTTGCCACAGTTGTAGCAATCCCCTTCAAACTTGCGGGGTTGCACCTTGCCCTTCCCTTTGGGGTTGCTATTCGGACGCCCTCTCTTTGCATTGTTGGAGTTTCCACCTTTCTCTACGAGGTTGACTCTCGTTCCACTGGTGCTTTGCCCTTCCCATCTCGAGTCCTCATATCGGTCTCGATGCGGAGCTTGACCACAAGGTCTTCAAGCGTCATTTCCTTTCGCTTGTGCTTCAAGTAGCTCTTGAAGTCCTTCCAGCTCGGGGGAAGCTTCTCAATCACGGTTGCCACAATAAAAGCATTTGGCAAAAACATTCCTTTGGCGTGGACGTCATGGACAATGAGTTGAAACTTGTTGGTCCGGAGACAAATATCAGGTGTAGAGGGGGGGGGGGCGTGAATACACCTGAGTACCGTTTCTTTTTCTCGGTGAAGGTCACCAGGCCGTTGATTGCAACCGATGAACAAGTGCCAAATAAACCTTCGATCACGGGACGAGTGAGTCGGCCATCGAGCTCTCCCTACTGACTTTTGTCAGTACTTCGAAACTCAGTTGGAGACTTAAGTGTACGGATAAGTGTGGGGCCCGAAGTTTGTCTCTTTTTGAAAACGTGTTTTTCAAATTAAATTCTTTTGGATGTGCGATTTTAGAAATACGTTTTATGCAAACTTATGATTTTCAAAGGTTTGTATGCAATAAAACAGTAAAGAACACAAGCAGTTTAACGTGGTTCGGATACGCAAGATCCTACATCCACGGTCCCGAACGAGCAGGGATAACTTGTTGATTAGTCTCGAGCAAGTCTCGGCAAAGGGAAGCTGTAAGCAGGGACGAGATCCTTCTAAGTTATAGTCCTTAGCGACTTTACGATTCAAACCTAAGTTCGAAAGGGAGAGAAAACAGTTCTCCAACTAATGAAGGAGTTCTTACAATAAGAACAGCTTCACTAAAAAATGAACTCCTTCGAATCTAAGCTATAAATCGACAATGAGCTTAGTTAGAGAAGAAAGGGATCTAAAGACTCTAGAGAGAAGAACCACAAAAATATTCTAGTAAATGCAGATTCTTCGTTGGATGTTCGATTGAGTTGCTAGAGTGTTTGAGAGCTTGAGCAATTTCCCTTTTTTAATTTCGTGCTTCGCGCTTGTGGACCTTCAAAATCTTCTCTATTTATAGGCGTGAGCTATGGCATATGTCCGTTGGAGACGACGATGCCACGTGTCACAAGCTTTCAAAGAAAACGGCCATTAATTCGAACTTGTTGCGAGCGGGCGGTTAATTACGTACATGAGAGCAACTTTCTTGTTTGGAGCGGGTAAGGCGTTGTCGGCTTCTCATTGGTCGAGGTTTGTGGTTGGTGAGAATGTCGAGTTGACCGTTCAAACAACCTCGTATGATCTTCTACCGAACTTTCGAAAAGACTTAAGTAGCCTGGGTCGCTTTACGTCGGATACGAGACCGCAAAGTCTCTGTCTTCTTCGACTGAGTCGGCTGACAAGGAATGTAACTTCGAGTAAGTCACCGGCGACTACGAAGGTACTGTGCTTGCATGAGTTCTTCTGTTGATGACTTATCAGCTGCTGGATTGGCTTCTACTGAGGTCTACTCAGCTGATGACTGAAGAACGCAAGCGATTACACTGATGACGTGGGGTTCTGAAAAATATCTTCGACAGAAGATCAGTCCAACAATTACCCCGTACAGGACTTAGACAAGAATATAAAAATGATTACAACAAGTCTAACCTATACATCAGCTAATCCTAACGACACACTGAACTACTGATATCAGCTTGGTTTTGGGATCTTCAATTCCATAGTACTACTATGATTTCCCCCAATTTTCTTTTAACCACGAACAGCTGAGTATCATCTGCTGACTCATATCCAACAATTTCCCCTAATTGATGATGACAAAACCTCTACTTCTAAACTCTAAACATCTTATAAGAAATGCTAACCTACTGACAGAAATTTCCCCCTTAATCTATCTGAGGAAAACAAAATGATATGATGACTTCAAAACATCAGCAGGTGAGAGATAGGCAAAATCAGAGAAACTGATTGTGAGTGTGTGTCAGATCACTTAGTGATCAGTTGTGAAAACACAAAGCAAAATGTTGTAAGACAATGAGTAATTGTCTATCAAGCAATAGGAACGATAGCATATATGATCAAGAAAATTACAGGTTCCTATCACTATTACAAAAGAGTAGAGAAGAGGAAACACTACTGACGCCTGAAGCCTTGAGTGCGCTTCTTGAAATCAGCAGATCTGTCGACAGGAGGTTGCAGACCATAGTATAGGAAGATTCTCTTCCTCAGTGTCTGGACATCCTCGTCGCCTTCAGCTAAGTCGACACTCAGGTCGAAGCGATAAGTTGCAGTTCTGACCTCATCCTCTATTTCCTTTGTACACAGAACTCCGCGCGCAGTTCTAGGAGGTGGGATGCGCCTGAAAGCCGAAGCTCTGAAAGGAATGTTCTCTCTCTTCATAATCTCCAGAAGTTGTTCCCTCAGCTCAGAGTTATAATTGAACAAAAACTCGTCAAAGGCTTGTTCGATAGTCTGCTCACTTGGATAGAATTTCCATACGTAGTAGCCTTTGATAAATTCCTCTTTGAGCTCTTCCCATTGATCATTAACCAGAGCAGGAACCCATTTATCAACATGAAGCACAGGGTCCTTTTTGACATGAGGCGCTCTTTTCCTTGATCCTCGTGGGATTTGTCTTCTGGGATCAGCTGCTGGCTTTTGAGATAGGCTCATCATCTTAGCCATATCAGCCATTCTCTTCTTCTCTCGAAGAGCCGCTGCCCTACAATCTCCTTTCCTGAGATTTAGGCCTCGCAGCGTGGCTTCCCACTTGGCTCTATCTTCAGCTTCTTGCTCAGGTGTAAGATGAGTCTAATAGTGACTCTGAGCAGTAGCTTGACCTGTAGTAGAAAGAGTTTTTTCGAACTCCTCCTGAGCCTTTTTCTTTTCTTCGTCCACAGACTCTTGCTTCTTCTTACCTCTGCCCTTAACAACTTTGCCCTTAGGCTTTTTAGCAAGTTGAGCTTCTTCCAGCTGTCGCTCATGGTCCAGCTTGTCTTGTAGTTGTTGGGCTATGCGGAGGTCGAAGGCATCTTGTTCCGCTTTAGATTTGAATTTTCGGACCGGGGAGGAAGGAGGGGTAGTAGCAGTAGCAATCTCCTTCCCCGGCCTCTGCGGAGGAGCCTGTTCTTCTTCAGACTCTTGCTAAATGAAGTGAGCAACATCTTGTATGTGGGCAGCAGAAGATGAGATGGGGGTAGGTTCTAGAGGAAATTCAAGTAGCAGAACCCCTGAAGTATCTTGAGCATTAGCAGTTGAGGGTTGTTCTGCCTGAATACCTTCCCCCTGAGTCTGAGCATTAGAAGGTCCTTCCTCCTGACCACCCTCTACTATTTGGACATCAGCCATATCCGTATCAGGTTCATCCTTCATAATACCTTCCCCCTTTTTGGCATCATCTGCCTTAGAGAGTTGGGTGCGGATGGCTTGAATGTCTCTTTCCACAGTGTGGATTGAATCCTTAATCTGAGTTGCTGTGGATTCGAAGTCCTTGACGAGATCGCAATATAATTCCCAGTCTTTTTCTTGATCAGCTCTTGATGTTTTAAGCTGTGCAGCTGACTCCAGACGGAGTTTCAGCAGAGCCTGATCCTGCTATTCTGTCATTTCTTTCTGAATAAGTTTCAGAGCCTCTGCCTGTTGGGTAATAGATTTCTGAAGGCTAGAGGTGGCAATCTTATTCCTTTCATCGATTTCGAGCTTAACAGTTGCAAGAGCTTGAGTCACCGTTGCTCGAAAATATCTTCTGCGATTCTGGAGCAACTACTGACTCTGAGCTTGTAGATCGATTTTCTGAGCTGCTAAGGCTGCCTCAATAATCTCCTGAAAATTGGGTTGAGGAGTAGGTACTGGAGTCTTTGAGATGCCAGCAGCTATTCTGTCTAAGCTCTGTGTCTGAGCCTTAGTATACTTTGTCCACTTCAGATGGACGTCCTTAGCCAAAAGTCTGTTTTTCTCTCCTTGGCGTCGAATGGCTTTATTTACGGACTTTGAGGACACGGAACCGATAGGTTGTATCTGGTACGAGCCGGTTCCGAGCCTCTCGCTCGTAAAAACGTGAGGAGCTGCTCCCTACCGTACCCGGAGCACCTTGAGCATCACCTGATGTATCAGGAAGTGGTGATTTGCTCTTCTCACGGGGAGTTGAACCCTCAGCAGAGCCTCCCAACTCTGTATCCTTGGGTGTCTGATCCTTCCTCTGATTGTTATCATCATCATGTTTCTTATCATCAGCAGGAGGAGATGGGGGCGGAGAAGTGTTACCAGGAACTGACTCTCGCAAGCTTAGAAGGTAAAGCATTGCGGCTCTGAGATCTTCAAGAGTAGCTAAGTCAGCTGGTTCTCCGTACCCTATTACTTCTTGTAGCTTCTGCTCCTCATCGAGCAGGTAGATGACTGAGTGGGTTTTGATTATGTCTTCTAGAATATCCCAACTCAAAAACCTTAGAAGCATTTGAACTCTTGCCCTGATGGCTATGTCGACTAAGTCTGAGTGCCCAGCGATCTCAGGAATATGATCGTGTACTTCAGCTGCGGCATGGAGACGAGTGGTGAGAATAGTTGTCCACTCAGTCGCAGTCTCCTCAGTCGGTTCCCTGACGTCCGATTGTGTCTCCTCAGAGCTAATTACCTGGACTTTATCTTTGAGGGTCGCACCCTCAATGCTAGTATCAGAATCTAAAATCTGCTCTTCTTGAATAGGAGGAGGAGTGGGTTCAATAATAGAGAGGGGCTGAGCAGCTGAGACCTCAGCTGGTCTGGTCTTAGTCAGTCGCCTCTTCTTAGGTACTTCGGTATGTGGGGGCAGAGCGGATGCTGCTCTCTTCGGCTCAGGTGGCCCCTTACCGATAGACTTCTCAGTCGCTGCTTTAGTCCTGAACTTAATCAGTTTTACATCGAAGAACTTAGAATCAGCAAACGACGAGTGCCTCTGAACAGAGTTTTCTATGAGGACTGACATCTTAGTCCCATAGAGTAACTTCCCTACACTGGCTAACTTCCTCTCTCCAGTGGGTAGGGTAGTGAACTTCTGGGCTTGGGCCTTCATCTCCGAGACATAATAGTCGGCCCAGTTCACTTCAACTCCATCATCTATCGCCATCATCAGTTGAATCCTTGGCTTGGATAATTGATCGTATGATCCAACTGAGCTCGTCAGGATATGAGAGACTATGTGGGCTAGTCCTCTGTATTGGGGAAGCAGAAGGTTCTTCTGCAGAGCTGACTTGAATGATATGTCAGAGCGTCCGCAGAACGTACGAACATATGCGTTTATCTCCTTCTCCTTGTATCCGATAGGAGGAATACCGTAGTCTGGAAGATCAAACGACAGCACCAGAACGTCTCGGACGTTGAAGATTCTCTGAGTAGTATCCCAATAGTTCTGATCTACTTCCTTCATATAGACGAAGGAAGATTCCTCGCCTCCAGACGCGAGTGACCTCCAGTTGTAAAAAACTTCTACCACTTGCCTAGGTAGATAAGATCTCGGGAGCTTCGTCACCAGCTCCTGAAGACTAGAACGCTCCAGAGCATCGAACACGGGTTCCAAGAAAGAGATATCAACTTGTCGGAAGGCCATAGTTGGTTCAAACTGAATCCTGGATGCCATTATCTCCTCTATATTCTCAGGAACTTGAGATGTCGCCATTGAAATCTGCAAAATAACTTGTTAGCACTTGAAAATAGAGTAAGTTAGTAAGTATTCAGCAGGTTTCAATACATTACCGAGTACTAAAGAGCTTTGAGAGATGCAAAACCGAGACAGTTATGATGATTTTTGAGAAAGAAACTGAACGCTTGAAAATAGCTCTTAAGTTGAGAATGGCGAAAAGTGAGGAGGAAGATAGAAGATGAAAGATTTATATATCTGACTGATTATAAGTTTAGATCCAACGATCCTATTTTAATCTTTCAAATCTATAGACGGCTGAGATTAAATGTTAAAAAAAAGAATGATTACAAAGGCCGCCTCAAACATAGACTTACGTAATAAAGGAAAGTGAGAAGACATGCATTAAATGCGCGACAGACAGCATTAATTACTCAGTTTATGCGAATGAAAAGGTTTCCTACTGACCTTTCCTAAAACTTATTAATGGCGGGAAATAAATGCACATTAACTACTGACTGCGTGCGACTGATATAATAAATGCAGACATGCTTCTGAAAAGAAATTAAGTATATGATACTACGCAAACCTCTTCAGCTGAACTTTCGATCAGCTGGTTACCGTTATATCGCAGGAGGATGATTGATGTACTGATAAGCACGTTCCCCCTTGCTGTGTACAGTGTGATTCTTCCCACTGAATCACTGTACGGAGTCTACTGACTTGTCGTACTGGTTCCATCTACTGATACCAAATATTTCCAATTGTCTCCATGGACTGCTATCAGTAGTTGTATTCTACTGATGCATTTCAGTAGGATCCAGTAGACCTAGCTCAACTGATAATTCTCTGAATCTGTTCTCAGCTAGTGGTTTGGTCAGTATGTCTGCCCTTTGTTTGTCAGTATGGATCTTTTCCATTCTGATATCCTTCTTCTTGACATGGTCTCTGATGAAGTGGTGTCGGATATCCACGTGCTTGCATCTCGTATGTAGAACTGGGTTCTGAGTTATGGTAATAGCACTTGTGGAGTCACAGTAGATGGGCACTTCATTCTGAATGATACCATAATCTCTCAGTAGTTGTCGAAGCCAAAGGATCTGGGCACAGCAACTTCCAGCAGCCATGTACTCAGCTTCAGTAGTGGAGGTTGCTACTGAGCGTTGTTTCTTTGAGAACCAAGATATCAGCTTGCGGCCAAGGAACTGACACGTTCCGGAAGTTGACTTACGATCTATCCTGCATAATCAGCATCAGAATAACCTGTCAGTATTAGATTATCATCAGCAGGATACCATAACCCAAAGATCGGGTGTTCCTCTCGATAGCGCGAGAATCCTTTTAGCTGAGTCGAGATGACTTCGCTTGGGATCCGCTTGAAATCTTGCGCATACACCTACAGCATAAGTTATGTTAGGTCGGCTAGCTGTTAAATATAATAAAGAACCAATAATAGCTCTATAATCAGTAGAGTTAACAGAAGCTCCCTCTTTGTCTAGATCGATTTTAAAATTCGTATTCATGGGGATTTTGACTGGCTTGCTGGAGTCGCAGCCGAATCTCTTGAGAAGGTCTCGAGTGTATTTGGCTTGATTGATGAAGATTCCTTCAGGTGATTGCTTCACTTGAAATCCAAGGAAATAATTCATCTCTCCCATCATGGACATCTCGAATTTCTCTTTCATCATCTTCTCGAACTGCTGACATATGATCTCGTTTCTGCAGCCAAAAATGATGTCGTCCACGTAGATTTGCACCAGTAGGATGTCATCTCCTGACTTTATGTTGAATAGAGTGCGATCTACTGTCCCCTTCTGAAAACCTTTCTGAAGTAGAAAGTCTGATAGGGTATCATACCAAGCTCTGGGTGCTTGTTTTAACCCATACTGAGTTGTCCTAAGTCTCGTACACTCGATGTCCCTCGCGAAAGCCGGGCGGTTGTTCCACGTAGACTTCTTCCTTCGCACGCCGTTCAGAAAAGCTGACTTTACATCCATCTGATAGACTTTGAAGCCTTGATGTGTTGCATAAGCTAGGAATAGACGAATGGCTTCCAATCTAGCGACTGGAGCGAATGTTTCATCAAAGTCAATTCCTTCTGCCTGACTGTATCCCTTTGCAACTAGTCGTGCTTTATTTCTGACAATGACGTTGTTTTCATCTCGCTTGTTTTTGAAGACCCACTTGGTACCAATGACATGCTGATGTCTAGGTCTGTCTACAAGCTCCCAAACTTCGTTTCAAATGAACTGGTTCAGCTCTTCTTGCATGGCGATGATCCAGTCAGCATCATTAAGTGCGTCCTCTATCGACTGAGGTTCTTCTGTAGACAAGAAACAAGAATATAGTGAGCTTTCGCCTTGATTAAATCTAGATCTTGTTCTTATCGTTGCTGATGGATCTCCAATGATAAGATCTGAAGAATGAGCATCTAGCCATGATCGTCTGAGTCTGGCTTCTTCTTCTGATACAACTTCTGCAGAATCAGTAGGAGTGTTAGGCATTTCAGTAGTACTGTTCTGAGATTGCAATTTTTCAGTAAGAAGGTTAGGATCCACTGAGTTTCCAGGTTTAGGAGCATTTAGCTCAGGAACATTAATCGTTCCCCCTGAGTTTATATTCTCAGTAGAGGTCTCAGTTACCACTGGGGCTTCCTCATCGACCGATGTTACCTATTGTTGATTCTGTTCGGGAGAATCAACTAGGTCAGCTACGTCGACTGTTGGTTGAGTCTGAGTTTGTTCATTGTCTGACTCATCATCCCAACAATGCTGGATCTTTTCAGCTTTATCAGTAAGTTCGAGATCCTGTAGCTTGCTTGCCGACATCGTCGATATTTAACCGTGTATCTTCCCTCGTTCTCGGTAACAAATTCATCAAAAACAACATGAGGGCTTTCCTCCACACAAAGAGTCTGATAGTTAAAGACTCTGAAGGCTTTACTGACTCGAGAGTATCCTAAGAAAACTCCTTGATCAGATTTGATATCAAAGACCTTCAGCTGATCTTTCCCATTATTGTGGATAAAACAAGGACAGCCAAAAATAGGAAAATGAGAAATAGAAGGAATTCTCCCTTTCCATAGTTCATATGGTGTCTTCATGTGTTGCTGAGTGAGTAGTGAGCGATTCTGAGTGTAACAGGCGGTGTCAATAGCATCAGCCCATAACTTCGAGGGTAGTCCAGAATCTGCGAGGAGCGTTCTTGCTGCTTCTTTGAGTGTTCTGTTCTTTCATTCAGTAAGTCCGTTCTGCTGAGGGGTGCGAGCATCTGATGTCTCGTGTTTAATTCCCTCTTTATCGCAGTATGTCTTAACTACTGAGTTTAGAAACTCTGTTCCTCTGTCCGAGCGAATTCTTTGAATCTTGATGTCCTTTTCCACACTGAGCTTCTTCAGCAGATTGGGCAACTCAGTTTGAACATCAGATTTATTGGTGATGAAGATGACCCAAGTATATCTCGAGTAGTCGTCAATAACGACGAGGGCATACTGCTTGCCTCTTATAGTCACTGGAGAGACTGGCCCGAATAGGTCCATGTGCAGCAGCTGAAGGATTCCATCAGTGGAAGGTGACGGAATAGGTGGATTGCTACTCTTTGTTTGTTTTCCCTTCAGACATGCTTCACAATTTCTGTCTTTAACGAACGATTCGTTGGGCAGTCCACTGACTTTGGAGTTCTTGGCTAGCTTGTTCATGGTCTTGAAGTTCAGGTGGCTGAGTCTCTTGTGCCATAGCCATCCTGACTTGTCACCAGATTTTGTCTGTGCTAGTAAGCAAGCCTCAGGTTCTACGGTTTTCCAGTCTGCAACATAGATGTTTTTTCTCCGCGATCCTGATAACACTGTTTTCCCTGTAGATTTATCAACAACAACACAGAAACCAGCGTCAAAGATAACTCTATTAAGATTATCACAGAATTGACTGATAGAAAGGAGATTATGTTGAAGTCCTTCAACATATGTTACTCTTGGAACTGAAGCAGTCCCAATGTTCAGCGTTCCGTATCCCCTTGTGTAGCCTTTTAGAATTGTCTCCAAACTCAGTGCGGGACCATCTTCTTGTACATAGTTGGTTAGCGAGCTCTTCGATATGTCATGTATCTTGAGCAACGCCGTCCACTATCCATGGGTCCTTATGCACTCGCAAAACAGAAGCATCTTTAGGTACCCTTTGGTTCAGTTGGGTCCTTACTGGTTAGTGGGTGATTTCGGAACCCAAATTTGTCTCGGGATCTTAGAAGTCTGAGACTTCTTCTTCTGAACCTTGTCAGCTTTCTTCTCCACAGGACTTGGAGATACTGACTTTTTGCTGATGATTTTGGGGTTCGGACGCTTTCTTCTTCCGAGTCTTTGCGCTTCTCCCGACCACCGGGCTCATAGTAGTACGAGCCGTCACGAGCCGGGTGCTCATACAGATGCCTCCTTGTACTGCTTCGCCCATCCGACCTTCTTGGTTCCCCACCGAGTTCGATCTCGGTGTCCCGGGGCCGGAACCTTTGGTCGGTTGTTTGTTGCCGCTTTCTCGGGCGAGGTGCGATTACTTTATGTTTGTTCTTCGCCTGAGGTGTGGTGTCAGCAGCTTGCACCTTTCCTCTGACGAACCTATCAGCCAGTGTTGCTGAGCTTTTGGAGGTAGAAGCTTCGTGGGTATAGCCAAGGCCTTCTTTCACAGCAGTTGGCCGTTGTGCTCTGAGCATGCTTTCTAGTTTCTCCTTAGCTCCCAGGTATTGTTCAGTCATCAGCCCTCTCCAGACCTCATCACTTCTCCTGAGAGAATCATAGTCCTTCTGTACGTCTGAGAGTTTCTGACTGAGTTGGGCTATTTCAGTCTCTTTCTCCAAATTGTCCTTGGTCAGGACTGAGATCTGAGTCTCTTGAAGCTGAGACTTAGTCATAAGAGATTCGATCTCTTCCTTGAGTCTCGTAACTAGATCCACTGACTCAGTAGAGACCTGACAATCAGTAGAAAGTCTCTGATTCTCAGCCTTTACCTGTTCTAGTTCCTGGATGGTTCTGCTGAACTCTCTGCTCAGCTGAATTTGTTCCTCTAGCAGGTCGTCATATGCTTGTACTATGTCCAAAGGGTCATCCGAGAGCGACCAAGTGTCGTGTGTGTTGTGTGAAGAGGAGGTTATATTAAGTTTAGAATTTACCTCAACCTCTTCTCCGGCCATCAGACACTGTTCAGCTGATTCCTCAGGAACCTTCTCTCCGACTTCAACAGCTATGAATGCAGCTTCATCCTCAGAAGAGTACATGAATGTATCCTGTTCAATTGAGTTGTCGGATATCTCTCCGGCTATGTAGGCCTGCCTCTTCTGGGCGAATTTATCTCTTCGGGCTCGCCGTTCGCTCTTTGAGCGGTTGAGAGTTCGGGACACGATCGATAGTGTCCCTCCTTCTTGCGGTTGTAACATGTGGATGTTCTGCTTTGCTTTTTCCAATTGAAGCTTTTGGTGGACTAGCAACAGCTCCGTGTTCCTGCATTCAGTAGAAGTGTTAGATTCTTCCCTTTTTGAATATTCTTTCTTACCGGGGGGAGAATTCTGTGATATTTCTTCAGCTTTCTGACTCTCTCCTTTTCTCTTTGGTATTTGAGAGCCATCAGTGCGAGCCGGTCGAGCACTGCACATTTCGATGTCTTTGTATCTCGCAGCTAGCTACTCCTCTTTCGGAAGAAATCTTTTTGCCTCCGGTTTCTTGACCGTTGCCTTGAAGGCATGATCGATTTGAGTGTCACCGGAGCACTCGGAACACTTCGAGGTAGACTATGCTCAAACTCCTCCGTCTTTAATTCTGAAAATATAACATCAGGAGTTAGAGCATTAAGATCAGAGCGACGTAAATAAGTAGCAAAAGGAAGCCACTTCTGTCGGGGTAGCGCTCTTATGATCTTTGTGTTCATCTCTTTGTTTGAGAACACCTTTCCCAGCCCGTTTATCACATTGACTTGATTCGTAAATCTGACGCTCAGCTCATCAATGGTTTCACTGGGCTCCATCGCAAAGGCTTCGAACTTTTGAAGATCTAATTCGAGCTTGTTTTCTTTAATCTGAGGAGTTCCTTGGCTCAGTACAGCCAGGGCGTCCCAAAGTTCTTTCGCCGTTTTGCAGTCCTGCACCCTCCCGAGGTGTGAGTCACTGAGTGTTGTCAGTATAGCATTTTGTGCGACTCGGTCAAGGTTATGCAGCTTTTTCTCTTCAGGCGTGAAGGCAGATTTGTCCTTAGGAACCTTCGGACCGATACGAGCACCTTCACCTTCCACTTCAGCAAACTGAACGCTGTCTATCATTGGAATGATGGGTCCGGTCTCTAGTACGTCAGTCATGCTGTCGTGCAGCGACGTAAGGTGTGCCTCCATTCTTACACGTGAGAACATCGGCACCATCCTGATACCTGACATGTCAGACATTATGTGAACGAGTATAAGGATGAATGAAGAGATGCTTGTGCAGAGAAAACGTTTTCAAGGATCAGTTCGAGAAGACCAGTATTTCAGAACAGGTGGTCAGTTGAACATCGTGCGCTCTGATACTAATTGTTGGTCCGGAGACAAATATGAGGTGTAGAGGGGGGAGTGAATACACCTGAGTACCGTTTCTTTTTATCGGTGAAGGTCAGCTGAAGCTGTTGATTGCAACTGATGAACAGTGCCAAATAAACCTTCGATCACGGGACAGAGTGAGTCAGCTACTGAGCTCTCCTACTGACTTTTGTCAGTACTTCGAAACTCAGTTGGAGACTTAAGTGTGCGGATAAGTGTGGGGCCCGAAGTTTGTCTCTTTTTGAAAACGTGTTTTTCAAATTAAATTCTTTTGGATGTGCGATTTTAGAAATACGTTTTATGCAAACTTATGATTTTCAAAGGTTTGTATGCAATAAAACAGTAAAGAACACAAGCAGTTTAACGTGGTTCGGATACGCAAGATCCTACATCCACGGTCCTGAACAGAGCAGGATAACTTGTTGATTAGTCTGAGCAAGTCTCAGCAAGGAAACTGTGTACAGGACAGATCCTTCTAAGTTATAGTCCTTAGCGACTTTACGATTCAAACCTAAGTTCGAAAGGGAGAGAAAACAGTTCTCCAACTAATGAAGGAGTTCTTACAATAAGAACAGTTCACTAAAAAATGAACTCCTTCGAATCTAAGCTATAAATCTGACAATGAGCTTAGTTAGAGAAGAAAGGGATCTAAAGACTCTAGAGAGAAGAACCACAAAAATATTCTAGTAAATGCAGATTCTTCGCTGGATGTTCTGATTGAGTTGCTAGAGTGTTTGAGAGCTTGAGCAATTTCCCTTTTTTAATTTCGTGCTTCGCGCTTGTGGACCTTCAAAATCTTCTCTATTTATAGATGTGAGCTATGGCATATGTCCGTTGGAGACGACGATGCCACGTGTCACAAGCTTTCAAAGAAAACGGCCATTAATTCGAACTTGTTGCAGCAGGGCAGTTAATTACTGTACATGAGAGCAGCTTTACTGTTTGGAGCAGGTAAGGCGTTGTCGGCTTCTCATTGGTCGAGGTTTGTGGTTGGTGAGAATGTCGGAGTTGACCGTTCAAACAACCTCGTATGATCTTCTGCTGAACTTTCGAAAAGACTTAAGTAGCTGGGTCGCTTTTACGTCGGATACGATGACCGCAAAGTCTCTCGTCTTCTTCGACCGAGTCGGCCGACAAGGAATGTAACTTCCGAGTAAGTCACCGGGCGATCGCGAAGGTACTTGGGCTTGCATGAGTTCTTCTGGCGATGACTTATCAGCTGCTGGATTGGCTTCTACTGAGGTCTACTCAGCTGATGACTGAAGAACGCAAGCGATTACACTGATGACGTGGGGTTCTGAAAAGTATCTTCGACAGAAGATCAGTCCAACAATTACCCCGTACAGGACTTAGACAAGAATATAAAAACGATTACAACAAGTCTAACCTATACATCAGCTAATCCTAACGACACATTGAACTACTGATATCAGGTTGGTTTTGGGATCTTCAATTCTATAGTACTACTATGATTTCCCCCAATTTTCTTTTAACCACGAACAGCTGAGTATCATCTACTGACTCATATCCAACAAAACTCTTGAAGTTGCTCCATGACCGGTCGAGAGTCCACCATTTTGTAGTCCAAAAACTTGGCGACTACAAACTTGTTGGTTCCTGCATCATCAGTACAATATTTTCTTTCAAGTGCCTCCCAAGTTGCCTTGGAGGTCTTTACATTTGCATATACACTGTATAGACTATCATCTAGTCTACTAAGCAAGAAGTTTTTACAGAAATAATCTGAAGTAAGCCAATTTTCGTAGGCTATGCGGACTTCAACATTCTCCTCGTTTTCACTTGGAGGAGCGGGTGCGTTCTCCAACAGCACGGTCGTGAACCCCAATGTTGTCAAATAGAACAACATCTTTTGTTGCCACCTTTTGAAGTCAGCTCCACCAAACTTGGTCGGCTTCTCGGCAGCTGGCAACACTCTTGACGAGTGCAGAGATGCCGTCAGGGTTGGGTTCGAACCCCCCACCACACCATGGTGGTTCACACTCCCAAAAGGGACATTACTCTGCAAGGCAGAGAACATAGCATTGAAGTTGAATGCCGAGTTAGTGACATTAGCACGGTTAAGTGCTATCCTTGCATTGGTGGAGGCGGACATGGCAGCAAGGGTTGGATTAGCAAAAACCGGAGTAGGTGTAGGGATAGACACCGGTTGGACCACATTGCCGGAGGAGGCAAAAACGTCTGAGGTGGAGGAGATGGTGGCAGCGGAGGCATTGTTGGTGGCGGCAGCGCCGGAGATAGCAGCACTTGAGGAAGACATATTGCAGTTTACTCGAAGCAGCTAATGTAAATAAGTTATTTCATTGCGATTGTAGAACACAAACTGCTATTACAAAGTAAACCGGTAAAGAGACTTCCAAAAAGAGATACTCTGGTGCAGCAGGAGCAATGCACCAAGCGCTGGATCAGGCCACCAATGCCAAGTCCAACTGTCAAGCCCACGGACCACCCAAAGGACCAATTGCCAAGATCCAAGATCCAAGTCCAAGTCCACGGAATCGGGCGCGGGCGCGCTGCGGCGCGGCCCGCTTGTGAGGCGGTCGGCGAAAAGGCTCGCGCGCATGAGCAGGTGTGGCCCAAGCCCACCACATATCACTTTGTTATCTCCTACTAAATTGTAGAGACTTAAATACCACACAAAACATCACACATTAATCAATGTGGGACATTGATTAATGTAATAACTCTCCAAAACCCGAATTAGGTACGTTTCTCCATTTTAGGTAACATATTAGTTTTGTCCCCCAAACTTTGAGCCACTATTTCTCACTCACCGAAAATCGGAATCGAGAAATTAAGTACACTACAATTATCTACTCGAAACGTAGATCGACGTCATATATCTCAATTCATAAATCGGATATATATCTAGGCTCGAAAAGACGATTAAACGGGCTAAATTTTGCCCAAATTAAATTAGCATTTAATGCTAATTAAATTTTCATAATAACAATATATTCATATATATATATATATATATATATATATATATTTCGATTTTTCCAACACCACTACAGTCCAATCTGGTCAAGTCCAAATACATTCACACCAAGATTCAATTATGATATTTAGGCACTCTACTTTTTTGGAGCAAAATTAGCAATAAAATAAAAATATTTATCATTTGCT
Organism: Lavandula angustifolia; assembly: GCA_028984105.1. NCBI lineage: Eukaryota > Viridiplantae > Streptophyta > Magnoliopsida > Lamiales > Lamiaceae > Lavandula > Lavandula angustifolia. The sequence continues at coordinate 8,240,358 of CM054823.1, read as the reverse complement.
AACCAATTTGGGACATAAAAATCTCCCAAACCCAATCTACTAAAATTTAGTGTTAGTAATATATCACCTCATATTTTATAGAATATTTTATCAATTTTCGTGATTTTTTTAAAGTGCTAAGAATTTTAAACTCTTTGTACTATTAGTTGCATTTTATGCGATTTCCTCTTAAATTTTGATGTGCAATTAGCTCCCAGATCATTAATAAGTTTTGTGCATTTTGATTCAGAAATTATGAAACGTAAAATTTGCCTCCTGAAGTAACTCTACCTTATTGCAAGTAAAATTTTAGCAAAATATTTAATTTCATTACTGAAGAATTTACTTTTCTGCTACTGGTTGGCCCAATGGAATTAGTTATGTAATCGTTCAGGAAGTTATTATTCCAACTTTTGCACGTGTTGACAAAATTTTATATGAATTTTACTATCGGCAGCAAATTAGTTAAATTTGAGAGCAATTCACACATTTTCATAATTAAGAGCACAAAGCTAATAAAACATTTAACCTTGGTTGAAATATTTTTACGCCACAAATCTACAACATAAGTTATAGAGCCAATGTAGACTAAATAGTAGAATTTTCAGTTTTGGGACGGGTTGGTTTTGAGGTATTACCACCATTGAATATTTATAATATAAACTTGACATTAATTTATGAATGATGGTAATGTCCTCTTCGATCCCCACAAACCAAACGTCAATAATAACTGGTAAGGTCCGGTCTACAAAAATCATGTATGAAAAGTAAATACCAGATTATCCAAAACAATGTTAGAATTATCTAATAATAATTAGATTATTAAAAGTAATTAATGCATGGTTAGTAATGAAAGGTGGCTTTAGGTCATGATGCATGTCGGTCATCATTTCTAAATTGAAGAGATGCATTAATTCATGTAAGAAGAGTTAATGGAAAGATGTGTCGTTTGGCAAATAGATGAACGGACACGGTGGCTCATGCATCTTGCATGGTTTCATGTTTAACAGTTAAACAAATCAACATGTTCAATTGATAATTCATCTCATCTGCAAGAGTTGTGTCGCTTAGGAAGGGATTCATGATAGTCTATAAATTAGACAATTCCCAATTGAGAAAAACATAATCACAACCATTCGAATACATTTTTCTTCTATTTCTTCTTTATCCCTCATTTATCCCACTACATACATATAGAATAATTAGTATCTCCTTAGTTATGAGATATCAAGTAGTTCGCTAGAATTACGAGAAGTAGTGTAACTACTCGTAATTGAGAAGTCGTTGTATCTTGGAGACGAGTGTTATAAACCGCTTGCACCGAGTAGCGGAGCATTATCGTCTTGTGGAGAAAGAGTTCAACTCTTGCCTCGACTAACATTGTAATCGCATTTCGACACACCGAGTAGCGGAGCATTATCGTCTTGCGGAGAAAGAGCATTAATTATGAATACTAAAGCAATGTTGAAAAGAATGATCGACATGAAAGATATGGGAATAACTGATGTAATTCTAGGGATTAAGATCTCTAAAACATCTGAAGGAATTACTTTATCACAATTTCACTATGTAGAGAGTGTGCTTAAGAAATTCAATGCCTTTGATTTACCTCCGGCTAAGACTCCTGTAGACTTACACGTAGCCAAAAATCGAGGAGATCCAATTTCCCAACTGGACTATGCTAGGGTCATTGGGAGCCTAATGTACTTAGCAAACTGTACGAGGCCCGACATTGCATATTCTATAAGCAAGTTAAGTCGGTTCACAAGTAATCCCGAAAAGGATCATTGGACCACACTTACTAGAGTTCTAAGGTATTTAAAATATATTTTAACTCATAGTCTGCATTGCACAAGATATCCAGTTGTGTTAAAAGGATATAGTGATGCAAATTGGATATCCGACACAAGAGATTCCAAGTCCACAAGTGGTTTTATGTTTACTATATGTGGATGAGCGGTGTCATGGAAATCCTCTGAGCAATCATGTATAGCACGATCTACAGTGGATTTGGAATTCATTACTTTAGACAAAACCGGCGAAGAAGCCGAATAGCTATGAAACTTCTTAGAGGATATTCCTTGTTGGGAAAAACATGTATCTCCCATCTTGATACATTGTGATAGTATGTCAGCAATAGGGAGAGCACAAAGTAGTATATATAATGGTAAGTTTCGACATATTCGTCGAAGATACAATACCTTTAGGCAATTGATCACTAGTGGAATAAAATATGTATTGACTATGTGAAGTCAAAAGATAATATTGGGGATCCGTTTATTAAAGGTATTAATCGTGATCTATTGTACAATGCAGTAAGGGGAATGAGATTAAATTCACACTAAAAAATTGCTCTTAATGGTAACTCTATCATGATGATTGGAGATCTCACGAACATGGCTCAAAGAGACAAATAAGTTAAGAATGTTCAAGTTGTGCACTTGGAAACACAACTACAAATTCATTCTCAAAACTGCCCCAAGTGCAAACCTGTAGCTTTGGTAAAGGGTAAGCGTATAAACTTTTAATGATTCATATAGCCTTATTGGTGGAGTATGGCAAAATACTCTTTATAAAAGATCACCTATATAAGTGAGAAGTAGAGAGAGAGAGAGAGAGACCGCTTCAAATAGAAAAAAGGCTTATGAATTCAAGATATGGTCCAAGGCCAAAATGGACACAACGTGAGAACGAAAGATATTGTATCTATTATTTTGTATGTGTATGTCTTGGTTTACACGAAAGTTGACCTGTTCAAGACATTGCGTTCACCGAACAACAAGTAAACCCGATAACATTATACTAAGGAAGGTTCAAAGCTAACAACTACCTATCCTGATGTAATAATAGGTCATTGAGACTTTGGTTTGCATAACATGTTTCATGTGGGGATTGTTAGAATTATCTAACAAAAGTTAGATTATTAAAAGTAATTAATGCATGGTTAGTAATGAAAGGTGGCTTTAGATCATAATGCATGTTCGGTCATTATTTTTAAATTGAAGAGATGCATTAATTCATGTAAGAAGAGTTCATGGAAAGATGGCCGTTTGGCAAATAGATGAACAAACACGTTGTCTCATGCATCTTGCATGGTTTCATGTTTAACAGTTAAACAAATCAACGTGTTCAATTGATAACTCATCTCATTTGCAAGAGTTGTGTCGTTTACGAAGGGATTCATGATAGTCTATAAATTAGACAATTCCCAACCGCGAAAAACACAACCACAACCATCCGAATACATTCTTCTTCCATTTCTTTATTATCCCTCATTTATCCCACTACATACATATAGAATAATTAGTATCTCCTTAGCCTGAGATATCATGTAGTTCGCCAGAATTACGAGAAGTTGTGCAACTACTCGTAATTGAGAAGTCATTGTATCTTGAAGACGAGTGTTATAGACCGTTTGCACCGAGTAGCGGAGCATTATCGTCTTGCAAAGAAAGAGTCCAACTCTTACCTCGACTAATGTTGTAATCGCATTTCGACACACTCCAATAACAAACAAGAGCGAGTTTGATGTTTTAGATAAGCCTAAGCTATAGAGCGATTGCATTTATAGTTCATGCTAAAGTATATAGTGATGAGTCTCCCCTTATGATGTAGGTGCGTAATATAATGCATTAACGCTATGAATAACACTCTTACCATCATTGCTTTAACTTGTTGCATAAACCGAACATCTATATATCTTCCTACCATTTGTAGCGCGAGTTGTTTGACAAATTATTTATACAAAAGAAATCAACAGATATCGTATTTATTATTGCATTGTGGAGTGTCTACTTTTTAAGAGGTTTGGACATTTATGGGCAAATCTACATGCATGCTATTGAGTGCGGATAGACTTTGGTGTCACACAATTATACTCCACTATTTGACATGTGGAATACATTTTAATTAAATAATCAAATCAAAATCAATTATGGTGGGTCACATATGTCACATGTCAACACCTTATAAAGTGTGACATACAAGGGAGTATATTGTATGACACACAAGTCTTTGTGTATTGAGTGTGGTTAGGTGATCCCGCTCAATTTTTATTTAATTATAATTATACATAATACATTTATGATATCATTTAAAATTTGATAATTTTTTTAAAAAAAATAATTCAATCCAGCATCCTTAATTGTCCCGTATTTATTTAGATTTTTTCAAAATAGGCAGCCTACTACAATTGTTATTTAATTAACTATTATGTACAATTAATTTTTTTTTCAAAAAAAATAAAAAAATTGTGGAATTTCTAAACATCATAAACCATAAGCAAAAACATCTTATGGTATGGGCCTAACAAGTGTAGGAATCTTTTGATCCATTTTTAAAGGACCACTACATGGTATATTTAAAAAATACTTTTGGTGAATTATGATCAATCCGAGTATATAAGTAGTGATTTCAAATCAAGTACTTAATTGTACTCTGACAACTTTACGTAAGACAGAGTTTGGTTTTTTTTTTTTTTTTTTTTTTTTGGAGTGAACGTGGAAAAATCTTTTAATTTAGGTTTAGGGATTATCTATGGTATGATATCTATGCGAAAACTTGTTATCATTCTTTTGTTTTACAAGAGTCCATTTTCGTTGTTATATTTTTGTGGTTAATTTAGTATAAATAGAACATTATGTGTTGTTTATAATTTATATTTATCATGGTAGTGAATAGGCCAAATTGAAGCCTCAGCAGATTGGGAGCTTCTAGATCTGGGTTTATAGGCGAAGAAGGACGTTGGTTAAAAAGTTTAATCATTTAATTATTGTATCCGACATAATGGAGAGTGAAATGAATCGTGAGTACAATCTATCACTACTATTAATGGCGACAAATTTCCTTGTGACAATTTAATACTCTAATAATTAATGCAATTGTCTATATCTCCAACGGCTACTTTTCTTGCCACCCTACACTTTTATACAAACCGCCTCTTTTCCTTCAAACCAAACTCTGATGGCTTTCATCTCCACCGACGCCGACCCGCCGCCACTGTTAATATCTCGAAACTTCAATGTCCAAAGACCTCCTCTACAAGTTCCCAGACAACTCTGCTTTCGATTTCGACTACGCCCAGAGCTCCATTTGGTCCCCTCTGCTCCCACGCTCAGCGCCACACGCCGGCGCCGGCGGGAATGACGAAGTTGGCTTGCTTGAAAACACCAAGAAAATAGCTTCCAGAATGAAAAGGAAATTCACCGATGCTGTGCTTAATAATGTCAGCGGATGCACCAAGATGAAGAAGAGAAAGAGGAGGTCTTTTGGCTTCTCTCCGGCTGCTCCGCCCCGCCGAGGTACCACTTTTTCTACACAGAAACAAGTCACATAATGAATCACATTAATTACATGATCTTTGTGTAGGCATGGACTAAAGTGATGAAGGCTGCCGTCAAGCATTTCAAGAGAAGGAGGAACACCAAGAAGAATCGGAATCTCGACGAAGATATTTCGAATTTCTTGGCAGAATCTTGATTGGTATTTATTTTCTGTTCTTGATCATAATTTCTAATTTAGAATCATAATTTCTCTTCTTGATCATAATTTCTAATTTAGAATCAAAATTTATGTTCTTGATCATAATTTCTCTTCTTCTTCTTAATAAAAAATGTAAGATTCCGCAACTTTATTCAGACTGAAGTCCCAACAATCTGAATTAAAAAAAAAAGAAAAAAAAAACACAATATTTCTGTAATTTATACTTTCTTACTAATTCCAGCAGTATTTAAGCATTTGGTTTTAACGTTTTGTAACATAATATAAAGATCCCCCACGAATGTTCAATGATTTTCAAGAACAAATAAAAGAAAACAAACTGCAGAAATACTGTAAACAGCAAACTAAGTCGACAAAAGAAAAATATTTTTAACTTGGCTATCCTAGAGTAGTTTACAGGTTGCAGTTTTGTACCCTGGTGCAGCTGCCAATGGCATAACTTCCGAGTCATTTGGCATCACTCTCGTAGTATTCTTCTTCGTCGTTAGCATCTTCATCTTCATAGTAGTACACATCATCGTCATCTTCATCTACATAGGCGTCCTCATTGTCACTGCCACACTCATTATCCTTTTGTCCTCTTAAACTCTCTTGAATACGATCTCTAATGGCTGTTCCCTGAGAAAAACACAGAAAGTGCGGAAGATAATTAAAATTGGCAGAAAAAGTTATGCATTCAACTTCATAATATTACTGCTTACCATTTTATGACAATGTTCCTCAAACATCTCGAGAAACCCAGCAACCCATCGATCAGCATTTTCAACCCAGATATTGGGACTCATGCTGGCTGTTTTTGTGACGGTTTGTATCTGAAAGATGAAGGATTTAAATGAACGCATGCAACACATGTAGATGATAATCGAACTTTTCCATGAGAAGAAAGGGTTATAACCTTCTCTCCAACTTTTTCTTGTTGTTCCTTGACTTTCTCTTGCAACTTTTTCAGTCTCATATTCACCCTTAGGCGCTTTTCCTGCCATGTCAAAAAGAATGATCTCATAAGAACACGAGACCCACTGAAAATTATCACCCTTAGGTGCATTAAATCAATTGAGAGCAGCAAACCAAGATATCAGAAGTATCATGCCTTAACATAACTGACATTAAGGTCCTTTCTTGAATATCCACGGTCTAAATTGCGTATCACATATTGATTATAATCCTTCACTATCCTCATAATAATATCTGAGGTTGAAATTCCTTCAGTCCTTTTAGTTTCCTTAAATCGTCCAACAGCTTTCACCTGCGTATGATCATTACAGCATCCGAATTGCAAAAGAGACATCAGTAACTGGGATTCCACAAATAAAAGAAATATGTGGCATAATGCATTGCTTACAAATTCATAAACATCATTTCCAGCTCCGCTAGCATCTGCATAACTGAAAAAGAAAGTTACACACCCTAGGGGGGTAAATGCACAGTTACTGGAAGTTGAAACATATTTAAACCATACTTATGTCAAAATCACTAAAATTGGCTGCAATGATGTTATCATTAAGATTTAACGATAAAAGAATTTTTTCACCATTTCAAACAATACAATGAAAAAGTTTTCCTCCGAAAAATGTGGATGCATAATCATGTAAATAAATGACTCTCAGATTGGACATCAAATTCAATAAATCCAATGTACATTATCTGTATTATTCCGTTAAAATATTCATGCTATATCCACAATCTACATCCACTACAGACAATTCCCATGACAAACTTTGGGAGGGAGAGAAAATTTGGATGACTCAATCAGGCTATCATGGGTAGAATATGTTGAAAGCCATTATGCTGAACAATACGAGAGCATGTCAACTTTAAGCGTTTTCATTAGTTTTACAAAGAAACAGATTTAGATTATTGAAGGTATCATTTTCAGAAATAAGACTAGCCAAAGTCTAGTTCAAAGCCCATCACTTAAAGGTGTTTCATTTGGTACCGATATGAAAACTAGTGCATAACAGATAGAGGGAGGAGGGGGGATATACTGCTGATTACAGGGAAAATATGTCTAAATGAGATCGGTAATGTTAAGACAGACTTTTCCATGAAAACCCAGTGCAGGGAGTTGAGCACTTCAAATGATTTAACTCAACTCAAACTGCAGATCCATGGCACATTTGTAAGGAATTCATATTACATATCCCATATCAAATTGCCATATCATCAGATCTCTAATAAAGGAAACAAATTAAAGAAGCACAGTACATCTTGTCAAATACTTCATGTAACCTTTCAGTTCTGAAAAGGAAGGTAGATCAGAAACTCTTACGGAAGAGAATCATGAGCCACATAATCTATTTGGTGCTAGTCAAGGAACTCTTGATTTATCACCCATGGGGCATCAGAAATAACCTCATCCACCCACCTACCATTGCAAAAGAGAAAAACTAAATGTTAAATTACAGATAATCTCCAGTCAGAAGAACCACAAAGCAGTTACAAATATAACACTAACTATTCGCTCAACTTCTCTAACATCCAGGACACACGTACAACATGACTGCTGGCATTCAGATGCAAATAATTAGAACATTAAATTGTAAGCAATAATCTCTCAAAATAATATGTGTCTGGATGAGATATTCTGACATGATACAGAAGCATAGAGAACAAACTACTGCTTCATGTATGAAACCACAATCTAGTGGCTGACCAGATTAAGTATCACCAAGTGAATCACCATATGCAAACTAAAATAAACATGAAGTTGCACGAGGAAGGTAACAAACTTGCAATGACGAAGTGATTCATATCGCTCGGATTCAGTCATAACAGTCTTTCCCTTGTACTTATGCGTAGTTTCAGCATTGCAGCATCCAACAAGCAAGTACGTATTCGGAAACCTACACAGATACATGGCAGTACAAACAAAGTATCAGCACTTGCAATAAACATAAAAGATAGCACAACGCCACTAGCACCACGCATGAACTGAGGATAAAAGCAAGATCTAAAACCAAATAAAAAATTCAAGTCTTGCCTCTAACATCAATTTCATAAAAACATTCATCAAATCAGCCCAACAAAGAGAGAATTCAAAGCGCAAAGAACTGAAAATAATCCTTCACTCCTGTTCAACAACGAAAAAGCAAAACTAGATGGACATAACAGGTTTGCGTTACAGCATCTCCCCCACCACCCACCATTAAGATAAGAATTCAAAATTTCATGAAACAAACACCAGCTTAAAACGATTGAGTAATACATAATCCATAAGAAGTCCAATCAGCACCATAAATCACACCATCTTCGCATACAAAATCGAGCTAGTAGAACGATGGCAAATGATCGCATATTTAGATAATAAAAGCTAAAACATCAGAGACGATGCCAGAAAACGGACGACTTCTTGGCTTGTTCAAGGGAACGAGCATGACCGAAGTGGAAGAGATCGTAGATTCCATCAGCGTAGACGCGTACAGGACGGTCTTCTGTGCCACCAACGCCGTTAATTGTGCTTGCAGCATCGTTGGTGGTCTGCCGCGGCTCCTCCGCTTTTCCGATGACTCTATCACCCATCGCAACCCTTCTCTTCTCTCTCTCTAAATCTACATGTGATTGGGGTATTATTTATTTCAATTTCGATATATATCTATTTTCCTTTTAGTGGGAAATCATGCCGACATTACCCGTTTAGGGTGCCTTCAACATTAAAGTCATATCTCCAACTTTTTACTCGTATCTCCAACTTTTTACTCGTCAAATTTTTAAATTTATCAATTTTTTAATATTTTTTACTTCAATCATAAATCTATTAATTCAATTTTTTTATGAGTCCCATTATTATATACACACAATTATTAATCAATATATCTATATTTATCTATATATATTATACTAACTATTTTTTATTCATCATATTATTAATAAATAATAATAATAATTAAAATGCTTTTTTAATTCATATAAAATTTAATTATAATTAATTTTGAAAACAGAAATTATATAATTAAATTTAAAAAAACATGGTTAACAAGAAATTACATAAATGAAACTAAAAAACACAATTAAATATGATAAAATACATAAAGAAACTACATTGATGTGTATTGCTGCCAAATGTGCTCCGTCAAGTCTGCTTGAAGGCGAAAATGAGCTGTCTTATCAGTCAAATTATCATAATTTCGAATGTAATCTGCATACCCATTATTTGAACTCATGGTTATGTCGGGCGGAGGAGGTGTATCTTCATCAGACCAAGTAACCGCTGCTTCCGTCCCTTCATTCTCAATGATCATGTTGTGCATAATAATGCACGCATAAATTATTGCGGTCAAATCTTCTTTGAAATAAGATCTTGCAGGACATCTAATTATTGCCCAGCGGGATTGAAGCACTCTGAACGCTCGTTCTACATCTTTTCTTGCAGATTCTTGTCTCTCCTTGAATTTTTTTTTCTTTTATCATCTTGTGGTACCGGAAAACTCTTGACGAATGAAGCCCATTCCGGATATATTCCGTCTGTCAAATAATACCCTTTGTCATACGTCGTTCCGTTCACCGTAAAACGAACTTCTGGTGCGAATCCATATAGAACAGAATTAAATAATGGTGATCCATGAAGAACGTTGATATCATTACTAGATCCCGCAACACCGAAAAAAGCATGTCATATCCACAAGTCTTGAGATGCCACTGCTTCTAAAACTATTGTGGGAACACCGTGATCGCCTCTTGTAAACATGCATTTCCAAGCGACTGGACAATTCCTCCATGTCCAATGCATACAGTCGAGGCTCTCCAACATTCCGGGGAAGCCATGTCTTTCTTCATGCATCTGAAGCAACCGTTGAATATCTTCGTTAGTTGGCATCCTCAAATATTGAGGACCAAAAACTTCGACAATGCCATGGCAAAATTTATGGAGACATTCCAATGTTGTACTCTCGCCCATTCGCATGTATTCATCGAGTGAATCACCAGGAGCCGCATACGTCAGTTGACGAATAGTTGCAATACTGAGCCTAGATTTGTAGCTCATTTATCCATTTAATTTGTGCGTTTTATGTTATGAAATTGCAGACAAGTAGCCTGGATTTAGAGAAAATAGGGAGAAAAGATGGTGCTGTTGGATCTAGAAGTCTTCTGGCCGAGATTGATGGAACTGCCCAGAAGACCGGAGAAATGGCCTGAAAATAGGCCAGAATTAATGCAGAATCCATTGGGCCGAAAATTGAGAAGAAAAATGCTGAAGCAAGCCCACTAACCCGGCCCACATCATTCTGGCAAGCTTATGGCGGGAACTAGGGAGCTAGAAGCTACAGCATGGCCTTACTTTGACCAGCAACCCATACCTGCAACAGTTCTTCCCACTTACCAAATCCAGATATTTTGTGAAGACTAAAAGGGAGGGAACGAAGCTGATAGAAAAAACTTTTCATACTTACATTTTCTATGGATGTAGCTCGTTCCTCTCTCTAGAAAACTCTCTAAAATTTCCACCATTAATGTAGTTTCAAAAAACATCTTTACTTTTCTGCCTAGAATAGCTTGAAGCTCTCCAAGGAAAAGACTTCCTTTTGTGAATGTTATCGGTCAGCTTTATTTACAGTTCTTAAATTCAGTCGTTAATGCTTACATTTACTCTTTTATATTCGTTGTTAAGTTCCTCTACTATTCACAACTAAGTTAATTTATTGCATGCTTTCTGACCATATCACGCCTTTACATATAAATGTCTTTGCTTTCGTACGATGTTGTCTCTTGTTATTTTTAGTTAAATGTCCATGCTAGTTCTTTGTTGTTTTACGAAAGTTTGTTGTTTCAACCTTAAGTTTCAGATCTGCTTCATACTTTATTTTTACATGCCTAGTTTTACGTCCTTAGTCAATATATGTAGCTAATTTCCCAAATCTGGCCGAGGTAATGAGACACCACCCGTAAGAATCCGTGAGATGTGAAAACGTGCTTGATAATTAGTTGAGTAAAGGTTTTAGTTGAACTCTGTTTGAGATAGTTGAGAACTGCTTAGATCTGATCAACCTGGGCAGGTACACCTCTTTCTGGGCAGACGTAGGCTAGCTGGGTTTTCAGCTTTGAATGCTAAACATCGGTAGATGCCTTGATTTGGTTCCTTTGTTCTTAATGCTCCTTAGTGCCTCCCTTGTCATTGCTAAACAAGGTAGGGTAGTCACCTGGGTAGGGAACTGTTTCTATGCTCAACATGACAGTTCCAGCGTAATAGAAGGAATGGACGCCCCTGTGCTCAACACAACGTCCTAGCCAGATAACCTTAACTAAAACTGATTCACATAGTAATCTAGGATCGGACAGGGGGTAGTGTGAAATTACCTTAGCTGGATTGCTTTTATAACTTGTTATTTGATTGTTGATTATTTTATGTTATCTTTCTGCCTAATTATAGAACACCCAAAATTTATGGTGGCTGCTAGCCAAACCCTTTAGGTCAGTAGAATTTATTGCTTAATCACCCGTTCCCTGAGGATCGACCTCTTGCTTGTCACTATACTTGTCCAGTATAGTTTATGCGCAGGTGTTCTTACTTATAAATTTATTTGGTCCGCGCGGTTCTAACATCGACGAAACTGCGTGTCCATCAAGTACATTCCTGAATGGGTGATAGCCCATTCCGACCACATGCGTCTTGTCTCTGTTGGAAATAGGTTGAGTGGTTGCTCAATGCATCAACAATGTCTAGGAATAACTGTCGGTGCATCCGAAAACGACGACGAAATAAATGTTAGCCAAATATTGGAACATCAGCGAAATAATCACGAACAAGACGATCATGACCGCTTTCGCGCTCTCGATTCACATATCTTCGACGTGAACCTCTTGTTCTGCGGGATGATCCAGAGTTCTCTTCTGCATCAGCAAGAACAATCATCTCTCAGTCAAATTCATCTTCCGCCGAGTCTATAATCAGATCTCTCCATATTTGTCTATATTCATCCTCACTCGGAAGATTAGACATTTTTGCTAAAGTGTTTATGATATATTTTTTCCGCACACATTACCTTCAAATATATAGCCTATCCTTCCTCCATTTAAGACAGCATGGTGGTGCCAATAATGGAGCCTGCTATCACTGTTGATACATTTATGATAAACTTGCCAATAATAGTGTTAATGCTCCATGAATAATAATGACAGTCCACTTGCCCAACTTGGAACAATAATGTTACAACCACTTGCCCATATGTCAGTCTGGTGTTTCAATAATGCTATTGCAATGAGATGACAAATTTTAGCGAAATAATGCTACTACAAGATTGCTTTCATTTTGTTTGAACACATTTTATTGTTCTTTGAAAAATAATATCAAGGCGGTATAAACAATTCGAATTGCAAATAGAAAGTTTTTATAGATAAAAGGAAAATACCAATAATTGTTCCATAAGCTATTACAACAAGATGGCATCGCATAGAGCCTTCATTGAAAAACATAACATGAGCAAGGAAAATAAATTAAAGAGTAGACAGTCATCCATGTCTAGATTACAACCACCCGCGTCTTTGTTTGATCTCATTCGACATTTTGGCAAAGTTGAAAAGCATTGCATCATTGAAGTTACTCGTATCCTATTTGCAATAATCTCATTCTTGTAGTTGAAGATCCATATCTTTTTGCTGCATTTCCTTGTTTTTTTGCTCAATTTCCACATTTTTTTGTTTCATCTTCTCGTTGTGTATTTCTTGTAATTGATCCCATCTGACTGGATCAACCTGACCTGCATGTGCTTTGGCTTTTGCTTTGGCTTTGGCTTTAGCCTTCTGCTGTCCCATTGGACGTGTTCGAGTTGATTGTGCATCGCCAGAGGCGTGACTTCCCGAGTCGGATGTTTTTGACTTCTTGCGAGCACTACTAGCCATTGCTTCAGGGTTCCATTTTTCTGCCAATGTCATTACCTTCTATACATGGAGGTACTTGAACTCTTTGTTCGAGTACTGGATGCGCCACTTAGCTTGCACAGCCTCTAAGACATCTTCGTCGCTTTGCCCACTTTCCCGATGAATAAAGAAATTATTATACCATTGCAAAAATAAATTTACATCAGGAATGACACGATAATAAGCCGATTTTACAGCTTCAGGTAGCCGGTTAGTAGTATCGGTCGGCCTATGATCGTTGTAATATGCCGCCACTTTTTCCCAAAATACCTTCATTTTTTGTTGATTTCCAACTCTTGCATCGGTGCTCACGGTGCACCAAGATTTAGCTACACATTTCTCCTCATCATGTGACCAAAATGTCCTACCCTTTTTAGGGGGTGGAGTAATTTCCTGGACATGATCATCTTCATCTTCATCGACAAGGCTAGTATGTTCTACCCCCGTTTGTGAAGAATGTTGTGGAAATTGAGAACCCGAATATTGAAATGGTACTTGTTGCGAATCAAAAAAAGAGCTTCCGGAATTCGGTAGCATTCCATATTACGAAAATTGATGATATTGTGGTGGAAATTGAGAATGTGGTGCAAGTGGTGGAAATTGTGAAAATTGTGGATATTGAGGATATTGAGGAAATTGTTGATAGTATTGTGGGTTAGGACTATGGGACGAGTGAGATTTTTGAGAATTCGAATTTTGAGAACTTGAATTTTCGGCCATTTCGAGAGAGAGAATATTGAGCTATGAAATTTTTTGGGATGTAAATATTGGAAATGTGTGATATGAACTTTTGCATACAAATAATTATATATAGAACTTTTTTTACCGTTATAATTTATAACGTTAAAATTTATAAACTTTACACAATTGGAAATTTAATGAAGAATTAATGTTTGGGAGAGAGAAATTTAATGATTGGGCAACTCTCTCGAGAAACAACACAATTGTCTCAACGTTAATTAATATATCCCACTCATAGAAAATGTGGCGCGGTTTCATAGAAAATTTGGCACGGATTCATAAAAAATGTGGCACGGTTTCTCATGGATTTTAATCATAGTATATTTTACTGATAAATGCATGCATAGACTCATTAGTTTTAGAGTTACTCAATTATAATGTATTTTTATTTTTATTTTTTCAGATTTTGAGTAGGTACGTATTGGTAGGAAAGGTTAAATCTAAAGAAATTGAAGCTGCATAATAAGTACGCCCACGGTATGTATTTAAAAATCGTGGGATATTTAATATAGTAAAATACTCCATATGAATCAGATTAATTATAATTAATATGTAAATAGTGGCAATATTTAATTGGTAGGTGTGGCATGGGGAGACGTAAAATATATCCCATTACATTTGGGAGAGAAAAATACTGGTTGTCTCAACTCAACTCCTATAAAATATATCTCACTCGAGGCAGCGTGCGTGCACACGCCACGCACCTTCTGTTGTCCAAAAATGAAAAGCCAACTCTTTATTTAAAGAGTTGGCTTTGCCATGTCATCTCCTTCACACCCACTCCAATGGAAATTATTTTCAAAGCCAACTTTTTTCACTTTTCAAACCTCCCATTGGAGGTACCCTTATGCCTCTTCTGGCTCTTCTCTTGTTTGTTAGTAGTCACAAAAAAAATGAAATTCTTAGATTTAAATTTCTCAATTTGAATAGTTTAAGAAGAATATTTCGTAATTGTTGTTAGAATGTAGTAACTGGTAAATATTAGGAATATATTTTGGGAATTAGGAACATATTTCAGTCATTTGATCGAGTCATCTTGCGATCCAGATCGTGAGTTCACTTAAAAAATCTCGATGTACTTTTGTTCAATTCAAATTTTGGGGAAAAATCATTTTTTGTCCATTATATTGGCTTATGTCCGCTTTTAGTCTGTTATGTTGGTTATGGTCAATTTTGGTTTATTAGGTTGGTAAATAGTCAGATTTTGGTTAGTTAGGCAAAATTGGACAAAATTATCCAATTTAAATCCTTTTCGCGCGTGTGCACACCCCAAAATAAGAAAAATAGATAAATTATCACGTACAAAAATATTTAAAAAATATTCTCATGTTGTGAAATTAAAAAATATATTTTATTTTTATTTTTATTTCTAAATTATCGGTGTGTATACAAAGGTGAAAAAAGAACTAAATTTGGATAACTTTGTCTAATTTTATAAAAGAGATCAAAATCAGATTGTTTACCAACCTAAATGAATTAAAATTGTTCCTGACCAACATAACAAAGTAAAAGTGAACAAGCGTCAATGTAATGGACAAAAATTGATTTTTTTTTCCTTAAATTTTCCTAACCTTTCATCTTATGTTTAATTACAAAGTTATTTCTCTCTCCCAAACTTAGATTTCAGCGCTATTTGTCACGTGCGCAGAATTTCACGTGCAGCACTAGCAACTTCACATTACCTCGAAGCTTGCTAGTCAACCTACCTACATTCAAATACACTTTTAGAGAGAGAAAATTAGAGAGAGAACTCTTGGAGAACGCTTGTATATTACTCAAGACTTTGATGATTTACAAATGATCATACCTAGGCTATTTATAGCCATCACTTTTCGAATGGACGGCTGAGGTCAATCCGATCTAAGGGTCTACATCAACCATCTAGATTCTTCCATACAAATCATATCAATCACCTATCAATCATATCAATCACCTAGATCTTTCCATATTGATCTAGGTTGTATTTACACACTTAGAATCTTCTACAAGTATCTATAAGCCTCCAAAAAGGAAAACCTAGAAGCCTAGCCCAAGACTAGCTTCTAGTAAAACCCGGACCACTTGGCTCAAATCTCCGCAACATGCCCGATAGCCCCTCTCGAACAAGCGGCCCATGACATTCTCCCCCACTCAATTTGACGACGTCCTCGTCGCATCCACCTTGTATGCTTTGAGCTCTCCTCCTTCTAGCATCGGCGCCTGCCTTTGCCAACTTCACCAACTCCGTGTTGGTCTTCACTTGAGCAATCTTGAGCCTCGCGATCCCTCGATCGTCTTCAATGATCATTGATGCCCTCCTCAAGCCTTGCCTTGCTGCACCACCCCTCCGGGTGATAGACGTCTCGTCTCCCGTTGGGTCCTTATTGGAAGATGTCTTTCCTCGATCGTCTTCCGAGGTTGTTTGTTTGGCCTCCCGATCTCATCTAATAAGTGCAACGCCAAGACACGTCTCTCTATCTTCGCTTCTTCCCTTGCTAACGGCACAACGCTTGGCTTGCCACCCTCCATGGTGAGCAAGATGTTGGCACAAGGAATCGGTATGGTGTTGACTCGATCCACGAATGCCATACCAAGCACCATTAGATAATCATCCATGACCACAATAGAAAAGTCAACACGGCTACTCCACGTGCCAAGGTCTACCTTGAAGTCATAAGCCACTCCCATCAGTGGACTAGGCGCCGAATTGACGGCCTTGAGCATTTCCTCCCGCTTGGTATACTTTATACCCAACTTCTTTGTCTCTGCGACGTCCAAGAAGTTGTTGGATGTTCCGGTATCCACAAGTGCCTTCTCCATTTGTCCACTGATGTTGGCCTTTATGTAGAGACTCATCTTCCTCTTTGATGCCTCTCCTTTCTCGTTGATGACGCCGAGAATTTGGAGCAAACCGACCTTCACCGGTGTCTCCCCATCGTTCTCGGACTCTTCCGTCTTGTCATCCCCTCCCTCGAGTAAGGCGGACAACTTAAGCTTCGTTGAGCAGTCCCTCACGACGTGCGGCCCATTGCAAAGGAAACACTTGAGAGCATGTCTTTCTCTACCTATCTCCGTCGGTGCTCCTCCCCTTCTCGGTCTTGCGGTGCTTTGGAGGACTCCCATTGTCATGGTGGTCTCCCCTACTCATTGCCTTGTCCTCCCGATCATTTGGTGGCCTTCGGTCCTCCGACCTTGTGAACTGTGTCAAAGACTCAGCGATGGCAATTGCAGTAGTTAGGTCTTGCGCTCCTCTCCGTTGGATCTCTAACTTGACCTAGTTTTGCAACCCATCCTTGAAGGCAAACAGAGCCTCCTTCTCCGGATAATCTGGAATCTCCAAAAGCACATCACAAAACTCTTTAACATAGTCGCAAGTCGTACCTTTTTGTGATAGATGTTGCCACTTGGCTCTCGCCTCTTCCTCGACATTGTTCGGATAGAATTGTCGCTTGATCTTCTTCTTGAACTCCCTCATCCTATGTCTCAATGGTACCAGTTCCTCACTCGATGTCACCACACTCCCTCCTCCACCACACAATCACGGTGTCCTCTAAGTAGAGTGCGACACTGTCAACCCGATGGGCGTCATCATCTACGTTCAACGCCTTGAAGTACCTTTCAAGGCTCCACAAGAAGTTTTCCAGCTCCTTCGCGTTCCTCAACCCTTTATACGCCCTTGGCCTTGGAACATCAACCCGTCCAGAGTTGGCAACCACGTTGGTTGGGTAATGCTCCCTCCTTGAGAAATTTCCCATTTGTAAATGATTAACTCATCATTCACGTCCCTCAACTCCGCTTGAGTTTTCTCCAAGTCGGTCCTCAACGAAACAAGTCTAGCCTCGTACATTTCCTCCAACGACCCGACGCGATCCATAAGCTTGGTCAAGACCTCGTTCAAAGCACCTTGCATCTCTCCACGGATCTCGTCCCTTCCCTTGTCGAGACCTCGATGTGTTGGTCTATCTCATCGAACTTGTTTTACCCCTCGCCAACCGCTAGCTCGACCCTCACGAGCCTAGTGTTAAGATCCGCCATCACGTCCCAAGAACTTGCCCTCTTGGCCTTGGTTTGCTTCATGACCTCCACATTCTCCATATTCGCAGCTTCACTCGTACCCGCTATTTCTCTCGTGTGCTCGGACCGTGCTCCAACCAGAGCTCTAATACCAACTACCACGTGCGAAGAATTTCACGTGCGGTACTAGCAACTTGACATTGCCTCGAAGCTTGCTAGCCAACTTACCTACACTCAAACACACTTTTAGAGAGAGAAAGTTAGAGAAAGAAGCTCTTGGAGAATGCTTGTATATTATTCAAGACTTGGATGATTTACAAATGATCCTACTTAGGTTATTTATAGCCACCGCTCTTCGAATGGATAACCGAGATCAATCCAGTGTAAGGGTCTACATCAACCCTCTAGATCATTCCATACAAATTATAACAATCGCCTAAATCTTTCCATATTGATCTAGGCCTTATTTACATAACTAGAATCTTCTACAAGTATCTACAAGCCTCCAAAAGGGAAAATCCTAAAAGTCTAGCCCAAGATTAGCTTATAGTAAAACCCGGCCTGCTTGGCCCAAATCTCCGCAACATGCCCGATAGCCCCTCTCCAACAAGCGGCCCGTGACATATTGTTGCGGCTATTTCTTCAGATTTGGAGATTGAATCTTTGATTATTCAATCGATTTACAAATATTATCTGCTCAAAACAAGCATGTTAATCTATTATCTTCATCAGCACATAACTCAAAACTGAAAAGTAAAAGCGCGATTGACCTCTTATGCTTCTTCACGCCATCCAAAATAAATTGAAAATCCAACCCTTCAACGGAAGCCCCTTAAACAATAAGCAAAATTCTTAAAATCAAGTCTAGTACAACCAATGTTTTCATAACTCGGGGAGCATATGATTTTCATGAGTTAAACGCCCCTGAACCTAGAAACTCAGTAGACCCAAACCTTGTCACTAAATTATTTTCGTGATAACCTGGTACTACATAAAATGTTTAACCATCCTATCTTGTGTACAGAAGTACTCAAGAGGAAGAAATGCGAAAAAGACGATCTTGGTTAGATAATTAGATGCTCACTCATCTAATTTAATCATCAGTGATCCCTTAGCAAGTGTAAAAACAAGATCCAAATTTTGTCAAGGAAAATGTGCTCTATATTCATGTTTCCTGTTTATTGAAGAACCTCAGTCTATAGAGGATGCACTGCAAGATGCTAACTGATAGAAATTAGAAAGGAAGAAATTGTACCTTCCTCCACGTATGTTATAATCGCTTTGATTGTTGCTCCTGTTCAGATCTTCTGATATGTGTCCCGGCCTTTTTATTCCTCCGTGTGGTCAGAGAACTGAAGAAAATAATATTTTCTCTCTCTTAAACTCGCGTGTAGAAAAACGTGTGAGTAAGAATGTGCGTTCTTAATTATAAACGGAATACTAATATATATAGACTTCAAAAGCCAATATTATATTAATATTTATAGCTCATTAATTTAATTATACTTCTAATGAGCTTCCAAATAATAAGCCCATAATATAATTAATTAATCTATTGGGCTGTTAATATTTATCAATTAATTGGCCCAGCGAATTAATTCCATATAAATAACATTATTAAGTAATGCAAAATGCATTAATCTATTAATAATGATTTCGAAGAGACAATAAATAACTAGACAAATAATTGGCCAGATCAGGGATCTAATACAAGAAATAAAGTTGGACCTCAAATTAATTAATCATCTATGCTCAGCCCCTAGCAAAATTAATTAATAAACACAGATCATTCCACTAGAGAATTCGTGCTTACTTACCCCTTTATCTCAAATTGAGCAAGGGCTTGTATTTTAGACTTAATCGATCCCCGTATCTGTTAATTAATTAAGCTCACCGACAACTTAAGTTATCTTATTATATTCCTGAGTAGTACCACTCGATCTTATTAACACATCTGAACTTAATCAACCGACCGGGTTTAGTGTGATAATCTTTACGAGTTCCTTAGGGGATATTATCAACACATTTTACTAGGATATGGTTGCAAGATACAGACAACCAACCTGAGCCACAAAAAACTACTAACACCCAAGATACATAGATCCGGTCGCGATGGCGTTCACCATAGTAGGTCAAAGTAATAGATAGCCAAATGTACTCAGCTGAAGTCTTATCAAGCTTAAGACCAGCTAAGTCACCGAGATCTTGATTCTCCACTAAGGTCAGTCAGGAGAACACATCTCACTGTGATCCATCAATACACTACTTAAGTGTACCAGTAAAGACAAGCAGCCAAGACAAGCCACTTCTTATCTAAACTGCAGCTTAAACCGACAACTTATCCTTAAGTTGTCTCAGCTGTGATAACTATTTATATCTTGTCAATTCAACTAATTTGTGTAGTCTTCTGTGATACCCGACACACTACACAAATCTAACTTTTATACAAGATAAAGGATTACATGTGCAAATATATATTTATCAGATAGGAGAATAAAATAGTGGTAAGGACAAAACACATTGTATAGAAGCTTAAAAACTGCTTCCATTATACAAAATTCCAACAATTCTCCTACTTATACTAAAGCAAACTTTTAGTATACAATGTATCAGTTCTGGTACTAACTAGTACTCAACTGTCTATCATATCTATCATTGCATCTTCTCCCACTTATACAAAAATTTTTGTTGTCCTAAGTGGGGGGCATCTCTACCACTCCTAAGCCACGAACATGCTTCTTGTAAGTCGAGAGTGGTAAGCTCTTCGTGAAAGGATCAGCTAGGTTGTCTTCAGTTCTAATTTCGTTAATCACCATGTCTCCTCGATTTATGAATTCTCGTATAATGTGGTACTTTCTATCTATGTGTTTAGACTCCTTGCGAGATCTGGGTTCCTTTGAATTTGCCACTGCACCCGAGTTATCACAATAAATTGTGATAGTTTTAGGAAAATTCAGAACAATATCAAGATCCTGGAGGAAATTCTTGAGCCAAACAACCTCTTTCGAAGCTTCTGAAGCAGCCACATATTATGCTTCCATGGTTGAGTCCGCAATGCATTTCTGCTTTGCACTCCTCCATGAGATGGCTCCACCTCCTAAGGTAAACACATAATCCGAGATATACTTCTTCTCGTCTTTGTCAGCCTGGAAACCCGAGTCTGTATAACCCAAAGGCACTAGACTGTCTGACTGGTAAACAATTATGTAATCTCTAATCCGTTTAAGGTACTTGTGAATATTTTTAACCGCAGTCCAATGCGCTTGTCCAGGATTAGACTAATATCTTGAGACCATGCCTATAACATATGAGATATCTGGCCTAGTTCAAAGCATTGCATACATGAGGCTACTGACAGCGGAAGCATATAGTACTAGCCTCATACTTTCTATCTCTTCAGACGTTTTAGGGCACTGATTCTTGGATAGAAAAATGTCATGTCTGAAAGGTATTGGACCTCTCTTGGCATTTTGCATGCTAAAACGAGCAATAACAGTATCAATGTAGGATGCTTGTGACAAGCTTAACATCCTTTTTTGGCGATCTCGAATAACCTTGATCCCAAGGATGTAAGCAGCTTCACCTAAGTCCTTCATTTGAAACTGCTCGGATAACCACGTATTTACATCTGATAACACTTCAACATTGTTTCCAATGAGAAGGATGTCATCTACGTAAAGTGCAAGAAACACCACTGATCCGTTAACACAGATACGGTACATGCACACCTCGTTAGGACAGGATACAAAACCATATGATTTGACTACCTTGTCAAAATGTCGGTGCCATAACCGGGAAGCTTGCTTAAGTCCATAAATGGACTTCTTAAGCTTCCAAACTAGATGCTCTTCACCCTCCTTCACATAACCATCTGACTGTTTCATGTAGATGTCTCTACCTTTTTCAAGGTGACCGTTTAGGAATGCGGTCTTGTCATACATTTACCAGATCCCTAGGTTCATGTGAGTTGTTATGGCAAGGAGAATCCGAATGGACTTGATCATTGCTACAGGCGAGAAGGTCTCTTCAAAATTGATACCTTCTTTCTGGGTAAAACCCTTCGTCACTAGCTTGGCTTTAAATGCCACAATCTCTCCATTCGGTCTTCTCTTTCTCTTGTATACCCACTTGCTACCAATAGTCTTGCAGCCCTCAGGTAGTTATGTGATCTCGTATGCATCCATATCGGTTATGAACTCAAATTTCGAGTCCATAGTGATTCACCATGAATTTGCATAGATAACTCCCACTGCTTCGTTGTAAGTCCAGGGATCCATGGTATCTTGTTCATCTGCCGGGAGATGACCAGACGTCTCCCCAGTGAACATATACCGATTAGGTGTATATATCACCCTCTCACTTCGTCGAAGAGTGTCAGGCGATGTGTTAACAGATTGTGCAGTTGCTCGTGGAGCTCTATCTTGCACAACTAGCTCTGTGAGTGGATCTCGATCACCTTGTAATACCTCAAGGATGATCTCGACTCGAGACTTGTGATTACTAATATAATCTTCTTCTAAGAACCGAGCGTTGGTGCTAACAACAATCTTCAGTTCCTTAGGATCATAAAAGTATCCACCCTTCGTTTCCTTCGGATACCCTATAAACAGCATAACCTCTTAATGTGGCTCCAACTTGCCGGCCTGCTTATACAACACATAAGCAGGACACCCCCCAAACCTTTATATGGTGCATACTGGGCTTATGCCCGCTCCACAGCTCGACCGGACTCGTGTTAACCAACTTGGATGGCACACGGTTCAGTAAATATGCCGCAGTCTATAGGGCATATCCCCAAAAGGAATTCGGCAAAGTTGTATTACTCATCATCGACCGAACCATCTCTAAGAGAGTTCGGTTCCTTCTCTCTGACAACCATTCTACTGAGGCGTGCCTGATCCTGTCAGTTAGGATGTAAACATTCTGTCAAGTAATCCTTGAACTCGTTGGACAGATATTCCCCACCACGATCAGATCGCAGTGTTTTGATTTCTTTACCTAACTTCTTCTCCACTTCTGCCTTGAATTCCTTAAAGGCTTCGAAACAATCTGACTTGTGGTGAAGAAGGTATACATATTCATACCTCGAGTAATCATCGGTAAATGTGACGAAGTACTCATACCCTCCACGAGCTTGTGTAGACATGGGGTCCACACAAGTCAGAATGAATCAAACTTAGTGCTTTTGTGGCTTTATAACATTTTGCCTTAAAATGCCTATTCACCATCTTTCCTTCCAAGCAAGATTCGCAAGTTGGAAATGATTCAACTTGGAGAGACTCCAATGATCAATATTTCACCAACCTTTGGATCCTATTTAGATTGATGTGACCTAGTCGTAGATGCCATAGATAAGTTCGATTTACCTTAGAAGATTCTTTCCTCTTCTTATTGTTTGATGATGAGGAAGCAACATGAACAAAATTACGCGGTTTACAAGTAATAGTATATAAAGATCCGTTTAATGGCCCACCACAGATAAAATCATCGTCTTTCATGATATAAATTTCTCTATCAAAACTTGATTTATAACCATCCATGGTGCAGAGTTTTGAAACATAAATAATATTTCGTTTAAACTCAAGCGCATATAAAACATTTTTAAGTACTAAAACAGAACTATCAAAAGATAGATGTAAATCTCCAATGGCAATTGCAGGAACTCTCGATCCATTGCTCATGGAGACTACAACCTCGCCATCACTCAATTCCCTTTTCTGCAAGAAACCGCGCAAGGTGTAATAAACATGATCAGTTGCCCCCGAATCCACACTACCCATTCGTGGGTAGAAGAGGAAACTAGAACAGTCTCAGTTACAAGAGTGACTCACGTCTCTTTCTGTTTTGCCTTGACATCTGGATAATAACTCTTTCACTATCATTTCTTACCATATTTGAAGAACTTTTATTTCTCCTTTAGCATTCGCATGCCACCGGTAATGACCGTCTTCTTATTCTCACTGCTCTTGTTGAATTGATCACTTTTTCTGCTCTTTTTCTGGTTTCCGCCTTTCGGATGATTCCTTGAGCTACTAGGGATATTCAAGACTTGAGCACTCTTGCCCTTTCCTATAACCTCTTTGACTGCTACCAAAGATTTGAGTAACTTACTCATAGTAAACTCGTTCTAGACACAGCGGTCATAAAACAAAAGTTCTTATAGGACCTTTGCAGAGCATTAATTGGGAAGGTAAGATATCTCTTCCACTCTATGAAATTCTTTAAACACATTAGGGTTTGGTTGGTGAGACTGATTAGGAACTCCTGAAATTTCTAATCATATATATCTGATATATAAAAGCATGCTATATTCACACATAATTCGTAATTAACCATCATTGTAACCTTTTGAAAAACCAATGATGTTAAATACTCGAACAACCCTAAGAATTCCACTCGTAAGCCACGCAGGTGGACGTTTACTAGCGTAACCCTAAACCAAACTATTTACCTAGCTCTTTAATTTCAATCCATGCTTAGGTTCCTAAGACGAATGGAATTAATAGTTCGATATTCTGGACCATATCACTATTAAAACGCGGGAAGAGACATCGAGGGAAGTGAATTGTACCTGCAGTGACATCTAAGCATTGACCATTAATTTTTTTCCTTAGTGTAAGCTTGCTTTTTATTTTATTTTTCTCTTCATACCTTGTTATTTTCTTAATTTACATTTTCCCTCCGCCATTTTCCTCTCCAGCCGCCCCTTTTCAGCTTTTCTTTCGTTTTTAATTTTTATTCCACTTTCTTATTTCTCTTTCAAACTTATTTATTTTTCTGTTCCTACCTTGTTATTTTCTTAA
Organism: Lavandula angustifolia; assembly: GCA_028984105.1. Taxonomy (NCBI): domain Eukaryota; kingdom Viridiplantae; phylum Streptophyta; class Magnoliopsida; order Lamiales; family Lamiaceae; genus Lavandula; species Lavandula angustifolia. Next base: position 8,215,492 of record CM054823.1, on the reverse strand, counting down.
TCTACATTTTCCCTCCGTCATTTTCCTCTCCATCCGCCCGTTTTCAACTTTTTTTTCGTTTTTAATTTTTATTCCACTTTATTATTTCTCTTTCAAACTTATTATCTTAAATTTTCATATTTTCATATTGGAGTACTTCTTTTAAAACTCTTTTCTTATTCTTTTTTCTTATGCATCTTGGATTTTTACTATTTTCTTTCTAATTCTTTCTTATTAATCTCGTATTTCTTCCTTATTCGTCTCTTCTTTTTTTCTTTTTTTTTTTACTTTTGTTCTTACTTTTTTATCTCAATTAATTTGAACCACCTATTTTGTTTGTTTATAGGAATAATCAATTTTTTCTTAATTTTATTTTACTTCCGGATTCAATACAACTATAATTTTATTTTATTTTCAATTTTCAACTTTTTTCACCATAATTCTTAATTTTTTCGTCACATTTTTTCCAACCAGTTCTATTTTTCGTTGATACCCACATACAAGTTTTCCCTCAATACTTTATTCTCTTGAATTTATATGCATTACCATTCATATTTTGCAAGTACCTTTATGCTTAATATAATTTTGGCCCCGTAGAGTTACACACATATCTCTTATAGTGTTTTGAGTTCGAATCATTTTATGCATTTTTCCTTGCTATACCATTATCTATGGTCGCTGTTGTTTCTCTATTTCGACCCCCGACTATTCCTGGTTCCGCCATTGCCTAATCATGCTCCTTTTTTGGACTACTGACCAAGTATTGCGTCACTAAATATGACGGTGTACTGCATTCCTTAATCTCCCAAAACCTTCAAGACAAGGAGGAAGTTGGTGCAGAGGCTGCTAGAGATTAAGTGGGGAGATGCAAGTTGAGCTCCTACGCACAAGTGAGAGCCAGAAGAAATTGCTGCTGAGTTCTGATACTGGTTTTTAGTTCTTACGGTGGAAATGCTGGATTAGTAGACGATGGAGTTGGTGGAGCTATGTGAGGTCTAAATTCTACTTTTTGGTTTTGGCAGAAGTTTAGTGCCAAGAAATTTGTAGAATTTGGCCTGCAACTGCAAGCATCGCCTCTCTGTCGTTCTCGTGATGTATAACGTCTTTCTACTAGTACTATTCTAGCTTAGCTCAATTTGACAGGTGCAAATTCTGCATATCTAACAATTTCTAGGCGAGTGTACAGGCACTAACTTTGATGGTGACTGGTGAAGATTGTCCTCTTTCCTAACTTGGCATTCCCCTTTATAAAGTGTGGTAGTATTAATTGTGTAGTAATCTTTGCAGTCATCTGATCTTTGATCATTTTTGCCATCTACCTTCTCATTCCTCTTTCCTCACATCCTAGAGTTGCGACTTTGGATTTCAGTCACCACAACTTTTACAAAATACTTATGCTGAAAACTAAGTGCACTAAATGCTATATGCATGTTGTACCACTGATTCAACAAAGATAGTTATGCTGTAACAATGACTCAACAAAGATAGTTATGATGTAACACAACATTCTCTCAGTACTCAAAATGGCTCGTAAATGATTCTCTGTGGGCAGATCGATAGCAAGAGGAAAAATCATAATGGTATACCTAAGTGCTCTATAACCCAAGCTAGCAGGGTATCTATATTGACAAACCTACAACTGCAATAAAAAAGCTGACTGTAAAAAACTGGGCTCAACGCTATGATTCCTAATCGTACCAAATTACTACTTATCGTCATCACCATTGTCTGTATGATAATTATAACTCATCATGATCGTTGGACTCAGCATCTGCCTTCTCATTAGCCCCATTGTCCGACTCACCCGCTATATGGTCTTTTGAGGAGGTGGCCTCTTCAGATGCAGAGTCTGCCGCATTTGCTTTATCAGTGACATTCTCCGTTTCCTCCTTCACGGTTTTCTCTACTTTCGGTTTTGGCTTGGGGATTCTGTTTACACTTGCAACCTATACATAATAACAAACAGAACATCAATGAGTAACTTGATAGAAAACTTTGTAACTAGTAAATAGCAGGTTGGCGTATACTTCTAGTCTGCAAGCTAAACCAACTTCTTTTCTATTTGTTAATGCTGCATGCATTTGAAATGGCAATTGCATATGCGAACAGTGAATCCTAAAATATTTTCAGCGACAATTCTTTTGCTGCAAATAGTAATCCTAAGTCTAACATCAGTCGAAATTGGCTTCTGATCAGAATTAACAATAGAGCGCTATTGAGGGACAGTAATGTAAACGTGCAGGGATATAACAACAAAATTTAGACAAATACCTTGTCTTGGAGATCTAATATCTTCTCATATACTTCATCAGATGTGAAAGCTGCTTTACTGAATGCAGAAGTCCTGTTGGAGGGGTAATTGGAAATATTTCAAAAAGAGTAGAATGATCTAGACGGATAGTACACAATTAGAGTGGACAAACTTAGTATTTAACGCAACAAATGAAGAGTGAAAACAGGCCTATAAATTTGCATAGGAAAATTTGCCCATTGAGCAACTCTGAATGCAATATTATGAGCATTATTTGTTTAGGAAGGCCTTCATGCCCCTCCTAGGATCTAGTTGTAAACAATTCATGCAAAACATGCAGGTGCTCCTCTTCAAGGAATCTAAGTACAGGCAACTGATACTATATGCATGATATTTAAATATGAAGCTAAGCTCAGTACCACCTGTGTCAAATTTAGGTCTACAAACTGTTTGTTTTTGTCGGCCTCTTGTTACTGAAACTTTTTGAAGTTAAAAGATCTCAATGGTTTTTAAGAACCTCCTTTTCATTTCCCAAGTGAGTAATGACTAATTAACCCCAAAAACTGTTCCATTTGTTTATCAATATAACAGTTTGGTACATCATAATAAAAGAAAAGTAGGGGATGTATCATGTTTGAAAAACAAAAATTCACAAAACATTTATTAATAAATGAATTGAACCCGTATATTAATTCAGTGAATGGGCTAAACCATCAACTTATTTAAAAAAGCAAAGAAAAAAAAAAGATTCTGCAGTCAGGGTATTCGGGTTCAAATTAAGGGTGGTGAACAAATTAAGATTCTTATATCATAGTACAAAATATTAGTTCACTTCTGCGAGGAATTCTGTTTCACAAAGATATTTGTACATTCCTTCCTCGTCACTTGTAAAACGGAAAGGAAGGTTGTAAGCCATTAGACGCACGGAAAATGTAAAGCCATTGTGATGTGGAGCAGTAGGAAGAAGTGGCGGAGGATGACGAGACGTCGGCGGGAGATGATGAGACGTCGGCGGCGGCCCGGGATAAGAGATTTACGAGGTTCTATGTTCGGCGAGCTCGTGTTGGCCAAGGAGGGGAGACGTGAAGAACGAGAGGCGCGATCGTGGTTGCATGCGCGATCGTGGTTTAATGTTGGGCTTTATATTATTATTTTCGTAATGTTGGGCTTATTTATTTCGTGTCTTGTTTTATTTTGAGTCAATAAGTTTATGGGCTTCCGTCTTATAAAAGGGATGAGAACCCTAGTTTTAGGTATGTTTTGGATTTGGATATTTTTGGGCAAGACTTTGAGTCTTGAGGACGAATCCGTTTTGGTTTCGTAGGACGGCGTTTACGTAAAGTTTCTTTCTTGATTCATCGTTTTCACTTTGGTGTCGAATTGAAGATTTATATATCACTCTAGTTTATCGTGTTATCGGCAATTTGGGTATGCATTAATTTCCGTAATCAAGTTGGATTCTCAATTGCAATTCCTTATTTTATTATATTTCATGTGCGTGGCTAATTAATCTATTGGAACGGAGAGTTGTGCCGACTTGTTTCATGAATTGACAGCTTGTATCGTGAATTGATCCGTGGCTATAAAAATTGTTACTTTCATTTGCATCAATTTGGTCCGACCTGCCGGATCCGACTTGTATGGTGGATACGAGAGCCAGCAAGAATACTCAACCTAATATGGAGGGCCGTGTATCTGCGTTAGAAGGGAAGCTCAAATTGTTAACGACCACATCCGCGAAAACAAGCGCAACCCTAGCCCAAATTCAGGCGCCATTGGAGACGTTGTTGGCGAAGGAAATTCAACGTCCGGAAGGATGTGAGATCGGGCCTACGCTTCCGCCACCGTTATCGGTTTTTAATGGTGATGATCCACTCGGGTGGATTTCTAGGGTTAATCACCACTTTGAATTGTACGGGAGTTCCGCTGAACAAAAGCGGCAATTGCTCGGTGTTGCGATGGAGGGACCTGCTCTGAATTGGTTCGGTTAGTTTACGGCTGAGCATCCGGAGTACACGTGGCCGGCGTTTTCCCGAGCATTGGCGGAGAGGTTTGATGAAGGGTGTGAGGGCAGCGCGTTTGCTAAACTGGCTGCTTTGAAACAGTTAGGGACGGTGTCGGAGTATATCGATCAGTTTACGCATTTAGCAAACCAAGTCAAGACGGTGCCTAAAGAAAATATTCTCAGCTTGTTCATTATGAGATTGTTAGAACCCATACGGGATCAAGTGTGGTTTATCGAGCCCACGGATTTCTCTACGGCCATGAAGTTAGCCCGAAAAGCAGAGATTACTGTTCGGAATAGCTCGCGTCCGTCTGGCGGGAAAATGGAACCGTGGCTAACTCGGAAGGTATCGCTGCAATACAGCCGTCCGGCTCAAACTCAAGTTCCATTGGCTTTACCTGCGCCACCGGCAGAATCTAGTGTGAACACAAGTACCGGACTAGTTCGTACTCCGCTCCGGAGAATGACGAAAACTGAAAGGGAAGAGCTTCGGAGGAAGGATTTGTGTTATAAGTGTAAATTGCCGTATCATCCTACCAATCATGTTTGTGTCATTAAAAATTTAAAGGTTTTGATGGTTGAAGAGGATGACACCGAACAGTTGGAGTTCGAAGAGGTGGTTCTCACAGAAAGTGGTGATTATGAGGTGTTAATTCCAGTCGAGGAGAGCGGACCCAAGGCACAAACCGGAGTTATTGTTGTAATGTGGACTTACATCCCACATCGGTTCCACACGCAAAGTGTGGAGGGTATATAAATGGGAGTCAATCCTTCCCTCATAACCTGGGTTTTGAGGGAAGTTAGGCCTCTTGCTTGTATTCCAACAATTGGTCTGACCTGCCGGATTCGAACGGCTGCGGGGGAAGCGGGCTACCGGGTGGGCCCCGTGGAGGGCCAAGAAGGAGGCTATCTGGTGGGCCCCGCGGAGGGGATTGGAACCATCAGGTAAGGTCTCTGGCTGGCTTGTCCCGGGGATCGGAACCATCCGGTGTGTGCCGTCCGTGGTCGTCCGGTTCGAAAGGGGGATGTATTGTTGTGATGTGGACTTACATCCCACATCGGTTCCACACGCAAAGTGTGGAGGGTATATAAGTGGGAGTCAATTCTTCCCTCATAACCTGGGTTTTGAGGGAAGTTAGGCCTCTTGCTTGATTCCAACACATTGGATGCACGGAAAATGTAAACTTACTTTTTCTGCTCAGCTTCCTTATCACTTAACCAACTCTTTAACTTTTCAGCAGCACGTAAGACCTATAAAACCACACATATGATGTCCACTGTGGCATTATATTCAGGTATTGTGAGTTTGAGCTATTTGATAAGTCAAGAGTACCTCATCTATTCTCTCTCTTGGCAACCAAGACTCACTCTTTTCCCATCCTTCCACAATCTGAAGAATTAGGGAGACAGAAATAAATAGCTAGATATTAACCAGATAAGATAAGGCTAAGCATGCGTTTACAAATTCAAAATAAGTGCACTTCAACTTTTAAGCACTTACCGTTCATTAATATACAGTAACATCAACAAAAAACTCATAACGTTACTCTCTTTCTACGAGAGCAAAGAGGTCATGCAAATGAAAATTAAACTTTGCCTAAGAAGATCTGTTTATCAAAACCCAAGTTCAACCTCCTCTTAACATATTTGACTCAGCTCATGCAGTTATAAGAATAATATTTTTTTCATGCAAGGAGTACAATCCAAAAAAAAATCAAGGCACAACCATCGGATGTAAGTCAATTTACTACTGTCATTTAAATCAAGTTAGAGAATAAAGTTTCTCAACAATAAAAGTTAACAAAGTCACTTTTTTCCTTTCAGTCGTTTTATTACTAACATTAAATCTTCTCTTATGATGTCCCACTCTAAGCTAAGATTTACACTTGCAAATCTATAGAAAGTTACCTGCTGTATTTCCGTCAGATATCTCCATGCATGTTCAGATGCAGCAGGCCGTGCAGTGAGTTCAGTATGCCTATAACATAACCGATAACATAAGTAACATTCTACAAAGACACATACTAAATTTACGAGATTACTTATATTGAAAGAAAGGGACCTGAAAAATATAGGATCACTAATAGATTTCAATGTGTCAAGCCGTTCTTCAAATTCAGTGGCAGAAGCATCTTCACCATCTGTATACAGCCAGTCTTCCACCTGCAACCCAGTGGATACCATCAGCAAGTATTTAAACAAGAAAGTGCACAAAAGTCAATGGGACAGCAAGTACGAATACACGCATTCACGAGCACCAGACGGACACACACACACACACACGCAGAGAGAGAGAGAGAGAGAGAGAGAGAGAGAGAACCTCGTTAAGTTTTTCAAGAAAAGATTTCCTCTCTTGCTCGGAAGATATTTCTTGGAACTCTTCAGATTCAAGCTAGAGTACCAGGATAAAAATAAGCATATGTGAGTTGATCAAATTTAAAAATATACACAGGGATACTGTAAAAGTATCCATAAATCAGATCATGAAGAAAAATTAATAGGTAATATAAAACCCCCCAATATATAAGGCAAAGTCACCTTAGCAGCAACCACCGGGGGCTCGAGAAAAGGGAGAAGATAATGCAAGCTAATATTCTTATAAAAAAATTTAATCTTAGAGAAGTAATTCATGTATTTGAAACATTGATGAGACCAGGCAAGCATATATCATCAGTTATATTACAATTCAAGGTCAATGAGAATAAAAAGTAAAACCTTTATTCGACTACCTAAGATGATATCTACTGGCATCTGTTAGTAAACAAGAAAGTGCAAAGTGATATGAACAATTAATGTGGCTGGATTTTTCTTGAAATTTCAAAGTCTGTGAAATCAAAAGGTAAATACTTTACCTTATCCTTGGTAGAATATATATATCCTTCAAGGTTATTCTTCAATTCAGCCGTTCGTCTCCTTTCTGCATCCTTCTTGTCCAGTGCTTCTAATTTGCGTTTAGCCTCAGCAAAAGATTCTTTTAAGAGAGGCATTCCAGGCCCAGTCGTCTTCTCGATAACCTTAAGGGGAACTCTGAAAGTCCTTTTCTTTAGCTTCTTTTCTGTACCAAGATCTACATTGCTATCATTAGCAATGAGGTTAGACATGTTACTATTTCCATTATTTGTCTCCAATTTGTCATTGCTGTCCTCTGAAACATTCTTAGCTTCGGGTTCAGTAGTGCTGGAAGAAGAAGATGTTGAGTTGTCAACGGTGAGATTCTTTCGTGGAACTTCCACCCATTCAGTTATCTCAACAACAGCTTCAGCTCGATCCAAGGAAAATACAGCACTTCTACTAAGAGAGAAATGTAAATTGGCCTTGATTGGGGAGGAAAGGTTTCGCGATGAGTACCTGGAACGTACAAGGTCATTAAGAAAACCTCACAGAGAAAATGATATGTTTAACTAAAATAATACTTAACTTTCCACTAGCATCTGCAAGACCTAGGACATCATAATGCGCAATTTTTCAGTGAATGAGAAATGAGATGTTAAACTAAAATAATCCTTACTTTTCACTAGCATCTGTAAGACCTAGGACATCATAATGCGCAAATGTAAGAGAAGCAGAACCAGGTGGCATCAGATCTTCACTCTCATAAGCAAGTGAGAGTTCAAAATCTTTGTTCAGAACAATAGACCTGAACATCTGCAATAGAGTAAAACGAATAAAACTGAATTTATATGATGTGGATGCATCAAACTTCTAAGTCCAATAAGCGCTTTACCTTGCTGGGTAGCTTTTTCATTCTTGGCACAATCAGCTGTCTTGTATTTTCATCTTTTAAAAGGCCCTCTCCATGTAACTCAAACACAAAACCATACGTGGAACCATCAATCATTCCTAGCTTGCGGTTTAATTTGATTCCATCACTTAGATTTGCAGCATGTAGCGAGGCACGTAGAACAATAGCCTCATCAGCATCAAGATGTTTGTCCAACTGCTTCCTCCCAAGAAATTCTTGAAGCTTGGCCTGTAAAAAGAAAAGCATGGTAAATACAAGCAAATATCGACATGAAAAAGGATGCTGAGATTCAAAATAAAAGCCAATCTTTTGTTTTGGCATTGCTCTAAGAGCAAGTTAGGACATGGTGAAAATTGTTTACATTCTAACTCAAACAATTACGTATAAACAAGGTACCTTCCTGAAACCTAAGGCACACAACAAAGAATAACACTAAAATTCAGATGTACCTGCAACTTCGGAACCCGAGTGGCACCTCCAGTCAACTCCACTGCATATAAATCATCAGTTCTCAATCCAGAATCCTTGAGAACTTCTTTTATGGGAAAAAGAGCTTTTTCCCAAAGATCTCCACAAAGCTCTTCGAACTTCTCGCGGGTTATTGAGCTCCTATACGGAATTGGTGAATTGTAGACCATTTGATTTCATAAAGAGAACCATTCTCACAAAATAATCGAATTGCACCTAAAACTCAATATGAAAATATGGATTTTCGTAATCCAATTACTTTGCATTCACCAGCATTTATGCCTTGATTAGTTGTTCATAGTAAATCCAAAAGAATGCATACCGGGAGATAATAACTTCATATTAGAGAGAGAATATGGATAGTCAGAAACATCTCCTTCTATATGCAACAAAGGCTAAATAAGGCAGAACAAACTAGACAAACTATTTATTGTATCACAGGCTAACCTGAAGTCATGATCATCGTATAGAGATTCTACAGATATTGGAGCCATCATATTGGCACTAAGGATTTCTTTTGTGCGCTTAACCTGTTTCTTCAATTTTGACATTGCCTTGGGAGAGTTCCTAATATCAACTCCATTTCCAAATTGTTTGTTAAACTCATTTGCAAAATACTCCACCAACCTCAACTCCATATTCTGACCTCCAAGTTCCGAGTCCCATTTGACATCCTTCACCTGGGAACAATTATCAAATGTTAACTGCCCACACTAATAGAAAAGGTTTTCAAAGAGTTTGATTATGAGATATTATCCTTTATGGTAAGTAACTCTACACCGAAGTCATACGAAAATTACAATCATGTGCCCCAAAGAAATGCTCAAGTGCAATTACAGTTCAGCTACTACCTATAGTAATGTTGTTCACACCCAGATAATTGGATTTCCTTTTAGCAAGCCATCAAAAATACAGGCCCAGTCAAGATAATCACAAAAGTAAGGCCCAAAATAAGTAAGTCACATTTTGCTAAATTAGGACTAAAAACAATCTCTAGATGATCATTTGCGTTATGCCCAATAATATAGTTTATTTATCATAAGTCCATGCTGGGCGTAAAATATATAAGAAAAAATAAAAAATGGCCTGTCTAGACTAGACTCGTCTTGATTCCACTGTTTTACAGATAAGCTCAAAACAACTTATAAAAACTGAGAAAACTCAAACAAGAATGAAGATCAGTAGTAAGTTCAAAGGACTTGATCCAATTACACTCCTAATTAAAATGCATCATTCATTGAAAGAAATTGAAACACTTCAAGTATCAAACTCAACACTGGGAAGCAAAGTAACCTGAAATTGATTAACTGAAACAGTCTTTCCCAATTCCCTAGCATTATAGGCCGAAAAATACACCAATGCAGCATAAGTACTGCTAGCCCCCATATCATAAAACACAACATGCCTTGATCCGTTGGAGAAATCCTTATCGATCCCGTACTGTAAAGCAGCTCCAGAATGTTCATTCACCAAAGCCAGCACATTCAGCCCCGCCAAATCCGCCGCAGCCAACAATCCTCTTCTCTCAGCCACTCCCGCGAACGGCGGCACCGTGATCACGACATCCTTCACACTCGTCCTTGCGTGAGTCTCCGCCAGTCCCGTCGCGTACTTTAGCATCATCCCGACGATCTCCTCCGCAGTGAAAACGCCGAATTCCCCAACATCCGCCTTGAAAGCCGCCACACCCCGTCCGTCCTCCGGTGTGATCTCGTAACTCAAATACAGCTTGCGGAGGAAGTCGAGCGTGAAATTGTAGGATTTACCGACGAGTGAGGGGAGATGCGAATACACCTTAGTCGGGTAACGCGCGAGGAGATTAAGCGATTCCTCGCCAATTAAACGGGAATCGGCGTGAAAACTGATGAGCGAAGGCGTCTTGCGCTTCGACATTTCGTTGATGGCGACGGAGATCGGTGGCTGGCCGGGCTTGAGGTTGACTACGGCGACTTTTAGCCATTCGGAGCCGAGATCTATGCTGGCCACCGCCGATTCGGACTGGAACGAATGAAGTAGGAAGAATGAGAGAAAAAGCAATGCTTGTAATGAGCTTGGCATCGCCATTTTTGCGAAAGTTATGAGCTCACAGAGCATCAAATGGAGAGTAGTGACGGTGGGGTTTGGGTTTTTGTAGGGGAGAGGCCAGATGGAAAGGCCAAAGTCATAAGCGAATGAAGACGTGCCGCGTGAGTAAAAGAACACTTGGCGCACTGTGAGTTGCTGAAAGTGTTGTTAAAGTAAAAGAATAAACTTCAAACTAACTACTTAGAGCCGTGAACACGGATCGAGTCTTCAAGATCGGGTCGGTCCGAATCGGGGCTCCATATGTTACCTCTACATGATACTTTAGTGTTGGAAAATCTGCATTTAAATGCGGTATAAAAGAGGAGTTTACCAATTACAATTTTCGGTGAATAAGAAATAGTTTCTCGAAGTTTGTTGCACATAGTGGTAGAGATAATATATCTTTTGAATTTGAATGAAATTCAAACTCTCAATTGATGGTCATTATTGTGTAACCGTCATGTCCATGATTATGGTGTTGAATGACATTGATCATGGTGTTGAATTGTATTAATCCTTCAAGGTGGTGTAGTCCCTATAAATAGGTGTTGGTATAAATCATTTCATACACACTCAAGCATATCATACCAACTCATATAGCATCTTCTCCATATTAGCTTTAGTTTCAAAGCTCAAGTCCTTGCCTTCCGTCTTGTTCGTCGGAGTTCTATTGTTTGCGGTGCTGCTACGTTGAACTCGAAGCCGTTTTATCTTTGGGGATACCACGCCTAAACCGAGAGCACTACCGGGGCGTTTGTCTCTTGCGCATAGAGAGTTTTTTCTCGACTCGGCTTGATATTTGGTTCTTGTTTTCATTCTTGTTTAAGTTGTAATATTCCATTTCTATTTTACGGATTTTTTGTGTTTCGGCAGATTATGAATATATTTTTGTAACATTTAGTGCCATAGATCTGACCACTGACCAAAAGATCTTCCTAAATAGAACCTCTCTAGTATTCCCTTCGTCCTGTTTAACATGACGCGTGTCTTTTTGGCTTGGGAATTAAGAAAGTGGATGATAAAGTATGAGAGGGGGATAAATGATAAAGTAAGAGAGAGAAGATAAATGAGTTTGTAAGAGAGTAAATGATAAAGTATTATAAGAGAGTAATAAAAAAGTATGAGAGAAAATTAAAAAAATTAAGAGATAATTTAGTATTATTTTTTAAAGTTATTTCCTTTTAAAGAAACGTGTCATTTTAAGTTCGACGTTCCGAAAAGAAAAACGTGTCATGTTAAATGGGACGGAAGGAGTACTATTATATATATATATATATATATATATATATATATATATATAGCTATAGGTTTTATCTGTATGATTCATATAGGAATCTAGTCTTCCATGAGAATTAAGGAATCGAATTTAGTTATGACAATGGTAAGGCTAACCTCATCTAAACCCCCGTCCCATCACCAGCCTAATAAAACAAAAGTAAACTAAAAAAGATTAAAAAAAAATTATACTTCTTCCTCAACCTAAGGTGTTCAGAGGCCTGAGAATGCATGAACTGTTGACTTTATGGCAACAAATTGGTTCTATAAGATTCTTTTGATAATTATTTTATTTAATTGAAATTATTAATTAATTATCTGTAAAAATTATATCAAGATTCATATTTTTCTTACCCTATAAAAATAGAATCTAATATTGAGTAGTTTTCACCAACAATATTAAAATTTCTTTTCTTCCAAATTCTCTACGACAAATCAAACCTTTATGTTTCTTCTCATTGATGGATGCAAACCAGCCCGAATATCTGTGGTATATCAATTCCGGTCAATTTCTCAATCCTGAATATTATCCTGATTCCCAGATTTCTTCAAATTTGAATCAAATCCCTACCTCTCAGTTTATCTCCTCATCATATAATTTATGAATATGGCATGCGTTTTTCGGAAAATCAAGTTCGGTTAATGATATTAATGTACTACACCGATCTCTTGTTTTTTATGATGTCTTAGAAAGTCAATCAACAAAGGTTAGCTACATAGTTAATGGTCGCCACAATGATAGACCATATTATCTCACTGGTGGAATATATATTCTATGGGTTGCTTTGTTAAGTCAATTAGGGCTCTACAAATCCCAAAGCACCAGTTATTTGCTCAATACCAAGAGTTTGTTAAAAAAGGATGTTGAACGAGTATTTGGAATTCTACAAGCTTGTTTTGCATTCATCTGACGTCCATGTCTTGTTTGGGAGGAATTGATGGGGAAATTAATTATGAGGATTATATCATTTTGCACAATATGATAGTAGAAGATGAACATGATACGTATCCAAAATATTATGATCCTTTAGAATTTCTTATGAATATACCTACAACGGTAGGCAAAGAAGATGACGAATTATTACAATTCTCATTAGAACATATGACGCATCACAAGTTTATCCAATCATATGGTTAATAGGGATGAACTTCGCAATAGAGAAGCTCATTATGCTCTTCTGGATGACTTTGATCGAACATACATGGTTGGAATTTGGCACTAATTAGTAAAATATGTAATTTGCATATTTTCGTATCAGCATTTTACTATTTAGGCATCTATCCGACGCTTGAATTTATGTATTAAGATTTTCAATCTTCTTGTATTATGCGGTTTTAGTAATTTCAGTTTATGTATTTTAATCTTCGTGTAATCTCTATTTTGTTATAAAACCAAGTACCTACTTTCTAAATGTATAACAAATATTTTTAATTAACATCATGAATTTTAGTTAATATAATTTATAGTATTTTTTTAAAATTTAACACAATATATTATATATAGTATTTAGTTAAAAATAATATGAAAAAAATATAAGTTAGGTTGGGTTGAGTTATGAATGGGAATATAAATTAAATAAGATGTCGGTTGCGATGTTATGGGAGAGAGAAATGTGTATATTATCTAATATGTATGATAATAATGTGATGAGATATGAGTATGAGTGATTCCTTTAAATGTGTTTGATATTTACTTGATTATGGGTGTGATAATTGTTGGTCCCGTAAAGATTTCAGGTGTATGGGGGCGAATTTGGGGGGGGATTACGCCTGATGTCAAACTTTTGCCTTTTTCAGATCAGATAGGTTGATTGATAGTAGTCAGTTAGAGGATATGCGGAAATATGTTAGACCATTTTATAAAAAACGTTTTCGTGAATGTAACAGTTAAGCTGATATGATAAGTGGTGAACAGTAAGCCGAATGCAATGAAATAGTAAAGAACAAAGATTTTATAATGGTTCGGATTCACAAGATCCTATGTCCACTCTTCTGCTTCCTAGCACGAATCTACTAATGGATACACTTAGACTGACGAGCACAAATCAATACAATCAATCAAACAATCTAATTAACAATCTATCAATCTATCATAGTGTCTTTCTAACAAGATATCAGGTTGGGGTTTGGATTTGTTCAACAACAAGAGTATGAAATACTCTTGACTCCAAGCTTATATGAGTAAGCTAGAATACTTGGAGTATGAACAATAGAGGAATTTCTAGGCAAGAGAACAATGAATCAGAAAGAGAAGACTTGTTCTATTGCTTTGAGTATGTTTGAGCTTCTTTGAAATTCCGTAACCTCTTAATGAGAGGCCTTCTGCTATTTAAAAACGAGCTAGGGGAAAGATTCATTGAACAAGATCGATCTCCCATTGGCTCCGTGTTGACAACGGTCTAATGCATTAAATGCATGGACTTGTGTCGCGCTCCGCTTGGTCTAGCGGATTCTGTACGAGGTATTGTTCTGTTGCCTTTGACTAGGGCTGACATGGCTGCCTGGAATTGGTCAATGTTGATCTGATAATTGTTGTTTCCTTTGTTGAACATCTTCTTTGAATAACCCGCCTTGTACCTTGTACTATCTTCACATTCAAATATATCAGTTATATCAGTTCGGTCTGGTGAAGATTATGATCAAAGATCAGTTCAGCGTGTAGACATCAGCTTCTCAAAGCTAGACTCAGTTTGTACAACTAGTCGAACTATCATAACCCAAATCGAATGATTTCAAGGCAATGATTCAGCGCTTTAGATCTTCTAGGAAGTAGTCTAGCTTGATTATGTTGATAGCATTCCTAGTGCAGCAATGATGTAACTGTACTCAGATTCTTATCATTTAATGCATTAGTTGTTACATGGCCTGACAATTTCTCATTGTCTCTATGGCCCGCTTCGTGTTTATTTTAACACTCAAAATCACCTAAGTGATTACTGACTCACACACTCACTACTTAACTGTGTGTTCTGTATTTGCTTATATTAGAGACTTGAAGATACATCTCCATATATTCTCATTGTAATAACTGTAAGGAGTCTGTATCTGATAGTTCTTTAGATTGATAGAGAGTGTTAGTTAGATAGAGTGATAGGTTTTGGCATCATCAAATATGGGGAAATTGTTGGGAAATGATTCAGTAGCTGATTTGACTGATCCCAAAACCCTATTCTGATTGATGAACCATTCCATTGTAAAAGTTAACGCCTTTGTCTTTGAGTGTTTCAGACTCAGTCGACTTGCCTTCAGCATGGTTCCAGCTCAGAAGTTTCATCTGCTGTCTCTCAATAGACCATCTGTCGCAGTGCCATGGAGTGAAGATTCAGTATGGCTGGACTCTACAGGAGCAGCATACTGAAAGGTATTCAGGAGTCAGTAGAACTGGACTCAGCAGGAGTAGTTTACTGAACTCATAGTTTAGCCCTCAGTAGTGTTGGACTCAGCAGGAGTAACCTACTGAACCTTTCGGTTCGACTCAACAACGGCTTGTCAGTTGCTTTAACTGACAGTGGACTTCAAGTCAATTTCCGTAGAGTTGTCCGAGGTCATACATCTGAGAAAAGTCAGCTTCAGTATCAACCTTGAAGTCTGAAAAAGTCTCAACCACTATATGTACCTCGACCAATGACAAGCAGCCAGCTGGCAAAGTCTCCGACAAAAGCTGCAAGTCAACCACTCCCCTGTAAAGAAAGGAGGCTCCACAGAATTCAAAAATAGAGCCGTTTGCAATCCATATAGAGTGACAGGTGGACAGTTCGTCTCCAACGGATCTATTCACAATTCACGTCTATAAATAGAGGGAAGGTCGAAATTGCACAAGTCGCACTACACGATCATACAAGCGACCTATCAAGGGAACTCAAGCATAAAGCGAACTCAAGCTCTAGAATTTTTATCGAATATTCAAGTGAAGAACACGGACCCAGAGAGATTATTCCTCATTGTTCTTCGCTCTAGAAGCCTTTCTCGTTCCCACCCTCTAACCTAAGCTCAACTGTAATATCTATAGCTTAGACCGAAGGAGTTCATTTATTGAACTGTTCTTACTGTTAAGAATTCCTTCATAGTTGGAGATACATTCAAACTTTATTGTTTGACCCTGTAAACTGAGACTTGCTCAATATAATCACAAGTTACAGTTTGTCCAGTGCACAAACTACATGAGACTAACTCAGTATAATAAAATAGTGTCATGCTTTGTTCAGGATCAGTGAACGTAGGATCTTGCGTATCCGAACTACTTTAAAAATTGTTGTGTCGTTAACTATTGCATTGATATACTGTTCATACTGAAAATATCTTTACAAAATCATACAACAACATTTTCAGTAAAAGCTTAAAACGTTGCACTAATCTACTGAAACGACTTTAATAAACAAACGTTTTCAAACAAACTGAATCGTGCCTACACATTCCGCCCGCTACTGAACAGCTGTTGAACGCTACTGAATTCTGACATCAAGTCAGCTAGCAGAGCTCAACATCTTCGGTCACTCTGTCCACGCGATCAAGAACAGTTTGCTTGGTCTGCTGAATCTATTCAGTAGGCAACCTTCGTATATCGAACTGTTCGCGTTTGAGTTTGAAAAATGTTTTCAGGTGCATTCACCCCCCCCCTTTACACCTGAATGTTTGACTCGGGACCAACAGGGGTAATCAACTGCAATCAAATGTCTTTCTACATTCTGTAAGAATATGGCAGAGATCTGGGGCAGTCAATACTTGAGAAGGCCTAATGCAGTTGACGTTCAACGTCTAACTCAAATGCACAATGATAGACATGGATTCCTAGGAATGCTGGGAAGTCTTGATTATATGCATTAGGAATGGAAGAATTGTCCAGTCGAGTGGAAAGGTCAATTTACGAGTGGACATGGTTCTCCTACGATCGTGCTAGAAGCTGCCTCTTCCCAAGATCTATGAATATGTCATGCCCTCTTTGGTGTAGCTGGTTCACGAAATGATATTAATGTGTTAAATGAATCTCCGTTATTCAACCATGTCCTCTCAGGAAATGCGTTTGAGACTAATTTCACGGTGAATAACACACATTATAATCAGGGGTACTATCTGACAGATGGAATTTATCCAACATGGGCTACTCTCGTAAAATATTTTCCTTGCCCAGACGATCCAAAGAGGATCATTTTTAAAGAAAGGCAAGAGGCTGCCATGAAAGATGTTGAACGAGCGTCCGAGGTGCTCCAAACTCGATGGGCAATAGTTAGAGGGTCAGCTCGATCTTGGTACATGAAAAGAATAAAATCCATCATGTTAACTTGCGTAATTTTGGACAACATGATTGTTGAGGATAAGGGGGATATGGTTGCATCGTTTCCCAATGATGAAGATGATGAACCCCCACAATTCGTTCAAGGTTCAAATCCAAAATTTCGAAATATGATCTGAACCAACTCCGAGTTACGTAACAAAGAATGTGCATCACCAACTTCGACACGACTTGGTTGATCATATATGGACTCGCTACAACAACAATTGATCGATTAACATTTTGATGTACTAGTTCGTAATTTTTATTTTACGTTTTGTATTATTTAATTTTCCATGTTATTGCAAGTTTCTGAATTATTATTTTTTTACTTTCTTACTATTTATTGTTTAATGAATTTATCTAAATTAATTAGTAATTTTTTATTTTATAATTATTAATTTATTTGTTGAGAAATAATATTATTATTATATATTTGTTGTTGTTATTAAAATATAATGTTTAACAAAATTATAATAGTGGGACCCAATAAAGTAAAAATTGTTTATATGGATGAATGAATGATTGTGGTTGAGTGTTTAAGAAAAAGCTGACGTGGAGGAGAGAGAATGTGATGGATAAGAGTTTAAATGTGGGATGCAAATGCTCTAAAGCAAATCCATGAATTTCTTAAATTTCCTTTATTATATATTTTTATTTGAATTGGAAAGTAAATCAATTTATACTACTTAAGGAAAATAACCAAGTCTAAATAATCTTGTATTGAATTTTTAATATTAAGTTGGTTATTATTAACAATGACAAACTTATATAAAATGCATATGTAAAAGGAGCAAGAGTATTTGTGAGTAATTTATCCGTGTGGTAGTAGAGAGAAAATGAGAAGAAAGAAATATAAGAGAAATAAAATAAAGACAAAGAGAAAAGTGAGAAATAAAGTAGAAAGAAGAAAGAGAAGAGAAAGAATACTTCCCTCTCTTCCTTGTTTGGTTTGTAGATAATTAAATAGGAAAGAAATATATGCTTATTATTAAAAAGAAAATTACTATTAGATTATTATAAGAGGGCATTATTGTCAATTTTGTAGTCTAATTTTATTTTTACTCATTTTTCTTCTCATTTTTGGAAATAAAGATTAAATTGAGACAAATTTTTTACATCTTATATCTCCTTAAAAGCTCACCCCAATTCCCACTGTAGCCGGGCATCCCATCAATGAATAGCCACCTCTATCCTAGCCTTTTTAGCGTCTTATAGGTTCTTTTACTTTCTTCATTGCTTTTACTCTAGGGTTTTGGTGGTTTCTTATGGAGGTTTCTTATTGACTTTATCCAAAAGACTTATATGATTGAAGTACTTGCTCTATGTTGACTTGTCGTGTCGCTAGCAATTTGAATGATGTGAGTATACGGTTGAACTATCTTTTTTTATCTTCTCATGTTATTTCTTTAACCGATTATCCTTTGTAGATGATGGAGTTGAGTAAACTTATTAGAGACTTGAAACAAGTTCTTTATGGGGACAGTGAATCTGAGCCAGTTGCAAAAGCTTGTGCCCAATTGACTCAGGAGTTTTTCAGAGAGAACACTCTTCGCCTCCTAATTATATGTCTACCGAAGTTGAATTTAGAGGTACTTGTTGGGCTAATTGCTAATTTGGTTGCCACGAATTATCAGAATGCTACCTGGTGTGTTTAGCTTTACAGTTGAATAGGATTAAGTTGAGATCACAACGATAGGAGAACACTTTAGATCTTGGTGTAGAAAATGTTCTAAATTTGTAGTTGTTGAAATGGTTTTGTTCTTTAGAAATAATTGAATCGAGGTCAGATTGATCTGTAGTTTGTTTTATACTGTTATTTGAAGCTTAAATCTGTGGATAATCTGTTAATATCTCACGATCGAATGATGTTGGGAGTTTTTTTTAATGTTTGGATTCACATATCAGGAATTTGGGTTCTTCGTGGACTTGTCTGAGATTAAAGATTGGTTGACTTTATTCACCAAACCAAGGATTTTGCTTCATTTTTAGTTATGCATTTTATGAGACTGTTTATTCATTTTATGAGACTGTTTATTAAAACATTAACATAATCTTGTTGACATATCTAGAATATGGATTTATTGAATTTATGCTCTTTATTGTTGTATTGAGTCCGGGTTGGTGTATCAGTGAGCTTTTGTTTACTGAAAATGCAGCTTTTGAGAAATATCCTCTTTGGATTATAGGGACCATGGCCATTTTAATTTGGACTTGGTGGGCACGATAAAAAACAACGAATATTTGGACTTGGTTGCCTTGCAAAAAGTTTGCAGGACAACGGATCTTCGAGGAGTAATACATGTCAGTTGGATCTTAATGAATATTGATTTCTTCTTTTACATTTTCTCAAAAATACTTATATTGAATTGTGATAGGTCCGACATCCCGAAAGTTAGAGTTGATGACTAGAGTGGGTGAACTCAGTGCACAAATAGAGAATGATAAGGTTGAGGAACGTGCAAGGGATGAGGCGTTTGAAAAGAAATTAGAGGTACTCCAACAGCTGATTGCGAACCAGCATAGACGAGAGGATGGCACCTCCTCCTCCCATGGTTCATTATTACGTATTTTTTGATACATTAGCATTATGAGCACATGCACATTTTTATATTTAACTTTGTTGTTTAGTAAACTTCTACTATTATCTTCACATCAACTAAAAAATGATGTTATTGGTACGTAAATTGCTTTCAGGTGTGTATTGTCTTATTGGTTTCATTGAATATTGTGTTTTGTGCTTTCATAGAATTGGAAAATTAGAAAACAAAATATATTCTACTAATAATTCTAAAAAGTAGTGATGGAATAGTGACGGAAAAAAGTAAAAAAAATAGTAAATTGGTAACGGAATGGTGACGGAAACTATCCGTAACAAAATGGTGACGGATATTCCGTCACAACAAAAACATTTTTTCTCCGATACGCCTGAGCAAATAGTGACGTCCGTCACTAAAGGGTGACAGACCAAATCCATCACTATTTAGTGACGGGACTGTTCGTCACCATACCGTCACTCATAGACGCGGACGCGCGGCAACGACGTGACCTCGGTGATGAATTTTCCGTCGTTATATCCGTCACCAATCGGTGACGGAAGCTATATTCCGTTACCAAATATTTAGTGACAAAATTATTTTGACGCACACAATCCGTCACTAGTCCGTCATTGAAGAGAAATAGTGACGGAATATATGTGGATAGTGATGGAAAAATCCGTCACTAATAAGCAAATTTCTAGTAGTGTCAACTCCGTCGTTCCTTATTGGGGAAGTTTCTCAACTCTGTCATTCGTACTAAATCAAATACCCTCAAATATAATATCTGCATCAATACAGTCGTAATATTGGGATTTTGTTATGGGTCTGTTTCTGCGTAAGTTTCGCTCTCCTGATTTCCATTTGTTTGGGAATTTCTCGGCGGAAATTCTTTGATTTCGAATTGAATATCTTGGGGTTATTTGAAGACTGATTTGTTTTATTATGTGGTTTGTTTTTTTCTCTCGAGGGGTTGCTAGGATCTGTGTAGGGAGAAGCGGTGCGATTTTATCGGGTTGATGCGTTTGTGATTTTGCAGTAATTTGTTGGTGGTTGTTAAAGATTTCAGCTTTAGGTCACGGTTTAATTGGGTAGATTTAGGAGTATTTCTTATAGGGTTTACTCACCCGATCTTGGGGTTCGTAATGTCGGCCTTTTTGTTTTATTATGACTTTGGGGTTCTTTGTCTTCCAAAGACGAAGAGAGTTGTCAATTGTTGCGATTGTGGGAAATCCGATTTGTTGGGTTTCTTGAATTTGGGTGCCGCGGCGTGCAATAAATCAAGTACGTCTTCTCCAGAAAATTTGTGTTAAGATTATTAGTGTTTGAGATTATAATCTCAAGAATATAATTGTAATGTACCTGGTCGAATTCGCCGATTGTTAGGCAAGTTTTCGATAATTAATCGATATAGGGATTGAGAGAAGAAGTTGAGAGCTGAGATTAGAGAGAGAGAGAGAGATCACGAAGGGATGTTGTAACCGAACTAAGAGATTGGTAGAGAAGAAAGATTGAGAGATTGAGAGAGAAAGAGAGAATTGATCGAGGAGAGAGAACAGAGTTAAGAGAGGGAGAGGCTGAAATATTTCTTGATATAATTCTCCAAAACATTGGCTTATATAGGCCAAGGTACATTACCTAAATATTATCCCTCCCTAAACGTAATTAAAAGATAATTAACATAAAGTAAAGATACGTCCACTTCTTTTCATTTATTTCTTTTCCGTTTCTGAACCCGAGCAGCTCCTCCCCTTCAACATCATCTTCCCGTCCTCGTTACCTTCTGTCCCCTTAGCCGACCGGGGTGTGACAATACTCCCCTCTTTAGAGAGTCTTGTTCCCAAGACTCGGATATTTGATGACGCTAGTATTGTCTTAATAAAGTCTCTAATAGCAGAGTAAGAATTAAATAAAGCAACATCAGGAGCAACGAATTTTATCAAAAACTGAACAAGCAAATCAGCTTTCCGCGGTCCAAAATATTCCGTAGGAACTCCATGTATGAAAATCTTTAGAGTTGGGTATCCATCAACATCATGCTTAGAACCAAGCTTTCCGTACTTGTCAGCATCTACCTTTGCTACAACTACGGGTGGCTTCAATTCATCTAGAACAGGGGACGCTTTATCCAACTTAGGCGCGAGACGCTTGCAGTGGCCGCACCAAGGAGCGTAAAAATCTACAAAAACGTAATCGAAGCTCGAAACCGCAGCATCGAAATTGGAGTCTTGGAGCTCCAACACTTTCCCGTCCAAATAAACATCAGCTAACAAAGCCTCAGCCCACTTGTAACTGTAGTATCCGGCTACATATCCACCATCAAATATATGACTAAAACCGCAAAGGAACTTATCCTCTGGGAGTGGAGGAAGTACTTGAGTTTTCTCACTAACTCTTTTGTCAACATCAAAGATTGTCTCTGAACCACGAGGGACATACTTTGTGTGTAATTGTAGATCGAGGGTGGCAAATCGGAGCTGTCTACGACTCATAGAGCCAGCACGAAATGTCCTAGCAGCAAGAAACTTTTTGTATATATCATCTGGAATACTTTCACCAGTTTCGTAATGCTTGCCAATACTCATCAAGGTATCTCTATGGTAGCACCAATTTTCCATGAATTGGGAAGGCAATTCCACATCATCCCACTCTACATTTCTAATACCAGAAACCGAACCATCATCCTGCTTTGTCAGCATATGCTGAAGAGCATGGCCAAATTCATGGAAGATAGTCTCAACCTCACGAAATGTCATAAGGCTTGGTTTGTCTCCTACATGAGGCATTTGGTTGCACACCATGTGGGCTACGGGCAACCTAGGAGAGGAACCATCTGGCGACATGACATGACTTCGACCAACTACTTCATCCATCCATGCTCCTCCTCGCTTCTCAAAAGGGCGAGAAAATGGATCAAAATAGAAGTAAGCAATTGGGCTACCTGAAGAATCATTTACCCGGTAAAACCGGACATCACTTATCCAAACTGGAGCTAAACCATCTGCTGCTTCAACATTGATCCCGAATAGCCTATTTGCAAGACTGAAGAGACCATCCATAACTTTAGGCAATGAGAAGTAAGGTCTCAGTTCTTCCTCATATATTTCGTACTTCAACTCACGAAGTCTCTCACTCCAGAAACTAGTGTCCCAATTATTTAAATCATCAGCTTCTGGAGCACCTTGACTCTTTGAGAAAGCTTTGAGGTCCTCCATATCTTGAATTGCAGGATTCCAAGATGCAGATCGAATTTTTTCAAGGAGTTCTTCAGCCTGTTTAACAGTTGCCATCTTGGTGGTCATGCTAACCTCTGCATAGTTATTATGCCCAAGTAGCTTAGCCTTCTCCAGTCTAAGCTTCAAAATTTGGTCAATAATTGGCGTATTATCCAGATCTCCACTAGAAGCACGACTGATATATGCCCGATAGACTTCCTCATGAAAGGTTATGTTCTTAGCATGCTGTATGACAACAATAAAACTTGGGGCATCCAAAGTAATCATCCATGGTCCACTCTCAGCAGTAGCATTTTCATGTCCCTTAGACAATGCTGATTTCGTAGCCAATCCAAGAGCACTAGACGACAAACCTTCAATAACTTTCTTATCTGTTATTAACTTTTCAAACTCCTTTGTTGAATCCAAAACATTCTCCCCAAACTTCTGTGAGAGTTTTGCCAATTCTTGTTCAATTTTGTCGAATTCCTCTCTTTTATCATCATCAAGTGCAATACCATTCAAAACAGCCTCAGTTCCCTCCATCCTCGGATTCAATCCATCCCTATTAACTACCTCCATCTCAGTACCAACTACTGGACTATATTCTTTCTCAGCTTGCGAATCAGAATCAGTAACATCCGTCTTCAATTACGCGTCAACAACTGGTTCATTATCTTCCTCCATCTTCATCTCATGTTCAATACCAATTATCGGTTCATCGCCTTCCTTATTCACCGGAGATTTTACAGCAATAGGCACAGTTCCTCCGTCATCAACAACCGCCTCACAATCAACTCGCTCCGCTCCTTCCTCTTCAGTTGCGAGAGACGACTCCCCGCCTTCAGAAGCAATCACTACATAGCCGCCATCCACAACATCCGGACTTTTCACCATCTCCGCCGCAGCCTCCCCAACAAATTTCGGCTCACTTCCCACTGCATCACTCTCCAAACCCTCAGTCTCATTCGTTGCAGACCAATTCTCCACCACTTCCGGATCGTATTCCCCCACCTCAAAATTATCCGTCATCTTCCCTTCACCATTCCCAATCTCATCACCACCACCCTCATCGGAATTCAAGCCCAATTTCTCAACTGTATCAGCAAACTTACCTTCCTCCATCTCATAATTCACCCCTGCGGAACCCGATTCACGATTCACCGAAATTCCGATCAAAGAAACTCCACCGTTTGCAAGTCGACGAGCCTCCGATCTACGAGTGTAGCTATCAAACACTCTATTCATCTCGTTGATACAGAGAGCAAGCTGGATCGCTCGAACGTCGCCGCCATCGATTGTTCGATCGCCTTCGGTTGATGCTCCAAAAATCCCGATCTAAGCGCCTTCGCCGGAGTGCTTGCCCATTATCGCAGAATCGTTGCTCGATACCATTGTAACGGACCCGGTGCGAGTCGCCGATTGTTAGGCAAGTTTTCGATAATTAATCGATATAGGGATTGAGAGAAGAAGTTGAGAGCTGAGATTAGAGAGAGAGAGAGAGAGAGATCACGAAGGGATGTTGTAACCGAACTAAGAGATTGGTAGAGAAGAGAGATTGAGAGATTGAGAGAGAAAGAGAGAATTGATCGAGGAGAGAGAACAGAGTTAAGAGAGGGAGAGGCTGAAATATTTCTTATGATATAATTCTCCAAAACATTGGCTTATATAGGCCAAGGTACATTACCTAAATATTATCCCTCCCTAAACGTAATTAAAAGACAATTAACATAAAGTAAAGATACGTCCACTTCTTTTCATTTATTTCTTTTCCGTTTCTGAACCCGAGCAGCTCCTCCCCTTCAACATCATCTTCCCGTCCTCGTTACCTTCTGTCCCCTTAGCCGACCGGGGTGTGACAATCAAGTACGTCTTCTCCAGAAAATTTGTGTTAAGATTATTAGTGTTTGAGATTATAATCTCAAGAATCTAATCAATTTTGAATGTTTGCACTTTTAGGTTGTTTCGATTCTAAGCTCATGGCTTGTGATCCAAACTTGCTGTATTTCTGCTACATGGGGCCACTTCTGCGTGGCTTCTTCACTTTGATGAATATGGTCTCAATCCGCCTCCTTCATGTGCCTCGTGGGTACGAGGATGAATGCAAAAACCAATTACTTTATCCTGCAAGGTTGATTCATAATGCAGAGGCTCTTGTTGTTAAGGTACGTGGCGTTTCTCTTGTAGGAACATTGTTGAACATATTCCAAGTATTTCACATAGAATGTGATTTATCAGTTACCAATTCTGCTTTTGGTTCTGTTACTTGAAAGGGTTTCTTTTTTTCCTAATAGATGTATTATTAGATTTAGAAGTATGCAACTTTGCTCGACATTTATATTTTTCTCACTTTGACTTGGATCAAAGCTCGCCTTTCTTCCATCTTGTAGATTCAATTTTGTTGATTTAACTTGCTGATGAATGTTGACTCATTATGGATGAAGATTTGCCAAGAAAATATGCAGGCATTTATAGAAAAAGTTTTTGCAACTGAAAACATATTAATCTGTAGACATGATGAATACCTCATAAGGGAAGCATTTATGTTGGACAACTGACAATGAATTGCTACTAAGATGCAATTCCAATTATGTAGAACTTTGACAACAGAACACCAATTCTACGGAAGGGGTGGAGGTGCTGGAGAACAGACCTTTCGAAGACGACGAAATCGGAAAAGGCCAATACACTTCAAAGATTTATAGGCTGCAAAGTTAGTTTTCAATAAACATGATACTTTTGAGATAGCTAAGATTGCTACATTTATTCAAATGGTTTATTCGGCCATCAAAATGTTCATTGTTGATGTGCATACTTACACCCTCTTCATCTGCATTATTAGCAGTTTGTGTTGTCTTTGTTAAGAGTAGCATTTTTGCATTGGTTATTATAGTTTTTATTTTGCCAGTCATTCTTGTTACAATCAGCAGGAAATTATACTTCCATTGATGGTTTATGGATTTGTATCTTACCAGCAAAGCTCCTACTTGGTTGACTACATTTGCCCCAACAGATGCTCTTGTGATGCAAGAGGAAGCTTGGAATGCATATCCAAGATGTAAATCAAGTTGTTTTCTGTTCAAGTTATTAACGGAATGTGTATTATGGTTGAGTCGTCTTTTATTGAAATTACTAACTGTTATTCATTGCCATGGATGTGAATTTCAACCCAATTCGAGCAGTTATCAAGGTAAATACTCGAATAGCTGTTTGAGTTTCTTTTTGACAGGTACGACTTCTTGATTCTAATCCAAGCTTTTTCTTCTTAACTTATTTCAGTGCTTGTATTTCACAAGGTTTATTCTTACTATAGAGACTATTCATAAGGCTGATTATGGTCTATATGAAAATGTAAGTCATATACATCATCGACCTGCCATCTCATGATTTTCAGGAACAAGTTTCCACTTAGTTGAAGGAAGTATGTAATTCTTTTTCCTTTGTTTTTTTCTTTAGGTGCACGGCCTCTCAAAAGAGCAATTAGCAATTAGGCAGGTGGAGACCCTTGATATAGCTTCAGAACCAAATGATTATTGGAGCTATATTATTGGGACTACCAACATCGATTATTCTCAGTTTCAATCAGCTCGAACTGGACGGGGTCCATTATTAGATGGATGGCAGGTTGGTATCTCCTCTTCACTTATACTGGGCCGTGGAATGAACCAAAGACCACAGTGCTTCGCCCTATTATAATTCATAAATGTTTGAAAAGTCTTGAACAAATATAGAGATTATGAATTTCTGATATGTTATTCTGTAAAATATTGCTGAATTTTTTTTTGCAGTTTCAGAAAATGTTAGTGAGTTTCCTTTGTTGTTGATGACACTGTGCGTCTTGACACTTATGGAACCAGATAAGAGTTTTTGTGATTGCAATGCAAAACAGTCACCTCTATCCTAGCCTTTCTAACATCTTATAGGTTCTTTTACTTTCTTCATTGCTTTTACTCTAGGGTTTTGGTGGTTTCTTACGGAGGTTTCTCAACTCCGTCGTTCCTTAAGATCTCGCGGGAATGTCGCATCTTATTTTCTCTTGTGATGATAACTCCTTAAAGACGGTGTCGAGTTTTTCTTGAAATTGCTCCCTTTGTTTTCGCATTTTGATAGGGTATTTCTGGATTCTGAATCGCCTACTCTCATTTTCATCTACTGATTGGAATTGATGACCTAATTTCTTCTTTGCAGTTTGTTTTCTGGATTGTTGTTCGCTGGTTGGATGAATCTGGCGATATGTTATTGGGTTTTATAGGTCAAGAATCGGGGCTTCAGCGTTCGCTGGGGGAGGTGTTGTGTCTGGCAGGTACGCATTTCTATTCTTCGAATATAACTACTACTCTTGAAGATTTGAAAATTTCAAAACGAAACAATATTTTTTGCTAATTCCTTCATTCTAATAAGATTCATTGTTAATACAGGAGTTGAAAGGGAATATTCGTGTATTTTGTAGAGTGAGACCTCTGCTTTCTGATGACGTAATTGGAAATGATACAAAAGTTGTTTCATTCCCAACATCAATGGAAATGCAGGGTCGGGGTATTGATTTGAGCCAAAATGGTAAGTCATCTTTTTTCTAGAGCTCACTAATATGTCGTTAATGTATCATATGTTCTCATGTCAGTGCTCTATTCTGAATTTACTATTTCTTGTTTCTCTACAAGGGCAAAAGCACTCTTTCACTTTTGACAAAGTGTTTGTTCCCGATAACTCGGAGCGTTCGCTGGGGGAGGTGTTGTGTCTGGCAGGTACGTATATGTGTGTGTTCTGGAATTTCATGAGTGGTATGTACTGCATGTATCGATCCGGCTTGTTTGTGAGGTTTGGTTTGGGTATTTATTTCTCCGCTCTACTTCGGGAGGGAGGAATTAATGATGAATAGTGGAATGGATTGAGTTTTCTCCTCTCTACTTCGGGAGGGAGGAATTAATGATGAATAGTGGAATGGATTGAGTTTTCTCCTCTCTACTTCGGGAGGGAGGAATTGATACTTAATAGTTGAATGGAGTCGGGTGTTGAATGACGGCTAATGCTAAATCGGCCGCATTCGTTGTCGGTTTCTACTGTGGCTCCTGTTCAATTGAAGCTAGAACTTGGATATCTGAAAATCTTATCTTGTTTTGCTTAAAAGATTTTATTATTGTGTGCGTTCTTCCATTTGGTTTTAGAGAATGGCATATTTTGGTTATGTATGGGTCAACGATTTAGAGTAGTTCTTCTCGAGGGACTGCAAGCTGGGAATGTGTGTGGGTGGAGGATTTAACCCTTCTGTTCCTTTTTTGTTTTTCTTCTTTTCCGACCTGTAATTGATATGTATGTGTTGTTTCTCATGTAGATCCGCGTGTTCTTATTGAACTATGTTGATAGATTCCCTGATCATCCGGGGATTGGCACATATTTGTGTGAGAATCTTTGCCCTTTTTTCCCAGGTTCTGATACTCATCTTCTAAATACTGACCTTTTCGTTTGGGGGCTGTATATTTTTTGTTTGTGGTGTTGTTGCTTTCAGATGCTTGGTTGGAACTTTCCACGACTGCAAACTTTGGGTCCGTGTCTACGGATGGCTGGTGCTGTCGGGGGAGTGAGTTTCCTGGAATCTGTACTGAAATTGTGGTTATTGGGTTTCTTCAATTATTTATTTATACCTTTCTTCACGATCTGCGGTTACAAATGGGTGGCATATGTAGATGCGGGACTGCTTGATCGATAATAGGTTTGTGACTTTACCATCGTGGTTTATAAGCGGTGAGCCAATTTATTTGCTTCTTTTTTTCTCGGCTCTATCTAATTGGTCATTTCAGATTTGTTGATATTATTATTCTTTTACTGGTGTTGCTTTTGGCAACTTGTAGGTTGGTGATTTTGAAGCTGCTTGTAGTGTCTATGTCCTTCAAGATGTTGTTGGTTTTCATTTAAATTTTCAATGAGGTTTTGTTAGTTATTTCAATGTTTTATTTTTAAAGTTGGGCGGTTGGTGCTTTGTGGGTGTTTATTTTGATGTTTTTATAACTTAAAGCGTCTATTTATATGTTTCAACTTGTTTTTGCGCGTATTTATGATCGGCCGGGTGATGTGTAGTTGAGTGGTCTTTGTGTATTGTGTGTGAAAAATGTGATTTTGTTCTGGTTGCTTGTCAACTGATTTTGTGATTTTCTCTAATGGAGTTGCTTGGTTTATGTGTCTTGCTAAGACTGTTCTCCTAGTGGAGGTTGTGTGTCGTACCCTTACGTGAAGGTTAGTTAAATGAGGAATCTATGTTGTTTATTTGTTCTTGTATTTGTTGTGCATTACCGGTAAGATTCTGGTACCTTTGCAGGGGAGTTTCTTAATCAATTTCCTATTTTGATCGGATACGTGAGTTTTAGTGAGTTGTTCGTTTCTGCCTTGAGGAGATTCATCAAATCTTATTCTTATAGGATTGCTCCAATATCTATGATGGGGCTAAATAATTTGCATCAAGGTCCTTCCACCCCTTGTACTTTGGGTGTATTTATTTGGTTGGTTTTGTTCTTTCTGTTTTTTTTAATTGGAGGTTTGTTGTTGGCACCTACGCGAATCTCGGATTTATTACGCAGTTATACAGCTCATCTAGCCTGCTGCTCCACTATGGTTTGTTCGGGATACGCTCTTGGAATGCTAGTTTAAAATGTGGAGGTGCAGTCCCCTGGCGTTGCAGAGCCTATAAATTCTGGGGGGAATGGTTAGTGGACTTCATCTTTGGCTAATGTCTTCGATTAGATATATTTTTATTTTTTTTGTAACATTTTCTCATATGAGTGGAATTTTTAAATTGGTTGCGTGTTAGGAAAATTGAGTAACAAGGTTTTTCTCAACTGTAGTCGGGCATCCCATTGATGAACAGCGCACTACCCCCCTACCCTCGTCGATTTTCTATAGCCCTTACGACTTCGATCCCCGTTTTTTGGCTGATTTTCGATTTCGTCTTCGTCAAGCTTCTTATAGCCCTAATAAGGAATGTAACCCCTGGTTTTTTTGCTGCAATTCGTTTTCTTATTGGGGAAGTTTTCACCCCTGGTTTTCGCTACGTTTTGTTATCTTATTGGGGAAGTTTTTTCCTCAAGACCGTTCTCATAACTGGTGGTATCGAATTTTTTCGGGAATTCTCGCCTGTTTCGTTTATGCTTTGGGTGGGGTTTATCGGGTGTTCCGCATCTCCCTCTCCTTTTGTCATCGCCAATGGAATTCGTACCTAATTTCTGTAATTCCCTGTGTATTGTGTAACTGGGTGGAATGGAAATTGTTCTGTATGTTTTGTGGTTTTTGGGGGTTTTGCACCTCCCGGTTGTTCATGATTTGATGGTTTTTAAAGTGTTCATTGTTAGAGAAGAAGCTAATTGAAGATTACCGATGGAGGAGCATTTGCGAGTTTTTGGTGGATGTTGGGAGAGCTTCTTTATTTGATTGAGAAGGAAATGTCTGGTAACTCTCTGTCTCTCTCTACCTGCTGTCCGTCTTTTCTCTTCTAAGGTATTTTTTTTGGGCGTTGTATGTTGTTATTTGTTTTTTGTCAAACTGTGATTCTATTTTCTGGCACGTCTTTCTTCATTTCAGTTAAAACGTTCTTGGTTACACATATTGTCTAGTTATATTCTCGATCTTTTATTCGGCTTCTGTTCATTTATTTTGGCTGTCTATTGTGTTTGGTGTTTATTTCTTCTTTGTCGGGTTGTCCTAATTTTTGGACACTGTTTTTTTTAATTTCTGTGTTCCGATTTCGCATGTTATTGAGGGAAAGTTTCGTTTAAGAAGAAGGGAGTCTGTGTTCGCTGTTCGATATTATTCCTCCAGTGACGCGCTGATTTCCATATCTTTTTGGGTTGTGGTGAGAAATATTTCATCTGTGTTCCATGATTTTACTGCTTAGAGCTTGGTTGATGTTGTTTCTCTGTTATTTATAACTTGTTGTTTGGGTTCTTTTGTATTTGTTTTGGTAGGTGTTGTGTGTTGTTCGTTTCTGCTGATTACTCGACTGAAATTTCTAAGTAACTTAAACGGATTTCAAGTTCCCTTCAAGACATGAGAAGTGGTTTATATGCTTGGAGGGAAATTTCTAATTAACTTAAAAGATTTCAAGTTCCTTCAAGACATGAGAAGTAGTGTATATGCTTGGAGGGTTTTCTTCGGTGGTTTGAGATATATTTTGTAACGCCTCGAAATTTTCAATATAAAATGCGTTGCATATCTATTCATGCATGTTATCGAGTGTTTTAGTTACGTAAGTCGCGCCTTAGAAATTAAATGAAAATTGAAGCATTTATGTTATTTTTTGTTAAATCATTTTTGTTATTTAATTTATTTTGAACTTTGAATGTGTTTGTTTATATCATATTATGATTATATTGTTTATTTATTTATTTAGAAATCATGTTAGAATTATTAGGCAAAAATAATATTACTAAACCAACTAGGATTCATAAAAAGGATATAATATTTATTATTGTATTAAGTTATTAGGAAATAATTTTATATTATATTTTATGATTAAAATAGATATTTTGTGTGATATAAATATTTTAGGATAAAATCTAGTTGTGGTTATCCATATCCTAATTTATCTAAGATTGAATCTCTTATATGGTAAGTGATATATTAAATTCTATATAAATTATATGAGAACGAAAATAAATATGGATAAAATATATTTGATACCTTATAGGATTATGAATCTTTAGATAATGATTTCTGGCCTATAAATACCCCTTAGTCGCTCATAATAAAGCATCCCATAAATTTTCAAAAATCTGCCAGCATATCTGCGAACTGTTTCAAGAATTATTTACACATCTTCCCGTCGTTCTCTCGTTGTGAAAATTTAATATAGTCTTCCTAGGTATAGTATACTTTATTATATTTGTAGAATTTTCCAAGCATGATAGATATTTGTTTAAAATTGTTATTCGTAACCTGTCAGTTTTTGACAGCATGTCCATAAGCTTGATAGAAAAATTATTTTTCATGTTTTCTTTGAGTTGTTTTCGACTATGCTGAATATTAATAGGATATAATACATGTTAGGTCATTCATGTTAAAAATATAGAATTTTTAAGATACGTTTACTATTTATTTGTTAATTTATTTCTTGATATGTCAAATTCTTTTGTCAACATGAATGTAGATTGAAACACAAAAAAATTGGAAAATGACATGTTAATATGTAGATTGTGTATAATATACATTGTTCGATTATTATGATCTATTTTTATTTATGAATTATTTGAATTATTGATGCATGCATGACATTCCGTGTAGAGTTATTAAGATAAATTTTCATGTATAGGATCGGCGCGCAGGACGTAAACATTGATATCCATTATTTTTCATCAAGTCAAGGTTAAGGTGGGAAATGTTACTGTTTATTTTTATTATACATTGTGCTCGATATTTCATGTGATTATAACAGGCATGAAAGGAAGGGTCGAAATCGGGCCCTAGGATCGAAATCGGATCCTGAAAGGAAAGGCAATGGTCGAAATCGGGCCATAGGATCGAAATCGGATCCTCTATGAAAAATCGGTCAAAATCCGGCCGTCAGTCGAAATCGGACTTTTTGAAAAGTTCATGTGGTCTGTGTGGCCGAGTATCTCTTTGCATGATCTAATTTTCCATGTCTTATCGGTATGATATATAATTCTAATAAATGTGTACATCTCCCACTGAGTAGTCGTGCTCATCCCTTTTATTTTAATATTTTTCAGGAAATGGCTCGGCCGATGCGTAGAGGTGTTGGTGGTGATGGTCATAAATGTGTACATCTCCCACTGATAATAAGAATATTTTTTTTATGAAACTTATTAATGCATCAAAACTAGTTTTATCATGAACTGTGAATATAATTTTCGAAAACTAATTGTTGCACTTGTTTTTATTTTAAGACTTTCGCTGAGTATGAAAATAAATTGAGTTTTTCAATGATTCTATTGAATGAAAATGTTTTGAAATAGTTGAAACATGCATGTTAAGTATGAAGTAGCGTCCCTAGTTAAGTTATGAAAATTGGGGCGTTACATATTTCACCCGCGTTGCTGGTTCATTAATGCCTCGTCAGAGTGGTTAGTACTTTATGTTTTATGTCTTTATTACTTCTATTTTTGTTTTAAGTTTCGGCAGGATGTTTTTATTTTGGTTGTCCTACTTTTTTCTTATTAATGATAAACTGTTATGATTTTTTCTGTTTGGTTTTGTAGGCGTCGTGTGTTGTTTGTTCCTGGTAATTGTTCTTCTTTAGTACTATTTTTGTTTATGTTTCTTTTACGTTTGTTCCTTGTTGATTGTATTCTAATAATTCATTTGCGGATGAAGAGGGTATACTAATTCTGTATTTCTTGAATAGTTGTTATGTATATATTCTTATTGATTGAAATTTTATTTTGTTGTTTCAAATATTTGTGGTAGTTATTTTGTGCTCTGGAATTTACATTTGTACGATTGGATCGATATCGATTAATTTAGAATCGATTGATGATGATTGTACGTGTTTGGCTCCAAATAAGTCATTCTTTCATGTTGTTGTTGAGGTATCTTGGCTGATTAGTTGTTCTTTATTTATTTTCTTATTTTTGGTGTTCTTATTTTGTTGTTGTGCGGAAATAATTCAATTATTATTATTTATTTTCTTAATTTCATTCGATTTTTTTGTTCCTTTTTTTTTTTTTTATTGTTGTTGATTGGTGATTTAGTTTCTGATGTTGTGGAGATTGTTGCTATATTGTTTGTAGTTAATATGGACGCGGAGAGCTTGGTCCTTATGATTTTCAATGATTGGCATTTCCGTATTAATTATGTGCAGCAGAGTATCAACCTTCACTCCATCGGCTTATAAGTCGTGTATTTTGTTGTAGAGTCTTGTGTTTTTTGAATAATTTTCTTGATTGATTGTTTTAATTTATGTTTGGAGCTTTGATGGATTTTTATTTCAGTATTTTGTTGTAGGGTCTTGTGTTTTCTGACGATTTGCTTGTGTTGTCGGTGTCTGCTGTTTATTCTGATCCTGGTGACGTAAGTTTTGTTTTCGATACTTATTGTTCTGTATCCAAAGCTTGGCAGCGATTTGTTAGTTCGTACACTACAAAAATACTCAACTTTACCGACTAAACGGAATCGCGGAACAAAAACACGGGTCGATTTGCCGATGGAATACCGACGGAATTCTTTTTTGACGTTTAGTGACGGATTACTGACGGAACAGTCCATCGTAAATTTACTGACGGATATATTCCGTCATTAAACTTGAAAATATAATTTCGTTATATTTTTAATATTATTAATGACGGAAATTCCGTCAGCTAACTTATAGAAATTAATTTTAATTTTTTTTTAATTTTAATGACGGAAGTATCCGTCAGCACACTTTTAATCTAATTTGTATTTTTTAATTTTTTTATTGACGGAATATTCCGTCAATAAAAAACCTAGTTAGATTTTATACATGTCTTTTACACACAAGCATTTTAACGAGCTTTGCAAAATCTGATGGAACGAGAAATCAAAAATCGCCACTTCACTCTTTCTTGGTTTTGATTACGAAGTTTGGTTCCCAAATCTCTTCAATTTCATCACTGTAGCCTCCAATTTTTTTTGAATCGGCGCCTTCATCCTTTCTCGAATCAGCGTAATCCTTTCCCTATTTCTCGAATCAGCAGCTTCACCGCCGCCGGAAGGCAGAATCGTTGAAATTAGAGACGTAGATCTCGGTGGATTTGCCTTCTGAACTTGCTTGCCTTCATACTCAGGTAATTATTTTGCTTTGTAATATTTACTGGTGTGATTTCAAAATTTTCTACCTTTTTTGTGCGTAATGGATGTAATGTGAGTACGATACATCTAGACATCTTCATGTACACCTATTGCGGTGGAGTAGTAGTTGAATCCGATCGCCAATCGCGCCCCTTCACCAAACCGCCTTAGAAAGCGGTTTTCATCCAAACCAACCGATCTTGCCATGGATTTGGATACAATCTCTGTCACCCTTTTCATCTCCTTGGTATACTCTTCCATCTTCTCCCTCGCATATGTTTGTGCAAAATCAAGAAAATGGAAACTTATGTTCGTAAGGAGGTGAAATGAAACCACTACTTGAAAGAGGTTGGTTTTGTGGGCCGGAATCGTAGTCCCTCCGATCTTCGGGGGATTAAATCGAGGAAGAGGCGATCCGACCCGGTCGAGGGACTGCCCCCCTCCTCGGGACCGGATCGGCTCCATAGCCTTGGAACTCATTCTTGTCTTTGCATACTTATTCTTCTCTTCCTTTGGCTGGTAGAAAAACTCCCTTCCTAGTTGTGTTACTTCCTCTAGGAGAGAAGATGGGATCCCATGACCAATGGCCTAAAAAATGTAGATTTTTAGGTATTTTTAGTATTTTTGTATTAGATCAACAAATTGGTTGAAAAGGAGGATGTGTTGAAGTTTCAACCTGAAAGCAACCCCTGCAGAATCTCCTGCATCAATAGGGACAGAAAATAGGGACAGGAAAAGAATAGAAAACCACCAAAAGAAATACATAGACAAGATTTTCAAGCAGAATCTCCTGCAGAACAGTCTTGAACTAATTAAGTCCGTATATTAGCTTCATATATAGAGGTTTAGAAATGGTCGGCATACTCAAACTCACCACAAGCCACTGATGGACCTCCCAGCTTTTTAATAGATGTAAACATATGTATGTTAGAGAAACAAAAATATGCCATATTTAGTTTACTCATATCTTACACTGTCCAGTTGATTGGAATCTTCTTACACTATGAATAGTGGTGTCTGTATACAAGGGCAGAATTATGGTTCAAATGCGCTTGATTATTATGGCCAATTGGTGGAGATATGTGAGGTGGAGTATCCTGGTTTGCCAATCAAACGAACGATGTTGTTCAAGTGTCAGTGGTTTGACCCAACCTTTCGAGGGACTTATGTACATCCACAGTTTAAGTTGGTTTCTATCAATCAAACAAAGCCGCTTAGAAACTATGAACCATTTGTCATGGCTCAACAAGCTCATCAAGTATATTACTGTTCTTATCCTAGTATGAACAAATCTAAGAAGGATTGGTTGGAAGCATGTAAAGTGAAACCGAGATTTAAGATTGAATTGCCCACTCAATCTTCATTGGATGAAGCATTTCAAGAGGATGACATAGTTAGCTCGCCTCTACGGAGTGACACGACTATAGAAGGTGATATATCGTTAATTCATCCAAGAGGTGAAACGATAGAGATCGATGATGAAGTTGTTGATGAACGAGATGGTGAAGAAGAACATGTAGTGACCTCAGAAGAGGAGGATTTTAGTGACAACTAGTAATAGTTACAGGTTTAATCAAGTTTATACATATTACATATCTGCAAACTTGTTTTCATTATTTTATGGTTGTCGAACACTAATTATTTGTTGTTTTCAGACATATGGCACCTCCGAGAGGTCGTGGCGGCAGAGCGATATCAGCTCCAGCTAGCCGTAGAGTCTCTCCATCCCCTGAGCCTGGTACCCCACCCATTGGGTCCACGAATTTTGTTGGCGAGGCCAACTCTGTTGTCGTTGATAACAGACGCTCGTTTGAGATTTCTACTGATGGGTATGTTGTAACCAATTCTTTTTGTTTGAATATATCAACTATTTGCAATTCACTTCTAAAAAATAATTTATATTTTAGGATATTACTTGAGCCTCCTGGAGTTGCTTATGCAATTTCTGAATGTTTCAAGCTCATTCATAATCCAACTGGATTCACATGGAAACTGACTCCCCCAGAAATTCAGGAGCAGTATTTTGAAGAATTCAAGGCAAGTTTTTTGCATTGAATTATAAATTAAGACAATAATATATCTAACATGTTACATTTTGTAAATTGCAGAAATGCTTTCGATGGCTTCCTGAATGGGAGAAGGCGATCCCATCGATGTGGCAAAAGAAGGTGTTGGGTGATGATTCCATCCTCGAGACCTTGTTTCACTCAATGGGAAGTGATTCGGTCTTAGACACCGATCTTAAGCTCGATAGCCTTGTGCTCTGTACTTGTCTAAATATTTGAAGATCCCAAAACCCTATCTGAATGATGAACCATTCCCTTGTATCTGTTTTGTCTCTGAGGTTTCAGACTCAGTAGACACTCTGCTTTGGTCAAGGCGCTCAGTAGCTTATCTGCCTCAGCACTAGTGCGTAAGACTCGGTGATACTGGACTTAGCAGGAGCCGAGAGAGTCGGTTGAACCGAACTCGGCAAGAGTAGTTCACCTGGACTCGTGGCTGATCTTCGATAGACTTATCTCGGCCAGCCTATCTATCGAATACAAGGTCGACTCAAGAACGGCGAGATAGTCTTCGGGATCGTCGAGAATCTTTTGAAAGACAATCAACATTGTCATGTACGAGGAAGAGAGAAGTCAGCTTCAGTCTGTCACGAAGTTTGTGCTGTCTCAACCACTCCATCCACCTCGACGAATGACAAGCATACATGTGTCTTCTCACCTGCTAAAGCTGCAGACAACATTTTACCTAAAAAGGTGGGAAAGTACACTGTTACCTACACCAAAAGAGCCGTTTGCTACCAAAAAGAGAGAGAGAGAAGAAGATCATCTCCAACGGATCTATTTCAATCTCTGCTCTATAAATAGAGGGATCATTCAAGATTTAAAAAACACCTAGAACACGAGAGAGCGCGAAAAAGAGCGAATTCCAAAGAACAAAGTCTTAGCAAGAACTTGAAGAACAATCTCCGGCGAAAGACTACATTCTAGCTCATAGGGAATCAAGCTATACCGACATATAAAGCCTCTAGTATCCAAATCGACGTTACACGAACTCAAAGCTTACCTTCAACTGTTCGTCGATCTAGAAGCTACTCTCATATTCCCTATCCCTCTAACCCTAAGCTCAACTATTCTTATCCATAGCTTAGACGAAGGAGTTCACATTTGAACCCAATCCTTATTGTATAAGGACTCCTTCACTGTTGGAGAAGTTTGTCAAACACTTTAAGTTTGATAGTGTTGTAAACTGAGACTTGGATCAGTATAAAAACCAAGACGCGGCTTTGCCCAGGTGTGCAAGCCGACCGAGACTAACTCGGGATAATAAATAGCCTCCCCGATCATTCGGGACAGTGGACGTAGGATTTGAGCGATATCCGAACCACTTTAAAAATCCTGTGTCTCTTACTGCTTTCTTAACTGTTGCATTGATTTTACTATTCATACTGAACATCATATTTAAAATCAATCAACTGTCTCAACGATACGGAACTTTTAATCTACGGACCGAGACTTAAAACGTTTTCTCACAAAAACTGATTTGGGCCTACACTATTCCGCGCACTGAACTCTTACTGTAGATACTGAATTCGACCTAGCCGGTTAACGTATCTCAATCGAGTCGAGTACTCTTAGCCTTTAACTCGATTCGTAACGGTTGTGCAGTCCGCTGAATCAAGCTTTGGCCGGACACCATCCTGAATAGGACTGTTCGAGTTCGAAGTTGAGAAATCGAATCAGGTGTATTCACCCCCCCTCTACACCTGACCGTACACTCGGGACCAACAATTGGTATCGAGAGCGAAGTTCTTTAAGACTCTTGTCTCTTTGAGACTGGTCTATTCGAACGGATCCGGAGGAAAACGTTTTCACTGCATATCACTCTACATTCATATCTATATTCTTCATGGCTGATATGTCAGGTATAAGGATGGTACCCATGTTCTCGGTGGAGAATTATGGAGTATGGCGAGTCAGAATGGAAGCACATCCGACATCCCTCCATGACGATATGGTCGAAGTGCTTGAAGATGGACCTATCGTTCCCATGATCGATAGTGTCGTAACTCAGGACCAAGCTCAAGGAGGAGGAATGGTGACCGGGAAGAAGATTCCCAAAGACAAAAGTCTCTTCACTCCTGAGGAGAAGAAGCTTCACAACTTAGACCGTGTTGCCAGAAACGCTATACTGACCACCCTTAGTGATTCTTATCTTGGCAGGGTTCAGGAATGCAAGACTGCAAAAAGAACTCGGGACGCTCTAGCGCTGCCGAGTCGAGGGACTCGAGAGATTAGAGCGAATAAACTAGCACTGGAACTCCAAAAGCCGGAAAGCTTGTCTCTCATGCCCTATGACAAAATCGAAGATTCGAACGTCGATTTACCAATCCGATGAACTCTATCAATGGGCTGGGAAAGACATTCAGCAACCGAGAGATGAATCTGAAGATTCTGAGGGCACTGCCGGACGGACACTGGACACCTTTTGCCACGGACGGACACTGGACAGCTTTCAGCAGGGACATCAAGTATATAGACCCAGAAAGGCTCTGTACGGGTTAAAACAAGCACCCAGGGCTTGGTACGATACCCTGTCTGAGTTTCTTCTTCGGAAAAGGTTTTCGGAAGGGCACGATGAGATCGCACGTTGTTCAAAGATTCGGCCGGAAGAGGACCTATTACTCGTGTAGATCTATGTGGATGACGTTATCTTCGGTTCGAAGAATGTCATTATGTGTCAGCAGTTTGAAAGAATGATGAAGGACAAGTTCGAGATGTCGATGATGGGAGAAATGAACTACTTCCTTGGTTTTCAAGTCAAGCAATCTGAAAAGGGAACGTTCATCAACCAAGGCAAATACACTCGAGACCTCATCAAAAGATTTGGCTGCACATCCGGCAAACCCATCAAGATCCCGATGAACACGAATATGAAGATAGATCTTGATAAAGAGGGAGTATCAGTAGACCAAACTGAGTACCGTGCTATAATTGGTTCTTTATTATATTTAACAGCCTACCCGCCCCGACATAACTTATGCTTTGTAGGTGTGCCGTGCTCGATTTCGAGCGAATCCCAAGCGAGCCATATGGACTCAGCCAAGAAGATTCTCCGCTATCTCCGAGGAACACCTGACATGGGTTTATGGTATCCAGCTGATGATTATATTGAACTAACTGGCTATTCTGATGCTGACTATGCAGGATGTAGAATTGACCGAAAATCAACTTCAGGAACATGTCAGTTCCTTGGCAGCAAGCTGATCTCATGGTTCTCAAAGAAACAGCACTCAGTAGCTACGTCGACTACTGAAGCTGAATACATGGCTGCTGGAAGTTGTTGCGCCCAAATCCTTTGGCTGAGACAGCAGCTGAGAGACTATGATGTCATTCAGAATGAAGTGACAATCTTCTGCGATAGTACCAGTGCCATTGCAATCACTCAGAATCCTGTACTACACACGAGATGCAAGCACGTGGACATCAGACATCACTTCATTCGTGACCATGCGAAAAGAAGGATATCAGGATGGAAAAGATCCATACTGACAAACAAAGGGCTGATATATTGACCAAGCCTCTAGCTGAATCCAGATTCAGAGAACTTTTAGTAGAGCTAGGTCTGCTTGGACCCTACTCGACCCCGGTCCGTAAGAGGTTTCGTGGAGAGAGACATTTCGGTAAGGGGGGAATGTTCACTCTCGCATCGAATGTATTCGATGCGTAGAGATTCGAAACCATCTACACGAGGTATCAGCTGACTACCATGTTCAGCTGACAGGTTTGCGTATCTCTACTCAGTAGTAACTTATATTTCAGAACTTTGCATTTATGTCAAAGATTCAGCATGATATTTAATATCTTTTGGTTTGTCTTTATTATTAACGAATTTCATTTATTGCACGACATTCCATACATAAGTTTGCTGAACTCTGCGCGCATTTAATGCGTGTCTTTTCGCAGTTACTACTTAGGTTATTTTACAACTGTCTTTTGACTTAGGCGGCTTATGCGATCATTGCCTATTATATAACGTCTAATCTTGACCGTCCTTTCTAAAAGCACTTTTAAACTCAGCCTTTTGATCAAATAACTGTTCGTCTTCTCGTTAGATATATATATATTCGATC
The DNA here is from genome assembly GCA_028984105.1 of Lavandula angustifolia. Classification (NCBI taxonomy): domain Eukaryota; kingdom Viridiplantae; phylum Streptophyta; class Magnoliopsida; order Lamiales; family Lamiaceae; genus Lavandula; species Lavandula angustifolia. The sequence continues at coordinate 8,174,803 of CM054823.1, read as the reverse complement.
ATATCCTAGAAACCGCCATTAGCATACAATCTTTCAAGTCCGAGAAATCTGAAGCATCTTTTAGAACGAATCTCATCCGTATTTCGCATTATATCCTTCTAAAGCATTAGATTTCTCACTGGTATGCATATTAGAACTGTTACGATAGCTTATTTTATTATTCATAATCGATATATATATATATATACTGTTCTATCCAAGAATCGGTCCTGATAAAGTTCTTGTAACGATTACGATGGCCGGTATCTCTCGTAACCGTTCTCGACAAGATAGAGGAGATCCTCGGCAAAGGCCGTGTCTGGTGCGAACCAGTCATGGAGTTCGATGCTTGCGAGCTCGAATACATGGAGGAAGTATTCACGTACCTCCGAGCGTCTGGACTAGAAGAGTTCTTATCGAGGAAGCCTACTTTCTTCCTTCCTCGACAAGTGGCAGAGCTGTATCTGAACTCCGACTCCGTCAAAGGTGATATTATGGCAAGTTTCGATGTTCACGCGATTGGCGACGCCTCGAAGATTCCTGGAGCGTATGTCGTTAAAGCAAGCCCCCGAAGAAAAGCTTCAATCTTCCATCCGAAGGTATCGGCACGATAGGCTACAACGACGATTCGGTAGATGAATACCTGACGGTATTCTCGCGGCAAGCCGACTACCTTCGTAGCCGCTTCCCGAAGAACGCAATGCTCCCCAGCATGCAGCATTGGCCTTATATCGTCACGCAGCCGCCGACGAGCCAGCCGGGATCATTCGATCAGGTCTCGCGACCTAAGATCCACCTCGATGATGGCCATATATGATCTGCGCTAAGGTCAACTGGACTGAGTTCTTCATTCGGGAGTTCATGATCCAAGCAGCTAAATTTGACAAGCCCACGCGCACGCTGAGCGCAAAAGGAAAGCTACTCTACGGGCTCAAACTGTTAGTGATGATTGAAGACTACTGTGGCTCTGAGCAGATCACATATGACGCCAAGGAGTACTTCAATGTCAAGAAGATTCGGTTTCATAACCGAACTGCGGCCCTTCAAGAAATCGGGTCAGTCCTTCGCCAGAGATCGAATCTCGAAGGCTACTCCACGTAAGAGGAGAACGCCTCCAAGAAAAACCCCGAAGGCACCGGCTAAGAAATCGAAGAAAGCCGTCGAGGTGCTCGCTGAACCCGAGGCCCCTGGCCGAACGGGCCACTCGGCGGACTACTCAGCCCCGTAGGCCGATAGATGAGTCAGAGTCTTCTGAGAAGACTCAATCAGTGGAGAAGATCGTCTCCACTCAAGCATCTGAAGAGATGGAACAAGAGGAGGCTACTGAAGCTCAAAGTGAAGAAGTTCGGCGCCTTGACAGCCCCCTCGCAATTCCTCCACTCGGCGGTGCGGCACCTGCTGAGACTCGGACGTCTCCACCAATTGACGAATCCGAGACGGCGTCTGAAGAAGAAACAATCGGGATGGAAGCTTCAGTGATTATATCCAGAGCATCCCGAGAGATTCTTCAACTGGTTCCGGAGCTTGCTGACTACTCAGACTTGTTGCTCATCGCCAAGTCAGCAAGGCTCCACATGTTGCTGCGACATCAGGAGTGGCCTCGTCTACGCGCCTTGTCCTCCACTACTCCCGTCGCGGAGTGCATGAAGAGGAATTGAGACTAAGAGAGGAGATAGGCTATTCGAGCACGAAGACCTCAGCTCAATGGACAATCCGAGGGCTGCGATGCCGGCCATGATTCATGATCGGCGGCTCGCCTCCCGGCCCGGCACCCTCGGATGGGTCGGACCATGACGACCCACCCGATGATTCAGGCCCCCGGAAAGCCCGATGAGGGAACTCCCGGAGACAAGGATACACAAATTCACGAAGAACCTCAGCGTCCACTCAGTATCCTTGGTTCTGAGAAGTCGACGGCTGGTACCTCATCAATAGAGCCTGCTCAGCTCCTGCTGAAATCAAATTTCGAGGTAGCGCCCAGCCCGCATCGTCGACGCTCCAAGTCTGTGGCGAAGGCTCTACAAAGCCAAGGCACTCAGAACCGTGCCCTCGCCAAGGCAGTCCACAGAGCTTGGAAGAAGACTGCTGAAGCCATAGCTACTGAGCTTCAGGGGCTGAAATCCTCAATGTCCCAATCAGCCGCCCCTGATGTCTCTGAAATTGTCACTCAAGCATTGGCTCAGCAGCAGACCAACTTTGAATCTCAGCTTAGGATCTTTCAGGAGAGCTAAGCCAAACTACTTCAAGATTTTCAGGCTTCTAAACTGGCTCATAATGCAGCTATTCTTCGAACAAGCCCGAGCCATCGAGATCGAATTAGACAACATTCAACTGGTCCTGGAGGATAAGATCGCTGAGAAGCTGAAAGACTTCAAGGAAGCAACTGACCTCTCTCACAAGCAGTACAAGGCAGACCTTACCATGGAGAGGAACGAGTTGCATGAGGCTCTGACTAAGCTCCACCATCGTCTTGATGAGTCGTCAACCTCCTACAAAAGTCTCGAAGAAGTCGGTCCCTAGTCCCTACCCCGGTGCTCATTGATGATGCCAAAAAGGGGGAAAGTGAAGGAAAAAGGGAAGGAAAGAGAACTGAAGAAAGAGAAGGAAAGAAGAGTACTGAGAAGCTGACCCCCACCAAAAGTCCAAAATCTAAGGGGGAAGCTACACTGAAGTCATCCCAGACTCAGACTCAGACTCAGAAGGGTGAGGCCCAGGGTGTCCCAGCTGCGAGCACAGCTGCGACCGGCCCAAGTGGCTCAGGATCCCAGGCTACTCATGCAACCCAGGCTCCCATTGATATCATCAAGGAGGTTGCAGAGTATGCTGAACAAAAAGAGGACTCAGAGGACTCAGATGATGATGAAGAAGTCCCTCTACCTCCACCTGTTCAAGGCAAAGGTAAGAAAATTCTGAAACTCCCGACCCCTCCAGCAAAGAAACCCAAGAGATACATCTCAGCTGAGGAGGAGGCTCAGATTGCCGCTGATGAGAAGCTGGCAAGGGAGATCGCCGATGCTGAAGCTGCCAACAAACCAAAGTCTAAGCCTGCTAAAGGAAAGACTAAGGCACCAAGCACGCGGTGGAAAAAAGAAGGCGCCCGCTAGATTGCCTCCCGTAAAACTCGAATTGAAGATGATGAAGATCCCCGAAGAGAGGCAACAAGAAAAAGGCACCGAGCGAAGAAGGTACATCCAAAACCAAATCCAAGTACCTCTGCGACTATGAACAAGCTCCTCGAAGCCTCAAGAGCAAGATGCGAAATTGAAGAAATCTTCGCTCGGATGGATAGATATCTCTACGAGAGGAGAGGAAGCTAGACGGGATAGAGGCCCGCAGCGGAGGATACATTTGGCGGACCTTGAGGCACTCGGGAAGCATACTGAACAAGAGGCCAGCCGAGAGTTCCTTCGAAAGCCGACATTCCTTATCGATACGAAGGTTCGGGAAGCCAAACGATCCGAAAACACATAGATGGCCGAGATCGACGAATGGATGCCTATTCGGTTCAATCGAGAGATGGGAATCGGCCAAGATAGAGTTTATCAAGAGAAATTATTTCGGCGATTCGGCTCGAAATGTCTAAGGCCGATGCCTATGTCGAGTGGATGACCATTCTTGAACCTCGATCTTTACCCATATATGCACGGAAGCAAGAATCGAAGGGGTAGTAGTAAGCGTTCTCGAAGCAAGGATCATTCCTCCACCCGAGAAGACAAGACGACTCGATACATCTCGTAATGATTGAACAAGAAGTGAAGAATGCTTGCGTTGAACAGAGGTCTAGAACAAGATGAACCAAAGAGACTTCGCCGAATACCCGAGGCGAGGAAGAACACGTTCGTGAATGTATGGAGTCCCACCGCCTAAAGATAAATCCCAAGGTTTCATGAATAGGATTCAGCGGTTTAAGGGTTCTCCTTCTTAGTTCTCCTTTTAGCTTAGCAAGATTTGTAATGTCTTGAACCGTTTATCATATATATACAAATCTTCTTTTGGCTCGACAACTACTTGTTGTCTAAATAGCCGTGTTTGCTTTATGCTTTAACACTCGTAATCACCGAAGTGATTACTGACACACACACCTTGTTTATTTACTTGTCATTTTTTTTTGCTCGGTTAGACTTCTGATAGACTAGACTTTCAGTTACTATTTCTTCAGTAAGGGAAAATTGTTGCATGAGAAAACAGTTGTAATTTCTCTTAGGGGGAAATTGTTGCATGGGGGAAATTGTTGTAAAGGGGGAAATTGTTCTGCCCTGTCTCCCTCAGTAGTTTAGCACTTACCAGACAACTCCACTGATCCTACTTGTAATATTTGTAAGGAGCTCTGTTTCTGAGTAAGTTAGTGTTTAGCATAGTTGATAGGACATAGATGATAGGTTTTGGCATCATCAAATAGGGGGAAATTGTTGGGTGATGATTCCATCCTCAACACTATTTCACTCAGTGGGAAGTGATTCGGTCTTAGACACTGATCTTAAGCTCAGTAGCCTTGTGCTCTGTACTTGTTTAAAGATTTGAAGATCCCAAAACCCTATCTGAATGATGAATCATTCCCTTGTATCTGTTTTGTCTCTGAGGTTTCAGACTCAGTAGACACTCTGCTCTGGTCAAGGCGCTCAGTAGCTTATCTGCCTCAGCACCAGGTGCGAAGACTCGGTGATACTTGGACTTAGCGGGAGCAAGATATGCGAGAGAGTCGGTTGAACTAAACTCGCAGAGGTAGTTCACTGGACTAAGAGCCGATCTTCGGAGACTTATCTCGGCCAGCCTATCTATCGAATACAAGGTCGGACTCAAGAACGGCGCATAGTCTTCGGGATTGTCGGGAATCTTTTGAAAGACAATCGGCATTGTCATGTACGAGGAAGAGAGAAGTCGGCTTCGATCTGTCTCGAAGTTTGTCTTGTCTCAACCACTCCATCCACCTCGACGAATGACAAGCATACACGTGTCTTCTCACCGCTAAAGCCTGCAGACAACCTTTTACCTAAAAAGGTGGGAAAGTACACTTTGTTACCTACACCAAAAGAGCCGTTTGCTACCAAAAAGAGAGAGAGAGAAGAAGATCGTCTCCAACGGATCTATTTCAATCTCTGCTCTATAAATAGAGGGATCATTCAAGATTTAAAAAACACCTAGAACACGAGAGAGCGCGAAAAAGAGCGAATTCCAAAGAACAAAGTCTTAGCAAGAACTTGAAGAACAATCTCCGGCGAAAGACTACATTCTAGCTCATAGGGAATCAAGCTATACCGACATATAAAGCCTCTAGTATCCAAATCGACGTTACACGAACTCAAAGCTTACCTTCAGCTGTTCGTCGATCTAGAAGCTACTCTCATATTCCCTATCCCTCTAACCCTAAGCTCAACTGTTCTTATCCATAGCTTAGACGAAGGAGTTCACATTTGAACCCAATCCTTATTGTATAAGGACTCCTTCACTGTTGGAGAAGTTTGTCAAACACTTTAAGTTTGATAGTGTTGTAAACTGAGACTTGGATCGCATATAAAAACCAAGACACGGCTTTGCCCAAGTGTGCAAGCCGATCGAGACTAACTCGGGATAATAAATAGCCTCCCGATCATTCGGGACAATGGACGTAGGATTTGAGCGATATCCGAACCACTTTAAAAATCCTGTGTCTCTTACTGCTTTCTTAACTGTTGCATTGATTTTACTATTCATACTGAATATCATGTTTAAAATCAATCAACTGTCTCAGCATACTGAACTTTTAATCTACTGATACAAAAACTGATTTGGGCCTACACTATTCCGCGCACTGAACTCTTACTGTAGATACTGAATTCTGACCTAGTCAGTTAATAGATCTCAGCTGAGTCAGTACTCTTAGCCTTTAACTCGATTCAGAACAGTTGTCTGGTCTGCTGAACTGTTTCAGTCAGACACCATCCTGAATAGGACTGTTCGAGTTCAAAGTTGAGAAATCGAATCAGGTGTATTCACCCCCCCCTCTACACCTGACCGTACACTCGGGACCAACAGAAGGCATCCAAGCGATTTAGTGGTTGGCACAATGAGATGAAGGAAAGGCGACCAACAAAGCCAGTTTACATTACTGACGAGAGGTGGGCCGCCCTAAATGAATATTGGGCGAGGCCAGAGGTGGTGGAGAAATCGAACACTACGTCTCGTTGTAGGTATTCAGAGTCAGAGCCGGGTGCCAGGATTGGCAAGCATAGGGGAGGGTCCCGTTCCAGCTTGCAGTACTCTCAGACTTTGGTAAGTATTATTTTTAATAAGTGTTTATTCATAATGTGTTTAGTTTGACCCAATTTCATTTATACATGCGATCAATAGTCCGCTGAGAGGGGATGCTCACTAGAGTCCACCGTGTTCGAGACTTTCAAGAGCCTCCATTATAAAAAAGGTCAATTCTCCACCCAGAAGGCGGCGACGATTTATGTAAGTATCCAATATCTTATATATTTTAAAAGTCCATATCCGACAGATATATTACCAATCATTTATTATTAATGAATACTTCTTTTCTATGTATTTTAGAATGAGGTTGAGGCGCTTGCTGCAGAACAAGGTCTTGACGCCGATAAAAATATCATTTACTTGAACTTGGACAAGACTCGTGATAAGAAGAGACGTTTGTACGGTCTTGGGGAGGGCGGTAGTAGCTTATTGAACAGCGCCGCCCGTGGTTCTATCTCTGTTGAGCCCTCACATACCGATGTTGAAGAGCTTCGGCGCCAAGTACAGGAGGGGACTAAACGTACGAGGCAGCTCAAGAAGGAAATGACACGGATGAGGGAGCTCGTGATACAGATGCTTGCAAAAGATAACCGAGGCGACACTTCTGACAACAATCATTCTCCCCCTCCTTCCTCTGCATGATTTAGATATGATGTTGTTTAAATACTTAGATTTATACTCGAAGTTTATGTGAATTCTCTTGGATTTTTATATGGACTTGAATTAATATTTATATATTTTGCTTGGGATCTAAAATTGATTGAGTTTTTTGATAAAAATTGAATTGGATTAATTTTTATACAGGTAGTCGAGAACTGGGTACAAAAAAATCAAATTTTTTTCTTAAAAATTTCAAATTAGTGACGGATTAGTGATGGAAAAATTATAAAAAATATTAAAAAAATTATATATTAGTGACGGAATACTGACGGAATATTCCGTCATTAAAATTACTGACGGAATATTCCGTCAGCAAATAGGTACAATTTTAGGCATATTAATGACGGAATATTCCGTCGGTAATTTTAATGACGGAATATTCCGGTAGTATTCCGTCACTAAATTTTGCCGACAAATTGTATGATGACAGTTTACTGACGGAAAATTTCGTCAGTATTTCGTCGGTAATATTTACCGACGGAATATATCCGTCAGTAAATTTTACAGACAAGCTCAGAGGTGACGGTATAATTCCGTCACTAATCCGTCAGTAATCTATTTACCGACGGAATTTTGACGATTACTGGCAGAATTTTCCGTCAGTAATCGGCGAATTTCTTGTTGTGGTATACTTGTCCTTTTGATGGATTTCATGGTCGTGCTGTTTCGATTGGGACCAAGGTGTATTGGCTTACTCATCGTACTGGGCTTATAATGTTTGATGTTGATTGCAATTTAGGATCAGTTGTTTTGTGGCCTTTACCCTTTATTGTTTACTCTTGGTGTATTCCAGAAATGTGTATTGGTAAGTTTGAAAATAATCTTGTGTACATTGTTATCTTAGAATTTGGCCTGCAAGTGTTTGTTTTAACTGATCTGAACACTCCAGTATGGGATATTATTTTTGGGGTGACTCTTCAGCATCTATCTAATGCCCATCCTTATACCCTTTTTGATTTGGAACGAAGAGTTTTGCGGCTGACCACTGCACCTGTTTTGGAACCCGTTGGGTTTCTAAATAACATGATTGTGTTGCGTGTCTCCGGAAGTTTGTATGTTTATTATTATAAGACTGGGGAATTACGAAGGTGGGGTCGTGTTCGTCGTTTTAAATTGCGACACCGACACATGATCTCAAATATCGTTATGCCGTATTTTGCAAATGCACTTTTGTTGTAGTTAGTAGTAATTGTTGGAATATGTGGGCGCTAAAGTTGTATACACTATTTTTGGTGCAATCTTTTTTTGTTGTTTTTTTTTGTTGCTGTAGGGAGTAATCATAAGTGTACTGGTCTGTTATAGATTTAAAATATTCATGGATATAAACAATTTTAATACCTTGATGTTCACGTTGTGTAGCTCTCACGCAATTCCTTTTTGGAATTTAATCTAATACAATTGAATTATTAATTAAATCTATTCTTATTTCAGTTGTCTAATCATTGTTGTCATGGTATGATATGCAGTTTTAATATTATGAGATGTTTAGTGAATAATAATAGTGATGGAGTTAAATTTGAATCTTTCTATGTATAATAATAAGAATGTGTGGGAGATCACCATCACCTATCTATTAACTCAATATTCATCCGAAATATTACTTCATTCCGCATCAATCTTAAGATGGCTAAGACTTTGTTCAACATTGAAGATATTATTGATTTAACAAAGCCATACGCGACGCGGCTCCGTCTTGTTCATTCTTATGAAACACTAACATTTAAACACAGGGATCTTCAATCCCCCGAGTGTGTATTTCATGACTCAGAGGTACTATTTGTTGTGACTTTTATGGAATTGTTTTTATTTTGGTTCTTTGTTGAAATTAATATGTGATCATTTTATTGAATATTTATTGTTGGATAATTTTGTATCTATTCTGGTTTTCTATTATTTTGTATATGTGAAGAACTCGGCTGCAATTTTTTACAATCTTTTCTTTTATTCTTTGTAGGGTGATAGAGTGCGGAGTTACATTTCCAAGAAATTTAATTTCAATATATAAAGACTTGCTTGAGGATGGTTTAATTTATGGTTTAAGACGGTTTAAGTTAGTTCCCAATGTTGGAAAGTACAGGGGTAACATTGCTAGGTTTAAAATTATTGTTCTCGATGCAACCCAGATTAATAGATTATTGGTTGATGGCTTTTTGAATAGACGATTCTTTTTTAAATCATTTGATGAGATACATCAACTGGAATCCAATGATGAAGTTGCTCTTATTGAGTATAATTTGTTACCTGCTCTTTGATGTTTTCTGATTGTGCTTGAGGGTAATTACAATGTTTATTAGATGTTATTAGAGTTTTGATTGATCGTTCTGAAGTTCAGCCAACTTCCAGCAGTGGTGTGGAAAAAAAACTTCTGAATATTGTTCTTGAGGATTCAAGGTATGTTTTGTTGTATTGGACATTTCGTTGTTTCATTTTCTCTTAGTTTTGATGTATAATTTACTTAGAATGTTGTTTTTTTTATTCTGTCTTATCTGATTTTAAATGGTGACAACTTAACATGTACGTTATGGGAGGAGTATGTTGATGAATTTAACAAGATGTTTGAGGCTCAAATATTGAGTCTCATTGTTGTTATTGTGCATCTATGCAAGCCTAATGTCTTTAGAAGTTTGTGATCTCTTCTATTGAATTGATGTGGATTTGGTTTGTGTTGCTGAGTTTTATTAATGCGTGGTTTTTCCTGATTTCTACACGCATGAATAGGTATAAGGAAAGTAAATAATGTCCTTCATGCAATGAAAGTGATTTTGAAGAAGTTGTTGATTTTCGATGCAGGTTGAAATTTTGCTATTAACTATAATTGTTTTCATTTGTATAATGATTTCTGCTGTCCTATCTCATTTATGTTATTTTCACAGGTATGTGGAGAAAATGGGAGTGCAGTCCGGATCTTTGAAGTCGTTTGGATCCGTCAGTTCTTCTAATGTCGGTTATGTGGAGGGTAAGTGTGAAGAAAACTATTTCAGAACTTTTTTAGGATGATGATGTAAGTATTTTTTTAATTGATTACTTGAGCAATTCTGTGTTCATTTCAGTATATTATGATACATATATTTTGCTATAGTTTTATTTTTTGTTTTTTTTTATTTTGTAGTTAATAAATTGTTGGATTACTGCAACGATTGACATGGTGAATTTTAATAATGATTGGTATTATGCATCCTGTCCCAAGTGTCGGAAAAAATTGGAGTTAGCAAGCTCTCAGTACTTTTGTCAGGCGTGCAATGCTGGTGAAGTGCTACCTATTCTAAGGTAATTTTATCGAGTTGTTTATTATTAATAACATTTATTGATGTCTTTCTCCATCTATCACTTCTCTTCTTAAATTTTCTAGGTACAAACTAAATATGCGTATCAAGGATGATACTGGTTTTGTTCAAGTTCTTTTATAGGATAGGGAATGTGTGAAGTTGCTTGGCAATAAGGCTGAGTATTTTGTTACATCATAAGCTTTGGTATTTATGTGAATGAATTTCTTTTGTTTGTTCATTAATTCGTAATTTATTAAATTTTGACATTGGTTGTTTGAACGTAGGATGCTGAAAAGGATCTAATGACTTTGTTATTAAACAAGACGTTCTTATTTAACATTCAGTTGAAGAGTGAACAGAGAGTAAATATCGGTGGTGCTTATACAGTTGTTGGATATGAGTCAGTAGATGATACTCAGCTGTTCGTGGTTAAAAGAAAATTGGGGGAAATCATAGTAGTACTATGGAATTGAAGATCCCAAAACCGAGCTGATATCAGTAGTTCTGTGTGTCGTTAGGATTAGCTGATGTATAGGTTAGACTTCTTGTAATCGTTTTTATATTCTTGTTTAAGTCCTGTACGGGGTAATTGTTGAACTGATCTTCTGTCGAAGATACTTTTCAGAACCCCATATCATCAGTGTAATCGCTTGCGTTCTTCGATCATCAGCGAATAGATCTCGGTAGAAGCCAATCCAAAGAACGATAAGTCATCGGCATAAGAAATCATGCAAGCCCAGTACCTTCGCTGCCGCCACCGACATACTCGAAGTTACATTCCTTGTCGGCCGACTCGGTCGAAGAAGACGAGACTTTGCGCTCATCGTATCCGACGTAAAAGCGACCCAGCTACTTAAGTCTTTTCGAAAGTTCAGCAGAAGATCATACGAGGTTGTTTGAACGGTCAACTCTGACATTCTCACCAACCACAAACCTCGACCAATGAGAAGCCGACAACGCCTTACTCGCTCCAAACAAGTAAAGCCGCTCTCATGTACGGTAATTAACCGCCCGCTGCAACAAGTTCGAATTAATGGCCATTTTCTTTGGAAGCTTGTGACACGTGGCATCGTCGTCTCCAACGGACATATGCCATAGCTCACAGCTATAAATAGAGAAGATTTTGAAGGTCCACAAGCGCGAAGCACGAAATTAAAAAAGGGAAATTGCTCAAGCTCTCAAACACTCTAGCAACTCAATCAGAACATCCAGCGAAGAATCTGCATTTACTAGAATATTTTTGTGGTTCTTCTCTCTAGAGTCTTTAGATCCCTTTCTTCTCTAACTAAGCTCATTGTCAGATTTATAGCTTAGATTCGAAGGAGTTCATTTTTTAGTGAACTGTTCTTATTGTAAGAACTCCTTCATTAGTTGGAGAACTGTTTTCTCTCCCTTTCGAACTTAGGTTTGAATCGTAAAGTCGCTAAGGACTATAACTTAGAAGGATCTGTCCTGTACACAGTTTCCTTGCTGAGACTTGCTCAGACTAATCAACAAGTTATCCTGCTCTGTTCAGGACCGTGGATGTAGGATCTTGCGTATCCGAACCACGTTAAACTGCTTGTGTTCTTTACTGGTTTTATTGCATACAAACCTTTGAAAATCATAAGTTTGCATAAAACGTATTTCTAAAATCGCTCACCAAAAGAATTTAATTTGCGAAAACACGCTTTCAAAAAAGAGACAAACTCGGGCCCCACACTTATCCGCACACTTATAGTCTCCGACCGAGTTTCGAATCCTGACAAAAGTCGGTAGGAGAGCTCGCATGGGCCGACTCACTCTGTCCCGTGATCGAATGTATATTTGGCACTGTTCATCAGTTACAACCAACAGCTTCAGCTGACCTTCACCGAGAAAAAGAAACGGTAATCAGGTGTATTCACCCCCCCCTCTACACCTGATATTTGTCTCCGGACCAACAATTGGTATCAGAGCGCGCGGTGCTCAACTGACCACCTGTTCTGACATACTGGTCTTCTCGAACTGATCCTTGAAAACGTTTTCTCTGCACAAACATCTCTTCACTCATCCCTATACTCGTACACATAATGTTTGACATGTCAGGTATCAGGATGGTGCCGATGTTCTCAATAGAGAACTTCACGGTATGGCGTGTAAGAATGGAGGCACACCTTACGTCACTGCACGATAGCATGACTGACGTACTGGAGACCGGACCCATCATTCCAATGATAGACAGCGTTCAGTTCGCTGAAGTGGAAGGTGAAGGTGCTCGTATTGGTCCGAAGGTTCCCAAGGACAAATCTGCCGTCACGCCTGAAGAGAAAAAGCTGCATAACCTCGACCGAGTCGCACGAAATGCTATACTGACAACACTCAGTGACTCACACCTCGGGAGGGTGCAGGACTGCAAAAGGGCGAAAGAACTTTGGGACGCTCTGGCTGTACTGAGCCAAGGAACTCCTCAGATTAAAGAAAACAAGCTTGAATTAGAGCTTCAAAAGTTCGAAGCCTTTGCGATGGAGCCCAGTGAAACCATTGACGAACTGAGCGTCAGATTTACGAATCAAGTCAATATGATAAACGGGCTGGGAAAGGTGTTCTCAAACAAAGAGATGAACACAAAGATCATAAGAGCGCTACCTCGACAGAAGTGGCTTCCTTATGCTACTTATTTACGTCGCTCTGATCTTAATGCTCTAACTCCTGATGTTATATTTTCAGAATTAAAGACGGAGGAATTTGAGCATAGTCTACCTCAGAAGTGTTCCAGTGCTCCAGCTAACACTCAAATCGATCATGCCTTCAAGGCAACAATCGAAAAAAACCGGAGGCAAAAAGATTTCTTCCAAAGAAGGCAAGAGGCCGCCGCAGATACAAAGACATCCGAAATATCCGGTGCCGATCGGCTCACACTAATGGCTCTCAAATACCAAAGAGAGAAGGAGAGAGTCAGAAAGCTGAAGAAATATCACAGAGATTCTCCCCCTGGTAAGAAAGAATATTCAAAAAGGGAAGAATCTAACACTTCTACCGAATGCGGGAACACGGAGCTCGTTGCTAGTCCACCAAAAGCTTCACTGGAAAAAGCAAAGCAGAACATCCACGTGTTACAACTGCAAGAAGGAGGGACACTATCAGTACGACTGTCCCGAACTCTCAGCTGAACGGCAAGCCAGAAGAGATAAATTCGCCCAGAAGAGGCAGGCCTACATAGCCGGAGAAATATCCGACAACTCAATTGAAGAGGATACATTCATGTACTCTTCTGAGGATGAAGCTACATTCGTAGCTGTTGAAGTCGGAGAGAAGGTTCCTGAGGAATCGGTAAACAGGTGTCGATGGCCGGAGAAGAGGCTGAGGTAAATTCTAAACTTAATATAACCTCCTCTTCACACAACACACACGACACTTGCTCGGTCTCGGATGACCCTTTGGACATAGTACAAGCATATGACGACCTGCTAGAGGAACAAATTCAGCTGAGCAGAGAGTTCAGCAGAACCATCCAGGAACAAATTCAGCTGAGCAGAGACTTCAACATAATCTCCTTTCAGTCAGTCAATTCTGTGATAATCTTAACAGAGTTATCTTTGACACTGGTTTCTGTGATGTTGTTGATAAATCTACAGGGAAAACAGTGTTATCAGGATCGCGGAGGAAAAACATCTATGTTGCAGACTGGAAAACCGCAGAACCTGAGGCTTGCTTACTAGCACAGACAAAATCTGGTGGCAAGTCAGGATGGCTATGGCACAAGAGACTCAGCCACCTGAACTTCAAGACCATGAACAAGCTAGTCAAGAACTCCAAAGTCAGAGGACTGCCCAACGAATCATTCGTTAAAGACAGAAATTGTGAAGCATGTCTGAAGGGAAAACAAACAAAGAGTAGCAACCCACCTATTCCGTCACCTTCCACTGATGGAATCCTTCAGCTGCTGCACATGGACCTATTCGGGCCAGTCTCTCCAGTGACTATAAGAGGCAAGAAGTATGCCCTCGTCATTATTGACGACTACTCAAGATATACTTGGGTCATCTTCATCGCCAATAAATCTGATGTTCAAACTGAGTTGCCCAATCTGCTGAAGAAGCTCAGTGTGGAAAAGGACATCAAGATTCAAAGAATTCGCTCGGACAGAGGAACAGAGTTTCTAAACTCAGTAGTTAAGATATACTGCGATAAAGAGGGAATTAAACACGAGATATCAGCTGCCCGCACCCCTCAGCAGAACGGACTTGCCGAACGAAAGAACGAACACTCAAAGAAGCAAGCAAAGAACGCTCCTCGCAGATTCTCGGACTACCCTCTAAGTTCGGGGCGGTTGCTACGACACCGCCTGTTACACTCAGAATCGCTCACTACTCACTCAGCAACACATGAAGACACCATATGAACTATGGAAAGGGAGAATTCCTTCTATTTCTCATTTTCATATTTTTGGTCGTCCTTGCTTTATCCACAATAACGGGAAAGATCAACTGAAGGTCTTTGATAGCAAATCCGATCAAGGAGTTTTCTTAGGATACTCTCGAGTCAATAAAGCCTTCGTAGTCTTTAACTATCGGACTCTTTGTGTGGAGGAAAGCCCTCATGTTGTTTTTGATGAATTTGTTACCGAGAACAAGGGAAGATACGCATTAAATACGATAATGTCAGCAAAAGCTACATGATCTCGAACTTACCGATAAAGCCGAAAAGATCCAAAGATTGTTGGGATGATGAGTCGACAATGAACAAACTCGTACTCAACCAACAATCGACGTAGCCGACCTAGTTGATTCTCCCGAACGTAATCAACAACAGTAACATCGGTCGATGAGGAAGCCCCGATGGTAATCGAGACCTCTACCGAGAATATGAACTCGGGGGGGAACGATTAATGTTCCTGAGCCTAATGCCCCCGAACCCGGAAACTCGATGGATCCTAACCTTCTTACCGAAATATTGCAATCTCGAACAGCACTACCGAAATGCCTAACACTCCTACCGATTCTCGAAGGTTGTATAAGAAGAAGAAGCCAGACTCAGACGATCATGGCTAGATAATCATTCTTCAGATCTTATCATTGGAGATCTATCAGCAACGATAAGAACAAGATCTAGATTTAATCAAGGCGAAAGCTCACTATTTTCCTATTTCTTATCTACGTAAGAACCTCAGTCGATAGAGGACGCACTTAATGATGCCGACCGGATCATCGCCATGCAAGAAGAGCCGAACCAGCTTCGTTCAAAACAAAGTTTGGGAGCTTGTAGACAGACCTAGACATCAGCATGTCATTGGTACCAAGTGGGTCTTCAAATACAAACGAGATAAAAACAACGTCATTATCAGAAATAAAGCACGACTAGTTGCAAAGGGATACAATCAGGCAGAAGGAATTGACTTTGATGAAACATTCGCTCCAGGTTGCTAGGATTGGAAGCCATTCGTCTATTCCTAGCTTATGCAACACATCAAGGCTTCAAAGTCTATCGATGGATGTAAAGTCGGCTTTTACGAACGGCGCATCGAAGGAAGAAGTCTACGTGGAACAACCGCCCGGCTTTCGAGCGGGGACATCAGTGTACGAGACTTAGGAAAGCTCAGTATAGGTTAAAACAAGCACCCGTGGGCTTGGTATGATACCCTATCGACTTTCTACTTCGGAAAGGTTTTCGAAGGGGACATAGATCGCACCCTATTCAACATAAAGTCGGGAGATGACATCCTACCGGTGCAAATCTACGTGGATGACATCATTTTCGGCCGCGTAAACGAGATCATATGTCGCCAGCTTCGAGAAGATGATGAAAGAGAAATTCGAGATGTCCATGATGGGAGAGATGAATTATTTCCTTGGATTTCAAGTGAAGCAATCACCGAAGGAATCTTCATCAATCAAGCCAAATACACTCGAGACCTTCTCAAAAGATTCGGTCGCGACTCCAAAGAAGCCATCAAAAGCCCCATGAATACGAATTTTAAAATCGATCTAGACAAAGAGGGAGCTCATGTTAACTCTACCGATTATAGAGCCATTATTGGTTCTTTATTATATTTAACAGCTAGCCGCCCTGACATAACTTATGCTGTAAGTGTATGCGCAAGATTTCAAGCGGATCCCAAGTGAAGTCATCTCGACTCAGCTAAAAAGATTCTGCGCTATCTGAGAGGAACACCTGATGCTGGGTTATGGTATCCTGCTGATGATAATCTAATACCGACGAGTTATTCCGATGCCGATTATGCAGGATGCGGGATAGATCGTAAGTTAACTTCCGAACGTGTCGGTTCCTAGCGGCAAAGGCCGATATCTTGGTTCTCAAAGAAACAACACTCGCAGCAACGTCCACTACCGGGCCGAGTACATGGCTGCCTTGGAAGTTGCTTTGTGCCCGCATCCTTTGGCTTCGACAACAACCGAGAGATTATGGTATCATTCGGAATGAAGTGCCCATCTACCGTGACTCCACAAGTGCTATTGCCATAACTCGGAACCCGGTCGCATACGAGATGCAAGCACGTGGATATCCGACATCACTTCATCGAGAGACCATGTCGAGAAGAAGGATATCGAATGGAGAAGATCCATACCGACAAACAAAGGGGCGGACATACCGACCAAACCACTAGCCGAGAAAACATTCGCGAGAATTATCGGTTGAGCTAGGTCTAATGGATCCTACCGAAATGCATCGCAGAAGATAACTATTGATAGCGATCCGTGGAGACAATTGGAAATATTTGGTATCGTAGATGGAACCAAGACGACAAGTCGGTAGACTCGTGCGGTGATTCAATGGGAATAATTATACTGCATACGCAAGGGGGGGAACGTGCTTATCAAGACATCAATCATCCTCCTCGCGATATAACGGTAACCACCGATCGAAAGTTCAGTGAAGCATATATCATATACTTAATTTCTTTTCGAAGCATATCTCGCATTTATTATATCGCCCGCACACGCCGTAGTTAATGTGCATTTATTTCCCGCCATTAATTAGTTTTAGGAAAGGTCAGTAGGAAACCTTTTCATTCGCATAAACTGAGTAATTAATGCCGTCCGTCGCGCATTTAATGCATGTCTTCTCACTTACCTTTATTACGTAAGTCTCATGTTAGAGGCGGCTTTTGTAATCATTCCTTTTATAACATTCAAATCTCGGTCCGCCCATAAGATTTGAAAGATTAAAATTGGATCGTAGGATCAAAACTTATAATCAGACGATATATACAAAATCTTTCATCTTCTATCCCTTCCTCACTTCTCGCCTTTTTCAACTTAAGAGCTATTTTCAAGCGTTTAGTTTCTTTCTCAAAAATCATCCTAACTGTCTCGCTTTTGCATCTCTCAAAGCTCTTTAGTACTCGGTAATGTATTGAAACCTGTTGAATACTTACTAACTTACTCTATTTTCAAGTGCTAACAAGTTATTTTGCAGATTTCAATGGCGACATCTCAAGTTCCTGAGAATATAGAGGAGATAATGGCATCCAGGATTCAGTTTGAACCAACTATGGCCTTCCGACAAGTTGATATCGCCTTCTTGGAACCCGTGTTCGATGCTCTGGAGCGTTCTGGTCTTCAGGAGCTGGTGTCGAAGCACCCGAGATCTTATCTACCAAGGCAAGTGGTAGAAGTTTATTACAACTGGAGGTCTCTCGCGTCTGGAGGCGAGGAATCTTCCTTCGTCTATTTAAAGGAAGAAGATCAGAACTGTTGTGATACTACTCAAAGAGTCTTCAACGTCAGGGACATTCTGGTGCTATCGTTTGATCTTCCAAACTACGGTATTTCTCCTATCGGTTACAAGGAGAAGGAGATAAACGCATATGTTCGTAAGTTCTGCGGACGCTCTGACATATCATTCAAGTCAGCTCTGCAAAAGAATCTTCTGCTTCCCCAATACAGAGGACTAGCCTATATAGTCTCTCATATCCTGACGAGCTCAGCTGGATCATATGATCAATTATCCAAGCCAAGGATTCAGCTGATGATGGCGATAGATGATGGAGTTGAAGTGAATTGGGCTGACTACTATGTCTCGGAGATGAAGGCCCAAGCCCAGAAGTTCACTACCCTACCCACAGGAGAGAGGAAGTTAGCCAGTGTAGGGAAGTTACTCTATGGGACTAAGATGTCAGTCCTCATAGAAAACTCTGTTCAGAGGCACTCGTCGTTTGCTCATTCCAAGTTCTTCGATGTAAACCGATTAAGTTCAAGACTAAAGCAACGAGAAGTCTATCGGTAAGGGGCCACCCGAGCCGAAGAGAGCAAAGATCCGCTCTGCCCCCACATACCGAAGTGCCTAAGAAGAGGCGACCGACCAAGACCCGGACTCACCGAGGTCTCAGTTGCTCGGCCCCTCTCGGTTATTGAACCCACCCCCTCCTCCTACTCAAGAAGAGCGGTTTTAGATTCTAATACCGGCATTGAGGGTGCGACCCTCAAAGATAAAGTCCAGTAATTAGCTCGAGGAGACACGGTCGGACGTCGCGAGAACCGACCGAGGAGACTGCGACTAAGTGGACACCTATTCACACCACTCGTCTCCGTGCCACATCCGAAGTACACGATCATATTCCCCGAGATCGCTTGGGCACTCGACTTAGTCGACATAGCCATCGTGGCTAGGGTTCAAATGCTTCTAAGGTTTCGAGTTGGGATATTCTAGAAGACATAATCAAAACCCACTCACCATCCACTTGCTCGATGAGGAGCGAAGCTACAAGAAGTAATAGGGTACGGAGAACCAGCTGACTTAGCTACTCTTGAAGATCTCAGAGCCGTAATGCTTTACCTTCTAAGCTTGCGAGAGTCAGTTCCTGATAACACTCCTCCGCCCTCATCTCCTCCTGCTGATAAGAAAGACGATGATAAAGATGATGATAACAATCAAAGGAAGGATCGGACACCCAAGGATACGAGGCCGGGAGGCTCGCCGAGGGTTCAACTCCCCGTGAGAAGAGCAAATCACCACTTCCTGATACATCAGGTGATGCTCAAGGTGCTCCTAAGTACAGTAGGGAGCAACTCCTCACGTTTTCTGAGCAGAGGCTCGGAACCAGCTCGTACCAGATACAACCTATCGGTTCCGTGTCCTCGAAGTCCGTAAATAAAGCCATTCGACGCCAAGGAGAGAAAAACCGACTTTTGGCTAAGGACGTCCATCTGAAGTGGACAAAGTATACTAAAGCTCAGACACAGAGCTTAGACAGAATAGCTGCTAGCATATCAAAGACTCCAGTACCTACTCCTCAACCTAACCTTCAGGAGATTATTGAGGCAGCCTTAGCAGCTCA
Organism: Lavandula angustifolia; assembly: GCA_028984105.1. NCBI lineage: Eukaryota > Viridiplantae > Streptophyta > Magnoliopsida > Lamiales > Lamiaceae > Lavandula > Lavandula angustifolia. The sequence continues at coordinate 8,155,408 of CM054823.1, read as the reverse complement.
GAAAGTCGATCTAGAAGTTCAGAGTCAGCAGTTGCTCCAGAATCAGCAGAAGATATTTTCAGAGCAGCTGACTCAAGCTCTTGCAACTGTTAAGCTCGAAATCGATGAAAGGAATAAGATTGCCACCTCTAGCCTTCAAAAATCTATTACCCAACAGGCAGAGGCTCTGAAACTTATTCAGAAAGAAATGACAGAATCGCAGGATCGGGCTCTAGAAACTCCGTGCTGAGTCACCGCATGACTTAAAACATCAAGAGCCGATCGGGCAAAAGACCGGGAATTATATTGCGATCTCGTCAAGGACTTCGAATCCACAAAGAACTCGAGTTACGGATTCAGTCCACACCGTGGAAAGAGACATTCAAGCCATCCGCACCCAACTCTCTAAGGCAGATGATGCCAAAAAGGGGGAAGATATTATGAAGGATGAACCTGATACGGATATGGCTGATGTCCAAATAGTAGAGGGTGGTCAGGAGGAAGGACCCTCTAATGCTCAGACTCAGGGGGAAGGTATTCAGGTAGAACAACCCTCGACTGCTAATGCTCAAGATACTTCAGGGGTTCTGTTACTTGAATTTCCTCTAGAACCTACCCCCATCTCATCTTCTGTTGCCCACATAGAAGATGTTGCTCATTTCATTGAACAAGAGTTTGAAGGAGAACAGGCTCCTCCGCAGAGGCCGGGGAAGGAGACTGCTACTGCTATTACTCCTCCTTCCTCCCCGGTCCGAAAATTCAAATCTAAAGCGGAACAAGAAGCCTTTGACCTCCGCGTAGCCCAACAACTACAAGACAAGCTGGATCATGAGCGACAGTTGGAAGAAGCTCAACTTGCTAAAAAGCCTAAGGGCAAAGTTGTTAAGGGCAGAGGTAAGAAGAAGCAAGAGTCTGTGGGCGAAGAAAAGAAAAAGGCTCAGGAGGAATTCGCAGAAACTCTTTCTACTACAGGTCAAGCTACTGCTCAGAGTCACTATCAGACTCATCTTACACCTGAGCAAGAAGTCGAAGATAGAGCCACGTGGGAAGCCACGCCGCAAGGCCCGAATCTCGGGAAAGGAGATCGTAGGGCGGCGGCTCTTCGAGAAAAGAAGAGAATGACTGATATGGCTAAGATGATGAGCCTATCTCAAAAACCAGCAGCTGATCCCAGAAAACAAATCCCACGAGGATCAAGGAAAAGAGCGCCTCATGTCAAAAAGGACCCTGTGCTTCACGTTGATAAATGGGTTCCTGCTCTAGTAAATAATCAATGGGAAGAGCTCAAAGAGGAATTTATCAAAGGCTACTACGTATGGAAATTCTATCCAAGTGAGCAGACTATCGAACAAGCCTTTGACGAAGTTTTTGTTCAATTATAACTCGAGCCGAGGGAACAACTTCTGGAGATTATGAAGAGAGAGAACATTCCTTTCAGAGCTCTGGCTTTCAGGCGCATCCCACCTCCTAGAACTGCGTGCGGAATTCTGTGTACAAAGGAAATAGAGGAAGAGGTCAGAACTGCAGCTTATCGCTTCGACCTGAGTGTCGACTTAGCTGAAGACGATGAGGATGTCCAGACACTGAGGAAGAGAATCTACCTATACTATGGTCTGCAACCCCCCGTCGACAGATCTGCTGATTTCAAGAAGCGCACTCAAGGCTTCAGGCGTCAGTAGTGTTTCCTCTTCTCTACTCTTGTGTAATAGTGATAGGAACCTGTAATTTCTTGATCATATATGCTATCGTTCCTATTGCTTGATAGATAATTACTCGTTGTCTTACAACATTTTTGCCTTGTTTTTTTTTCACAACTGATCACTAAGTGATCTGACACACACTCACAATCAGTTTCTGTGATTTTGCCTATCTCTCACCTGCTGATTTTTTTTAGTCATCATATCAGTTTGTTTTCCTCAGATGGATCAAAAAGGGAAATTGTTGTCAGTAGGTTAGCATATCTTATAAGATGTTTAGAGTTTAGAAGTAGAGGTTTTGGCATCATCAATTAGGGGGAAATTGTTGGATATGAGTCAGTAGATGATACTCAGCTGTTCGTGGTTAAAAGAAAATTGGGGGAAATCATAGTAGTACTATGGAATTGAAGATCCCAAAACCGAGCTGATATCAGTAGTTCTGTGTGTCGTTAGGATTAGCTGATGTATAGGTTAGACTTCTTGTAATCGTTTTTATATTCTTGTTTAAGTCCTGTACGGGGTAATTGTTGAACTGATCTTCTGTCGAAGATACTTTTCAGAACCCTGCGTTCTTCAGTCATCAGCTGAATAGATCTCAGTAGAAGCCAATCCAGCAGCTGATAAGTCATCAGCATAAGAAATCATGCAAGCCCGGGACCTTCGCGATCGCCGCCACCGACATACTCGAGGGTTACATTCCTTGTCACCGACTCGGTCGAAGAAGACAGAGACTTTGCGCCATCGTATCCGACGTAAAAGCGACCCAGCCTACTTAAGTCTTTTCGAAAGTTCACGAGAAGATCATACGAGGTTGTTTGAACGGTCAACTCTGACATTCTCACCAACCACAAACCTCGACCAATGAGAAGCCGACAACGCCTTACCTGCTCCAAACAGTAAAGTTGCTCTCATGTACAAGTAATTAACTGCCCGCTGCAACAAGTTCGAATTAATGGTCGTTTTCTTTGGAAGCTTGTGACACGTGGCATCGTCGTCTCCAACGGACATATGCCATAGCTCACAGCTATAAATAGAGAAGATTTCGAAGCTCCACGAGCGCGAAGCACGAAATTAAAAAGGGAAATTGCTCAAGCTCTCAAACACTCTAGCAACTCAATCAGAATATCCAATGAAGAATCCGCATTTACTAGAATATTTTTGTGGTTCTTCTCTCACAGAGTCTTTAGATCCCTTTCTTCTCTACCTAAGCTCATTGTCAGATTTATAGCTTAGATTCGAAGGAGTTCAATTTTTTGTGAACTATTCTTATTGTAAGAACTCCTTCATTAGTTGGAGAACTATTTTCGCCCCCCTTTCGAACTTAGGTTTGAATTGTAAAGTCGCTAAGGACTATAACTTAGAAGGATCTGTCATGTGCACAGTTTCCTTGCTGAGACTTGCTTAGACTAATCGACAAGTTATCCTGCTCTGTTCAGGACCGTGGACGTAGGATCTTGCGTATCCGAATCACGTTAAACTGCTTGTGTTCTTTACTGTTTTATTGCATACAAACCTTTGAAAATCATAAGTTTGCATAAAACGTATTTCTAAAATCGCTCAGCCAAAAGAATTTAATTTGCGAAAACACGCTTTCAAAAAGAGACAAACTCCGGGCCCCACACTTATCCGCACACTTATAGTCTCCGACTGAGTTTCGAAGTACTGACAAAAGTCAGTAGGAGAGCTCGATAGGCCGACTCACTCTGTCCCGTGATCGAAGGTATATTTGGCACTGTTCATCAGTTGCAACCAACACCCCCCCCTCTACACCTGATATTTGTCTCCGGACCAACAACAGTTAACCAGGTAGCATATAATGTTGAGCCAACTCGTGACTTGCCGGAGAGCCAGGTCTTCATTGACTGTTTTTTTTTTTTTTTTTTTTGCATATTTACTGATGTTTCTTGCGTTTAAATTCTTAATCTTATTATATATAGGTATCAAATGTTCCTTCTATGATATCTAATGCTTCTGGAGTTCATACCCCTGTCAGTAAATCTGGGGCTTATTTGAGTGATGTATTAATTGTTGATAAAAATCAAAGTTCCTCTCCCGGTGAGGTAGCTAGCGTTCCAGTTGGGCTTGGTGATTCTTCTATGAGTGTTTCGAAACATGTTGTTGGCAAGAAGAAATTGGTTGCTGATGTATTGGATCTTACTGAGATTCATTATCAGTCGAGTGATGACTGCTCTGCCAAGAAGAAACTGGAAGATAGTTTTGTGGAGGGTGTGCCTTCTAAAAAAGGAGGGTCAGCATAAAGAAAGAGAACATATTCTTCGTCCGTGCTATTTTGATTGCATATATATATGTATATATGAATATATTTTCGTATTACTATTAAATAGATTAAAATATTTTATGTATAATATCAAGTATAATTTGTAATATAGCTTTGAAGTTTTCTATATAGGTTATTTGGTTTTTGTAGTTGTTTTTTGATTTTAGCAAATAAAAATATTCCTACTTCAACACTATCCGACCATCCGTGCGAAGCACGGTGCCGCACTAGTTTGTAATTATATTTGAAAATATGTAAAACCCTAGGCACACAAGACAACCGCTATATTATGTACTCTCTCATCAAATATAGCTTGTGTGGTACTCTTCCTCGCTCCTCGCCTCTCTTGATTCCGTTACTCGATAAACCCTAACAAAAACCCTCTCCATTTTCTCCTCGATCAAATTCTTCACAGAAATAGGAGAAGATGTGCAGCCTCTTTTTGATCAGGAGATCGTCTACATCGTCTTTGAAGACGCTCGCTGTCACCTCCGTCAGCCGATTCATTTCCGGCAATCCACTCTCAGCTCAGTCCAATGCCGTCTTTACTCAACATATCCACACATGCGTCACTGGTTCTGTTCTTGATAAAGCTTATCCGAGTGTGGGAGTCGTTAGGAGTTTCCATTCGGGACAAGTTTTGCGTGCCGGATTTGCCGTGGCTGATTATTCTGATTCGGAAAGGGCTTCAAGCGGGCCCTCTGATGAAGGGCTCGAGATTTCCAAGCTTGGGATTTCACCGAAGATTGTATCGGCCTTGGCCGGTAGGGGGCATCCAGAAACTTTTCCCAATTCAGGTATAGTTATAGAATGAAAGAAATCAATAATAAAATTGTGTATTTGTGGTTTAACTTTTGGAGTTTGTTGTGTGGATTTCTGATAAATGTAGTTACATAGGATGCTGCATTCTAAGTTTCCACACATGTATTAGGTGAATTATTTCGAGTGCTGACAATAACATGAATTAATACATCGGAAACAAAATAAGGAAGATAGCTTAAATTGTGGCTATATGTCCACGATATTGTCCGTGGATGCTCATTTTGAGAAGATTTTCCCCTTTTGTTGCTATTGTGTTGTTTTCTAAGGAATATGGTTCTTTAGTTAAAAGGAGTCCATTTTCTATATTTTGTTCCAATTGCAGAAAGCAGTGCTGGATCCTGCCATGCAGGGTTGTGACATGATTGGGCGAGCTCGAACGGGAACAGGCAAGACCCTAGCTTTTGGTATTCCCATCATGGATAAAATTATTAAGTTCAACCAGCAGCATGGGTAAGTATATAACTGTTTGAATAGTCAATTCAGATTTTTTTAGGCTAATAAATTCTGCTTGCTTCTATCCTGCAGTCAGGGCAGGAACCCTTTGGCTCTTATTTTGGCTCCAACAAGAGAACTTGCTCGACAGGTGGACAAAGAATTTGCCGAGTCTGCTACAGATTTGGATACACTTTGTGTCTATGGGGGTGTTCCAATATATCGCCAAATGAGTACTCTTGACCATGGTGTTGATGTGGTTGTTGGAACTCCTGGTCGTGTCATTGATTTGATTAAGCGTGGCGCGTTGAACTTGTCAGAAGTGCAGTTTGTTGTCCTTGATGAAGCTGATCAGATGCTTAATGTAGGATTTGCAGAAGATGTTGAGATGATCCTAAGTTTTATAAAACAGAACCATCAGACAATGATGTTTTCTGCCACAATGCCAAATTGGATTCTGAAAATTACTCAGACGTTCTTGAAAAGCCCAGTTACTGTGGACCTTGTGAGATTTGGATTCTATCTTTATATGCTTTGCACCTTGCTTTTTTATTTTGTATTCGCAACAAGCATTGTAACTTTCTGGCATTGTATGAATAAATGGTGTCAACTATGTTCTGCAGGTTGGAGACTCTGATCAGAAATTAGCTGATGGGATTTCCTTATATTCAATCGTGTCTGATGATCGGCAGAAAGCAGCTATACTTGGACCTCTGATAACGGTATGAACCTACAAATTTAGGCTTCTCTATTTTTCTTTGTACATTTCGTCTTGTTAGTGAATTTATTCTTCACATGTAACATCACCTTATCATGATGTTCAATCGTCTGAGCTAAGCACACTACCAATCTTTTATCAGGAGCATGCAAAAGGAGGTAAATGTATTGTGTTCACTCAAACGAAGCGTGATGCTGATAGGTTGGCATATGCTATGCAAAGGAGCTTCAAATGTGAACCGTTGCATGGTGATATCTCACAGAACCAAAGGGAAAGAACTCTCTCTGCTTTTCGAGAAGGAAGGGTCAATGTTTTAGTGGCCACAGATGTAGCTGCTCGTGGACTTGACGTACCAAATGTTGATCTTGTATGTTCTTTGCTTATGTTGGTGATGTGTCCTTTTGACATAGAAATTGATCAATATATGATAGACCACTGGATGAACCAGTTTACCATTTTCCTCTTTTTATAGCGACCACAAAACAATTTAATAGACCGATAAATAGTATCATATTTCTACTAAATCTATGATATAATGTTTCATTCCATTGGAATAAAGGTTCTTTGGCCTTCACCTTTCTGATAATTATTTTATGTTGGCTCTTTAATAGTTGTCAAGCAATCGAAAGTGTATTGCTACTTTTTTAAACTGTAGTCTTAGCAGAATTGATGCCTGGTAGGAATCATTGTCATAACTCATAAGAATGTTGAATGGATTAGTTCTTGAGTAACTGCAAGTCTGACACTTAAAATTATTTGTCTTGCTTTTGGTAAATCCTGGATTTGTGCCTCCTCTTATTTTGTTCATTGATATCATACTCATTGCTTTATTCTGCTCAGGTGGTACATTATGAGATTCCAAACTCTACAGAGATTTTTGTTCATCGATCTGGTCGAACTGGTCGGGCTGGGAAGAAAGGTAGTGCAGTTCTTATATATTCAGATCACCAATATAGGGACATTAAGGCTATTGAGCGTGAAGTTGGGTGCCGTTTTGTAGAAGTAAGTTGTGAACCTATATTCTGTTTCAGTTTTTCCACATATGCTCTGAATTTATTGACTGTCTTCTAATTTGTTCTTATAACGTTTCCAAGTGTAGTGAGAATGTATTGTATACTAAACCAGCTAGAGAACTATAGTTCACATGACTGCAGACATGCAGTCTGTCAAGTTTTTCATTTTTTATGAACATCTTGAACTAAATCCTTTAATGCTTGCCATGTTTTAGCTCCCGAAGATAGCTGTTGGAGATGAAGCTTTGGACATGTTCAGTTCTATGGGTCAGGGTTATGGTGGAAACAGGGGAAATAGTCGATTTGGTGATTCTGGTTTTGGACGTTCTGGTGGTTCTGGTGGTTTTGGAGAATCGAGGGGTGGTCGTTTCGGTGGATCTTCTGGTGGATATGGAACTTCAGGAGGTGGCTATTCAGGTTCTGGTGGTGGATTTGGTGGACAGGGTTCAGGCCGTTCCGGTGGTTTTGGTTCTGGCCGGTCATCTGATTTTGGTGGACTGGGTGGTCCGGCTCGAAACAGTGGCTATGGAGGTGCTGGTGATTCCGGCCGCTCTGGTGGTTTCGGTGGACAGGGTTTTGGTTCTGGTCAGTCATCTGGTTTTGGTGGACTGGGTGGTCCGGCTCGAAATAGTGGCTTTGGAAATGCTGGTGATTCGGGCCCCTCTGGTGGTTTTGGTAATTTTAATTCTAACAGATCTGGGCAGAGTTCTGGTTCAAACCCATTTGGTGGTGCCAGTAATGATGACAATAATACAGGGAGGAGATTCTTCTAAAAATAGCAAAGGTAAATCCTTTCTCGTTATGTGGTATTCCTAAAAATACTTGCTCTTGATGTGCTTTGAGAGCATTTGGCTCTTCATGTTACAAATATATTTCATCTGACTTCTTATATGCAGTCAATGTTTCTTAACACTGCTATCAAGTGTTTTTTGCATGCATTGATATTTGGTTGGAAACTTGGACACAATATATCATGTTATAAATGTATTTCCCTGACTGCTTTAATTTCAAAACTCGGACCCGATATTTTTTGATTTACCCAATATTGGTGTAATAATATTTCATTTGTATGTAAATCCTAAGTCTACATCTTTCACTTACTAAATTGATAAACAGTATTACTGTTGAAGACTTGGATTCTCTTGCCTAGCAGGGTCCTAACTACTAAAAAACGAGAAGTATGGATTGCATAATATTTGTAGATAGGACTATAAGTGAGTCTAATTTTAGCTTGGTTGACATGCTTATTTGAGGCAGCTAGAATGAGTTTTAAACCAACAAATCTTTAGGACAGTAATGCTTGACTTTCAGAGTTTCCGAACTTATATTGCTTATGCTTGTTTAGGAGGAGTCGAGCACATATTGGTGCCGTGGAGTTAATGTTTTTCGAAACCTTCCTTCTTGCTTGCTTTCGTAAGCATATAGTTGTTATGATGCATTATGAATATGAGGTTTATTTGGTACATGGTCTCATTTATTCAATTTGCATTTCTAGTTATGATTCTTACTTTATTGTTTTCAGCAGTATCTATGACCACAAGTGTGCTGCTGGGTGTAAAGTGGATGGATATAGGGGATTAGCACTTTGCTCCAGCTGCTGCTTATGCTTCTGCTTCTAAAAAGTAGTTAAGTTATACGTGGTAGTTTTACTATTGCCTTAACGGTATTTGCTAGTGTTGATATTGCTTGCAATTTTTTGCTTTAGATTTGTTCTCGGAGAAAGCATAATATGGTCGAATAATTTGACTGTTGATGTATAAATCGGCATTGGGCAGAAACTTGCTATTATATCGCAACATCTTGTGTATTGAATGCATTGATGTGATTCAATTTTTAAACAACCATAGTATGTAGCACGTATTACTCACAAGTACACACTATTGCATTGGTCACAGATAAAATAAATCGCTCCTTTTTACATTTAAAAACTATCAAACTTCTTGTGAGTTAATTGAAAATTCTGAATCATGGAAACTTAACCACAACCATTTCGATGCCCTTCTTTAAATATGTAAATATTTTTAATTCATTGATATATGAGTTATTAGTACGTAAATACACCAACTTTGAGAAGATTCTATTTTTTCATATAATTTTTAACATGCTCGTCTAAATAAATAATTTTTACGTTATTTTTATGTCAAGACAATATGGTTTATTTTATAGTTAAACCGTCAGAGGTTTTTAATTTCAAAAAAAAAATGAAAGGTCGTATATTTAGATAATTATTTTTGAAAGTCATGTCCAACTAAAAGAAATTATATATCTAGAGGATAATAACCCTTAATAAATTCACTTCAAGCAAATATTGGGCCTCTTATTGTGCGAGAAAACAATATTGTTATGAATTCAATTGGGGAGTGTTGACGTATTAAGCTCCTTATATAAGTGCATAGTGATAATTAGATTCCTATAAATCCGAAAATGATATGTGACGCGGAGATTGCAAGAAGCCGTTGGCACCAATTAAAACCACCACTACCTTATCCCTCCATCACGAAATCTAATCCAAAAAATCATCACATTTCTATTCAGCCACTGAACTCATCAAAATCTGACACCAACAAAACAGATTGAAGAAAAGAATGGATCCAAAAAATCATCACATTTCTATTCAGCCACTGAACTCATCAAAATCTGACACCAACAAAACAGATTGAAGAAAAGAATGGCCTCAACCGCATGCTTCTTGCATCATCATGCAGCACTCTCCACCCCAGCAAGAAACCGCAACGTACCGACGTTGAAGCCTACCCAGGTGGTGTGCAGAGCCCAGAAGCCGGCCGAGAATCAAGAATCCGCCGTCCTGTCAAGGAGATTGGCCCTCACTGTTTTGATTGGAGCTGCTGCTGTTGGCTCTAAAGTTTCACCAGCTGATGCTGCTTACGGAGAATCTGGTATGTATCAATGTATAGGTTGTTGGAATAGAGGAGGATGATTAGGAAGGATTCCATCTCATCTTTTAGACTCCAATTGCCATTGCAGCCAACATCTTTGGGAAGCCAAAGACTAACACAGAATTCAGACCATACTCTGGAGATGGATTCAAGATCTCCATCCCCTCAAAGTGGAACCCAAGCGGGGAGATTGAGTTCCCCGGTCAGGTCCTCCGTTACGAGGACAACTTCGACGCCACCAGCTACCTCACCGTCACCGTCAACCCCACAGACAAGAAATCCATCACAGACTATGGCTCCCCAGAAGAATTCCTTTCCCAAGTAGTTACCCAACAACCTCGTACATTAATTTATGTTGTCATCACTCACAACCTAATATAATAATAATAATTGTGCAGGTTGACTACCTACTGGGAAAACAATCCTACTTTGGCAAAACTGATTCAGAGGTACTACAACTTATCTTCACACAGTTGATAACAATTCATAATGTTTAACTGACCTGCAAGATTGATTAGGGTGGATTCGATTCCGGGGCAGTGGCAACTGCCAACATACTGGAGACTGCAACCCCTGTGGTTGATGGAGATAAGTACTATTCCTTGACTGTGCTGACCAGGACAGCCGACGGAGATGAGGGCGGCAAGCACCAGCTCATCACGGCCACCGTCAAGGGAGGCAAGCTCTATATCTGCAAGGCACAAGCTGGAGACAAGAGATGGTTCAAGGGTGCAAGGAAGTTTGTTGAGAATGCAGCAAGTTCATTCAGTGTTGCTTGAACATCAATGCAAGAAAAATGTATCAATTGTGTAATGAATTATCAGTCATGATCAAATGAGGCTATTTTTTTCTCTCCATAAAACAGAAAGATAATTTGATATAAAGAGGCTCAAAGTATCGAATTCTTGAATCATAGTGTCATCATAATCAAGTGTTATCATAGGAGTACATCCCAGCAAACTAGTTATTTATTCTCTGCTACAAAACTCTAAAACAAGAACTTCGGTGGTCTACTTGTCGACGACTTCAATGAGGGTTGTCTCGTAGTCACTAGGTGCCTCGAACCCGTGCAAGTTCATGACAGTTGCAGCCACATTAGCCAGCCCACCAGTAGGCACATCGCTGCGGAATCTCACACCAGGTGCCAACCCAGGGCCACCAATTGCAACAGGAACCTAACAATATATGTTTCAGCAATCGATTGTACGATTCGTATTTTGGGTCGAAAAGAATGAACTACTTACAGGTTCAAGTGTGTGAGAAGTAAGTATTTGAATCTGGCCATTCTTGTCAAGAAGAGGTTCGCCTTTCTTGTTTCTTTTCACCATGTCCTCGGCATTGCCATGGTCAGCAGTAACGACATATATCCCGCCCACTTGCTCTATTGCGTCAAGGATCATCTAAACCAATTCAAATAATTAGAAAATCATCCCAGCTCAAGTATGTATAATTTGGTATGAGGAGGTCTACATTTCATTCCACAGGATGAGAAATACAAGATTGCAGGAGGGAGTTATAGTCCTAAGTTCCATTTGATTTCAAAAGAAAAGCTTGAAAAATAAGGAGAAAAGTGAAAAGATTAACAAAATTCTTTATACTTTTACTTTTGAGGAGATTTGCAACATTAAGTATAAAAATCAATTCGTCAGCAGATCCATCCAGAAGCATCTTACACTTCTCAATAAGCATAAATGATTTGAGCTCTTTAAACATAATGATGGAATACATAGGGAAAGAGTTGCAACTCCTGAATTAGTGCATACCTTGACGGCTTCATCAGCAGCCTTACAGGCTACAATTGTTGCATCAAGATCACCAGTGTGTCCCACCATGTCACTATTAGGTAGGTTTACACGTACCTTTAGAGAGGAAAAGGAAAATCGTCAAAAAAAAATGTTTTTAGTTGTGAAAGGAGCATTATTCTGAGGCAGAGAACTGAATAATAAGACACAGTTGGATTACCTGGTCAAATTTACCGCTAAGTATGGCATCCCTCGCCTTCTCAGCAATTTCAATAGCTTTCATCTTGGGTTTGACATTGAAGGTAATGCCACTATCACTTGGAATTTCAACATATTCTTCCAATTGTGGGTTGAAGCATCCTGACCGATTTCCATTCCAGAAAAAGGTAACATGACCAAATTTAACCGTTTCGCTGCAAAACAAAATTGAAAAATGTATATTAACTAAATCCGGGCACAGAAAAAAAAAAGAAAGAAAAGAAAAAGAAAAGTGATCTAGATCATAGAAATCAACTCAAACAATAACCAAATGCCACATGATGTTTTGAAAGAATAAATGCACAAAAGAAAAAGCATGTAGATACCTAAACAAAAATATAACTCCAAATTCCTGAAATTCTAATAGTACAAAAACTTTATGCATGCATAGCTTTGCATCAGGAAGAAAGATGTCTAGATCAGCGGGAGCACTTTGTTTAGTACAAACTGACTTACCTACATGCGAAAGTCCGGATACCATTATGCACCAAATATTCCCCAGATGTTCTGTCAATTTCTGGGGGAGAAACAAGGTAGTGATTTGGAAGTTTAAGTTCACCATCATACTGAAGCATTCCAGCATAACGGATTTTAGGAAACCGAACTCGATCAAATTTATCAAACTTCTCATTCTCAAGTGCCGTAGCAATCATGACCATGCGATCAGCCCGATAATTGATAGTTACAACAGCATCACCATCAACAATAGGCCCGACAGCCTTTCCATTATCATCAACAATAACAAAGGGGGGTAAGTATTGATCATTTGTATTAGGGATCTCTCTCAGCTTCTTGACAGCTTCAAGAGCACTTTTAAACTTGTGTGGTGCTTCTCCAAGCACTTGGGCATCCCATCCTCGTTTGACAACTTCCCAATCATTCTGAAAAAAATTAAGAAAGACAATGGAGCATCACAAAAATAGAACAACAGGTTTGTAAGAAAACTTCTACTAATTATGTGAACACAATTTATATTCAGCCATCCAGGGAGAAATTTGTTGAAAACACAACGAAGTGAAGTGATTGGAAAGAAACCCCTTCCCTTGAGGCAAAGCAGATTGAAAAGAATGAAGTGATTGCATGATTGTGTATATGGGAACATGTTGATGGTGTCACGACACTCATAATTCATGAAATCAACAGTCGCAAAACAAGATAGCCCGTTTCAGCTGACTAACTCAGCTAACATGGTAGACATGGATAAAACCTAACAGAAATCTAGAAGAAAATAATGTTTTAATAAGAAATTAATGAAACACTTACCTCATATCTATCCATAGTAACATACATGCGACCTCCACCAGATGCAATCTGAGCATCAATACCTTTCTCACGTAGCGTTGAGAGATCATTTTGTAGAGTTTCAACAAAGCCTACACTCGATCCATCCAAGACGTCACGTCCGTCAGTGAGGATATGAACACGAATTCTTTTAGCACCACGCTCGCTAGCACCTTTCAGCAACAACTGCACTCAAAGGTATAATTCCATTTGAAGCGTTTTTTTTTACAAAAAATACTATTTATGAAAAGGAAGACATGGAAGAAATCATAAAGGTCCCCCAAGTTAACTGAGGACAATTGAAGCATCTATTAAGAATTCACAAATTTCGAGAACTGATATACCTGCAACTGATCGATCCGAGAGTGGACACCGCCATCACTTAATAATCCAATAAGGTGAAGTGCTCCAGTTTCAAAAGCTTCCTTGATGTACTTAAAACCTTCCCCATCATAAATTTTCCCAGTCTCAAGAGCACTATCAACAAGCTTAGCACTAGAGGGAACAACACAAGAACATGATATTTAAGAACGACAGAGTTTAAGAACACAACCCAGAGAAAGCAAAAGTTATAGACTTTTCAGTTTGTATCGGTACATCATAATTGGGAGGACAATGACAATAAAAACTTGCTGTCACCATTAGAAATGTGCTTTTTCTAGAAAATGCAGTGACCAGTAGAGTACCAAGAACTTCTTATAACATTTTCTAACAATGCGTTCACAAATGCCAGCAGTATTGGTGATGGAAACATAGTGACAATGATTCAGTACCAAAACCTAATAATTATTATCCCCTACTTTGCTTCTTCATTGTATTCTTGCACTTGAAAAAATTATCAAGCAGTATCTTTAAAAGATTTTCTACTAGTGCAATATCCTTGGTAATTAAATCACTTTCCGAAAAATCTCTTGAATGAGAAAAGGGAACTCTTTTAACTTTCTACCGCAATTTTTTTGGGCATAAATACAAATCATATATCGAGATGGGAGCATAAATCGGGATCAGGGTATACTCAATTTAGATCGAAGAGTTTTCTTAATATGAAAGCCAAAGAATAATAATATCACCAATAGATTTGTCCTTAAAAAACACATTATAATCCTGCCAGCGCCAAGAGCATTGTGGCCAACCTCTTGAATACAATGCTTTGACTGTCTTTTACTAAACAAAAACTTACCCTTGTGAAAAAATCCTGCCAGCGCCAAGAGCATTGTGGCCAACCTCACTATTGCCCATGTCATCATCTGTGGGAAGCCCCACAGCCTTACCATGGGCTTTAACCAATCTCCACTTTTCAGGTGCACCCTTCACACAAGTCAACAAAACCTCAATCCAACATCATTTAAGAAAATCAATAGAAATTAAACAACAAAACTAATAACAGAAACAGCCAATACAACCCAAGATCCAAATGCCCATGGAAAACTAATTATAGAAAGAGTGGAAAATTAAAAAAAAATAAAAAATAAAAAAATAAAAACCTTCTTAAGTGAATCCATTGTAGGAGTTTCGGCAATATGGATGCAGTTGTACTGATTGGCACTGGCCTCACCCCATCCATCCAAAACCACCATTGCTATAGTTTTCCCCTTGGGCAGCTTTGGATGATCGTTCAGTTTCCATGAGAATCCAGAGCTACCCATCTCGACTTTCTATCGATATTGCAAATAAAAATCAGATCTTCACCAGTCGACACAAACTATATTAGATCTAAACCACAGTAGATAGAATAAACAAACCTTAGCGCTGTTAATATCTGACCAAATTAGGTTAGAGAGGGCATAGATTATGAACAGTTTGGGGTCGGCAGCATATATGAAGTACCCAATGTGGTTGGGGGGTGTGTGTGGGGGGGGGGCTGGGGTCCTGGGGGGGTGGGGGAGTGCAACTAGCCGGTGACAGACTTGCTTTTTGTGATTTGTTTTAATAGTTTAGTTTAGATATTTAGAGAATATGCTTATCTTTTTCAGCAATAAATAAATGTAATGAAAAATGGTAGGCGGGAATAAACTTTTTTCTTCGAAGTTATAAATCTATACCAAACCAACTTTTTTGAGATATTATGGAATAGATGAAATTTATTGATAAGTAATTAAAATTATTTTGATAATTTGTAGGTGTTTGATAATAAGTGAAAAATGTGAAAAAATAATGTTTGTAAATATTGTTGATAGCAATAGCTTATTTATTATTTTTAAATAAATTTATGTATTGCCCTTAATATTAGTAAAACAATTGTAATTTATAATAAATAAATAAAATTAAGAAATTAATCATATTTATATTCATTTTTTACTTTATAATTTCGATCTTAATATTTTAAAAAAATAAGTTAATTTATGTATATTATATGTAAATTTATATTATATCATATTAGTATAAATTTACTAATATGATATTTATGGTTGTTGAAAAAGAAAAAAAAAATTACGGGAAAAGGAAATTTGGAATTAAATATACTTTAGGATTAAATATTATTTTGGAATTAAACAAATTTATTAAGAATAAATTTGTCAAAAAAAATTAATATGTCATGAGCTATAAGAAAAAGTCGCTAAAGTCGTCAATTAGCGAGCTTATGAAAAAACTCTAAAATTGATAGAAAATAAAAAAAGCTATAACTTAAATTTGAGTTTTCAAACACCAAAACTACATCTTTAAGAGCAAGTCCAACCCAACTGCAAAACTCAAAATGCAGTTGGATAATTGATTCAACGAAACTGCAATAAGAACTGCAAAACGCATAATTTTGCTGTCTTTGTACAGTAAATAGGTAGAAATGAGTTTTTACTGTACAAACTGCAAAGGATCTATGTGCAATTACAAGTTTTGCAATTCTACCCCTCAATTAATATAAATCCAAACCAATTGTAACAGAATAACTACTCCTTGCTGTTTGATTGCAAAATTGACTAAGAACGATATCAAGAGAGGAGAGCAGGGAAGAAAGATTTGTAGAATTTGTAGATTCTGAGATTTGAGATGAAGATTGACTACCTTTAAGCTCTGAACCCAACAGTTCTTGTACAAGACGGCGGAGAGTGGCCGGGAGATCAGCCCCATCAGGGCCCGCCGAACTAGAGACGAACCGCTGCTTGCCGTAGTTGAGAGATTTCACGCTGGACTTGACCTTTTGCTTGGCGCAGATGATTTTGGGCGGATTTTGGGCGAGAATTTTGGGCGAGAGAGAGGAGGATCGCGTGGATAATTTTGTGGAGAATTTGGGGTGAGAGAGAGAGGGCGATTGAGCGAGAAGTAGTGGAGAGAGAAATGAGAATTTTAACCTAATTTCAATCTCAAGCTCTCAAGATGTATATATATATATATTTCATAAAATTGGAATGGCAAGTATATTATTTTATCTTTTAATATGCATATTAAAATATGATAAATGAAATTAAGCTTTTAATTTGTCGTCATTCTCATTCAAATTACTCTTAATATATTATTTCATATTAAGATAAGATAATGCTTAGTATATTATTTCATATTAATTATATGATTTAATATTTTTTTTTATAAAGTTGTGTAATTAATAATTATTTAATACATAGTTTAATGTCTACATTTTTATTTATTAATAATTAAGTTATTTTAGATATATTAAATTTATATCCAATATTTTAGTAGTAGGAAAGTAGAGTGTACCAATGTGTAATTAAGAAAAATATGTAGGTGGAATTGAAAGGTATTTTATAAAAGGATATAAAAAGAATATTCTTTTGAGTTTGAGTTTGATGGTTGGAGATAAATTACTGTTTGATATGACAGAAACTGGAAAATGAGTATTGGTTTTAGTGTTTTGGTTGGAGTTGCTCTAAGCTATAAGATGTAAAAAAAAAAGCTATTTCAAACACCCTAAGTAAATATACTCATGTATAATATTCTAAAAATATTATAAATTATAAAATTTAAATATATAACATTTGATCATAAAACAATCGCCTCTGTCTCATTAAACCATTGACTATTTTATTTTGAAGAGATGGTTGTAACTTATCAATATTATGTAAGCATTTATTCTCTCGTGCTTAATCACGCCATCATGAGTCATCACCTTGAGAATTAAGCTCATAAGATGCTCTTTTCATGCTTCCATAAATTCAACTAATACTTTAAGCTTAATAATTGGCCAAAATTTCGTGTGTGGCTACCGAAGGTTCCACCTTTCGCTTAAAGAAATATACTACATAATTTAAGTAAAGAAGGTATTATTTATAATATTTAAATGTATCATTAGATATTATAAAATGACTGATCGTTCTAACATAAAAAAGGGTAATGACATTTTTATAAATATTTAAATATTATATAGATATTTATTATTATAATACAAATACTTGTGTACATCAAATGTAGGTACATCCAGATCATTTTTGCCTAATTGCGACCCAAATACCCGCAAAGTCCGGATTTCTGCCCGTTGACGTCATGCTGACATCAATTTTTTTGTTTGTTCAATCTTTTTTGACAAATTGACAAAAATAGTCCTGAAACTTCGTGTTTTTGCGAATTTTATCCTCAAACAATTTTTTTTTGGTTTTTTTGACCCTCAACTCCTTGTTTTTGCAATTTTAGTCCTACCGTTAGATTTTCTGTCAATTTTAACGGTAATTCAATTTTAATTTTAAGAAATAAAAAATTAAAATGGCAAAATCGGAATTTTTATTTATATGGACCAAAATTGCAAATGAAAAATTATTTGGGACCTCTTTAGCAAAATTAAATAGTTTAAGGACTGATTTCACAAGTTTTAGACAAATAAGCTAATTGCTTCGTATCGACGAGATTTTGCATTAAATTTTCGATTTTTCATATAACTTTATTGCTTCGTATCAAATATAAGCTAACGAAGACTTCGTACCAATATAAACAACATTTAATTCGAAATGCAAAATATTACTGTGAATTAACCATTAAAAAATAAAGCTATATCACCCAAATTTTTTTACTTCAAAATAACAATTTAGAGCATAATATTTACTTCAAAATAACATGAATACGAGGAAAATATGTGTCAGTTCGTATTTTACGATGAATAATATGTTATAAAAAATATTTAATTCGTAATTTTTCATGAATAATAGAATACGAGGAAAATATGTATCAGTTCGTAAATAACATAAAATATTAGTTTTATTTGCAAATACTATAATAAGCCAAAAAAACTATTGCAAACAAGGTTAGTCTCGTATTCACATTCTCTGCATAGAACTGCCATGACGAATCCCCAACACCACCACCCGCCATTGAAGGCCGTAACCATAACTCACGTTCGCTACCAGCGCGATGATCAGCTCGGCCATTTCCTCGCCTGGATCTACCTCATCCCCATGTTCATCAGCTTCGGCGGATTCATCTCCCACTTCCTCTTCCGCTGCGAGCTCCAGGGAATGTTCTTCGCCGTCAGCCTCCTTCGCAATTCGTCAGCGAGCGCATCAATTGCGGATTCGCAATTCTCCTCGTATTCTAGTTATTTTGAAGTAAATATTATGCGCTAAATGGTTATTTTGAAGTAAAATTTTTGGGTGATAATAACTTTATTTTTTAATGATTAATTCACAATATATATTTTGCATTTCAAATTAAATGTTGTTTATATTGGTACGAAATCTTCGTTAGCTTATATTTGATACGAAGCAATAAAGTTATATGAAAAATCGAAAATTTAATGCAAAATCTCGTCGATACGAAGCAATTAGCTTATTTGTCTAAAATTTGTGAAATCGGTCCCTTAAACTGTTTTATTTTGCTAAATAGGTCCCAAATCATTTTTTATTTGCAATTTTGGTCCGTGCAAATAAAAATTCTGATTTTGCCCTTTTGATTTTTTATTTTTAAAAAAAAATTGAATTAACGGTTAAATTGACGGAAAATCTAACGGTAGGACTAAAATCGCAAAAACAATGAGTTGAGGGTCAAAAAAACAAAAAAAAAGAAGTTTGAGGACAAAATTCGCAAAAACGCGAAGTTTGAGGACTATTTTTGCCAATTTGCCATCTTTTTTAAGGTCATAGTGTCATTTGTTGTGAATAAAATTTCCATTTATTGATTATCATTTATTTAAAAACAAAAATGTCATTTTCGTTTTCAACGTCTTCTACCATCACTTACGAAAGTGTCATTTGTTTTGAAGAAAAGTGTCATTTGTAAAACTTATTTGCTTAAAAAAAAGTGTTATTTATTTTGAATAAAGTGTCATTCGTAGAGTAGTATCATTTATTGACTATTAATTACTTTTGAAAAAAATGTGATTTATTTAAAAAAAAGTGTCATTTGTTTAGGAAATGATTGTCTTAACAAAAGTGTCATTTATTGCGAACAAATGTGTTATTTATCTTCGAGTATCAATCACACTGAAGTAAAATGTCAATCGTAATTAAGAAACGTGTCATTTTAATCCAATAATCACACGAAACCACCGTTAAGTGATTTAGTCAACAAAATATGATAGACATAATATTTAAAATGTTATTCAAAGTGTCAATCGTCGCATTCGACCTATTTCCAATTCTACTCGTCGACACTGCTTCCTCTCATCAAAGAAATTGAAATCAGAAAAAATTCGATCTAAAAATACATAAAGAAACCCCCTATTTCACTTCCGTGTCAAATATATGCATTTAATCGAAACTAACAGCAACGAGACGGGTTAAATTTGATGTTTGAATCTTCTTCTCCGTGTGTCACGTTCGAGCAGAGGGTTTTTACCCGTAGTAAATGTGCGCAGATTTTTTTTATATATGTCAACATCTGCGTGGGTCAACATCGAAAATGAATCTTACGTGCGACCCGGATGTATGGTACTTTCGGCACACGCAAGTCTCCCTTATTTAAAATTATAAGTTATGTCGGTTTCTTTGATGATTGGGTAGAGGTAGTGATCTTTGCAAAATATAAAAGACAATTATATAATTTTAAAAAATTATAATTAAAAATACTTCATATATATTTGCAAACCATATGGATAAAATGTTATTTTAGGTAATTGGAGATAGGAGGACAACTACTTCTACTTCTACTTCTAAAATCAATTTGCGCTTATGGCTTTCAGAGTTGAATGTTCGGTATTAAATATGTAACAATTTTATAAGACTATTAAATAACTGAATGGTTAAAACTCCGCAAGAACTTTCAATTCACGATCCTTGGGCTATAAGTATGGTAGGCCTAAGTTTCGTTTTATTGAGAGTCTAATATTTATTAGGTTGGGCCGGCCAATATAACTTATTTGTCACATTTTGCATCTCGTCGACATTATGACAAACTTGGGCAAAATACCTTTACAATAGGAATTTTAAACAATTAAATTTCCACAAATTGAGATAATGAAGACAAATTGGTATTATCAAAGCGGTGCTTCGAAAATTAATAGATAAATTAACAATGGTGACAGAAATGCACTTTGATACTAGAGTTAGACAATTCTTTTTAAGATAAAATTATAGCCTAATTAATAGTACAACCGGTTATGATGAGAAGGTAGAGACAAAACAATAGAGAAAAAATAACTGAAGAAAGAGAGAACACAAAGATGGAAAAGAAAAATTAATTAGTACGCTGCCTAAGATAGAACTTTAATAGGGCACATGTGCGCAATTAAATTCCAAGGCAATCATAAAATAAAATACTTCATCCGTCCCTTAGAAATTGTTTTGTTTTCATTTTCAAACCGTCTCATAGAAAGTGTCTTGTTTTTTAAAAAGACAAATAATATGTGGACCAAAATTTACAAAGCCAAAAAGTCAAACAATATACACCACACAATCTCATTGTCTTAATCTCCGTGCCGCATAGAAATGAGACACTTTATCTGAGATGGAGGGAGTATATAGGTTTTTTTCGAGTCGGTTTGATTGTTAAATGCTTTTGAATTGTGTAAGTGGAACATGCACGTGGAGCTACTTTTTATAAGAGTAAAACGAAAAACAAATCAAGGCATATTTTAAGCTTCATAGTTTTATTTAATAATAATTTTAATATAAATTAGAGAATCTTAATTTACATTTTTACTCATGTGATCTTTTATTTTAAAATGGAATGTTTAAGACCTTTTAGTTTTCGTTGTATAGTTTAAGAAGTTCTCTTAAAAGTTACAGGTTTGAGAGTTCAATAATCGAGTATAGAAAATATAAAATTAAAATCTAGTAATATAATATAGGGGTATGGATCCGGTGGGAAGACAGAATTATGTAGAAAGATAGGAAGTATGAATATTTCTTATATGTTTTATGCATATTACTTATTTTTTATGCATACATATTGTACTTTTTACATTTTTGATCTTATGTATAAAACATATCAGGAATATTCATATGGAATATTCTAGAGAATATTTAATCTAAACCATCCAATAATAAGATGAAGGGTGGAGATTTCTTCTTATTTCTTATTTTAAGCAGCTTCCTACATGATCAATTCCCTATAATATATAATGTAAATTTCAATTTTTTTTTGAGATTCAGAAAATACAGATTTTGTAGGTAATAATTTTATTTCTAGGCTGTGATTTTTATTAACAAATAATAAAAATAGGTTGAGGTGCAAAAAATAAGGAAGTTTATAACTGAAGTAAGAGTATTATAAAAATAATTTTAGTGTTATAAACTAAATAGAATGAGAGAATAATAGAGAAAAAGAGAAAATAGATGTATATTATTATGAGGATGGAGACCTCTATTTATAGAGTACAAGATGGGCTCATGGGCTTTTAGGGTTTACATGGTCATCACAATATATGGTAAGTATATATATAAAATATATTTACAACACTCCCCTTGATTGACCATTCCTAAAAAGAAACTGGCCGCCTCGTTAAAACCTTGCCGAAAAAACCCATTGGGATAAAAACCGGTCGAAGGAAAAAGAGTACACTGCTCCACCTCAATATAGTCATTCTTGATCCTTGAGTCGGCGCATATCGATCTTGTGTATCAACTTCTTGAATGTTGACGTTGGTAATGCCTTTGTAAAAGTATGCGCTAGGTTCTCACTTGAGCGAATTTGCTGGATGTTGATGCCGCCACTCCTTTGGAGATCACGTGTTGCATTGGCTCTTTTATAAATCAATCTCAATGACTCATTTACTCGTGTGTTGCATTGGATGCCTCGTTAAAAACCTTGACTAAGAAAACCCTCCTGGGAAAAAAACTTAGGAAGGAAAAAATAGTACAACCATTTGACCTTCGGGGTCTTTGACCTTTAGGAGTCGATCCTAATCTTCGGGATTATTTACAATTTGTTACTCCCCCCAAGATAACAATCTTCAAGGTTATCTTCAAGGTCTACACTAATATGTGCAACACAAGTTTAATTATCGGTATAGATAATAACATGAAATATGTCAATATATCATTACTCTCATAAATAGACCAATATCATATTTGTCTCGAAAATAACAAAGGATGGTCAATACCATTTCAAATTCTCCAATTGCACATAATTAAGGAACTTCTGGTCCTCATCTTTGTTATCTTCTATAGGTCTAAATGAGTCTCTATCCACTTTAAGGGATTGAATCAACCATTAGATAGGCATGTGGATGCAATACAATAAATCTCTTTAAAGACCTTTCAGGTAGGTCTACTAGCGTAACTCCATCAGGAAGATGCTCGATCTACAGGTCGAGACAATTATTAGTTCAACCCAAGTATTTTGATTCGAACTCCGTCTTTAGACATGGGTTGATTTCATCAAGTACTTTTGTACATAATGATTCACATATCCACTTCAGGAGGAATTTGGAGTGATGTGTTCTACTTTTGTATTCCGTGGACTTCTTATCTCTTAGCACCAATAAATCTCTCACGCTTCTAGCGTCAATGAGAATTAATTGAATTATTTTTGTCTATGAGAAACTTCAGTTCTTTCATGGTGCATATACAACAGGTATATGAGATTTTAGTCACTCCTTTTGCACTAAATAATTTGATGAACTTCTGGTTCATAGTGCGTGAATCTAAATAATTAATCCAACGAGATATTTGCGGCATTCAATTTTTATATTTCATATCTCCCCTTAATGCCGACAAGGATGTGAGTTGGATATTAAAATCAACATATCAATGAATAAAATAATCCATAATGATTTGCTCTATGTAAGTCATTAGGACGGAGTATACATATAAGTATTATGCTCTTCAGGAGTTTTAATCAAACTCAAGTCATCATTTATGTACCCTTACGTCAAGGAATTCTCGTCGTTATGATTATATCATATACGGTACATACTATTTCAGCCCTTATAATGACTTTTACGGTCTAATTGACAAAGATCTTTTTGAATTACATGTTTTGAGCAAGTTAAATCCTTCGGGGATCTTCATATATATGTCACTATCTAGTGAATCATATTGATAGATATATACTATATCCATAAGGCCCATAACAAGCATTTTGTGATATAAGTAGATTAATCAAATTCTAAATACAATGTCGTCTATTATGGGAGAGTACATAATTAATTCCCGGTCTTTGAGAAAAAACATTGTGTTACGAGTATTGCCCTATATCTCGTAATTTTTCATTTCTCTATGTAACAAAGACACATTTATATCCTTCGGGGATATACTTTCCGGATTTTGGAACTACAGGTCCAAATATTTCCGGCTTTCTAGGGAATATTAATTCACCTTATATGACTTCGTTCCTTTTTGGCCAATTATTTCAATCTTGACAATCTCTTATAGATCGTCGTTGAGGATCCTCTTTTATCATTTCAAGAGTCATATTAAAAGGCGAAAATAATGTCGTGCGTCCACGACGATATTTGATCTCTCCAATATTTTGAGATCTCAGTACTTTTAGACGCTTGTAGTTCTTCAGGAACTTCATTTGATTGATTAATCATTTTCGTCATTGTTTGGTTCATATGTTGTGCCCCTTTTCTTAGACACAAAGTTTCTTTTAGAACCAATTGGTCGACCATATTTTTTGACGAACTTTATATAAATTTGCTACCATTTGTACTTGTCCTTCAGGGACATTTATTTTGGCGGGGGTGTTTGCGGCAGAAATGTATAACATTGTCACTTATTATATACATAAGAAAGCATCAAGAAGTTGATTTGCAATCTTTTGCAAATGAATCTTTCGACTTCATGTTCACATTGATTACTTCTGGAATCCAAATGTGACTAGTTTTTCCTTGTGCTTCTTTTTCTTTGGATGTAGATTTCACATTGATTACTTCAGGAATCCCAATGTGACATATGTTCCAACTAATGTTGGAAATGTTATTTCATCATATAACTATCTTAATGTGAGACGCGTTTTTATACTTACAAAACTCATTTTGAGGATGGACATGAGCAACTAAATATTTAACCTCAATCCCAAAGTCATATAATATTAAGTCCTCTTCAAGAGGAACTTAGAGTTTAATAAACTCACTAGCTTTATCAAGGCAAATCTTCTTGATGGAATTGAGCTCTTTATTTTTGAAAATGTAGTTTTACCAAGTGCTAAATTTCTTATAGAAATCGAGCATTCATGGAAATTAAGAGATTCTTCAGGATCTCTCTGCAGCGCCCATATGAATTTTCAATTATGTTGCGCATCATAGTTGCTTGCAGATGTCCAAACTTATCATGTCAAAGCATAGAGCTCTTTTGAACTTCCGGTTCATGACATATTTTATCTCACTTATTTTTATGAATGTGTAATACATTCAAGGTGGTAGTGTGATAACTTTTCTTTTGTTAGCTTCTGGCTAAATACAAAAGAATCACTACCTTCTTATATAATTTCAATATGCTATCCATTGCATATTCTTAAAACTTAGTAAGTGTCTTCTAGACTTACTAGAATAAAGGGCATGTTCAATAGCTAATTTAGTATCATTTGATAGAATGACACATGCTCTTCTGGAGCCTTCAATAATTTCGATGCACTAGATTTGAAAATCTTGCAATTTAGGATGCATATACTCTTGTCGAGTTTTATGGAGGACAATCAATTATATCTTTAAGCAATCCTATTGGGATGCTTCATTTCTATTGTCTCTCTCATGCCCTCTTATTGGCAGATGAACATCGATATCAAGATTTCATTAATGTTAACAAGACATAAATATTGTTTTTCATTCAGGAATAACATATATCATCGAAAGTACGAGTTGCACTTTAAGAGCATTTAATATTCTTCTAGAATATAAAATGATGCTACTTCAGGAGCAAAAGTTGAGGCATTTCCACAAACATGTGATAGTAATATTAATATCACAGTATGATCATTCTTCAGGAATGTAATTGTGCTACTTCCAGAGCAACAACTTAATTTTATTCACGATAAGTGAAATCAATAAATTATGAATTTTGAGATCTACCGGATCTCACATCTATTCTTGAAAATAAATTAATTCACAATAGGATGTTGGAAATGCAGTTGTCAAGCATAGAGTTGCTTTTGCTACCACTCCATGTAATTAGGTAATATTTTAAATATACATTGTTCTTTAGGAACATGTAATATTATTCAAGAATATTAATTGTGTTACTTCAGGAGCAACAATTAAAGTATTGATGTTGTGGTATATGATTTCCAAATGACAAATTTTAGTTGTTCCGAGAACATCTAGAGTTAATTGTGCTACTTCGAGAGTAACAATTAGAATTTGGACATATAGCATTTGTCAAAATCAAGAGTTTGAATCTTTCTTCAAGAACATATAGTATTCTTTAGGAATACAAATTGTGCTACTTCAGGAGCACCAATTTAGTCTATATTAAACGACTTCAGGTGAATGACTAATATTTTCGAGAAACCCAATTGTTCTTCAGGAACATATAGTGTTCGTTGGGGATATCAATGCTACTTTGGGAGCAACAACAATAACAATTGAAGAACCAAGATTCACCCATCAATATAACAAAATATATGAATTGCTCATAAAAAACATGTAATATTCTTCAGGAATATTAATTGTGTGCTACTTCTGGAGCCACAATAATAACGATTTAATAACCAAGATTCGCCAATCAATAAAACATAATATAATTGCTCATAAAAAAAATATATAATATTATTCAAGAATATTAAATTGTGCTACTTCTGGAGCAACAATTGAATCATGTCAATAAATAATTTTGACTTGCTCATTTGATATATTCTTCAGGAATATGGATTATGCTACTTCTGGTGCAACAAGAAGTTAAGTAATATTCTTCAGGAATATTAAATTGTGCTACTTCTAGAGCAACAATTAAATTATTCCAATAAATAAGATTGAATTGCTCTTTAAGAGCATATGATATTCTTCAGGAATATCAGGGTATTGTGCTACTTCAGGAGCAACAATATAATAAAATAGATAAACGTCGGTAGCTAGAATCTCCTCTGTATTCTTCGAACAATTCAGAACGATATATACACACTTATATTTCAATCATCTAATGATTATAAAAAAAAATCTAATGTAATGCCAACTAATTGATGTGGCCAAATAAAATAATATGAACATTCATAATGGTTGAATCAATATTCATAACCAGACTTTGAACAACGTGCAACAACATAAAAATAAGATTAAGAATTTTTTTTTCTTAAGTATCAATTCCCGTCGGTTTTTAAACATTAATCATAACATAGCAATTAAGAATTTTAATTCAGATGGCGTACGGATAGAGGCCAATGAAACAATGATCAATAATGTTAACACTATAATTTGCAATAAGAATGATACTTACTAGAAAGTAACGATTCCATCCTCGGCCATAATAGTAAATGTAGAACAATCGTGCTGATAACGTGTTATAAACTAAATAGAATGAGAGAATAATAGAGAGAAAGAGAAAATAGATGTATATTATTATGAGGGTGGAGACCTCTATTTATAGAGTACAAGATGAGCTCATGGGCTTTTAGGGTTTACATGGTCATCACAATATATGGTAAGTATATATATAAAATATATTTACAACATTTAGGCTGTTTTAGCTCTCAATTATTAACGTTGGTTTGCTAGGATTGTGCTTGGAGAAATTACTCTTATTTTAGATTATCAAGTTTTCATGTTTGGTAAAATCTGATAAGTAATTTAATTCCTAAAAATTATAAATCCTATGTTTGGTTTAATCTAAATAAAATTTAGCAAAATAAAAAGATATATAAAATTAAGGAAAACATATAAACATTTCAAGATTCTTATATCTTATCTAACATAAGTAACCTTTTTCCAAACTTTTAGGATTTTAATTTATATAAGTTTAGTAACTCATTATATTATTTGTTTTATTTAATAACTTAGATGACTTGTCGCAGTAAAGAAGTTAATCATGTATGGAGTAAATTTTCACTCTCAGCCATTCATTTTAGGATTGAATGACTACAATTTGTTCTACTTCTCCCTTTAATGCTCTTGTTCTCATTTGAACTAAAATTTATAATATTAACAAACTACAACAAACTCTAGAATATTATAATATGCTACTATACCAACTCTTTGGAATTGCACAACAAACTCGTATTTTTTTAACGTTTTATTAGTATGGGAAAATTCTTACTATAGTAAACAATACATTATATCAAAATGAATAAATGATAGCACAAGAGCGGAGTTTTACTCAATGCGCACTTCAATAACAGTTGCGGATTACCCTTTATCATTAAAAAACGAATAAAGGGTTATATATGATAGGTGATGATTTATAATGTAAGATTTCAATCCCAAAACCCTAGATGATTGATGAAACTATTTAATGTAATAGATGATTCAACTTAGTTTGAGCGCAGCTTATTAGGAGCTCAGTAGACGATTGTTAATTTTTAGTGGCTGCTCGAACTCAGTAGAAGAATTGTCTGAGACGTCTGAAGACTGGTGATCTAATGACTTAGTATGGTTTAGCTCAGTATGTGGAACCTACTGAACATGAGAAGTAGAGCCAGATAAGCAATGGTCTAAGCTATCAGAAGTCAGAGAATGTCAGTACATATATCAACTCAGCAAAGCGTCTGAGGTATCTTATTAGAGGAACCCAACTCAGTATCTGCATCGGAGTTTGAAAAAGCCTCACCTACCAGTCTGACCTCGACCAATGAGATAATGCCAGCACTGTACCCGGTCTGACATAAAGTGTAATAAAGCTATGAACCCTGAAAAAGAGGAGAATCTCTACAGTATAATTCAAATTGAAGAAGATTTTTTGCTAGTCGTCTAGTTACAATGATTAGGTCATCTTCCAAATGATCTATTCACCAGCCACGACTATAAATAGAGATGTTCTTTAGTGTAGTGAATACATGAACGGGAACACAAGCATTCAAAAACAAACTCTAGCAAATTCAAAGCATACGCAACGAAGAACTTAGAACATATTCATATCCTTTAGTTCTTCACAATAGAGTGATTTAGTTCCCTTCTCTATTTCCTTAAGCTAACCTCGATACATCATATGCTTAGATTCAAAGGAGTTCATTTTTCGAACTGTCCTTACTGTAGTAACTCCTTTAGTTGGAAATACCCTCAAACCCAGCGTGTTTGAAACCGTGTAAAGTCGCTTAAGACTATAACTAAGCCGCTGTCTATCCGGTGCATAGACTGATTGAACCTGTTCAGTATAAATACAAGTCATACTAGAAACAGGAAAGTGGACATAGGATCTTGCGTATCCGAACTACTCTAAAATCTGTGTGTCATTTACTGTTTTATTGATTACTGTTCATTGCACTGAACCACTTTCATAAAATCATATAAGTGTTGGATTTCAGTAAACCTAAGACATGCACAAGCGTAAACTTGAATGAGTTTTGTTAACAACGTTTTTCGACAAGACTATATAACAAGGGCCTACACATTCTACACATATACTCCTACCGAATATTTTGTGAATCGACTTGATCGGTAAGAAACGTAGGACCGTGTCACTTTTGATAATGCGATGTGGAAGCTTATTTGACAAGCTGAATCTCAGATTTAGTACGTAACCTGAATGAGTTTTGTTAACAACGTTTTTCAACGAGACTATATAACAAGGGCCTATACATTCTACACATATACTCCTACCGGATATTTTGTGAACCGACTTGATCGCGTAAACGTGAGTCCGTAGACCGTATCACTTCGATAATGCGATGTGGAAGCTTATTTGACAAGCTTTGAATCTCGGATTTAATACGTAACTTTTAGTACCATACGTCTCGCCTCCGTACCAACAATATATAACTATTAGCTGTGTGAAAACGTACACTAATACAACTATACAAGCTACCAAGAATTATAGATAAATGTCCAATTAGAATGACATGTCGTTTGAGGTGCTTAGCCTGTAACCAATGGTCATGAGTTTAAAGCCAACCGAGGCCGCCATGTGTGAGAGGTTTACCATGTATACACCACGGGTATCAGTTATGGATTCCTCGTTCTAAGAAAAACGTACAACTATAAAAATAAAAATAAAAAAGTTACAGATACATGTATATAAGCTAGAATGCTAGATTAGCACATTGTATGGCAATAAATAAAATAAATACCACATACCTTACAATATATATATATATATATATATATATATATATATATAATAAAATTAAAGAAATTTAGGTGTCAAATAATTCTAATGAAAAATTAATTTAATTTAGTGGGATGACATAGTTAGGTCTAAATTAAGGGGGCGATGAGTACACGATTCGGTTGATTTTGTGTTTATAAGTGAAATAGCTTGTGCTGCAGTGGTCACCTCCATAATATTTGTCCATCCAAATCTACTCTTTCTCACATCCATACTTTCTGACATTCCTGGTCTCTCCTGTACCTTGAAATAATTAAATATAACAAACATACATATACGTTATTTAATATTTTCCATAAACTAAGTAATTAAATAAATGTGCTAGCAAGCATTGAGTTATGTGGGTGTCTCTCTCTTGTGTGTGTGTGTGTGTGTGTGTTATACGTTCTACCAGCAGGTGTTGATGGGGTATGTTTTCATCGATTTGGGTAGGTTTCCTTCTTCCCTGAGTTCTCCGACTCGGTGCTTCGGAATCTTGTCTGCACAAAAAAAGTTAGAAAAAAAATCATTAATTTATTTTGCTACATATTAATTATGTGCATGCAGCACCAGTTGATTACGCAATAATTTAATCTTGTATAAAGCAAATTATAATATATAGTCCTAATCTGTTAAATGGATCATATTTGTATGAAGCTGTTTATAATTAATACAATCTGAGATTAGACAAGGAATCAAAAAATCATTTGCGTGTGAACCCTAGCTAATTCAGTGTTCATGCATTACATCATTCTTTTACAACCTGAAAATTTGAGTTCTCATGTGACCTAATTGTATCGAGCTATCAAATTGAAAAAAATTCTCAATATCTATATAGTGAATGATTATTTACCTCAAAGGAGAGAATAATGTTACATATTCCAATTCTTTTTTTTGGTAGTTTTTAATATTCATAAACCCGTTCGACTCCGTGGATTCCTTCATGCTCCTATACATCTAAAAAAAATCAAACGAACGAGGAGGGTTAATGAGGATTTACCAGATCTATTCTATACAAAAAAAATGTAACATGTATACATTTCTTAAATATGAATATATGATGTATATAGGGCTGTCAATGAATTTGGTTAACTGACCGACAAGCTTTTTAACCGAATCGAACCAAATAAATAAAATCCGTTCGTTATTTGGTTTTCATTTTTCATATTTTTTTATTTTCAGTTATTTTTCGGTTTAACCAATTGATTAACCCAACAAAAAATATCTGAATATTTTATTAAAAATATTAATTTTAACCTATAACACTTATATTTACCGGCAATATGTTGTGTAGTTTGTATTCCTACTTCTGTGAAAGTGGTTGGTCTAGAAGTGATCTAATGTTCGATTCCTATTATGGTCGATTTAAATTAATAATATATATACTTATATTAAAAAAATAATTGTCTGTGGTCAGTTTTATTTTCTATTTTTTTTCTCCTTAAAATTTGGTCAAAACCAACCAAACCAAAAACTTTTTGTTAAAAATCGAACCAAATCAAAATGTTTCGGTTTGATTTAACCGAATTGATAATCGTAAATGTGTGGAAAATATGTTCATTATAATAAATTTGATGTAAAAACTTTTTTTCTTTTGGCACAAGAGAAGAGATGCCCTAGCTAGGTAACCAAACCTAACCTAGCTATACCAATTTAATAAAAAAGAATTTATAAAAGTTTATCGGTTTCTTTTTATTTTCAAAATTTCACACTGCTACTATATTTATTCAAATAATAGCGTATTAATACTAATAAATCCGGTTGAGTTTCTCAATTGTATCTTTTTTGTTTTACATGTTGCATTTTATTTCATCCAAAATAAACATCATTTTTAGTTTATTATGTCACAAATGACGCAGTATAATGTGTGTTGCACTATATATGTTAAATATCACATGCAGTTTACACTTCCATATATGAAAATGTTTTAAGAAAAGGTGAAGTCAAGTTATAAAAATAAATTTATGAAAAAACAGGGTATTGTCTTTCCTTCTATAAATTTATATCTATAATATCTTCAGGGTTGAGAATTAATACTAGCTCAAATGGCAAAAAAAAGAAGAAAAAAAAAGTATCTAGCTGATATTATCTTTATGATAATTAATCATATAAAATGATAAAAAGTTACAAAAATATCATAAAAAAAACAATCGATGTATTTTAATAATGGTGGAGATGTAATCAAGGTTTATGGTCCAATTAATTCTTCCTAAAAATGTAAAGGTTGTGTGTATCGTGATTGTGAAATACCTGGAGATGGCTCTTAATATGAGAAATTTTGAGCCCTCTAACCCCCATCATCTGCATAATTCTCTTTGGAGTTGCTTCTGCCAAAACCAAACATCAAAGATGATCAACTTCTTCAACCCTACCATCAATCGGGTAAAGAAAACCCTAAATTACACAGGAAAAAATAAAAATAAATACAACAGAGATTGATCGGACAAAGACAAACCCTAAAAGTACATCGATAACTAAAAATCATCATTTGACCAACACAGATCGATCCAACAAAGACAAACCCTAAATTATATAACTTCAAGGTCTAAATAAACGTAGAAAAGAATTGTAACTTACTGTATTTCCCGCCGAGGTTTTTGACAGCTTCAACAAAGCGATCATGGAGCTCCGGCGTCCATCGTAATCGCGGAGCCGACGATTTTCTGTACTTCCTAACAACACTACTTGTGCTTGATTTTTTCATGTTTCTTCTCACACGAATGTCTCTGCAGGTTTCTTTGCTGAGAAATATAATATATTTATCTGAATGAGTTATATAATAATCGATGATTGTATATTAATGTGGTAAGGAAGAAAAGAATGGCCGGAGACTATGGACTTTTTGTGAAGCTGTGTAGACTTTTTGGAAACAAATAAATTCATTTTTCTTTTTGCATGACTTTTTATGGGGATTTTAAAGATTGTAAATTCCATGAAATGATATCATATTTGGATGTATGACTAAGATACGTCGATGTCAATTAATGATTTAAGTAATGTAAGAAGTATATACTAATTTTAATCTCTTTGTAGGAAGAGTCTATTTGAAGTTGAGTGGCCAAATTTTCTAGCAGTAATATATGAAATTATAATTACGTCTAGCATAAGGTAGAGACCAAAGAATTTTTTGAAAAAACATACATCCGCATCAACTGGCAGAGGCGTAGCTAAACTTTCGATTCAGAAGGCAACTATTAAATATGTACTACTATATATATATATATATTTATATTTTTTTCTTTAATAAAGTATTAGTATCTGAACATTAAGGAAAACGAAATTAAAAAATTCAAGGGGCATATTAGCCTCCACTGCCCCCCCCTCCCTCCCTTACCCACGGACAACAAGAAAGCATATTTGTAATTTTTTGGAAAATGAAATACTTGCTTGTAGAGCTACTTAAGGATTAAGAATTAGAAAGCGGAGTTGGAAATTTAAATAAGGGTGAAATGATAATTTTTTTAATTGTGCACAAATTTAAGACAGTTTCAATGTGGATTTCTGCCTCTTGCTTGAAATATAATCAATGGAAAGCACGTGCGAAAGTCCAAGCCGCATTCAATCATTCGGTTGATGCAAAAACTACAAATTCCACTAGTTTTGTTCGACTCCATTTCAGAACTTCATCATGACATTAAAACAGAAAGACAACATATGACTATTTAAATTCAAACATATAGGGTGACAACAATTAGACAATATTTTTAAAATGTGGGTTTTTAAGAGAGTGATTTTTGATTATTTTATTAATATAAAAGAATTAAAGTACAATAATAAAAGTACAAAGTAAGGGGCTAAATTATACACAATATATTTATTTTGAGTGGTGTCATGTCAATAAAAGACGGTGCCTAATTCTGGACCATTATATCCACATCTGCCGAATTATTCAACCCTACAAATTGCTTTCTTGAAATTCATTAAAGTTGGACGATAAAATTTAAAATATTGTTGAAACTCTTTTGTGAATTGTGATTGACGTGGTCATTTTCACTCCTTTGGTATTTGTTCACTAACTTTTACCTAAAATAATATATATTCTTTCCGTATCAATTTCATGCACGTAACATATTTCCATCTCATTTTTTATTTTATCAATACACATTGTATACATGTTTATAACGTTATTTATATCGTATGATTTTCATTTCAATATATGTACATCATACATTAATGATAATAACTTAAAAGCGGTAAATATAAGGAGGAAATGCAGCAAACTGTGTTACGACAGATTGTTCTCAATTATTTCAGGCAGAAAACTTCAATGTGTTTGATTCTAATAGTTTAATTTATAACTAAATAGATCTGGGTGTTACATGTGAGTGCATAAGTGCACTATATATATTATACTTCCTCCATCTCAATGTACGTTTTCTTTTTGACACGTCCCACTTAAAATGATGTTTCCTTAAAATAAAATAACTTTCAAAAATATTATCAAATTATCTCTTACTTTTTTATTTGTCTCTCCTACTTTTTCATTTATATCTCATACTTTTTCCTTTATTCTCTCACAATCTCACTCATCTTCTCTATCTTACTTTATTATTTATTCATATCACATACTTTATCATCCACTTTCTTAATTCACGCGTCGAAAAGAAACCGTCAAATTAAATGGGACGTAGGAAGTATATAACAATGATCATATGAGAATATTAGTTTATTGAGAGATAAGAACACAATCAAGTCTTTCATTTTCTAGATGTGTGAACCAAATTTGGAGTTCATTTTGTGGGATTTGATAATAATTAAAAAAAAAAGACTTATTAAGGGTAATATGGACAATTGTGCTTGTTAGTTTCAAAATTACATTTCTTCAAGGGGTATTTTTTCTTGAACAGAAGGAGATTATTTGCTGCAATTTTTTCAATCTCTTGTTCGAATTCATGAGGTTTGTTCAAATCAATTCTCAAACAATTTATATCTCAATTTCGAATTCACAATTCGTGTTCACAAGTCTCTCTTGCAAGTCTTCTTTCTTCTCATTTTTCGATTCAAGGTTGTGGATTAGAGAGATCCCGTCACCCAGTGCTTTCGTGAATTAACTATTTCCTACTGTTGTTGATGTTTCAGATTATTTTCTAATTCAATGGTTGTATTTCTATCAAAGTATCGTAAATATGCACATTTCTTTCACTCGTGCATAAAAATAATGTAATGTGCATGAGATATTCACTACGTGTGCATACAAAATGTTGGTCGACTTTTTCTATTAAGGGATTTCGATATGTTGTTTTATCAACATTGTTCAATTTCTATTTATGTTGGTAAACTTATTAATTTGTATCTGTTGGGATGAATAGTGATTTCTTCGATTGGTGTTGAGTCATCAGACTTTTTATTGATTTTAGACTTCATTTATTTTTGCAAGAATTATTGGATGAATTTGTTTGGCATTTCTTATTAATTCCATAAAATGTGCATAATCCATTCTCAAAGTATGCACACAATTTTTATCTTAAATATGCATGGTGTTATTTGTTGTGTTTTTGTACTATAAACTATGTAACGCCCCAATTTTCAAAACTTAACTAGGGACGTTACTACATACTTAACATGCTTATTTCAATTCTTTCAAAACATTTCCATGGAAAAGAATCATAAAAAAATTTATTTTCATACTCGTGAAGTCTTAAATAAAAATAATTACGACTATTAGTTCTCGAAAATAAAATGCACAGTTCATGTTAAAACTAGTTTTAATGCAATAATAAATTTCATAAATCCTTCCTCGTGTGACCATCACCACCAACACCTCTACGCATCGGCCGAACCATTTCCTGAAAAATGTTAAAATATAAGGGGGTGAGTACGACTACTCAGTGGGGTATACACTTATCCAAACTATATAATATACCAAACATATTATGGAAAATTAGAACATGTAAGAATTACGTAGTCACACAGACCACCGAGTCAACTTCGACTCAAACATTTAAAACGGATCAACTTCGATCCCGGTCAACTTCGACCATAAACATGTGTACCGATCAACTTCGATCGCGGATCAACTTCGATCCCGGTCAACTTCGACCATGGTCAACTTCGACCATAAATATGTGTACCGATCAACTTCGATCGCGGATCAACTTCGATCCTTCCTTATCATGCTTGGCATTAACTCATAAATATCGAGAATAAAATATAATAAGGATAAATGTAGTGTAAGAAAACTTCCCCACCTTAACCTTGATTTTGAATGTAAAACTATGGATATCAATGTTTAAGTCCTGCGCGCCAATCCTAACATGAAAAGTTATCTTAATGACTTGGTCAAAGAATGTTATGTATGCATCAATAATTCATATAACTCATAAATGTACATATTTCATAATAATAAAATAATCTATATTATATATAATCTACTTATTAACATGCGATATATTAAGCACAACCTTACTTCTATTGACTATTCATTCATGCATTTAGTAATTCGACAATTCATGAAATAAATAAATAAAATCATAAAAATATTGTCCTAAAAATTATAGACCTCTAACATAAACAACATATTACATATTCATCACAATAAAATGTACCATAATCAAGCATTCATTTAATAATAACTTTAAATTTTTGTTTTTCAATCTACATGCATGTTGGCAAAGAATTTGGTACATCAAGAAACAAATTAACAAATAAATAGTAAACGTATAATAAAAATTCTATATTTTTAACATGAATGACCTAACATGTATTATATCTTATTAAAATTAAACCTGGCCTAAAAAAAATGTAAGAAAACATGAAAAATAAATTTTCTTTCATAATCATGAACATGCTGTCAGAAACTGGCAGGTTACGAAGAACAATTTTAAACAAATACTTATCATGCTTGAAAAATTATAAGAAAATAAATAAGTATACTAGACATACCGAGGAAGACGACCCTAAATTATCACGTTGATAGGACGACGGAAAGATGTGTAAATAATTCTTTAAACAGTTCGCAGGGATGCTGACAGAATTTTCGAAAATTATATGGAATGCTAAATTATGAGCGACTAAGGGGTATTTATAGGCCTAGAAATCATTATCTAAAGATTCCTAATCCTAAAAGGTATCAAATATATTTTATCCATATTTATTTTCGTCCTTATATATTTTATATAATATTTATTCTATCACTTACCATATAAGATATTCAATCCTAGATAAATTAGGATTTGGATAAATAAAATTAGATTTCTTTCCTAAAACATGTATACCACAAATATAAGATCTATTTTATTCATAAAATATAATTTCAAATTATCTCCTAATAACTTAATACAATAATAAATATTATATCATTTTATGAATCCTAGTTGGTTTAGGAAATACAAAATAAATATTACTCTTGCCTAATTATTCGAATATTATTTATATCTCAAAAATAAACAATATAAACATAATATCATATAAATAAACACATTCAAAGTTCAAAATAAATTTAAATAACAAAAATGATTTAACGAAAAATAACATAAATGTTTTAATTCTCATTTTAATTTCTAAAGCGCGACTTACAAAACTAAAACACTTGATAACATGCATGAATAGATATGCAATGCATTTTATATTAAAAATTTCGGGGCGTTACAAACTATACTTCCTAGTTGTAAGTAGTGGACCGTGATTATGACGGACCATTTATATAAATGTGCATGATATCTAGCATTCATGTGCATACAAATTTGCACTAATGTGCATCAATGATCAAATTCAAGTATTTTTATGGTTACTTTCTAATCATCATTACATAGAATATTAAAACTTCCATCAACATGCTTCAAATTGGTGTTTTAAAGCTGTTGGAATCCACTCTGCTCCAATAGCTTGAAACCTATCTCATAAAAAATGGATGGAGATCTTCTATCCCACTCAATGTCCCAATACATGTCCCACCCTTAAGATTGATTCAACTAAGGGTTACATGGAGACATGTAGTTAGGTTAAAAGGACGCATATCCTCATCTTAAGGGGTGAGACATGTAGTGGAACATAGAGTGGGATAGAAGATCCTCACCCATCAAAGATGAATAATATTAGACTCAAAATAAGTGCATATATAGAATACTAAAAATGCATAACGTTCACACAGAAAAAAGTATAGATAGTCTTTTACGAATTAATTTGATACTTCTAGTCAAAACCAAGTTACATTATATATTTTCATCACAAAAGTGCACATTTGTAAACAATCGTAACACATGTTACATGCCTAGGTGTTAAAATGAACTGATAAATCAAAAGAGCAAAACCCAAAATATAACATTATCAACCAACCACTACAAAATACTGTCATTTTATTCTGCACATATTGGAAGTATAAGAAATTTTTAGGTGTAAAGTAAACAATATTTCAGAGCTACTGGTCAAGGTTCTCAAACAAAAACTCAATGTGTGCACATAGAGTTGTATGAAAGTGCATACGACGTAGCCCCGAATCCCCAACTAACTAGGCATTCAAATTAAGGTTGTTTACCTTCGAGTTTACAGTAGACGACAGCACGCTTTATGCTACGCCACTCCAATTTTCAGTCTTAAAAGGTATGTCCAACGGATGCACTTTCTCGGCGGACTGGTCAATCCAACGGTGGCGTTTCTTCCTTGGAGGCTATTTTACTTCCGGAATTTGAACGGAGGCGGATTTTTGTGAAGGCTTGGAAATGAGGGAGACGATAATGCAATTTCATAGAAAGAGTAGGTCAAATAGTCGCCCCCAATTGCAGAGAAAAATTATGAGAATTATACCCTTACTAAGGTGCTGCTGCACTTTCATCTAATAAATGGTTCGTTCATCTAATGAAATGTAGAGTGTACGTATTTTCTTATATCTTTGCTATTTTTGACACCTGTCATTTTCTCGAAAAACATTTTTTTTTTCAATCCTTAATTTTTCTTTTTCTTCTCTCTTACCATGGTTAGTTTTAATTGAGTTAGTTCATTAATCTAAATTCTTTATTTTTTTTTTGTTCCACGCTACTCTTCATTTAATTCAGTCTTACAGAGAGTTTTTGTCAAAACCCTAGATCTCTATGCAATCTCAATTTCTCATGGAAAACTTGTTGTCGCGAAATATGCTACCAGAATTGTTGAATTTGAATTTTTCTTGTATGGTGGGGAAATTGTGTTGTGGAAGAAAGCCGCTCAATTGAAGGCCATGGCTGCAAAGAGAGGAAACCGGTAGCAAATCCGGTAGTTTCGCGAGCGGAGTGGGGGACTTAACCAGATTTCCGATTCGGACGTGTACAATCGTCTCTATTTCCATCATTTGGCTGGAGATA
This sequence comes from Lavandula angustifolia, assembly GCA_028984105.1. Taxonomy (NCBI): domain Eukaryota; kingdom Viridiplantae; phylum Streptophyta; class Magnoliopsida; order Lamiales; family Lamiaceae; genus Lavandula; species Lavandula angustifolia. Next base: position 8,116,529 of record CM054823.1, on the reverse strand, counting down.
TTTGGGTAAATCTCTCGATCCCTGATATGGGGTTTAATTTCTTGTTTAAATTATTTAGCAATATTGTAACTTTGGTATAAAAAGAGAATTTATTATTTGATAATATGTTTCTTGATTTTGCGGGAGAATGTCGTGCTTTTTCTAAAATTATTTTTCCTTCTTTGTGTTTTGCGTTACTTTAATTAGTAGATTAATTTCGAATGATGTTTGTAGAGGATGTTCTTTCCTTTTGATTATTGCCTTTTTTTTGCTACAATCTGCAGATTAGTCATAAACTATGATCTAAGCTGATTGCATTAGCTCCGTTATTGTGGATTTTTCTTTAGATTAGTTATAAACTATGACTTTAGATTCTTCTGTTGGTAACACTTGATTTGTTTCATTCAGCCATTGATAATCACAATTTAAGAGACTGAAACTATTCTCAGTGATATCCCTCGTAAACTTGGGCTAATTGCAGGTGAATTGTCAAACAACTGGAAAGCAATAGGCGTAGTCGCAACTAATAAAGCATAAGTCGACTTCAGTTCTCTAATAAAAGACAGAATCAAGAACACACAACATACCTCAAATAGCTTTTCATTTGTGCTGGAGAAGTCATTCTACTGATTGACTATGAACTCATTGCTCCTTATTAGATTAGTCTCATATATTATCTTGTAGTTTGTTAAAGTATTTATCACTTGATTGGAACAACTTGTTGTTAGAGGTTATATATTCTGAGTTTTGTTGGAGTAATTTTTGTGTTACATTCTCTAAATTTTCTTGCTAAGTTGTTTCATGTTATAGGGTAATGAAGTATATTCATATTATTTTTCATTCATGGTCGGGAAAAGAGTTTGTTTGGACCAAGACCACTTGAACAACCTATAGATGAGAAGCAATAAATAAAAGGAGTAGAAGAAACAATAAATAATGTGATTTGTATTGCTTAAAAAATTCACCAATAATGAGCATAAAAAATTTGTAAAAATTAGTCAAAAAATTAACAAAACATCATCAATGAATTAGATTTTCCACTTAGCCAAATAATCACACACAATTAAGCTTAATACCATCTTCTCTATATCAAAAATGAAAATAGAAATTGGTGTTAGATTTTGTTCTCCTACCTAACTCGTCTTGTTCTTCGTCTTCAAGAAACTCATCTTCGAATGTTTGATTCTCTTTCATGCCTTCCATCCACAAAAGCAAGATTTAGGGTTTTATAGCAAGAAAAAATTGGGAGAAGAGGAGCTAAAGGAATAATAGAAATATGAGTTTCCAAATTTCTGAAGAGCTATGCGCAAGAATGAACGAAATGGATGTTGTATTCATCTAAAATTTTCAAAAGGCGCCCAAAAGTGTGAGTTAACCACGGTAGGAAGGATAAAAAGAAATAGAAATTTAAAAAAAAAAAGAGAAAGAAATGTTTCTCCAAAAAATGTCAGAAAATCATGCAGCAAGAGGGTGTAGTCTTACCCCCAGCATAAAAGAAACCAGACATTCAATCATCATGTGCAAATTAAATCAGTACGGTGGGATGAAATATACCGAGTCTCTTACCACCACCAACCATATATTACATTCACACCTATCAACATGGCTATTTCTACAAGTAAACCTAAATGATACTACTATGATACAATTAATTACGCATACTGAATAATAAAATCTAATGTTGCACAATTGAAAATTATTTAATATATTCTCATACTAATCTTATTTTTCCCATAACAATACGGTGCTGTATGTAGCTCATGTTCAAGAGAACTTATCAATAGTTTATTTGACTTCATGCTAAAACAATAATTGTGTATGCATGTATTTGAAAGAAATTTTTGAGAGACTTTGGCCGCGTTTGGGATAACAGCTTAAATAAATGCTTATAACATAAATGTTTATGGCATAAGTGCTTATAACTAATTTAAATAAGGTGTTGCGTTTGGATACATTTATATATAAGCGCTTAACTAGAGAAAAAATAAAATATAGTTTAAAAAATTGTTGTCTAATGATTTGATATGAGGATCTATTTTTCATAAGCATATCAGCTTATAAAAATAAGCTAAAAACATCTTATTTTTTATAAATTGTTTTCATAAACTCTTTCAAACGCGTGCATAAACACTTATTTTTTTTATAATAAGCTAAAATAAGCTACTGACAAGCTCTTCTAAACGGGGCCTTAAAGTCCTTCCACAAGTTCATTTTGACTTGCTTTTATAAATTAATCGAAATAACAATTTTTGGCTTCAATCGTTTAGTCTGCATTTGGAAAAAACTAAAAGCTATTGCTAAAACAAGCCAAGAAAAGAGTTTATGAAGACGAATATTTGGATAAGCTCTCCTGAATGTATAAATAAAGTTATTTTAAACATAAATTCTAACAAGTTAGTTATAAATTATCTCAAACAAAAAAAATCTTATTCAATTAGCCAAACATACCTTCAATTTATCTTTTTCCAAAAGAGTTAATTATGACACAATCTTGATCACAAAGACTTGTATGTCACACATTGTACTCCCTTATACACTTTATAAGGTGTTAAACCGGTGACATATGTGGTCCATCATGATTAATTTTGGTTTGATTATTGAATTAAAATGTATCATGTGAAATACTCTGTGAAAGTGATATAGAAGCTAGTATTATTGTAGGACACTAAAGTCCATCTGAATCTCGACTATTGATTAAAGAGTGAAAACACTGATACCACGAAAAATGAATTGATAATTTGTGAATATTATCGGTATTTGAATGGTTGGGGGTAGATAGCAAATATGCGATTCCGTCAGTTATCTAATCAATATTTTTGAAAGAGTAAAATATTTAGATCATCATATTGAAATAATGAATTTGGCGGAAAATAATACTTTTAAGAAAACAAAACAATACTTTAAGCTTATTTCCACTAGATAAAGAGTAAGACAAAACAAAAAAAACAAAGGAATTAGAAATTCCGTTAGTTATGTAATCAATACTTTTAGTGAATTTTTGTTAGCTTATTTACACTATGTTCGTGTTTTGACATAAGAGTTATGGATCTATGTCTGATCTGAGACCTCATGAGTTTTATAGTTGCGAGTGTTTTTTTATCACTGACCGGGGCCGAAATGTATGCCCAATTTGCAGTTGTGCTTTTTCTTGAAATTATTCTGCTTTTCTCCTACAAATATATTGTTGGCTGTTTACTATTTTATTGGAACCAACGGATACTTAATTAATGCCTTGCATGTTTTGATCTGCAGGTCAAGTTCCTGAAAGAACGGGGAACTCTACTTGAGACTCCAGTTGAGGTTCGAAAAGTCTCTCTTAAATAGGTGGATAAACCTGCTTACGGTGATGACCGCAATTCATTGATTCGATAACCATGCTAACACGGCCCTCATACCTCTGGAAATTCTGGATCTGGATCTGGATCTGGCAGTTGTAGGGTATCCAACCCCACTGCACCTTAATTGATGAGATGATACGGCCTATTCTCTTTTGTTTCTTCCTTTTTATGATGTGTCTTGTTGAAACTTTGCAGGATCAGAAAGGTAGTTGACATGCAATGCAACAGCATTTGAGGAGAGACTCGAAAAGGCATTATCTGCATGTGTTGCTAATAATCCTTGAAATCATAAAAATATATAGCCTTTTGGTTCATGATAGTTTCACCTTCTTGTTCATCGATCGGTAATCAGACTTATTTTTTACTCAAAGATAAAATGCACTAATTAATCTATTTTGGTTCTAATACTGAATTTGAAGCACCAATTTGTGTAGTAGATCAGCTCTTTATTTGTGATCATGTATGCAGTAATGAATGTGTTAGGAAGTGAGACCTCTTCGTAGTCTTTCTCTCTCATGAAAAGTTCCAGCATTTCTTGCATCACGATTAAAATTAAAGTTGGTGGAATTCCATGGCCCATGGATGTATATAAGAAAGATCGTGGCTGCTTCTGAGAGAGAGAAGCAGCGGCGCGTATTGTTTAGTAGAGCTGCTCGGTTCCCGTATAGTTCAACCGGAGTTCAACCAACGGTCCCGATTTCTTTTTATTTAATTTTTATTATTTATTTAAATATTATAAGTTGGTTAAAATTTGCAAATGAATAAAATCTAAATGTGACAATTATGTTGATTGATTTATGTACATAGAATGTACATGTATACAATTGAGCAGTAGACACAGAATGTACAATGTACATAACTATATATATAGAAAAAATAAATATAATTGATTGAATAGTATATATGGAATGTATTCATTGATGTTTACATGATTGCTTGATAACTGGATGGAAGATCAATCGGCCAAAGTAAACATGAGCGGCTACGATATTATAAGATTCTTCGTCTTGATCGAATCTGTAACCTTCATTAGCGATTCATTTTATGTGGTTTCCCTGATCAAACTAGAAGTTACCAAGGAACCATGCATAGCATGAGAGATATGTGACTTAAGAATATAATTTTTCTATTTACAATAAAAAAATTCGAAAGTAATAAATATACCTATAATTAAATTATTATATAATTAATAATTCATATATTTATTTGCAATATTCTCCAATTTAATATCTTAATTGATAGAAAATTATATTAGTTGATTCTGTATCCCATATAGGGAGTCGATTTATATAATTGACCGGGGGGGGTAGCCGGTAGTATTAATATATATAGAATGTATAAAATTAATTGCCTAGTGTTTATGGAATGTATTGATTGATTAATAAATTTAGAAGAGGTTTTTTTACTTATATAAATATAATTTCCTAAGTTAAATTCAAATTTTCAAAAATTCATAAAAAAAAATCAAAGTAATATTGAAATCGTGGGAACCGAGTGTGACGATGGTTGTAATTATTTTGGTCACCTCTCTCTGACTTGGGATGCAAAAGTTAGGGTTTATGAGCCTCTATGAAAAGTTGCGAGAAAACATAGCATTGGCCAGACTGCTTTTGAGGAAAGGGTTAATTGAGTTCGATTCGAGTTTCGACATTTTGACTTTATTCAAGAAAATACTCGAGGTAGAAATTACGTAGGAGTTTTGTGCTACTGGAATTTGAAGGGTAAGATAGCTTTTTCAAAGACTTAAATTTCATTGAATTATTTGTATAGTTGTACCAAGAGTATAATTAAATAATCCAAGCGGTAGCAAATGGAATGAAAGCTATGTCATCAGATGGCAAGTCAAAATAATTCTCCAATATTTAAACAATTTAATAAATGCAGAATGAATCATATTGGTGTCTAAACTCTAAAATAAATAAATAAAAAAAGTCAAATCTAAGTAAAAAATGAATATAATTCTTTAGTCAAACCGTTTTTTGTGGAATCCCAACAAAACAAGGCAAGTAGTTATGTATTTACTTTATTATTATAGTAACTAATTGAATAGTATAATATACTACTAATATTAGATACAGATTATACATGAATATGTGATGTGATCGGCGCATCTGCAAATCTAGCTTACGCCTTACCGTTTGTACCTTTCTCACACACACACATCAGCTGTTCCTCAATCTCCTCCGCATGCACACAGACTCCATGTTTTCTGCACTCGATACGTGAGTTTAAATTGCACCATTTGTTTCCCTACAAAGAAGCAAGATGTTGGGTCGTTCGTCGTTTAGGAGCGGGAGTTTTCGGCCGGAAAATCTCGGCCAGAAAGCAACCGTCATGATTGCGAACCTCTGTTTCAGTGTGTTCGTGATTGGAGTGTTGATTTTCACCATAATTGCCGCCACCTACAACACTGAAGACCCCCTGTTTCACCCCTCCTCCAAAATAACAAATTTCCTCTCAGATCAGACAGCGTTTATCAACATCAGCGATGTGTTGGGAACAGGGTTCGAGGAGTTGTCCGAAAGCAGTGAATGCCGCGTTGATGTGCCGATCAATTGCCGCGATCTTGAGGTTTTCCATGTGCTGATGAGGGCTGCCATCCAGGAGTTCAAGGATGTACATTTCTATAGGTTTGGGAAGCCGGTGGCCGGGGACAACGGCAGTTCTTGCCACATGGCGTGGCGGTTTAGGCCCAAGGAGGGGAAGGTGAGTGGATTCAATAAGGATTATAGAAGCTTTAGGGTTGTGAGGTATGAGAACTGCACACTGAGTGTGGTTGGTATTGGAGAGTATCATTCTGGTAGCAATGCTAGGAAGAGGAAGGGGAAGGTGGTTGCGGCGAAGGCGGATGATAATCTTGTGAATGATGGGGAGGAATCATTTAGTGATGATGGGAAGTATTTGATTTATTCTGGTGGTGGTGATAGATGCAAGAGCATGGACCACTATTTGTGGAGCTTCACCTGTATGTTAGGGGAGGCGCTTTTCTTGAACCGGACTCTGGTTATGGACTTGTCTCTTTGTTTGTCCAAGATCTACTCTTCTTATGGAGTGGACGAAGAGGGGAAGGATTTCGGGTTCTACTTTGATTTGGAGCAGTTGAAGGACTCAGCTTCCGTGGTTGATCAAGCTGGTTTTTGGTCGGATTGGAAAAAGAGGGACGGATTGAAGCTCCATCTTGTAGAGGATTTCAGAGTTACACCAATGGAGCTAGCTGAGGTGAAGGACAGTTTGATTATGAGGAAGTTTGGAGACGTTGAGCCGGACAATTTCTGGTTCCGGGTCTGTGAAGGTGAAGCGGGTGGTGTCATCCAACGGCCATGGCCTATGATCCGCAAGTCGAGGCGACTGTTGGATGTGGCTTCTGCAATTGCATCAAGAATGAATTGGGACTTTGATGGTGTTCATGTTGAGAGAGGGGACAAGGCTCAGAACAAGAAGATGAGGCCCAATCTTGATAGGGACACTTCTCCACAATCTCTGCTGGCAAATTTGAAGGGCAAAATAGAAGATGGGAGGAATGTATACATCGCTACAAATGAGCCACAAACATCCTTGTTTGATTCTTTGAAGGATAAGTACTCGGTTCACTTTTTTGGTGACTACAAAGATCTGTGGGATTCTAACAGTGACTGGTACTACGAAATGAGGAAGCTCAACAATGGGAACTCAGTGGAGTTTGATGGTTACATGAGGGAATCTGTTGATAATGAAGTGTTTTTTAGGGGGAAGAAGCAAATTGAGACATTCAATGATCTCACCAAGGACTGTAAAGATGGTGTTGGTACATGCTGATGATCCATACCATACCATACTATACCATATATACTCATTTAATTTACACTTTCATAGTCACTGTTTGATCATACCTGTCTTGAACTTGGCTGATGAATCTCAATGAATGTTCTCATCTTGGTTTGAATTTTGTCATATTGTTTATACCATATATATCCACCATAAAAGACATCTCCTGCAAAAATGCTATACCATTAATTAAAAAGAAAAGGCTTCGCCATAAGAGCAGAACAAGAAACCTGACTTGTTTACAAGAGGAATACTAGCTATGGCAGGTAAAGATAAGCTGATGATATCAAACTACATACTACATAGGACAAGTGCAATTCCGGGAAAGGGGGCATGTGGTGTTTGTGAAAAACATGGACCACAGAGAGTTTGAGAATGCCAATCACGTGGAGTATTAAGACGGAATAGCCATTTTGAGGTGCATAACGAGTATGTAAGCAAGAAGAAATGAAATTGACAATTTGTTTGCAATAATATGGATGCAGGAATATGCTTATTTAATTTGGGGTAGTTGATGAGCCAAGGAAAATGCAAGTAGGTTTTAAACAGAAAAAGGAAAACGGGGCACAGAACAGTTGCAGCTAAATTAAGATGGTTTAATCTGAGAAAGGAAGAAATGGTTGCCAGTGATAATCAAGATTGTAATTTTCAGCCTAAGAGAGTAAAGACATGAATTCTTCAGCATATCTGCAGTAAACATCCATTCTGATATCATCGGCACCTATTTTCACACAAACAAGGATTTCTCATTTGGCTCTAAGAATACAAAAGCAAACAACATAGATTGGCTTTTAGACTTCAATTTCCATGGGTGTCAATGTAATACATTGTTTCTCTCTCCCAGATACAGTTCCTTCTTCAATGTCAGCTCTAGTTTTGCACCCTACTAATGTTTGTTAATTTGGAACTACAATTTTTTGCTTCAAACATGAAGGATTCCCTTTTATTTCACCTCAACAGGCACTATGAATATACTTATTTGAAGATTAATTTTTTTCACAGGAATTTGATGAGCAACAATTTCACGCACGAAAATGATACTAAAGAAATGCACATTACATTTCCAGATAACTTGCACCACGAGTAATATACTTATAAGAGAAGCAACAAGAAACTACCCTGACAATCAGAACCAGCCATGTCGTTTGGGCCAAATAATCCATCAAAATCTTCATCATCAAAAAGCTGTTCAGGATTATCCAGGGCACCACCAAAATGTTCTTTGTAGTTCTCAATACCTAAGTCAATTTCATCCACATGGAAACCAGTATCCTCAAATTCAGCAATCCCCTTTTCTCTAGGTACATATACCTGCACATGAAAAGACAAGACTAGCCATCATTAAATAAAATAGAATAAACGAAAAAAATAGTTAAAATGGGACAGCATCCAGAGCAGAGCTTATAACATGGTATACTGTTATAAATTACGTAATGGTCGTATATTTTATCATGTCACCTTATATCTCCACATCTAGTTTCCACCCGAAGCTAACTTTAAATGTTATTAAGGTTCAAGGGTAGATCCTTTGCTACACCAACTCTAAGTTGGCGAACCTCACCAGTATTTCACTTCTTTAGGGAGTCCTAACACATTGAAGCTACATGTGAGTAGCCATTCCAAGTATGAATTGCATTATCTCCTTTCTGATTTTTCACGTAAGAATAAGCATTCTACATGTAAGTTCATCTTGTTAAATGATACTACCTCCGTCCCACTATAGTTGGCCACCTTTCCCGATTGGGACGTCCGACTAATTACGGTCACTTTCCCAATTTGGCAAATAATTATCATCATCTCCTCAAATTTATCATCTTCTCTCTCCTACTTTATCATTACTCTCACTCATTTTCTCTCCTACTTTGGCATCTACACTCTCGTATTTAAGGAGCTATCAGATACCAATAATGGCTAGGGATAATATCCTTCAAGAGATGCAGGGCTCTTCTTCCTTTCCACTTAGCAGTCACTATATCTTTTTCATTATCTGAAACTGCTACATGGTGAAGTAATTATTATTTTCGTAGGCAAAACATTGTCAAATGCCATATATTTAGTCTTTTATATGCTACAACACTTCCACCGTACTAAAGAAGAAGAAGGAGGAGGTAAAGATTCATGTCCTCGCTTCCTCTGTTATACATTTACGTGATTTTAGAGCTACATTTACTAAGTCAAATGGGAGAACGTGATTCTAGAACTATATATGTGTCGAAGTAGAAAACAAATTTATGAATTCTGGCACAGCGAAAGAAGTTTATTGGGGCAAAATAGCAGACCTAGAAGATCCAGTGAACAGATCCGCATTCTACTTACTGACACGTATCACTTAGAGTATCTCCAATGGTCACACCCATTCTCAATCTCATTTTGGAGTATCTATCACATCAAACACTAATCTCACACCAACCCACAACTCTAAATTCAACCTCAAAAAGTATATTCACCATATATTCCTTTTCACATTACTTTTTATACTTTTACATAGGGTATGGATCCGGTGAGAAGACATAGTTATATATGAAGATGAGAAGTATGCATATTCCTTATATGTTTTATGCATATTCTTTATTTTTTTATGCATACATCTTGTACTTTTACATTTTTGCCCTTATGCATAAAACATTTAAGGAATATGCAAAAAGAATATTCCAGAGCATATTCAATCAAATCCATCAAAAAATGAAATCAAGGGTGCAGATTCCTTCTTATTTCTTATTTTAAGGAGGCTTCTCATATGATCCATTCCCCTTTTACATAATATCTATATATTTCTCAATATTACACATTAGCCCTACAATAATTTCAAATAATAATTATATATGAAATATTTATTATTAAATAACTAAAAAAATAATAAACAAAAAAATAATTAAATTACTCGTGCATTAATTATAAGAAAATTACACAACTTGATAAAATAAATTACAATAAAAAAGATAGATCCGTGCACATTCTTTAGTAGCAAATAAAAATTCAATCCTCGGAATTGGTATACTCCGCCCACAAATAAGCTACTAACGCATTTCGAAGTTCATAATGACTTTTTTGCTCCTTATTTCTCTAACTTGGGAGGATCAAATTCCGATTTACCACCTTATTATTAGATTATTACATTATGTTAGTATCGTATCTTTTCTAATATTATTAACGTAGGGTTTCCTTTTATTTGCTATGTACTTTATTTCCTAGTAGTTTATATTATTATGGTTATTTTTAATGCAATTTCATTGTTTTGAGAATATTCTTTATTATTCCTACACCATTTATTATTAAAATGGACTCAAAAAAGATAGAGATAAAAATAATATATTGTTCAAAAAAGATAGATATAAAAATGGGCTACAAAAATAGAGAAAAAAATAGGCTCAATTTTTTTTAAATGGGCTTATAATTTTTTAAACCCACCAACATAAAATAAAACCTAAATAACACTATTCATCTTCTTCTTTGAGCATGGCGTGTCCTTCTTCACTTCTCCATTTAAGCAACACAAACCTTCACCTTCACCCACAAAAAAGTTGAAATTATCAAAGAAGTTGAGGATTATTGTGCAAATTTAAACTCCACGTCAGATTTTGCAGTTTGCAACAGTGATCACCATTTTTACATTAGGAAGAGAGAGAAAAAAAATGTTTTCACCATTTTGCAGATGAATTTGCAATTCAGTTGGGGGACGAATTCCGGCTGCATACACCATAATGTAGCCGGTTGGAGATGGCCTTATAAACTTAAGAGATGCGCTAATGGGACAACCCCCGAATGCAGAGGGATGGAAAAACACCATACCTCTCCAACATGCTGGGGAATCGAACTTCATTACAAAAAGGCCAAAAATAGCAAACAGATAAATTATATTAACATATTAATTTCATATCCATAAAATCTGGAAATTACACCTTCAAATTTTCGCATTCAGGAAAAAAATACATGGAATTCAGCATCGGACCCTCGTAATCTAACCGTAAAAACACATAGTTTGCTCCTAAAACAAAAACTGTAGCAGGAAACCCAACAAAATATGAATTCAATACACTGAAAAAAAATTAATACAAGCTGAATCTTCTTATATTTTCCTGATTCCCCAAAAAGTCACCACCAAAAAAATCTCATAGCGTAAGCTAGTTAAAACCCTAACTAACAGAAAGAGATGGAACTTTTGGAGAAGAGATTTTCTCTCCCTGGCAACAGATTGGAGCGGGGACTGGGGAGCCAACTGAATTTATGAATTCTGACTAAAGCTCATATAAATTGATAAAAAGCCTAAAAAGTGCAGGAGAGAGAAAACGGAGGTGGGCCCTGGTGGGGCCGCGGGTCCCCCCTCCTTGACATGAAATTTCTTGTATACAAGACTAATGGAATTGATTAGATGCCGTAATGCGAATCTAGCACCACATTATTTGATATTTTCTATTTTTGATTTGTGTTTATTTTATTTTTATTCCACACAATTTTTATTTTTTAGAATGAACCATTTATATTGGGGTTGTTACTTCTATCAGAACCCCCGAATGTTGTACAAAAGTAAATCTATGTACAAAATAGACAGTAAGACACGGTGAATTATTTTTTCTGTAGATTATACGAATTATAACGCGTTACTACAAAGACAACTAACACAAATCCACTAAGCGCAATCATGGCTTACAAAATACTGTCAAGTACGAAAAAGACAACACCTAAACACCCTATCACAATTACACTATACTACTCGCAAGCTCTCATGTATACTGTAATGTGAGTAAGGATGCATAAACACTCGATACAAAGTGTAGACTTTTGCATCTCAGAAAAACTATCACGGGGTGTGGAAATTCGTCTGAACATTTATCCAACTTTAATAGAGTACTAGGTAGTCGTGTTCCATGACCAGTTGCAACCGTCTTCGAACATGGGAGATGCTGACGGTTTTCAGATAGTGCAGCATAACAGTTGAGTGAAGAGTGGTAGTGGACGGTTAATTCCTCCCACATTCCAACATTCCATAATGACTTCTGCAACTGCCACGTCACTTTACTTGTTTAGATCCTTCTAGAAAATGTCTGTAACAATATCTCTGAATTTCCACATCATTTCGTGAAACAATCGATACAAGTAAAACCTTTGATATATTTTATAATAAAGGATATTAGAACATGTGATGTAAGAACTGATATAAGCACATTTATGTTCATCCAAAAATAAACATCAATAATCCCCCCTTATTGATTGCCCTTTATAACATTAACAAGCTTATGTAACCTAAAATGATATAACTATGCATATGAAAAACATGATAACAAGACAAACTCCTCCTAAGTAATATGCATAAAGAATAAATAAGACATCCCCCCCCTCCCCCCCAAAAAAAAAAAAAACCCAATGTGCTTCCATCTCAGCACACATCCCAATACCTAAAACAGATAAGACCACTTGGAAAACAGCAGGGTTAAGACATATATAATTAGTAAAGAAACATTTTAGAGTACAAGATATAAATCATAGCATATTATAACAAGCATCAAAACATAAGTAAATTATGTTCACAATATATATATCCCAAAATAGCAAATCAAATATAGAGTTGACATTCAATTAAAACTGAATAAATCGGAAGTGACTCCAGTCCCCAACATCCATTCTTTAATCATTGGTTTCATTTTCAGTTTGATCATTTGCATCCTCCCTCCCTCATCATCCTCAGCAACAGTATCATCAACATCAGCATTAGAGGTTCCCAGCCTGAGTCCTTGACCACGTTTGAAATGAAGTTTTCGAGCACTCCCCCTTTTTATGCAGAAAGGGCAAGTAGTACATCATCTCGAATCCTAACAATGCTCCTTTGTTGTTCCTCTAGCACTTTCAGTGCAATCTCCAATCGAGCAAGATAATCTGTCAAGACAGCCTAAGAGGCCTACAATGTAGGCTCAGTTGGAGGAACATTGGGGTCTTCCTTGTTAGGATTTTCCCAAGGAAAGTCAAAAAATCTGGAGACTTCTAGATTATCCTGGACTTAGAGGAGTCTGATGGATTAGATTTTCCCACACATCTTACGGTCCTCATCCAAGCTATCCTCATTGATATTCACATAAAACAACTTAACAACTGTATGGACATAAGAAGCAACATAATTGCAGATACCTAACAACTTCCGTTTCTCCAAAATCTTAACAATATTATACACATGGAAGTTCTCTAGATCTATAGACTCTCACTCAAAAAGTTCCTAGACATATAGTGAATCCATCTATCATATGCACTTCTAGAACTGGAATCACGGTTATAAGGTCTAAAGTCATAGTACCTGGACTTAGAGGAGTCTGATGGATCAGGAGGATCCTCTTTGGCCTTGCCTCGCATACTTCTAGATGAACCAGATATACCCTTATCCTTTGTAGCACTACCCCTGGTTGATCCTCCCTTGCTTCACTTCTTAGCTATAACAATGACTTTCTTCTTCCCCTTATTTATCACCTTTTTTCTGACGGACTACTTCTTTTTCTTAAAACTGGGCAAGTCCTTCGCCGAAGACACCTCCTCGGGATTCAAAGAATCTTCTTGCTTCTCTTCAGGTGCATTCTCATCTTGTGTGGATACACTCTTCTCGGGGTCGAGTGTTGCTCCATGTGCTTCCTCATCCACCCTAAGTAATTGAGCGTGAGAGCCAAATGAACCAAAATAGGTTTTGGTGGATCATTCGGCTTTGTGGTTTTAGTGATGCCCATTGCACGCAACCGGTTAGACTGACCCGAGAAGTCGTACTTGTGACCCTTTAATTTCCTTTTCCTACATGTTCCCGCCAGAGATTTCCGGTGAGGAACAACTGGCGACTTCTTAAGCATAGTTTTTGAAGGATTAGGAATTGGTACCTCTTTTTTTTCTTCTGGATCGGTTTCCTTTTCTTGAGACTAATATGGCGGAGTCATTGTCACATGTGCACTAGGTGAAGGAGTTTCATCTCTAAGAGGGGAGGACTGCTCGACATTTTCCCTTCCTTTTCTCCTGTCGCCATATGTTCCTTCTAGTTGAGGACTCAGCTAGAATAAAATTTCTGGTAGAATGGAATCTTCGGTACTTGTAGGGCCAGTTTCTGCACTTGAAAATAAAATAGGTCCATGTACCCTTTATGTTTTTCTTAGGTCCTAACTGGTTAGTTAGTTCTTGTGAACCCAAATCTGTCTGACGCCCCTAATGGTCTCAGACGACCTAATCTTCCTTGTCTTGATGTCAGTATAAGTTGCCCTCTATGGTTTCTGAACTGACTTCTTCTTAGGAGGATTTGCAACCTGATAGTTTTAAAGTTGAGTCCATGTTCTTTTTTATTTTTGACCTTGGTTCTATTTCCTTGAAGTCTCAGCCTAATGGTAGTTATACGAAATCCTTTTTCCTTTCTAAGCCTCTAGTTCAGACTTGCTTGGTTTATAGCTCCTCTTGGACTTGTTGTCCTGTGTGACTCAGGTTCAGGTTCCTTTCCTTTGCCTTTGTCATCTTGCGGCGTTGCTTAAGGAGTCTGTTCAAGTTAGACTGTAGCCTTGATAAATCTCACGTTCAGCTTAGCTACTCGAGTGATCTTAGATTCATTCTAAGATCTGTCATAGACCTCTCAATCTTTCTCAACCTCATACTTAGTGCCTTCTCTCTGACCTGGATGCCTCTGCTGTCGAATCATCTGGTCGAACATATTCTAGGCTCAGTCATACCTATCTGTCAGAGTCCTCCAGTTCTGTATTGTCTCTTGCAGCTTATTGTGATTGAGATGGAGGTTGGCATGTTGTTGCTTAAGTTTCCTCAACTCATTATCTTTCGCAGTCAGCTCCGTAGCCAAGACTTCGACTAACCCTCTTGCTTCTTAGACTCTAACTTCAGAACCTTCAATTCTTTAGTTAGTCTATTAACAAGCTGATCAGAGTCCGTGTCAGCTGGACCTAACTTCGGAAGATTCTTCAACTTTTCATGCATCGTCTCATTTGTTGGTCCAGAGACGAGTCTTCGGATGTAGGGGGGAGGGTTGAATACACCTGAAAGCAAATTTCAACTCAAACGCGAAAGTCAGTTGTTGTTGAAAAGTGCTACTGAACAAGTCAGATTTATAATAAACTTTCTCGATCATGTGGGCAGATAATCTGTCAACTGAGTCACTGTCTACTGACTTCAGTCAGTAAACAGTAAGTTCAGTATGAGATGGTGTACAGAAGTGTAGGCCCATAAATAATTTTCATCTCGGTGTTGAAAACATGTTTTATGCTAAGTGTCATTTTGAAAGTTCAGTTGTATATAGTATGATCAGTATGTCAATGAAACAGTAAAAGAAACACAAGCAGTTTTTTAAGTGGTTCGGATACGCTGAATCCTACATCCACTGTCCTGAAGATAGTAGGAATTCTTGAATTAATTTATACTAAACAAGTCTCAGTCGATCTGTTCACAAGACAGATACTCTACTTATAGTGGTAGTGACTTGATCTATGCGCTGAACAGATACTCTACTTATAGTTGTAGTGACTTTACAAATTTAAACACAAGGGTTTGATTTTTTCCAACTAAAAAAGAGTTCTTACAGTAAGAACAACTCAATAAATTGAACTCCTTTGGTTTTTCTAAGCTTAAGATCTTACAATAAGTGCTTAGAATAGAGAATGAGAACTATAGATCTCTTGAGTGAAGAACTAAGAGTTATCTTCGTGAGTAAGTTCTTCATTGGATAGACTGTTTGATTGCTAGAGCTTTTGAATGCTTGAATGCTTTTGGTTCCCGGTGTCTTCTCTGCATGAAGACTGTTCTCTATTTATAGTTTTGACTCATGAATAGATCTATTGGAAATGATCTAGATACGTCTCGAAAACGCCACGAAAAACGGCCATCTCGAATTTGAATGCGACTGTAGAGATTCTCTCTTTTTCAGTATAGGGAGCAGCTTTCTGTTAGTGCAAGTACAGTGTTGACAACTCATCATTGGTCGATGTTAGAAAGTTGGTGAGGCTTGTTCAAACTCCAAAGCAAATGCTGAGTTGACTTCCTCTGATTCCTCGAACGCTTGTACTGAGTTGTCTTCCGCAAACATTCTTCTGAGATATTCAGTACTTGACTCAAATTTCTTTATTGATTCAGTGGGTTTTAAGCTACCCAACTGTTTCTCTGGTGCTGAGTTCATCCTGCTGGCAAGAGATGTTCTACTGAACCTATCAACTATTGAACTCTAGCTGGCCTACTGATTCCTAACATGCTGAACTCAACTAAGCTATTACATAATCAAGGTTCATCATTCGGCTAAGGGGTTTTGGGATCTTCAAATCTTTTCCATCACTGAATCTCATACCCAACATCATTCTACATGTTGAGGATTGTGAATAATCTATCTAGGATTTTGTGACTTTCTAGAAGCTCATCATATGCTGCATGGAGCTCGAAATCCTCTACACATGAATTGTATTCTTGTAAGAGCTCTAAGTTCAGTCCAATCGGATTAAACTATGAAAGCGTAATCTCAAGATGAACTATACTAACTCGAACTACTTCAGTCTACCTATACATGCTCAGACTAGTTCTAATTTAAACCTATACACATATTGATTCATCTATCAATGAGGGTTTGAGATCATTCGAAACGTATAATTTCCCAACAATAGTACTATAAATAAATGCTAGAAGCTCAATTCAATTGTTGATTTCCAGAAGATGAGCACAACATTATGTTACAAGCTCTTCCCCATGGAAAACCACTGAAATAAACAATAAGTTCATTTTTCAGTGATACTACTAACAACTATAGATGCACATGGATTTGTGACTTATGAAATACATTGAAAATACTATGTTGAAAAACCAAGACATGCACTCTATACCCTATCTATTATGGAGGCTAGAAACAACACCATTTTGCTCTTGTGGAAATCTTTCTTGACGAAATAAATAGACATAGACTATCCATTTACCCAAAAATGAGCATGTAATTCTAGTCTAGAAATGCAAGGCAATGAGGGTGTGACCAAGATGATAGGATGCATTTGTCACTATTACCAACAGAATCTAGATGGAAATATTAAATGGGGATATAAATGCAACAATTATCATATTATCCGTCTAACTAAATTAATAGGACCGGGGGGATGGGGGAGATAAGTGTGTGTGTTAAGATAGGACATATTAAATATGAGAGTCACTGTTTTTTTTCCTTTTTAATAAATATCCAAAAGCTTCCTTTTTTGTGTCCTGTCCCATTATATCATAACAACTTGATTAATAAAACTTGATGGTAGAGTTGAAGAATAAGGCTCTTTAGGTTAAGAATCTAACTTTTTTCCTTTTTGCACATGGACTTTCAATTTAGCATATAAATACACCAACTTTTGATTTGTTTCAAATTGCATATAGGTCAAAAAATCAATGCTAACATGGCATTTTCCGCCATGACATGGCTGCTGACATGTCGGGTGAGTCAACATCGATCGTATCCTATTTTAAGTAAATACACAAACTCCTTACAATTTTTTTTTGCACATGAATTTTGAATTTAATTTTTTTCTTCCCAAAGTCAAAATTTACTATTTTCTATTTTTAATTTATTCCTGGTAAGATTTTCTCAGGAGTTTTTTAAATACACATGATTTTCTTAAATATTATTATTAAGAACATGCTTGAAGAATTTCTCGTTCTTGTTCGTTGCTGCAACTACTTTTTCGAACATCTTTTTATCTAAAATTTGATCGATAGATGTGAGTGCCTTTCATTTTATTCTACATTTTATACTCATATTACACACAAAAATAAAATTAAACATTATTTGGTTCAACTGAATTCGGACATTCATTATAAAAGTCTTATTAAAAATAAATAATAATAAAATTTAAATCTCAACAGTGTGCAAAAATAAAAAATTAAATTCAAAGTTCATGTGCAAAAAGTGGAACTATAAAGAGTTCGTGTATTTACTAGTAAATTGGATATAGTCGATGTTGACCCACCCGACACGTCAGCAGCCACATCACGCCTGAAATGTTATGTCAGCTTTGATTTTTTACCCTTGTGCAATTTGAAACAAATCAAAAGTTGGTGTATTTATGACCTAAATTGAAAGTTTGTGAATAAAAAGAAAATTTAAAAAAAGTTAGTGTATGGTATCGCTGTTTTCACACAAAATAAAATTTCTGCACACACTCATAATTTTATAATTAGTATAGAACAGGGTCGAACTCGGGGAACAGTGAAATTCAACTTTATCTATCATTTTGATCAAGTTTTGGTGGTGTCATCACGCATAAACTTTGGGTTTACTACCTAGGCAAAGAAAAGTAAAATATCACGAAAATAAATAGAGAAAACAAATAAAGAAAGAAAGCAGACTTGGCTCAAGTAACTTATATGAGATAACTGCTTAGATCATTGATGCATAGATTTAATTAATTCATAGAATCAACCAGTTATAGGATACAATGTTGGACACGTACATACCTCCAATTCGTACTTACTTAGTCGGTAATGACTTGTTAAACAATCCTCCAATTACTTCCTAACTTAACCACAACCTAGTTTGTTGAACAACTCTAGATTTAATGTTTAGATAGCATTACGATGAAAGAACGCAGTTTTAATTTCTACCGTTGTTGAACAATCTAACATAGATAATCACCATACTGAATTCGACTACCGGTACGATAGCTTCGCCACCTAAGTTGTTGAACATTCTGACACTAATCTTCATAACCTAAATTGATCAGGTTTAAGTTAATCCAATTAAATGTTTTTACCCCGAATTAAGTCGAAACTCTAGTCTTTAATTACTACGTCCAATTAGATCTCACAAAGTTTTGCATCTCATATTTGCTACTCTCGCTGAACCCTAAACAGATTAGCTACGCATACTTAACTTGGACAAGCAGAACATAGTAACGAACATAATTAAAGGCTGAAACTGAGTGAAAACATAAACTGAATTTAAATACTGAATTGTAAAACTGAATACCGAACTGAATGCTGAACGAAATACTGAATCTGAAAGCAAAGGTCTGAAAACTCCAAGGCTGAAAACTAAAGTGTTGAATGTAAAAACTGAAAACTAAAAACAAGTGTTTGAATTCTTGAGCTGAAATCTAAACCTAAACTACAGGACTTTGGAACGAAGGCTGCTGGAAAATCATAGAAAAGTGGTAGAGACTCATGTAGAATTCGTGCGCCTCCAGCCCCTTATATAGATCATCATTGGCTTGATCTTCAAGAAAGGATATCTAGGGAAAATCTTCACTTATCTTCATCTACCTAATATATATTTTGCCCTAAAATATCTTCAAGACTTATCATATCCTCAAGAATTCTTTCCTTCTCGTTCCAAGTCCCGTTTTGGCTCTAAAATCTCGCCAAATCACCTCCACATCAGCTCTAAATCAACTCCTCTCCTCCACATCATCATCAACTAGAATATGCTGCAAATCTGCGCTTCTGGACAGGAAATACCCTCAACCTGGACAAGTGGAGCATCACTGGATGAATTCGAGTAGTATAAAATTGACACATCAGTATATTCAGGGGAGAATATCCCTATAATTTATCAGTGATATAGTGAGCAAGTGGGAAGAGAATGAATAAGAGTCTTTGTAGCAACTGACTAGGAATGAAAGTGTTATAGTGACAAATATTTTTAGGAGAATGTTATTTTGGCAAATACTACTTTTTTGAAGAGTGTTATAAAAGGAATAGCATAGGGAAATTAACCTAGTAAACTGTTCCTATGAATAGT
The DNA here is from genome assembly GCA_028984105.1 of Lavandula angustifolia. Taxonomy (NCBI): domain Eukaryota; kingdom Viridiplantae; phylum Streptophyta; class Magnoliopsida; order Lamiales; family Lamiaceae; genus Lavandula; species Lavandula angustifolia. Next base: position 8,096,699 of record CM054823.1, on the reverse strand, counting down.
AACATATGCGGTGGCAATTTAGTAATTTAGAAAAACTTTGGTCAAACAAACAACTTTGCTTCCTGAGTTATCTCACTATAGACTAATCTCTCCACCGCCTGTCTAAGACTAGGCCTATCTAAACCGTATCGAAATTGGGATACCGAAATACCGAGTCGAGTATCAGTATTTTCGGTAGGGATGCAATATTGATTTTTACGAGTTTTGCGTATGTGGGTATTAACCGATATCGATAAGGTAAAATACCGCAATACCGAATCAATTTTATAATTTTTTATGATATCATATCACTCTGAATTTATCACTTTATCAGTTACGGAAGGAATTTTACAAACTTAGAAGCCGAGTCCAGCTCCAAGCCAGTACCTCGCACGACAACACCACCGCGGCTCCGCCCAGCCGCCTACTCGCCACTCGCCCTTCTGCCACGTTGCGCCGCCGCCGTCGGGCCGTCGCCACTTGCCAACACATACATATGTGTTGGCAAATGGAGAAGTCATAAGCTTACGAGTTAGAGACAGTTGTTGTTGTTATGTATGTGTTGGCAAGTCATGTGATAAGCTTATTTAATAATTAATATGTCCTACATTGATTTTATATGTGACTTCTCCATTATTTTTCTCGGAGATGTGTGGTATACTCCAAGTTATTAATCCCATGGAAAAGAATGTGGAGGTTCGAGTAAGCCAAATGGCTACAAGGATGAGGCGGAGAGTTGCAGAAATATTGGATGGAGGAAGATTGTATGTATTTGAGGATGAATTTCATTTTATACATCGATGCACTTTATAATCCAAGACAAAAGATGAAACATGTCGACAAGTGCTTCAAAGCGGTGTACACTAATCAACACCGGCAAACGAGATGGTTGTAAAAGTTAGGAGGTCGTTCGAGGAGTACGTTGTTTGAGTTTTATAAGAAACAACACGTGAATCCATAGACTCCAGGACGATCGGATACGTCTATTCTTCTTGTGGACATGACTGAAACCTCATAAGAGTCATATGGAGAAGATCTATTTGTTGGATCATGTAGCATTTTACAGGTTCGTTCTCTGATATTTATTTTCTAACTAGTTTGTTTAATTATCATACATCTTATTATCGTTAATTCTCATTACATCATGACCAGGAAAAAGATATACATTCTGATAATGAGGAAACGTCGGAGATTGCTATGTATTTCACACAGAAGCTCCTCAAGTTGTCTATGGTTGAGCTTGCTAAGCATGATGTCCTACAGTGGTGGTCATTAAACTCACTGCGCTTTCCTGTTGTGTCTAAGATGGCGAAAGATGCCTTGGCTATTCCTGTTGGAAGAAAGGAAAGAAGATCAATTAGCAAGAATCAAGGATCAATCACATTATTGGAAGAAAGGAAAGAAGATCAATTAGCAGGAATTAAGGATCAATCAAATCAATTAGAATCAATCAAGATATTTCCTTTTATAAATCTATTTATAACCCTATAAGAATAGTCTTTGATCCATTTCCTTTGTTCTCTACATGATACAATTTCACATAAAGCTAAACCATGTTTAAAACAACATGGTATCAGAGCAGGTGATGATTCTAGGAACTCAGAACTAGATCATCATCGTTCCAATACATTTCCCAATTCTTTTTGAAACCAATCAAAGGTAGGAGTCTTTTTTTCTCTATTTTCCTGAAACAAAACAAATACAAAATGTCAGATGAGATACAAACAAATCAGAATGAGTTGACTCTACAGATTGCAAATTTGGTGAGAAATTCCGACAATGTTACACTCGGATTTAAACTAGATGGGAACAACTATCCACTGTGGGCTCGCCTCATGAGGGTAGCCATAGGGAGCAGGGGCAAGTGAAGCCACATTACTGGGCAACCACCACCACCAAACGAAACAGATCCAACCTACTATCAATGGGAGGAAATAGATCTATCTGTTTTTTTCATGGCTCATACAGAATATGGAATGGAGATTAGTAACAAATTTCGCTCAACATCAGACCGCCAAGGCTGTGTGGGATAGCCTAGCAATCACATACGGGAGTGGAGCAGACCCTTTCCAAATCTATGATTTGGAGGTTAAAGCCAACAAAGTCAATCAATGGCAACTTACATTGGAAGATTACTGGAATGAGTTACAAGCCATATGGCTCACTATTGACCGAAGGGAGCTGAACCCTCTCGGCTGCTGTGAAGAAGGAATCAACAAATACCGGAAGTTAATCGCAAACCGCCGGCTATACCAATTTCTCTCCGGATTAGATACCAAATATGATGATATTCGGCGAGATATCCTCAAGGATACACCAATTCCCTCAACTGAGTCAGCCTTCTCAAAAGTGAGAAGGGAGGCCGCCCGACTATAGATTCTGCAACCGGCAACCAACATCGCCAACTCTGGTATCACATCATCGGGAGGAGTAGGTGCCGTACTCGCAGCTCGCAATACCAGACCACGGCTAGAGGGACACCAACAGCCAACCAGAGGGCCTCAAACTCACTCCGGAAATCCATCATCGCGAAGGAAAGTGGATAAATCGAAGCTTTATTGTACTCACTGTGGTATGTAGAAACATATCAAGGAGACGTGCTTCCAACTCGTGGGTTATCCCGACTGGTGGGAAGATAATCACAAAGTCCCACAAGCAAAGGGGAAATCGGCGATTGGAGTTAATGTCCAGGAGGTGGTCGGCTCAGCAATGGCGGTAAGTAGCCCGAAGGCAGGCGAACAGCGGAGTGCGGTGGACTGCCTCGAGAGGAAGGAGACGACAGGTATACGGTTTGGTGGTTTGCCATCAAACCCTCCCTTATTATAAAAAATCCCTCAAATATTTCCACTACATGCCAAGCCCAAACATTATGTGATAAAAAGGATAGGGATAGGGGATGAATTTTTTATTGTGGAGCCACATATATAATGACTTTTGACAAATCTGATATATTTGAGTCATCTAAATCATTCCGAACACATGTTCAAACCGCCAGCGGTGACTTGGCTCAAGTGGAAGGAGTCGGAACTATAGAAATTTCTCCCACTTTACGGCTTTCGAATTGTCTATATGTTTCGTCACTTTCTCATAAGCTAATGTCAATTAGTCATGTTACAAAAGAACTTAATTGTACCATGTTGATGCATCCTCACTTTTGTTTCCTATAGGATATCAGGACGGGGAAGATTATTGGGCATGGCACTAAGCGGAACGGATTGTACTATGTAGATGAGATAGCTCAACAAAGCAAAGTGATGTTGGCTCATGGAACTGCAGACCGGGAAGCCAGGCTTTGGCATTAATGGTTAGGGCATCCTTCCACGGGTTACCTTAAGCTTTTATTCCCTAAGTTAGTGCAAACTAAGACATTGCCATGTGAAACTTGTGTGTTGGCTAAAAACTTGTGTGCAAGATAGTACTCCACGAGTAACTGCACAATCTGTTAGCACAGCGCCTGACACTGTTCGAAGTAGTGGGAGGGTGATATTTACACCTGATCGGTATATGTTCACTGGGGAGATGTTTGATTATCTCCCGGCAGATGAACAAGACACCGTGGATCCCTGAACTTATAACGAAGTGGGAGATGTAGATGCAGATTCATGGAGAATCACCATGGACTCGGAATTTGAGTCCGTAACTGATATGGATGTATACGAGATCACTGAACTACCTGAGGGCTGCAATGTTATTGGTAGTAAGTGAGTATACAAGAGAAAGAGAGAGGACCGTATGGAGAGATCATGGCGTTTAAGGCCAGGGTAGTGGCGAAGGGTTTTTACCCAGAAAGAAGGTATCGATTACGAAGAGACCTTCTCGCCTGTAGCAATGATCAAGTCCATTCGGATTCTCCTTGCCATAGCAGCTCACATGAACCTAGAGATCTGGCAAATGTATGTCAAAACCGTATTCCTAAACGGTCACCTTGAAAAAGGTAGGGACATCTACATGAAACAACCAGATGGTTATGTGAAGGAGGGCGAAGAGCATCTAATTTGGAAGTTTAAGAAGTATATTCATGGACTTAAGCAAGATTTCCGGTTATGGCACCAGCGTTTTCGACGAGGTAGTCAAATTCTATGGATTTATATCCCGTCCTAACGAGGTGTGTGTACAGTATTTGTGTTAACGGATCAATGGTATTTCTTGCATTTTACGTAGATGACATCCTTCTCATTGGCAACAATGTTGAAGTGTTATCAGACGTAAAGACATGATTATCCGAGCAGTTTCAAATGAAGGACTTCGGTGAAGCTGCTTACATCCTTGGGATCAAGGTTATTTGAGATCGCCAGAAAAAGGATGTTAAGCTTGTCACAAGTGTCCTACATTGACACTGTTATTGCTCGTTTTAGCATGCAAAAAGCCAAGAGAGGTTCAGTACCTTTCAGACATGGCATTTTTCTATCCAAGAATCAGTGCCCTAAAACGCCTGAAGAGATAGAAAGTATGAGGCTAGTACCATATGCTTCCGCTGTCGGTAGCCTCATGTATGCGATGCTTTGTACGAGAGCAGATATCTCATATGTTGTAGGCATGGTCTCAAGATATCGGTCCTAACCCCCGGAAAGGAACAACTCGGATGCGGTCAAGCATATTCTCAAGTACCTTAAACGGACTAGAGATTATAGAGCTTGTTTACCGGTCCGACAGTCTAGTGTCTTTGGGTTATACAGAATCGGATTTCCAGGCTGACAGAGACGAGAAGAAGTCTACCTCGGGTTATATGTTTACCTTGGGAGGTGGAGCCATTTCATGGAGGAGTGCAAAGCATAAATGCATTGCGGACTCAACCATGGAAGCAAAGTATGTGGCTGCTTCAGAAGCTTCGAAAGAGGCAGTTTGGCTCAAGAATTTTCTCCTGGATCTTGATATTGTTCAGAATCTGCCTAAGGCGATCACGATTTATTGTGATAATGCGGGTGCAGTGACAAATTCTAAGGAACCTAGATCTCACAAGGCGTCTAAACACATAGACAAGAAGTACCACATTATACGAGTATTCGTAAATCGAGGAGACATGGTGATTGCCAAAATTGAAACTGAATTCAACCTAGCTAATCCTTTCACAAAGAACTTACCACTCCTAGCTTACGAGAAGCATGTTCGTGGCTTAGGGATGGTAGAGATGCCCCCCACTTAGGACTACAAAAACTTTTGTATAAGTGGGAGAAGATGCATGATATATATGATAGATAGGCGAGATATAGTTGGGTACTAGTTTGTACCTAGATAGGCGAGATATAGTTGAGTACTAGTTTGTACGTAGAACCTGACACATTATATACTAAAAGTTTACTTTAGTATAAGTGGGAGAATTGTTGGGATTTTGTATACTGGAAGCAAATTTTATGCTTGTATACAATGTGTTTTGTCCCTACCACTATTTTATTCTCCTATTTGATAAGTATATATATTTGCACATGTTATCCTTTATCTTGTATAAAAGTTAGATTTGTGTGGTGTGTCGGGTATCACAGAAGACAACACAAATTGGTTGAATTGACAAGATATAAACAATTATCACAGTTGAGACAACTTCAGGATAAGTTGTCGGTTTAAGCTGCAGTTTAGGTAAGAAGTGACTTGTCTTAGCTGCTTGTCTTTACTGGTACACTGAAGGTGGTGTATTGACGGATCACAGTGAGATGTGTTCTCCTAACTGACCTTAGTGGAGAACCAAGATATCGGTGACTTAGCTGGTCTTAAGCTTGGTAAGACTTCAGCTGAGTGCATTTGGCTATCTATCACTTTGACCTACTATGGTGAACGTCATCACGACCGGATCTGCGTATCTTGGGTGTTAGTAGTTATTTGTGGCTCAGGTTGGTTGTTTGTATCTTGCAACCGTATCCTAGTAAAATGGGTTGATAATATCCCCTGAGGAACTCGAAAGGATTAGCACACTAAACCCGACCGGTTGATTAAGTTCAGGTGTGTTAATAAGGTCGAGTGGTACTACTCAGGAATATAAGATGTTAATTAATTTAAGCTGTCAGTGAGCTTAATTAATTAACGGATATTTCTATCTTAAATACGGAGATCGATTAAGTCTAAAATACAAGCTCATGCTCAAGTTGGGATAAAGGGGTAAGTCAGCACGGATTCTCTAGTGGATTGAATCTGTGTTTATTAATTAATTTTGCTCTGGGCTGAGCATAGATAATTAATTAATTTGAGGCCCGGCTTTATTTCTTGTATTAGATCCCTGATCTGGCTCAATTAGTTGCCTAATTATTTATTGTCTCTCATAAATCATTATTAATAGATTAATGTATTTTTACATTATTTAATTATGTTATTTATCTGGAATTAATTGGCTGGGCCAATTAATTGATAAATATTAGTAGCCCAGTGGATTAATTAATTATATTATGGGCTAATTATGTGGAAGCCCATTAGGAATATAATTAAATTAATGAGCTACATATATATTAATATTATATTGACTTTTAAAGCATATATATATATATATATATATTACTCCCTCCGTCCCATTATTAATGTCCCACTTGCCTTTTTTGGTTGTCCCATTATTTATGTCCCATACCAAATAAGGAAATAAATGAGTGGAACACAATCAATCTAAGCAAGTGGACCCCAGAACTTTATATCCTTTATACTTTTACACCACAACTTTACACCTTTACCTCCACTGTCTTAATTACCGTGCCCAATCCCAATGGGACATAAATAATGGGACGGAGGGAGTAGTATTCTGTTCATAAACAGATGACAGACATACACACATAATATACACGCTATGCGTGAATGAGAGAGAGATGGTATTCTTAATTTTCTCCAGTTCTCTGACCACCAAGAGGGAGAAAAAGGCCGGGACACAGATTAGAAGATCTGACACATGAGCAAAAATCAGAGCCGCGACAACATACAAAGGAGGAAGGTAATCGTTCATAACCTTCAATTATCCTTCACCAGAACCCATGTCTCCTCTGCCACTAATATCTGAGGTAAGGGATTCTGGACCCACCACTATTATTTCTGAATCTTCTGATCACATTTCTCAAGCAATTGAAGAAGAACAAGAAGTGAATACAATAGATGGTGATACTGGGCGATATGTGCTGCCACCCAGGAGTAATCGGGGTATTCCTCCTAAACGATATTCCCCAGAGAAGACTGCACGAAATACTTAACATTCAGTTGGGAATTTCGCCAAGGGAAATCTGTCCAAAGTCTATGAAGCAGCTTTATATGAAGAAGAGATCCCACAAACGGTAGAACAGGCCCTTAAGTTCGAACATTGGAGGAACGCTATGAAGAAGGAGATAGAAGCGTTAGCCCGAAATCATACGTGGGAGAAATGCCAATTGCCAAAAGGGAAAGGCCTGTAGGATGCAGATGGGTTTTTATAATTAAACGAAAACCAGACGGGTCCATTGAACGGTACAAAGCTCGGCTTGTTGCAAAAGAATACACACAGACATACGAGATAGACTATGTAGAGACTTTCTCACCAGTGGCAAAGATGAACACTGTCAGAGCTCTACTCTCTATTGCAGCCAACAAGGATTGGATACTTCATCAGTTTGATGTTACAAATGCTTTTCTTCATGGGGAATTAAAAAGGGAGGTGTATATGGAAGCACCCCAGGCTTTCTCAGATGAGTTTGAAGATGGCGAGGTTCGCAGATTGAAGAAAACCTTATATGGACTTAAACAGTCCCCCAGGGCTTGGTTTGGGAGATTTACCACAGCTATGAAGAAGTTTGGGTATCAACAGAGCAATTCAGATCACACCTTATTTCTAAAGAAACGAGGTAACCTTATTACCTGTTAGGTTATCTATTTGGATGACATGATCATAACAGGCGATGACTAAGAAGAAATCAAGAGGTTGAAAGAAAATCTGTTTAAAGAGTTTGAGATGAAGGATTTGGGAAATCTAAAGTATTTCCTCGGGATCGAAGTGCTCATATCAAAGAAGGGAATTTTTATTAACCAGAAGAAGTATACTCTAGATCTTCTCGCTGAAATAGGAATGTTGGATTGCAAGCCAGCAGATATGCCCATTGTTGTGAATCATGGGCTACAAATTATGGAGGGGGCAGAATTAGCAGATCGAGGGCAATATCAGCGTCTGGTAGGGAAACTTATTTACCTTTCTCATACCCAACCGGATATTGCCTATGTTGTTGGTGTTGTGAGTCAGTTTATGCACCAACCTCAAGCTAATCACTTAGAAGCCGCGCTAAGAATTATAAGATATCTAAAGGGAACTTTTGGCTATAGATTGTTGTTTAAAGAACCTGGACATCTAGAGATACAAGCCTACACAGATGCAGACTGGGCTGAAAATCCAATAGACAGAAGATCAAGATAAACACAGAAAATGGAATTTATCAAAATTCCTGAAACACAAGCTACCCATGAGAATTAATTGCTTACAATTAAGATTCAAGAACATTCATCAACAACGCGTCCAACTTTGTCATTCGAAAGTCTCATATTTCGAAATTCTGTGTGCTCATCAAAACATAACAGTATTTTAAAGAGTTAGTAAAACAAACATTGACTCTTAAATATACTAAAGATAATTAAAATTACCTTTAACGACTTCCTCGTACTTCTCGATGTCTTCAATGGAAACTCCTTTCATTGATTCTTGCATATCAATTGTAACAGGTTTCATCCTTAGCCAATTTTGACAACACACGAGGGCCTCTACCATCTCCGGATTAAGAGAACTCCGGTACGGATCAAGAATGCGACCACTTGTGCTAAATGTTGATTCAGACGCCACCGTAGAGATAGGAACATCCAATATATCTCTAGCCATATGAGAAAGTACAGGATAGTTTCTTTCGTTGTGCCTCCACCAACCCAAAACATCGAAATTACCAACATTCATTTGACAACTTTCATCCAAATATCTATGAAGTTCAGATTTGTTTTTGTTGCATTCATCTTCCTCCATATGTTTCATGAATTGTGAAGACAAAGATATGTCATCCTCCATACCATAATCACCCTGAATATCAGCTGAAGCTTGATTCGAGCTTGAAGGCAAATATTGACCACTTTCACTAGCATCAGAAATTTGATAAAACTCAAATAAACGAACCAAGACTTTTCTCACTTGATCTTCCATTTGACCAGCCATGCTGCCATCACTCTCATAAACTTTGTGAAAACCAAATCTAATGAACCTCAATTTGAAACGGGGATCCAAAGCTGTAGCAACATACAACAGAAAGTTGATCTTACCAAGATCTTTCCAATATTTAGAAAACTTTTTCTGCATTTTAAATGCCATCAAGGACAACTTTGGATCATCTTCTTTGGACAAACACAACAATCTAGTATGAACAACAACTAGCTCTTCAAAAAACAGATTTGAGTTAACATTTAAAGAAGCAGAAAATCGTAAAGTGACATTATAAAAGAGCTTCAGAAACTTTACAAAAAATCTTGCAATATCCCAATCTTCTTCAAGTGGCGGACCAATGTGATTAATTCCTTCCCTTTCCCTCTTTCATTACTGTCATCATCTACATCATTCACATAATCTTCCTCAATATCTCTATCACCATATGCAAAGAACTGCTTATAGTTCTCATCATCCTCCCTAAGTCGCTCAAAAGCTTTTTCAAATTTTAGAGCACTCTCCAACATTAGATAAGTTGAGTTCCACCGGGTTTCAATGTCAAGACATACATAACTCTTACTTTCAATCTTCTCCACTTCAGCACATTTTTTTAATGCACTGAGCCTAGCCGGAGATGAGCGTACATATCTTACAGCATTTCGAATCTTGAGAACTGATTCATTTTGATGCTTTAGACCATCTTTCACAATCAGATTTAGAATATGTGCAGAGCACCTCATGTGCAAAAACTCATGTTCTAAGATGGTAGTTTTCCAATTTTTTGTGTTCTTCTTTAAATAATTGATCGCACCATCATTTGAGCTAGCATTGTCAACTGTAATTGTCAACAACTTGTCAATTTTCCATTCTAGCAAACAACTCTCTATCATCTTACCTATTGTCTTGCCCTTGTGATTAGGAATGACACAAAAACTTAGAATTCTCTTTTGTAAATTCCAATCCTTATCAATCCAATGTGCTGTAAGACACATGTAATTGATATTCTGGATTGAGGTCCAAGTATCGGTGGTAAGACTAACACGTTCACATTTAAGAAGTTTCTTCACTTTTTTCTTCTCATCTATGAAAAGCTTCATGCAATCCCTAGCAACTGTCACCCTACTAGGCAATGTGAATTTAGGTTGCAAGCTAGCAACAAACATCCTAAATCCTTCACCCTCTACAACTTTGAAAGGTAGCTCATCAAGAATCACCATGGAAACTAATTTCAATCTACATTCCTCATAAGAATAACTCACACTTTTCAAACTAACAACATCACCATCTTTTTTAGTTTCAAACACAAGTTTCTTTTGTTTATCATCAGCAAGGGTGCCAAGATATACCTTACATTGAGTCGTCAAGTGTGTGCTCATGTTACTTGTGCCATGGACTCTTGACTCAGAAGCATATTCACGGCCGCAATGATTACAAGATGACCTCCATTCACCATCTTTTTCGAACTTCGTAAAATGATCCCATACCCAGGATGCTTTTCTACCTCCAATTTGTTTGCTGTCATCTTTCGCATTTCCTTTCTTTGATGGAATTTTGCGATCTTTGATCACTTTTTTTCTTTTTCTTGAGTTGCAAGGCTTCCAAGAGCATGGCTTGGGAGGTAGAACTGGTGTGCCTGTTGGTTCTTCCCTTGTTAAGTCTATTTCCAAATTTTTTGAAGCATCATTTTCATTTTCCATTGTCCTAAAACCTGAATAGTCATTCCAAAATTAGGGAGAATGAGCAATTAACATAAAGACAAACATATATCATTTAATTAAAAAAACCATTGAAAAGCAAAACAAAGAAGATGCAAATAGAAAGAAAAGCATATCACAAATCTATTGAAAAGCAGAGCCACTTTGCCTTGTAACCTTAAACATTTTTCAAAGTTCAAACACATCATCACAAAAGAAACCCATCCCCTCCTACGAAATTAAATCCCCATTTGCCTACTTACCAGGAGGATTGAGCGAGAGGAGCGACTAATTTGATTGTGGTCTCTCACGCATAAGGAAATGATTCAATGAAATTTCTTCAAAAAGTTTTTTTGCATTTTAGGGTTTAGAAGCTGCGCCTCCTTGATATGTTTGGTCTGGATAGTGGATAGTGAACACAATTTAGCTATATATATGAGGGTGAACTAATTTTAATACTATTTAAATATTGTTAGTTTGACTCAAGTTTGAACTCAAGTTGTTCGTATACTATTTTAAATATTGTTAATTTGACTCAAGTTTAAATATTGTTAGTTTGAACTCAAGTTTTTCGTAACTATTTTAATACTGTTAGTTTGTCATAATAAATTAATTAATAAAATTTAGTTTTTAGATTAAAAGTGTTAATATAATTATATAAATATGATATTATTGTAATTAAAATAAAAATGCGGGTGGGCGGTTTAAATGCGGGTTTTCTAATTCAAAACCGCAACCCACCCAATACTTTGCGGGTTGTAAAAATTTAAACCGTTAATACGCACATAAAAATTTAAACCGTGCGGTTGCGGGGGGTTACGGGCGGGTGCGTGCGGGCGGGCGGTTTTGCGGTTTTTTTGTACACCCCTACTTTCCTTGCTGTCAAGTTGCAAATCACATATCAAGTGTTTTGGCTTTATGTGTATTTTGATTATTCAGTCACTTAAATTGTGTATTAAGTTGCAGAACTTGTCATAGATGATGCATATTTTGGGAATACTTTTAGAATATCATTTATTGCTTTTGATAATCATTTAAATTGTACAGGAAATATTTATTTTTTTAAAACCGCCCGCTAAACCGCCCGCAACCGTTCAACCCGCCAACATGCGGTTTTCTATTTATATTTGGCGGTTGCAGTTGGATAATTTTGTAAACCGCAAGCATTGGGTGGTTTGCGGTTTCGTTTGTCACCCGCCCAAAACCGCCCATGTACACCCCTACATAATACTATAATAGTAGTCATGACTGAAATTGTGTTACAAGAGACACCTTTGTTATAAGAGGTTAATTAGTTTCGGGTGCTTTCGTTTCTAATGTCTGTTAGTATGATTTGCAGCTGATTCAGTACCCTGCACATGTGAAACATAAACTGTCTTTTTAGATGTTTTTACCAAATTTTGTGTTTCTCTTTGTGAGTGTTAAGTGAGAGTTTTTCAGATCCTATTTCTTGCATTTGCTGACTTTCCAGTGTAATTGAGATGCATGATTATAAAACTTTGTGGAAGGAAGTTGGGGGTTTGATTGATCAGGTGGAGTATATAGGCAATATCACATCTACGGTTTATGTGAAGATTGATACGCTTTTAAGAAAGCTCAACAAGCTATCCATTATCTTTTGTCATTAAGCCATGGGTGTTTTAGACTTTTAGCACTATCTTTCACTTTACCCTTTTTCGTCTTACTCGTGTTTATTATGTGAAGTAATGTTTCAATCATAGTTTACATTATTTTATTAAACTAAGATGAATCATTACCTTGATATTTGGATTGAGTTTGCAGGGTGGGAACATCTCGTATATACATTTAGAGGGAGACAGAGTGTGTGTGTCACATGGACATACATAGTTCATGCCATAATTATAAGGCATATGAAGATATCAACAAAGTAATTGGGGATCAAGTGATTAATGATATCTTTAAGAAAGAAAGAAAGAAAGAAAGGGACAATTTACTAATGATTATGGTTGAAATAAAGAAAAAGTATACATACTTTGTCTGCACTAACAAAGAGCAAAAGCACTCATGCACATAAATCCATAAGTTAGGGTTTTGTTAAAAGCTTCAACATTTGATGGTTGATCCAATGTTGATGTCAATCTCAATCAAATTATCCTCTTCATTCATCTCTGCCCAGAAATCCTTCTCAAACATTGATTCTGGAGACAGTTTGCAGCACTTGACATTCCACCTCAGATCATCTTTGACAAACTGCCCACTTGGGATGGCTATCTCAATCAGGCTCTCTTCATCCGATATCGACCCATCGGACCACTCCACCCTCCTCTGTCCCATATTATAAGGCCATTCCATATCACAAGACTGATCTTCACTTGAAATGCTTGAACATTGATCCATGCTTTCACTCTCTGAGTATAGATCTTGTGAGGCCATTTTAGCTTGAACTGATGGATTTTCATGGTCTGCTAAAGGGGCTTCTTTTAGTATGATGGGTTTTCTTTTGGAGATTGTGAGGAGAAAGATAGTTGAGAGGAAGATGATAGGAATGAAGAGGGAGGCATGGTCTGATGAAAACCTTGCAAATGCTGCAAATATTGGAAGAAGGAGAAGAGCTAACCAGGTTCTTGAGCCCTGGGAAAAATACTGACAGCAGGCCATCTTTTGGAGCAAGTTTGAGAGAGAAGAAACTTTTAGGAAAGAAAATTATGAGGGATGAACTGGTTTCTTGGTTTTGACAAAACTGATCTCTATAAACTAATGTATGACTGAAACATATTTGGTAAGTTTTAGGGCTGTTTCCAGGCTTCAAAGAACGAGTGGTCCTCATCTGCCAACTTATTCTCTTAAAAACATCAAAAAACCATGGAAATGAGAGATGCCATGTGCCACTCTCTCAGCTCACCACTCAAATTCACATGCCAATTTTCCACCAAATCTCATCAACCAAAAGCATATCTAAAAAAAAGAAAGATAAACTGATCTCCTTTATGCTAATTCACAAATCCAACCAAGCAGGAATAAGAGTCAAGTTTGTTAGCCAATATATGGTGAGTCAATCTTATTACACGAATGGAGTTGTATAATAAGAGTAAAACTACCAAACTTGACTCAATATTTTGGATATATACAGATGAACGGTCTTCATCTCATGCATCGCCATTTTCATTACATTACTAATAATAGCCTTTGACCTCTTACTTGTGTAGTTCGTAATTAAGTATAAGCATATGAAATCTATAAAGATGGGGATTTGATGCAGATAAATGTTAAGCTTGGACATGGTCCCAAGTCAACTACTGATTTTAAAATTGTAATCTTTTACATTCCTCGAGAATGCTATTTGGATCACTTTCTACCGACACTTAAATTTATCTCATCATAGATTTTGAATACAACTGAGGGAACAGCATTTTTAAACTTGATCACAATTGCCCGTTTTTTTGTCAAGGTGATCACAATGTTAATATATATATATATATATATATATATATATATAGAGAGAGAGAGAGAGAGAGAGAGAGAGAGAGAGAGTTTAGGTACATTTAAATATGAAGACAAATATGAAATTAAGTGAAGAATACAAGATTTGGTAAGCATGATCATCATCTTATCGGGACTTTAATCCAACCATTAGCAAAAGCAATGGCTAAAATAACAATAGGAGTAGTGTTTTCATGGGATTCTCTCCTTCTCTCTCACCTGTTTCTGACACAATTTCAATATTGACAACTTTGATTTATATAAAAATAAAAAACAAAAAATAAAATGAAGAACACAAAAACTCTCAGCTCGTTCGTCAACTGATTATTGGCGTCGGGCAGCACAATTATCGTACGACGGCGGCGAAAAAGAAGGAGCAATATTTGACACGGCGGCGTGGCAGAATCCTATAGTGGTGGACAGAATTCTACCGTCAGATTTGGAACCTTTATTGATGAGCGTTTGAAAGAGCTTGTGAATTAGAGGGATCAGATGATTTTCCGTGATTATATATATCTTTTGCGATTTGATTCGAAGAATGTGTTTCTGTTTCCTCATTGATTAGCTACTGTTTTTTCCATTTGTTTGTTACCAAATTGGATACTTAAAATACTCAAATCATCTTGTAAACTTGTAGGAGCTACCTATTTTTCTTCATCTCTCTGCTTGCTTAGTCTATCTTCCGGAACCTAAATCTCCAAACAAATCTAAAAATTGCAACTATATATGTATGTATATTCAATACACCACTGACTTGTACTTAACCAACTAGGCATTATCATCTTCTTGAACCAATTCTGTGTTACCATCCGCAGATGCTTCGTCATTCTGCTGAGTAGGAAATGGAGGCCCGGATCATCCGGCCTTTCGTTGCAGGCTCCAGTACATGATGCTTGCAGTCAGGGTCAGCATCATCTTCTGGTTCACCTGAGACGGGAGGTTAACTTTTTGATTAATATGTCTACATCTATACACTTATGTATTAACAACAGACTTAAAACCAGCGCCAGAGATAATTTCGTTTTCTACAGTTCTGAGATGATATTGAAGTAGATAACTAATATTTATACTATCCAATTAAAGGCCATGGAATGAGCACATCCTAAATGGTTGCAATAACAACTGCTTTCATGTCAAAAGTGCTATTGGTGAATATACCTCAATTATATCCTCAGGCAATAAGAATATAGAGCATCCAAGCTTTCGGGCAACACTGATTATGTATGTTGCATTCGATTTCTTATCTTCTTCTGCATTTACAAGTGAACCAACTTTCAGCTCCAAGAAACATAAAAGAAAAGGGTTATCTTCAGATGCACAATCAGAGATAACGGTCCTGCTAGTTAATTTTGAGTGAGCATAAGGTTAATGGAAGCATAGAGTTCCCAAAATGGTTATTGCGCACGTAATTAGGAGTTAGGTTAGGACCATTGCCCCATTTGGCTCCTAAAAGCTCTACCTTCCTGGTAATGTCACCTGACTCTTCATTTCATTCCAAACCTAATATTAGTTCATTTAACTCATAAGCTGCCAAAGTTTCTAAATTATGCCATTCCAAGAAATGGCTGCATTGATTGGAGCAGGACTAAAGTGAGGACATCCGTACCAGTTTCACCCTTTGTAACTAGAGACCAGTTAACCACCCTTGACTCCACGCTACTTAATAGTTCAAGAAAGAATTTGCCAGTCGAGAGGGTTTTATCCTGACAATGCCAAACAAAGTGCAGGAATATTAATAGCAAACATATAACATACTTCATGATCGAGGTCTTCAGCATTTTACCTTGAAGCTTTCCATTTGGGAACTTCTACCAGATTTCTTAACCTTTCCATTTGCCCAATTTAGTATGTCAGCATCTCCAATTTCCTTGCCTTGGGAATGATGTCTCAAGTTCTTCAACAATTGGAGCATGCTAAATCTCATTAACTGCCACAGAAGAGCTGGAAGGAGAAACAGATGAAATTATGGCGATATTTCAAATGCTAATAAACCATGAGAATAAATCTAAGCTGAGAGATGCCAGTGATGCTCTCTACTGCCTTGTTGCAGAGCCCATCCTTCTCTATTTACTCTACTTCTACTATCTTTATGGATGTACCTATCAGAAGATTGGTTGTCTTCCTCTTGTCATCGAATTTTGGTGTTTAGCATGTCGTTTCGTATATTATTTGATATCCTTGATGTTGTCCAAAACAACTGGAACCAGCCTACTAATCTGAGAAAAGTATATCTATACATACTATTTTAAGAATCCACATGACTTGACCAAAATATATCCGATTGTTTTGACTGATGGGCTGATGTGCAACATATAGGTCTTCTCAGTGTAATAAGCATATATGCAAACTTAGTTATTGACAATAAACCTCGTGCAGGTGTTAAAGAATTCAGTGTAAAACATTTGATAGTAGAAAGCATACAACTCTGGAAGCTTATCCGACAATGCAGCATGAAATGTGAAATGGAAGTGATAACCACCAATATTGTTTAAAAGAAATAAAGGGTACATTACATGACTTAGAACCTCTGGATAAGTAAATTATTTTAAACGAAAACATGGATCGGAAGCATACTAGCCATGAACACATAGTTGAGCAGTCTTACCTAATATGAGCTTCTTGTTTCCCTGCACAATATCATTTCCGGCAATATTGACTAGGGAGAAGTTCAGATGCTTCCCAATACTTACAACTTGGTTAGAATTCTCAACTCTCCTAAAAGGCATCTTAATAGGAGGTTTTGAAGCCTGTTTCCAGTTTACAGATCCAGGAGCAATTTTGTCAAGCACTTCCAAAAGAACCCATCTGCATTCAAGACAATTCAAAGTAACAAAAACTCATGACGTCAAATTTCATGACAAAGAAAAGGAAATCTAACCCTTCTCTGACATCCTCAAATAAATTATTGACATGGGTTTCAACACCAAGGCTGTTAATCCACAGCCGGAAGCATCTCTCTTCCCGTGAAGTTTGAGCATCATCTTCCATCATCTCAGCAAAAGAAGATACCTTTGAGCTTTCCACGGCGGTGAGTCCATTTCTGAGAGAAAGTAACTTAGATAACATTACAATCATATGACTGAACATTGCATAAAAGGAGCATACTGGGAACCAGTTTAAGCAGAAGAACGAAATTATAATTGAGCAGAGAATCTGTAGGATTATGCCTACCTTATGTCATTGTCTCATTTAAATAAGCATGGTATGAAATCGGAAAATATCCTATTTTCAATTTTCGCTCTCATTTTCTAGAATGGAGAATGACATGCTTATTCAAATGAATTACTGAAGTTTTTCTAAATACAGAGAAGGCGAGGATTTTAGTCCAACCTGTGTTGAAATATCTGAGCAACAAATGCAAGATTTAGATTTGTTGATCCTTCAACGATGTCCTTTGGGGTAACATATCTCTTACAATCCAGTTTTTCGGCTTGTTCAATAATCAATTTTGCTCTTTCAGTGGGATCATTGGTATCCAATGTTGTAGTGGCACCAAGTTCTGGGGCAAGTGCATTGAGCAAGTGAGCATATGCTTCTCCATCCTGCAGTAAGAACATGTTGAGCTATATCACCTAAAGAATTTCAAAGTTTATGCATCATACATAAGGCTCTTTGAGGCATTTTTCCCCTAGTTCTCTTTTGTAGTAAGATCTTTATTTCATTTGCAGTTTTTGGGTTCCTATCAAAGTTCAAACTTGAATGTTTGAACATGATTAACTCAATCTAGTTATCTTTCAGCTACTGGCTTCATTATCTTTCAGCTATGACTTCATTGCCACCTCTCATGGACTTAAACGACATCAATCAGGGCATATAAAAGATCATCTTCATTTATATGTAACAGAGCTGGCGCAAGTATAGGCATAGCATCCTTCAATTATGAGAAAAGCTCCAAACAGAGTGCGACTACATTCTTATCTTTTGCAGTTCCTAATTAAGTTTTATACTTTCTATATACTGTTACTTTTGTTGCTGATTTGCTGCATATCCTATTGGTTCCTGCTGCTGCAAGTGCAGGTGCCTTGTCTTTTTCTACACAAAAAGTACCCAAGAAAGTCATCCATCAAAATGAATATGACAGTCTAATGAAGGTAGGATCGGATTACATGCCAAGGTATTGACAACAATGGGCAAGGGCGCTCTTTCTTGTTCCAGAGGAGGTACACAAAGAATGACATACAAGTGAGCAGAAAAGGCCCCTGATCTAACAATTTCAGATGATTGAACTTTTATAACTGTACTCTTTTTACCTTCAAATCAGAAGAAAAATTTGTAACCTCCTTCTTAAATCCTGCTTTCTTCAGATGAAAGTTCATCCATTTCAGAAGAACTTTCTCTGGGGCTAAGCCCATAAGCTCCTCTACATCCTGCACTTTTTCAGGCCAATTAAAAGAATACATCTCACTCATGAGATGCTATCAGTTATAAATAATGCTATAACATGTAACCAACTTAGACAGATTGTTACCTTGCTATCCTCCACCAACTCAACAAGTTGAGGAGTCTTCTTTAAATCAAGATCAGCTAACAATTGTATCTGATGTTTGAAAATAAAAGCATAAAGCAGAACTCAGCTATATTTTCAACTTATGTTATGTTATGCTATGCACTGCATGATTTGATTTACCTTGATTATTTGGGAAATCAGCCCAAGTAGTAGATGAGGCTGTCAGATAAACAAGAAAGTTATAACGACTAGTATCCATGCTGACGATATCTACAATTTATTAAAGTTCAAAGCTAAAACCAAATGGATAGCTTACTCTAGCTTCAACTAGATCCTGTGTGCCAATGTTAACTACAGTGCATCCAATTGCCTTTGCAGAATTAAGGCAAAGGGTATGGTTCTCGTTCCTCTCCCATGGATTCAGCACCTTTTTGGTATTGATGGCCCGCTCATCTATAGTACCAGGTACAGCAACATTTATGAGTTTACTGCAGTAAATAGTTAAATGGGTCAGCAAAAACACTAGTAATATTCATGGTCGGTACATGCATGTGTATAACTTTACAAAGATCCCATATGGCCAAGGGATAACAGGAGAACCATTACCATAGAAGTACACCATCCTTTGCCAAGTCGAAGAGAGCGTTGGTTGATGGATCTAAGGGGAGATAATCCTTTAAAAATGGATCTTCTCCAAGAAAGCTGTTGATGTGGGCGACATAGGAACGCTTCTCGGATCCACTAATTGTATGTCTTAGTTCAGTTGTAGTAGCTTTGAGAAACGACGATGGATTTTTAGAACCACCCACTTTAGCAGCGGCCCGACCTTGTAGTTCCAAATATTGCTGCACATAATTGAAATATATGGGGATCTTTGGTTTCTTGTGCCAATAATATGTCCAATCATGGAAAGAGAATGTAGTATGACAATAAGAAACATGTACCACGTAAGAAAATTAAGAAAAGTTATTCTAAAGAGATGCATGCATACCCGAAGGAAGGATTCGAAATCAACTTCTTGGTCTAAATCGGGAGATTTCTCTCTTAAGATGTCCCTGATCTCATTCTCCGCTAGCACGTCAGTAATAGCCTTCAATTGCACCAATACTGGTGGCAGATCTGCCAATGTAACCTTCCCAGATTGGTTCCTTGCCGAGTGAAACTGTAGCGGCCACAGCATATCAAGAGAAGGAAAAATCGCTATATCGAATTTATAGTAAACAAATAGAGAGGCATACTTTAGATTGAAGGCCTCGCAGCTCGACTTGAGTGAATTGACTCTGAATTTCAGGATCGGAGACGAAAACACCCACGAAGCTGGACATTTCAATGAAGCTCCAGAAAAGCAGGGAAACTGATGAAGCCGACACAATAAATCAAACGGACGGAAAACACGCATATTATAATACAAACAAAATCAATAAAATATACAAAGGTCGTAACTAATTTGTTCAGGTTGCGAAGAAATCAATTAAGCAAGTGTGTGTTCATATCGAGCATATGGAAGCATATCAACAAACAATTGGTGTGCGTGACTGAAGAGATAAAGGGAACTATTACCTACATTTCACTCTTGGATTAATCAGAAGCAATTTGAATATCTAGTATTGATAGCCATGGCCATGACATCGATGTAATCAAGACTGAAGAATGGCAATGAAATTGAAAAGGGAGGATGATTATGGTAGCATGGTAGAAAAAACCGTGCGGAGGCGCGAATACTCGGGGACGCCATTGCTAATTACCACTACACTACGCAACCACCAACTGCCTCTATTTTTATCTCTTTTCCCTAATTTTAGAGAAAAAAATCATGTAATGTTGTCGTAAATGAATTTTGGTCATGTAATAATGCACCAATCAATTTTGGCTTTATAACTTCATAGAATTTTCATTTTTGGTCCTGAAGCCGAAGAGTGAGATGCACTCGCCTTTTTCTGGTGCCGGAGATATTTCCGACGACTTGCACTTGTAAAACAAAATCAAAGAAAATCATTTCTGGTCCGGTAATATTGTTTAGTAATCGATTTTGGTCCTGTAATGTTGACTAGTAATCGATTTTGGTCATGTAATGTTAACTAGTAATCAATTTTGGTCCCGTAATGTACCTATAATTGATTTTGATCCTGTAATATACTCCCTCCGTCCCATTGGAAGCGTCTTGTTTCCAATGGGCACGGATGTTAAGAAAATGATAATGTGTGGTATATATTTTTTGACTTTTGGATAGTTAAATCTTGTCCACATATTCTTGCTTTTTTTAGGAACAAAACGCTTCCAATGGGACGCCCAAAATGGAAAACAAGACGCTTCCAATGGGACGGAGGGAGTATTTTACAATTGATTTTGATTGCATAATACTAAATTGGTTCACCTTTTATTTTATAACATGATATGTTTTTATTTTCGTTCTATTTATGAACCAAGAATAATTGTATTAGATGTTTAAGTCACTTTATTAAACTAAGAAAATATAATTTATTTTCATAATAACAGTAAATAAAAAAAATTAAAAACAATGTTGTAGTGGCCTACAAATAATGGAGAAAATACAAATGTCTAGACACATTATTCGATGATTATATAAACTAAAATAAAAAATCAATATTACATGTCTTGATATCATGCTGACGCCTAAACATAGACTAAACTATAAATAGATTATTAATCCATATGGGAAGGTTATAAATGCAGAGAAACATACACAAGCACTCACGACATATGAGAAGAGAAATATTAGAATGACAACACAAAGAATTAGAAAAATAATCCATATACAATCACAAGCATGTGAGAAACTATCTATCCAAATTTCTCTAATAACAAAAATATGAGACTATCCTGAAGTGAATGACAAGCACAGTTTAACAAAAATCATATTGGCAATCCGAAATTAAGGGTCTATGCAAATCAGTTAATAGACTAAAAATCAAAAGAAAACTATTTGTCATGTATTTAGTAGACTAGCACAGTAAGCACACAAAATTTAAGGGTCGCCTTCGAGTGTCGTTCCGTTGTTGTCCCATCTGCAAAAGCCATATAATCCAGTTAAAGTGAGAATTTAATCCTATGAATGTATATAAAGAAAGTATCACCAACAATTTAAGTATATACCTATTGTGCCTTTTTTCCCCCCTGTCCGATGGTCTCTGCTTGTCTTTATCCCTCATTGATTCTAGCTATTTTATAGATATAACATCACTGCCAGGCGGTCTGATGTGGGCTCTAGCATTGTCAATTCTTATGTTTTGAGCTACATTTCTGCCACTACTTCCACCAATTAGTTGTTGGTAAATCGAAGGACCTTGTGTTGATGGTTGCTTCAATGTTGGGGTGATAGTATCTATTTGTGTCGTTTTCTTCTTACTTCTGACCTGCAATAATAAAATGATGTTATTTATTAAACTCATTCAGATTATGGACTTCAACTCATATACATGCATTCTTACTACTAACATACCTGTTTACTTGGAATGGCGAGTGTCTTGCCACAATTCCATAAGGCCACTTTGAAAGCATCCCCTCTAAAACCAGCAGATTTAAAGTTTGCATGCATATGCCTCAAGCAATGTCTTATTTCTGAACCTTCAAATAACTTATCAAATGCATTTAACAAACCTTTCTGCTTGTCAGACATAAAAATCCACTTACTATGTTCTTGCAATTCCAAATCAATTTCTAGAACTTGCAAAAACCATTCCCAAGTGGCATTTCTCCTTAAGTACCACAGCACAAGCTAGAGGAAACAAGTTATTATTGGGGTCAACACCAACAACAGTTAATAAAACGCCCCCATATAGCCCTTTCAGATGACAACCATCTACCCCAATAATTGGCCTACAACCCATCTTGAATCCCTTTTTAACACCCTCTAGACACATTTACATCCTATCAAACTTGCCCTCTTCATCCAACCCCAATAAACAAGTTGAGTCAGGATTTGCCCTCTTAACCTCATCAATCAAATCCCATAAATGTAAGTAATGCTTAGTTGGATCACTATGCAAAATTCTAAAAGCAGCTTGTCTAGCCCTACTTGCTTGTTGCCCGCTTATGTTCAGCCCCAGCTCTCTTCTAATAGTTCTTCGAAAGTCCATTAAGTCCAATTTAGGTTGATCTTTAAAATGATCTAAGTATTTCTTAGCCACCCAACTTGACTTTGTCATTCGGACTTTTGAAGTTCTGACACATGTGTGATTACTGTTGTATTCAACAATTGTAAATGTATCTTCTCCTTTCACCTTAAGACCATGAATTTGCCACTTGCATGGATCCATTTTCTTTCTTTTTTCATTCCCAAAACACTTTATATACATCCTTATCTTGTCATTTTTGGTCACCTTCAAATATCTTTTTGTCGCTGCAGCATGCGACTTGATAGCTTCCCTCAATAATTTCTTGTGAGAAAACCGCATCCCCACCTCAAACTTTAGGTCAAACGTATCCACCTCAAATAATTTTTTTTGATTTGAACTTAGATTTTTCCATGTCTTCTTCATAATCTGAATTCTCACTGTTGAAGAAATTATCACTGTCCCATACTGTAGATTCATTACAGTCAGCATCAAAAGAATAAAAGTCATCTCTAGTTTGAGCATCACTACCATTTTCACTTCCCGTTTCATCACTACCTCTTTTACTTCCTCCTTCACTATCGTCTGAGCTACTATAATTATTGTCATTGTTATTCACTTCTTCATCACTATCAAGCTCGTAACCAGAATTGAAAAACTCAAAGAACTCAGTGTCATTATCCGGCTCATGTTCATTTAAGATTTGGGATTCGTGTTGAGACTCAAATGGCAAATAATCAGCTCCACCCATTAAGTACACCTTGAGTCTACTTGAAAATTGTTCAAGAATCAATAAAAAATCATTAAAAAAAGTGAAACTATTCATACAAAAGAGGATCATTGAAAATTGTTCAAGGAATCAGTATAAAAACCATATTAAGCAATCATGCACACTTACTGAGGTCTTATTATGCTTACAAGTGACTGCATTATATGTAAAACACAAAGGGATATAAAATATAATTATTAAGTAATTAACCTTTATTAAGATTTATCAATTATCTTTTTTTTTTTCAAGATTAACAATAAAAAATGTGATTTTATTCCACTTATAAATCCACTTCAAAGACTAGTAATTAAGGTGAAAAACTGGTTCTCTAGAGTTAACTATAGGCAAGAGCTTTTGAGTAAATCTGTGTTATCTAGAATTTCCTTTCTTCTGATATCCTCACCAGCAAGTAGGTATTAATAATTAAGTATGTGAGAATGTGCACATGCAATTTCTGTTACTAATTGCACCAGCAAGTTAATATTAATAGTTTATATTATCAAGAATTTCCTTTCTTCTTATGTCCCCAGGCTAAATAGTTCTATAATCTAAAGTATTGCAGCAAAACAACTCTCTAAATTTACAAAGTTGTTGCTCTACTATTTCAGAATATACTAATGCACACAACTCCTCTGGTACGTCATGTGTCTTGAGCATCCGATGTCCATGTACCATGGGTCCCTGTGCACCTGCAAAACATAATTATATTCAGGTACCCTTTATTTTGATTTTGGGTCCTTAAGCGTTAGTTTTGGAAACTCAAATCTGTCTTACGACCCTGGTGGTCTTAGACAATTTCTTTCCACTTTTGTCAACGTATTTCACCACTGGGCTGGGTGAAGTTGACTTATGAGGCTTTATTGGTTCAGGAGTCCTGATCTTCTGAGTTGGTGGACTGCTGACTTTAGCATTCTGAACGACCTTTTTTTCTTCTGACTCTCAGAGCCCCTTCTGACAATAGGATCATAGTAATATGACCCATACTGAGCTGGATGTGTCAGTTGTGGCGGTCCATACTGATCAGCCCACTTTACTCTGTTGGTTCCCCCTTGACTGTGTTAGGGTGATTTTGAGCTGAACTTCTGGTCAGACTTCTAATAGATAGGATGAGGTGTTTTCATCTTCTGCTTGTTCTTTGCTAGGAGGTTCAGTTGTTCTGCATTGATCATCTCTTCTTGAACAAATATATTAGTTAGCCGATTCTCTGAGCGTGTGGAAGCAGATGTGGAGGATTCGTGGCTGAACTCGAGTCCTTCCTTGTAGTGTTTAGGCTTGTTGTTGGCTAGTATTGCCTCAAGCTTTTTCTCAGCTCCCATGTAATGCTCTGTCATCAAGTTTCTCCAGGCATCATCACTCTTTTTCAGAGTTTCGTGCTCGGTCTGAAGTCCTGAGAACTTCTGCTTCAGCAAACTCAATACAGTATCTTTATGAGTTAAGTCTTTGGTCAGTACTGAAATCAGATCTTCTTGTTGCTGAGACTTGACCATCAGAGAGTTAATCTCCTCCCTGAGTCTCATAACAAGTCATTTCGACTCAGTAGCAACCTGACTCTCCTGAGAAAGTCTGTGATTTTCCACTTTCAGGGCATCTAACTCCTGAAGAGTCTTGCTGAGTTGAAGACTCATCTGAATCTACTCGTCGAGTAGTTCTTCGTAGGTGATCGCGACGTCCAGATTCTCGTCTGCACCTGAAATAGTGTCTTGTGTGCAGTGTGAAGAAGAGTTAAATGGTTCTGGAGAGTTTACCTCATCCTCTTCTCCTGCCATCAGACACTTTTCAGTATCTTCTTCAAGCTCTTGGGCCATGAAGGCAGCTTCATCATCTGATGAATCCATGAAGGAGTCGACTTCTTCTGAGTCGTCTAAGAGTTCACCGGCAATATAGGCTTGTCGCTTCTTGATGAACGTCTCCCTCCGAGCTTTTCTTGCAGCTCTTTCAGCTGTACTAAGCTCAGGACAGTCGTACTGATAGTGTCCTGTCTTCTTGCAGTTGTAGCAGGAGGTGACTCTGCCTTCTCTACTTTCACTGTCTTTCGACTGTGCAGAATCCTCCTGTTTCCTGCATTCAGAAGTTTGTGAGTCAGGAGTGCGTTTTGGTGTGGAGTCAGACTTACTCTTTAAGTCTCTAATGACTCTGGACAGTTTTCTGCGCCGCTCCTTCTCCTTCTGATACTTGATTGCAAGCAGTGCACATCGTTTAGCTAGGCTTCCTTCTTGTAAGTCACTGGCTGAAGGCTCAGCTTTGCTAGACGTTGGAGCTGTTGTGCTGACTGATGCTTTAAAGGCATGATCTATTTAGGTGTCAGCTTCAGCTCTCTGCTTCCATTGCGGCAGACCAAACTCAAACTCCTCAGCTTTTAATTCTGAAAATATGTGACCAGGAGAAATAGTATCAAGATCATAATGTCTAAGCAATGTAGCGAATGGAGTCAAATGTCCGTCTAGCAGTGCTCTCAATATTTTGAGATTCATTTCTCGGCTGGAGAACGTCTTTCCCAACCCATTGATTGTGTTCTTCAGATTCGTAAATCTGACATTGAGATCTTCAATCGTGTCGCCGGGCATGAGTGGCAGTCTATCCAGCTTCTGCAGTTCCAATGCTAACTTGTTAGCTTTGATCTTCTGAGTCTCCCGACTCAGTAGCGCTAGAGCATCCCAGAGTTCCTTTGCTGACTTGCAGTCCTGAACTCTGCCGAGATACGAGTCGCTTAGCGTGGTTAAAATGATGTTTCTGGCTACTCGGTCAAGGTTGTGAAGCTTCTTCTCTTCTGGAGTGAAGATACTTCTGTCTTTTGGCACATTCTTCCCGGTCACCGCTCCTCCTCCTTGAGCTGGTTCGTGAAAGTCAACACTATCGACCATAGGTACGATAGGTCTGTCTTCCAAGACCTATGTCATGCTATCGTGGAGGGAAGTCAGATGTGCTTCCATTATGACCCGCCATACCCCGTAGTTCTCTACTGAGAACATGGGTACCATTCTGATTCCTGACATATCAGACATGTTAGAAAATGATATAAATGAAGAATGATATTAAGTGAAATTGTTTTCAATATCCGTTCGAGTAGACCAGTTTTAGATAAAAAGAGTCTTAAAGAACTCCTGCTCTGATACCAATTGTTGGTCCCGAGTCAAACGTTCAGGTGTAGGGGGGGTGAATACACCTGAAAACTTTTTCTCAAACTTGAACGCGAACAGTCCGACTACGGAGATTATCTGCTGAATGAATTCAGTAGACTAGGCAAGTTGTTCTGGATCGCGTGGACAGAGTGACTAACTATACTGAGGTATGCTAGCTGATTGATGTCAGAATTCAGTACCGTTTAGTAGGAGTTCAGTAGCGTGCGGAATAGTGTAGGCCCGATTCAGTTGAGTTTGAAAATATTATTAATGAAGACTGTTTCAATAGATTAGTGCACTCAGTTAAGATTTTTACTGAAACTTTGTTGATGCTTTTGTAAACGGTTTTCACAATGAACAGTAAATCAATGCAACAATAAATAACACAACGACTTTTAAAGTGGTTCGGATATTCAAAATCCTACGTCCACTGTCCTGAACAGATTTGGAGGCTATTTTATTATACTGAGTTAGTCTCAGTTGGTTTGTACACTGGACAAATACGACCTTGAAGATTATACTGAGCAAGTCCCAGTTTCCAAAGTTCAAACAAAATATTTGAAAGATTCTCCAACAGTGAAGGAGTTCTTTACAATAAGAACAGTTCAAGAGATGACCTCCTTCGATTCTAAGCTATAGATATTTTCAGTGGAGCTTAGGTTAAAGGGAAAGGAAACAAGAAAGAGCCTCTAGAATGAAGAACAATGAGGAATAATCTTTATGGGTTCGTGTTCTTTCACTTGGATCCTAGAGGCTTTGATTCTATGAAGCTTGGTTCCCTAGAGCAGTATGAGTGCCTTTCGTGTTGAGTGTTTTCTCTGAAGTTCTTCGTGGAAAGCTTGTGTTCTTATTCGTTTAATGCTCGTATGTTGATAATGTTCTATATCTTCTTCGATTTGATTTTCCCTCTATTTATAGAGGTGAGCTATGGATAGATCCGTTGGAGATGAACTATCCATGTGTCACTCTCTTTGGGTATGACAAACATGGATTTTATAGGTCTTAGAGAGCTTACATGTTGTTTATTTACCAAGAAAAATCATGATTGTACATGTTGTGTTCGCATAGTTTCTTCATTTTCGAAGAACATGCTACTTGAGTTGGTTTCTATTGATTTTTCAGGAGGATGAAGACCTATTTTGAAGAAAAGGGAAGTTGGGCCTTAAAGTTCAGCTCGTTGGGGTCACGTGGCGAAAACAGATCGAGATTTGGATAAGAAACGAGTGAGAACGAGTCAAAAGAAGTTTAGAGTTGTAAACTGTGATGACCCCGACGCGACCGCGTCTGGGGCGTTACAGAGAAGAAGGAAAAGGACTTGATGCTACCCCGACGCGGACACGGTCGTTTTCGGCGCTGTTTTTCACGGATTATCAAGTTTTGACCCGGTTTCGACCCGGGTCACTATATAAAGCCAAAACTTGAAGCCCTAGCCACCACAACTCACCTACCACACGAAATTTCACCCTTTTCACTCTCCAAATTCTTCCATTCTCCCCAAACATCCAAAATCTTTCATTCTCCACCATTGAAGTTGATAATTGTGTGAAGATTGAAGAAGAAGGAGTCAAGCAATCAAGATTGAAGACAAGGCTTTAGGATTTGTTTGCATTTTCTTTTACCCTTGCTTTCTCATGTCTTTGAGTTGCTATGATTTGAGTATTTTGCTAATCAAGAATATGAGTAGCTAAATTCCCTATTCTAGGGGTTAGACTTGATGAGTTTGTTTGAGAATTAATGTTTACTAGATTTGCTTATGGTTAATTTACTCTATTTCTCTATGCTCTTGCTTTTGATGATTGTTTGAATGATTGATCACCATTTAAA
This sequence comes from Lavandula angustifolia, assembly GCA_028984105.1. Classification (NCBI taxonomy): domain Eukaryota; kingdom Viridiplantae; phylum Streptophyta; class Magnoliopsida; order Lamiales; family Lamiaceae; genus Lavandula; species Lavandula angustifolia. The sequence continues at coordinate 8,068,244 of CM054823.1, read as the reverse complement.
CTTATCCATGGAACTAATTCGATAAACGAGAGTTGAGAATTAATTCTAGATTAGGAGCATAGAGCACCTCTTTCCAATAGACCGAGAGGTTGCGGGATACGGGTGAGGGCAATAGACTCGAGGGCTTTTGGGAGTTCTAGATTTCGATGAATTGGAGACGATAATCTTAATCTAGAATCCACGGTCTAAGTTCACCGAGAGGTAGTTAGGCTATATCCGACGTCGCTCATAAATATATGTAATTATCCGTAGCAAACTCAAGTAAGCTAGATCCTTTTACATATCATTAGTGTCTACCCCTAGAATATCTTCTCTTGGATTTTCATCAATTTAGCTTCTTTATTGCCATTAGCTTAGATTTATTTCAATGTCTAGGATTAATCACCCCGCTAAGTTTTTATCGTCTAGATGGAGTTTAAGCATCCGAATAGGAGTAGTTACACAATTAACCACATAGTCCTTTGGGAGACGACCTTGCTCACCATCTATATTCCAACACCCCATACACTTGTGGGTAGAGGTCTAAGTAGGACACGATCAATTTTTTGGCGCCGTTGCCGGAGGATATTGAGTTTATTTGTGTGATATTATGAAACGGTGCTTGATTCTAGTTTAGACATTTATTTTCCTGCATTTTTTTTAATTATTATATGTGTTTGAAGTTAGATCTTTGGTGGTTGATAGGTACATGAACACAAGGTCTAAAGGTTTGTCATATGACCCTTTGAATCCGAAAATCGAGGCCTTTTGTCGACGCAACCGAGGTGAGATTAGAAGGCACCAACAACTACCACCTCAAATGGAAGGACAAGGTGGAGATGTCATTCAACAACTCCAAGAGCAATTGAGATTGGTTCAAGAACAACTTAGGAACCAAGAGGCGGAAACGAATCGGGAACAACCCCCTCCACTCACAAATGTGTTTCAACGAGGGGGCCCGCATGGTCCGGGTATCGATGCAAACAACTTTGAGATCAATCCGGGACTCATATCCATGATCTCGAACAATCAATACGGAGGTCGTCCGATGGAGGATCCTAATGCTCACTTAGCTACATTCTCGGAGATTTGTAGCACGGTGAAGAAGAACGGAGTGCCTGATGGAGCTCTTAAAATCAAACTTTTTCCTTTCTCTCTCTGTGACAAAGCTAAGACGTGGCATCAATCATTGGAACCAATTGCCACTTGGGAAGAAATGATGCAAAGATTCCTTCTCAAATTCTTTCCTCCGGGGATGACCATGAAGTTGAAGGCGGAAATCACCCAATTTCAACAATTGGATGGAGAGACTTTTTACGAGGCATGGGACCGATTCAAGGAGATGCTTCGAAAGTGTCCCAATCATGGCTTTGATCAAGATACTAAGGTATGCTTGTTTTACAATGGATGCAAGGGGATATGAAAAGACTTGTGGATGCGGTCGCGGGAGGAGCATTGATGAGCAAGAATAGCCAAAAAGCCTTGGAGATCATTGAGAATATGGCTACAAATCCTTATCAATGGCCCGGAGAGAGGACAATCTTGAAGCCGGTGTCTTCAACTTCTACTTCGAGCTCGGATCCGATAGTTTTGTCAGCCGTCCAATTGACCGTTATGAATAGCAAGATTAATGCTCTTGTCCAATCCAAGAGTGAAGTTATGCCGGATCCCCAACTTCTTGTTGAGGATGTGAACTACATCAACAACAACAACCGGAATTATGGTAATATTCGTCCTCAACAAGGGGGTTACCAAAATAATTACCAAGGAGGATATCAAGGCCCAAGGGTGCATCCAAATCTTTCGTATGGGAACCCAAACAATTTTATTCAACCACCTCCCGGATTTTCGGTCACCAACGGAGTTATTGACCAAGAGAAGAAGCCTAACCTTCAGGATGTGTTGCTTAAATTCATGACAATTTCTCAAACAAGGATGGAGAAAACCGACTCATATGTAGAGGCTCATACTACTCAATTGAAGATGATAGAGAATCAATTGGGGCAAATCTCCAATACCTTGAATGCTCAACATAAAAAAGGGCAATTCCCAAGCAATACGGTGACGAATCCAAAGGAGGATAGCAAGGCGATAAACCTCCGAAGTGGAACTTCATATGAAGGTCCAAAAATGCCGGTTGAGGAAGATAGTCACAAGAAGGATGATGGATCATCTAAGATGGGGGAGAGCCAAATGGCAAGTAGTGAAACTACCAAGGCTACAAATAAAGACAAGGAGAAGAAAGCCATGGAAGATCCATCTCCATATCACCCACCACCTCCTTATGTGCCTCCTATTCCATTTCCACAACGGTTGAAGAAAAAGAATGTGGAGGAGCAATTTTCCAAATTCTTGAAGATTTTTAAGAAGATACACATCAATATCCCTCTTGTAGAAGCTTTGCAACAAATATCCAACTATGCAAAGTTCTTAAAGGAAGTAGTGGCCAATAAGAGGAAATTGGCGGAATTTGAGACGGTTAATCTCACCGAAGAGTGTAGTACCGTTCTTCAAAGGAAACTACCTCCCAAGTCGAAGGATCCCGGAAGCTTCACTATTCCATGTGACATTGGAAGAGACAAGTTTGGGAAAGCCTTATGTGATCTTGGAGCTAACATCAACTTGATGCCTCTTTCTATTTTCACCAAGCTCGAGATTGGAGAGATAAAGTCAACCACAATCTCCCTCCAAATGGCGGATAGATCTATATCTTATCCAAAAGGAATTGTGGAAGATGTGTTGGTTAAGGTGCATAATTTCATCTTCCCGGTGGATTTTGTTGCATTAGATATGGCGGAAGACAAGGATATACCTCTTATCCTTGGGAGGCCATTCCTTACTATGGGAAGAGCTCTAATTGATGTGGCGGAAGGCGAGCTTACTCTTCGAGTGAATGATGAAAGCCACACATTCTCCATTTTTAGAGCCCTTAAATTTCATGATGAAGATGAAGGAAAGAAGGAAATTGAAGAATGCAAAGTGTTGAAGATGGTGGAGTCTTGCATAGATGCGAAGGAGTTTCAAGCTCCAAGGGACCCATTAGAGGAGTACCTACTTAACTCCTCTCCATCTCATTCTCTTGTTGGGAACACTATCAAGGGTGAACAAGTTGATTACTCCACTTCTATGAGTTATGTGCAAGAAATTCCCAAACATGAAGCTTGTTTCATGAAGCTCAAGGATGAGAAGCAAGAGCAAGAAGAGGATGACAAGAAGACTCTCACCCTCGAGTTGAAACCGCTTCCCGAGCATCTCAAATATGCTTTCCTTGGTGAAGACAAGACATATCCGGTAATTGTATCATCCTATCTCTCTCCCATTGAACTTGAAAAATTGCTTAGAATCTTGAGGGAATACAAGTCGGCTATAGGGTGGTCAATTTCAGATTTAAAGGGAATTAACCCCTCAATTTGCATACATATGATTTTGATGGAAGATGAGTATAAACCTAAAAGGCAAAATTAAAGTAGATTAAATCCGATAATGCAAGAGGTGGTTAGGAAGGAAGTCTTGAAGTTGTTAGATGTCAGGATTATTTTTGCCATTTCGGATAGTGAGTGGGTTAGCCCAACTCAAGTGGTTGCTAAGAAAGGGGGGATGACGGTTGTGAAGGATGAGAAGAATGGTCTTATTGCTGCTAGGGTGGTAAATGGGTGGAGGATGTGTATTGATTATAGAATGTTTAATGCCGCCACTAGGAAGGATCATTTTACCCTCCCTTTTTTTGATCAAATGCTCGATAGACTAGTCGGCTTTGAGTTTTATTGCTTCCTTGATGGATATTCGGGTTATAACCAAATCATGATAGCTCCCGAGGACCAAGAAAAAACGGTTTTTACTTGTCCTTATGGTATCTTTGCTTATAGACGCATGTCATTTGGTTTATGCAATGTCCCAGCTACTTTTCAAAGATGCATAGAGAGAACGGTGAGTGTCAATCGAAAGAATTGGGCGATGTTGCTTGATGATGCCCTTTGGGCTTATAGAACGGCTTACAAGACACCTCTTGGAATGTCTCCATATCAAATGGTATTTGGGAAGTCGTGCCATTTGCCGATAGAGCTTGAGCACAAAGCATATTGGGCGGTCAAGAAGTTGAATTTTGACTTTAAAAACGCGGGTCAAGCGAGGGTTCTCCAACTTAATGAATTGGATGAGTTTCGGTGTGAGGCCTTTGAGAACTCAAGCCTTTATAAGGAGAGGATCAAGAGATTTCATGATCGGTTGATCAAGAAGAGGGAGTTTGCCCCCGGGGATGAGGTCTTGCTCTTTAATTCTCGTCTTTCACTCTTTCCCGAAAAGTTAAAGTCGAAGTGGTCGGAACCTTTCGTTATTGGTCAAGTGATGAAGAATGGATCGTTGGAATTGATTGGCCATGATGGAGCGCCATTTCGTGTTAATGGTCAAAGAGTGAAAGCTTGCTTTAGGCCGGAGCAAAGGAAGGAGATGATGGTGATCTCTTTGGACTATCCCCCTCCTCAAAATTAATCCGGTGAGTTTGCGACAATCTAGCACACTTCCTTTATTCAAACTTACTTTCCCTTCATGTTCATTAAGTTTGGGGGGAGGGAGTCGTGTCTTGATTGTCTCTCTTTTAATGCTTTTTGTCTTTAGTTTGTGTGTTTTCTTTTCTTGTTTTGTTTCTTTTAGTTTGATTGTCTCCTAGTGTCTTGCTTCTTCATGTTTGGTGCTTGCTTACATGGTTTGCTTGATTTGTTGATGAGGCTAATGATGAGATGCTATGATTTGTGTTGAGAAAATGTTGTTTATGAGTCTTATATGAAGTCTTGAGCATGCTTTAGCCATTTTTAGAGATTTGGCCTTTTGAGTTTGAAATCAAAGAGCCTTTGTGAGACTTGAGCTATGACTATCACATTTTATAGTCGATCTCCTTTCTTGTGTGATTTTGTTCGGGCTTGCATGTTGATCTCTAGAACTTGCCATGGTATCTTCCTTGAGGTTGCGTTTGTAAGTCGACTAAGAGATGATCTTAGGCCATGCTTCATAATTACACTTACCCAAAGAAGTGACCCAAGCATGAATATCCTAGTTCACCCCTTTTGAGCCTTAACCATTTTCTTTGATCTAGCCTAATGGGAAGGGATGTGAGCTTAAGAGACTTGGAAGTGTAGGTTTTTGAAAAATGATGAATGAGTAAGAATGAAAATGTTATCTTGAGATGCAAATGTTGAAAATGTTCAATTGTTGGAATTATGTGCACCCACAAGAGAATGAAAAAAATAAAAAATAAAAAAAGTGGTGCTAAAAGAAAAGAGATGTAACTTGGGTTAGAGAAGAGCTCAATGTCAAAGATGAGCTAGTTGGAATTGTGGGAATGAAGATAAAAGATCATATGAAGTGATGAGTATATGATATGAAATGTTACATGCAAATTGGGTTATATGAGTCACTTTAGCCAAATATTCCTCACCCTTCCAAAGAGCCAACATTACAACCCTTATCAAAGACCTTTGTGATCTTAGTGAGAACTTACATTGTGCGATGGAGAGGTTAGACGATTGGCAAGCTTATGGTAGATTGCATGTTTGACTTGAATTGAGTATAAACATGTCCCACATAATACACTTGAGAGTGAGCGATTGGTTTACCCTTTTTGTGAGGATTTTGAATTCAATTTGGTCAAGCTTTGATAATTGTTGGTGTATGCAAGAGATGGATTGTGGGATTTATCTACAACTTATTTTTGTTGAGAAAATTTGAAGCCTCTATAGTCAACGTGTCGCTTTTCCATGTTTGTTTCCTTCGTCTTCTTCTTCTTTTTGTTGGTATCCAGTTGATGATAATATAGAACTAATAGGTTATTCTGATGCTGACTATGCAGGGTGTAGAATTGATCGAAAGTCAACTTCATGAACGTGTCAGTTCCTTGGCAGTAAGCTAATCTCATGGTTATCAAAGAAGCAGCACTCGGTAGCCACATCAACTACTGAAGCTGAATACATGGCTGCTGGAAGTTGCTGCGCCCAAATCCTTTGGCTGAGACAGCAGCTACGCGACTATGACGTCATTCAGAATGAAGTGCCAATCTTCTGCGATAGTACCAGTGCCATTGCAATCACTCAGAACCATGTACTTCACACAAGATGCAAGCTGTGGACATCAGACATCACTTCATTCGTGACCATGTCGAAAAGAAGGATATCAGGATGGAAAAGATCCATATTGACCGTCAAAGGGCTGATATACTGACCAAGCCTCTAGCTGAAGAAAGATTCAGAGAACTTTCAGTAGAGCTAGGTCTGCTGGACCCTATTGACTCAAGTCAGTAAGAGGTTTCAGGAGAGCATTCAGTAAGGGGGAATGTTCACTCTCAGTAATGAGTAAAATCAGTACGAAGAGACTCTGCAACCATCTACACGAGGTATCAGCTGACTACAATGTTCAGCTGACAGGTTTGCGTATCTCTACTCAGTAGTAGCCAATGGAATAGTACTATGCGTCTACGACTCAGATTCACTTCATTTTCAGCATCGTATTTAATGCCTTATAAAATGTCATTTAATATTAACGGTTTACATTTAATGCACGACATTCTATGCATAAGTATGCTGAACTCTGCCACGCATTTAATGCACGTCGTATCACAGTTACTACTTAGGCAAGTTACAACTGGCTTTTGACTTAGGTGGCAACATGATCATTACCTATAATATATCACTTAATCTTGACCGTCCATCTCATAAAGCATATTTAAACTTAGCCGTTGATCGTTAACCATTCATCTTCACTTAGATATATATCTGCGATCATATCTTCAAAACCGCCATTAGCAATCTTTCAAATCTTTTTACTCCGAAAATTCTGAGATCCACTTCCTTCAAACCTTACTTGCAAACTTCATCTAATCTTCTTAAAACTCTCAGATTTTCAGTGGTAGGGTATTAGATTGTCTTTAACTTGTTTCATTATTCAGCATCGCTATACTGATTATAACATCAAACTCGATACTGATAATTCTACTTGCTTGTTACAGATATAATGGCAGGCCTTACGGTAACAGCACCAGAGAATATGCAGGAAATCCTTGAGAAAGACCGTGTCTGGTGCGAGCCAGTCATGGAGTTTGACGCCTGCGATCTGGAGTTCATGGATGAGATCTTCGAAGCTCTCCGCATTACCGGCCTTGAAAGTTTTCTGACGAGGAAGCCCACCTTCTTTCTCCCGAGGCAGGTTGCTGAAGTCTACCTCAACTCAGACTCAGTAGCCGGCGATACTCATGGAAGATTCGTTGTACACAACATCGGCGATGCTGCTATGGAGGTGAAGGAAATGTCAATCAAGGAAGCTCTTCGAAGAAGCTTCGATCTACCCTCCGAGGGAGTCAGCACCGTGGGATATAACGATGACATGATGGATGACTACCTCTCCATCTTCTGCGGGAAGCCTACAGTCTTCAGAGCCACATTCCCGAAGAACACGATGCTACCGCAGTATCGGGCTCTAGCGTACATAGTGATGCAACTGCTGACGAGTCAAGCCGGATCTTTCGATCAAGTATCCAGACCCAAGCTGCAACTGATGATGGCTATCTATGATAGAGCCAAAATTAATTGGACGGAGTTCTTTCTCCGCGAATTCATGGTTCAAGCAGCCAAATTCGACAAAGCATCATACAGGCTGAGCGCAAAAGGAAAGCTCCTTTACGGACTGAAGCTATCTGTGATGATTCAGGACTTCTGCGCATCTGACCAGATCATGTACAATGACAAGCAATACTTTAATGTGAAGAAGATAAGATTTCACAACAGGGCAGCAGCCCTTCAGTAAATCGGGTCAGGTCCCTCAGCTCAGCAAACTACGCCTCAGAAGACTACGCCATCCAAGAAGCGATCTCCTCAAGCTAAAACGCCTAAGGCACCGGCAAAGTGACTGAAAAAGACTATTCCCATCGTGCCTACTGAAGTAGAGGCAGAACCCGAGGCAACTGCTGAACAGACTGAGCAGACGCAGCAGCTGAGAGATGAATTAGAGTCTTCTAAAAAGACTCAGTCAGTGGAGAAAGCCGTCTTCACTGAACAAGCAGAAGAAGTAGACCAAGGGGTTCAAATTGAAGAAGTCCATGGCGGAGACCTTCAAGCCCTGGACAGTCCCTTTGATGTCCCCCCACTCAGCAGTCTTCCATTTGCTGAGAAACAGACGTCAACGATAGACATAGAAGATTCGGAGACGGCGTCTGAAGAAGAATCTGTCGGGATGGAAGCCTTAGCTATCCAATCTCGAGTATCCCGAGAAATCATAAAGCATATCCCGGAGATTGCTGGCCACCCAGATCTAGTGCTCATTGCCAAGCAGGCCAGATTCCATATGCTACTGAGGTTCTAGGAGTGGCACAACCTTCAACGCCTTATAATCCATCACTCCTGCGAACAATTACACGAAGAGGAACTGAGGATCAGGCAGCAGATAGGCTACTCCGAGCCTGCTGACCTCGGAACCCTTGAAGATTTGAGGGCAGCCATGCTGGCCTTGTTGCATGATCGACAGCAGGCTTCCGGCTCAGCTCCCTCAGATGGGTCTGACCCCGATGGTCAGGACCCACCCCGTGATTCAGGCCCTGAGAAGCCTGATGAGGGAACTCAACAGGACAAGGATACTCCCACTCCTACTGAATTACCTCTCAGTATCCTTGCTCTTGAGAAGTCGGCGGCTGGTACTTCAACCTATGCAGAACCTGCTCGGCTCTTACTTGAGTCAGCATTTGAAGTAGCGCCCAGCCCCAAAGGCCGACAATCAAAGTCAGTGGCAAAAGCTCTCAAAAGCCAGGGCACTCAGAACCGTGCACTTGCCACAACAATCCACAAAGTGTGGAAGCAGACTGCTCAAGCCACAAGCGCAGAGATTCAGGGGCTGAGAACTACATTGTCAGAATCAGCCGCCCCTGACGTCTCCATCATCGTATCGAAGCGCCGGCAAAGCGTAAAGGCCGACTTCAAAGCTCAGCTAAGACCGATCCAGGAAGGACAAGGCCAAGCTACTTGAAAATTTTAAAGCCTCTCGGTCCTCCCACACTGAGTCGGTCACAACCATATCCCAGGCCAATGAGCTCAGAATCACTTCTATCCAGTAGGCCATGGAAGATAAGGTTGATGCACAGCTGAAAGAGTTCAAGGCAGCAGCCGATCATTCTTACAAGCGCTACACAGAAGAGATGATCAGTGAGAAGAATGAGCTGCACGAGGCGCTGACCAAAATACATAACAAGCTCGATGAATTGTCAGCCTCGTACACCAGCCTGAACAACAAGGTATCCGCTCCAACCCCTATTATAATTGCTGATGCCAAAAAGGGGGAAAAGGAGGCCCAAAGGGAAAAGGAGGCCCAAAGGGAAAAGGATATAAAGGTGGAAAGGATGGCTAAGCAGACCCCTGCTAAAACTGAGAAATCAACTAAGGGGGAAGCCACCACTAAGGAGCAGTGCATCGAAGTCTCCCAAGAAGACAAGGTCGGTAGCGGGGAGCAAGCTCGGCTCAAACATCTCGCTCCTACTAAACCCATTACAACCGGCGAGGCCCGGGGTGTCTCAGTGCGGTGCAAAGCATCAACCGAGACCGGCCCAAGCGGCTCAGGACCCATAGAAGTACCAACTCAGGCAACCCAAACTCCTTTGGATATAATCAAAGAGGTTGCTGAGTATGCTGACTTGGAGGACTCAGAAGAGGAAGATGCTCCTCTCCCACCTCCAGTAAAAGGCAAAGGAAAGAAGATCTTGAAGCTCCCGACCCCTCCCTCCAAGAAATCTAAGAGATATATCACTAAGGAGGAGGAGGCTCAGATAGCCGCTGATGAGAAGCTGGCTAGGGAGATAGCCAAAGCTGAAGCAGCCAACAAGCCAAAAGCAAAGACTACTAAAGGAAAAACAAAGGCTCCAGCACGCGGCGGAAAGAAACCAACAACTGCTAGGTTGCCTCCTAGGAAGCTGAAAATTGGAGATGATGAAGATAGAGAAAAGGAGAAGCAACAACAGAAGTCCACTGAGCAGCAAGGCAAATCAAAAGAAAAATCTACTACGCCTGCTGACTCAGAACAAGAGCAATCACACAAGCCTTCTTACACTACTTCTAAAGCTCAAGATAGAGAGATGGAAGAAATTTGGGCCCAGCTGAACAGATAATTATACAGAGGCGAAGAGGCTAGACAGATTGAAGCTGCCAGAGAAAGGATTCATATGGCAGATCTTGAAGCCCTAAGGCTGAGAACAGAGAAAGAAGCAAGTCAGAGGATCCCGTCTAAGGCTGACATTCCCTACAGATACAGGAAGTTCAGAAAGCCTTTGGATCTGAAGACCTACAGATGGCCGAGAACAGACGAATGGATGCCAGTAGAATTCACGCAAAGATGGGAAGCGCTGAAGATTGAATTCATCAAAAGAAACTACTTCTGGAGTTTCTGGTCAGATAAGCGCAAGGCAGAAGCATATACTGAATACATAATGATCGCTGACTTAGACATGTAAGCTAGATTGCAGAAAGCTGTAAAAGAAAATATCGAAGTCAGAGTCCCATATCCTAGAATTCTGCCATCCCCACGAAGACTGGATGGATCTATTCATTTCGGCGTAATTGAGAAAGAAGTGAAGTACGCTGCTGAAGCAAAATTCCTTGATGAAGATTAGCCAGCGGACGTTGCTGAGATAATAAAGCTGCGGAAGAACACTTATCGGATGTATGGAGTGCCCCTTCCCGAAGATTCAGCTCAAGAATTCAAGGATAGGATTAGTCACTTCAAGTGATGTTCAGCTTCTTTATTTCCTGTATGTTTTAGTCTAGTAGAAATGTATATGTACTGATTTCCTTATTTATATATATGATATCTCTGTTTGGCTTTGACAATATCTTATTGTCTAAATAAGCCGTGTTTGTCTTATGCTTAACACTCAGAATCACTAAAGTGATTACTGACTCACACACTCACTGATTCTTTGTCAGTAGTCGCTTTGATTCTGATAGACTAGTTGTTTCCTTGAAGGGGGAAATTGTTAAGACAGAGAGAAATGCTTAGTCTCTATATTCTGACTCTCTGCCCTGCTCCCTTCAGTAGTCTAGAACTTGAAGAACAACTCCACTGATCCTACTTGTAATATTGTAAGGAGCTCTGTTTCTGACAAGTTTAGTGTTAGTTTGCATAGATGTTGTTAGGTTTTGGCATCATCAAATAGGGGGAAATTGTTGGGTGATGATTCTATCCTCAGCACTGTTGCATATAGTGGGAAATGATTCTGTCTTCCGTACTGACATATACTCAGTAGCCTTGTGCTCTGAACGAGTCTATGAAGATTTGAAGATCCCAAAACCCTATCTTGATCGGTGAACCATTACTTTGTATTTGTTTTTGTCTCTGAGGTTTCAGACTCAGTAGACACTCTGCTCTGGCTCAGGCACTCAGTAGCTTATCAGCCTCAGCACCAGGAGTAGAAGACTCAAGCAATGCCGGACGCAGCGGAGAGCAAGATATCGGAAGGAGTCGGTGGGCCCGAACTCGGCGGGAGTAGTTCACTGTACTCAGAGCTGATCTTCAGTAGAGCCAACTCAGCATGTTCACTACTGAATCAGCGATCAGACTCGGCAAGACCGAGCCGCAGTCTTACGAACGTCGAGATCTTTTGAAAGTCAATCAGTATAGTCAAATACGAGGATAAGAGAAGTCAGCTTCAGATCTCCTCGAAGTCTGTTCCAAACCTCGGCAAATGACAAGTAGACACCTGTCCTACACCTACTAAAGCTACAAGTCAACAAACTTTCCAGAAAAGGAGGGAAAGGACACTGTCACTCTACTTCAAAAGAGCCGTTAGCTACCCAAAAGAGAGAGACAAAGGATCATCGTCTCCAACGGATCTATCCTAATCTCTTCTCTATAAATAGAGGGATAAATTGAAATTTGAAGCTCACGAGAAGAACATGAACCGAACCTTCGCATACACAAGAACACAGAGCATTCAAACGAGCTAATTCGAAAAGCCCAAGTCTTCCGCAAGAAGTTCGAAGAATATATCTCCGGCGAAAGACTACATTCTAGCTTTTAGGGAACCAAGCTTAAATCGTTACATACAAGCCTCTAGTATCCAAACGACGTTACACGAACCCATAGCTAAACTCAGTTGTTCATCGTTCTAGAAGCTACCTTCTTGTTCCCTATCCCTCTAACCTAAGCTCAATAGAACATATCCATAGCTTAGACGAAGGAGTTCATATTTGAACTTAATCCTTATTGTAAAAGGACTCCTTCATAGTTGGAGAGTTTGTCAAACACTTCAGTTTGATAACCGTGTAAACTGAGACTTGCTCAGTATAAATTCCAAGACGCAGCTTTGTCCAGTTTACAAGTTGACTGAGACTAACTCAGTATAATACATAGCCTCCTGATCTTTCGGGACAGTGGACGTAGGATTTTTGTGTCCGAACCACTTTAAAAATCTCTGTGTCTCTCGTTTGTGTTCTCTTTACTGTTGCATTGATTTTAACTGTTCATACTGAAAACTATCCTTAAAATCATTCAACTGAGTTTCAGCAAACTTAACTGATCGCCCTAATCTACTGAAACTGTTTTATTAAAAACGTTTTTCAACTCAACTGAATTGGGCCTGCACTATTCCGCACCACTGAACTCTATCTCGCGTCTATCGAATTCGACGCTCAGTCAGCTAGCAGATCTTAGTAGAGTCAGTCACTCTGCCAACACGATTCAGAACAGCTATCCGGTCTGCTGAATTCTTTCAGTACGACACTATCCTGAACAGGACTGTTCGTGTTTTAAGTTGAGGAAATCGGTTTCAGGTGTATTCACCCCCCCCCTCTACACCTGAATGTGCTCTCGGGACCAACACTTTTAGAAGTGTTCGATTTTGGTCCTTTAAATTTTGAAAGTGTGTGATCTTGACCCTCCAATGTAATTCATACACATTTTCCATTCGACAGTCATAATCGAACCAAAATCTGACACTTGTAAAAATTAGAACTAAATCGAACAGAACCACATGAAAGGACCAAAAACGGATATAGGTCATATTTAATGACAAAATTGAATTTTTCTCTGAAGATGGGCGAAAGAAGGGAGAAGATGGGAGAAAGAAGACGTCGCTTAATTAGTATTTCCCATATTCCTATGTGAGTGATAGATTTATAGTCCAGTCTCCAATAAGGTAAGATTTAAAAATAGTAGTTTCTCATTGAGAATTTGTAATTTTTTCACCCACAATATTACATTTAGAGCATTTTCCCTTTCCCCATTAAATTTCAGAGGCATTTCTTCACCTACTCCATGTTGGTACAAAGTTGCTAAATACAACCAAAATGGTAAGTCGGAAAATAAAACTAAAATAGAACAAGAAGTCGAAAATCGAGTCCAAACTGTAGTCAAGTCAAGAATAGCCTTTATCCGCAAGACGAATACGCCCTGATAGTACTCATCGGTTTGGGATAGCATCCCCAAAGATAAAACGACTTCAATTCCTTGGCGGCAACACCCCTGACCAACGTAGTCCGGCAAACTTAAAACGAGGGGAGAATGAGCAAATGGACTTAGGACTCTAGCATGCTTTGTGAGATGCTTTTGTTGTTGTGTGTCAAATGAATGCAAGAGCTACCCATTTATAGGCCAAGTCCACCAAGTGAAGGGTTGCTATATTTAATCTCCGACCATCAATGCTCTTGAGATCATAGGCAAGAAAGTAAAGAGGGAACAAGTGGAGCAACCAAAGACACAATTCTAGGAGCTTTTAAGAAGAATTATACGGTGTGGAAAGACCACCGTACAGCACCATTTGGGCCAGCCTACCACAAGCTCTATCAAGCCCAATATAATCCGTCGAACAGGCCCAACGAACATCCCACAGACCACCCACTTCAAACAATTTCTACTTTGCACGCTTAACTTCGAGCCACTATTTTTCACTCATCGAAAATTGGAATTGAGAAGCAAAATATACTATCCATCTACTTAGAACGTAGCTCAGTGTTGTATAATTTATTTCGATAAACTAACTCGTTTCGAGACTCGAAATACAGTTGATTGTGCTGCGCAGTCAGCCACTGCATTAATGCAGTTTATTACTCCTCTCCATCCCATATCCCTTATATGATGTTTGTATTTTCACGGTGAATATCATCCTAAATTTGTATCACATCCAGACCACAAGATTCACGATTTATCCCCCTCTCACCAAATATGGTCACAGAAGCAGATTTTATTTAGGAAAAAAATTAATAATATTTTTTTCAAAAGTACACAGAAAATGGAATTTTGGATGATTTAGAGGCCACAAAGACTTGTGTGTCACACAATATACCCCCTGTATGTCACACTTTATAAGGTGTTGACATGTGGCATATGTGGTCCACCATAATTGATTTTGATTTGATTATTTAATTAAAATGTATTCCACATGTCAAATAATTTGTAGATGTGACATATAATGGAGTATAATTGTGTGATACCAAAGTCTATCGTCAACCCGCCCCTTGGATCCAACCGTGCATAATAAGAAGCATTTTCAACGCAAACAAGGCTGGACTCATCACTTGGGTAGCCACATTATCTTCATTGAAGCAATTGATTAGTTGAATAATTTCCAAATTCCACAACCTCATAAAGAATATCGACTTTTTACGATTTTCTTGTTTTCACACACATCATAAAACATTAGTCAATCGAGAGGTATAAAATTAAAACGAAAAATCCCAAATAAAATAAAATTGGATGGAAGTGATACATTGCAACACACATTCTCCAAAAACACAGCTGCCGTACAAGACATGATTTACTTGTACGGCGGTGGCGACGTAGATGGAAGATGCAGAGAAAGAATAGGCAAGAAATTATTAAAGGAAAAATGGGTATGCAGTGATCGGAACATGTAATTTAAATTAACAACTCTCCTCCTCCATATCGTATCAGCAGCAAAGCATAAGCAGCGCCATCAGCAGAAGGGCGAAAACTATGGTATAATGAGATGCAGGTGCAGCTGCAGACTTGGTGGGGGACAAGGATGAAGTAGCTTTATCAGCAGCTAGAGAGTCGGCGGTAGGTGCTTCCGCCGGAGCCGGAGCAGGAGCCGGCATTGGCGGTATGTCAGTGCCGAAGACTGCTTCCGGCAGCAGAACCCGATCGGTCTCGTAAATAGCAACGGGATCGGCAGCGTGCACCGCGCTGGTCACTTTAGTTCTAGTCCATCCGGAGTCGATGCGAATGGTGCCCTCATCGTCCGTGAAATTGAGGCCGAAATTAGGGCCGCCGGCGAAAGTGGGGATGGGGTTCTGATGGCTGAGATTCTTAAAATCGGAGAGGGAGTAGTAATGCGGAATGGCGTGGAAGGAGAGGACAGATTTGAGCTGGTCTTGAGTGAGATTGGAAAGAGAAGGCTCCTTCAAGGATGAAAACGCTCTGTCTTTGGGGACGAACAGGGTGATTCCTTCGTCGGTGTTGTTGGCTTGGGTTTGGAAAGTATCTATCAATTTGGTGGACTGAAGGTACTTGAGGAAGGTGTGGAATGGCCCCGCCACCGATAGAAGCTGAGCTAGATCTACGTATTCCGGCGCCGGAGCAGGCGCAGGCGCAGGGGTTGAGATCGGTGGCGCCGCCGCGCCATTAGCTGCTGCTGCAAAACAGAGCAGGAAGACAGCGCCGCAGACGATACCATTCCTTGTTAAACTATTCATCTCTGCAGCTTCTCTCTCACAACCGCAGTGGAGAATTGCTGCTTCTGCAACACTTAGTCAGTTAGATCTGATAGATATTATTGATGTATAGCTACAGCTGCACATTCCATTATCAGATCTATGAATTAAAGAGACAAGCAGATGCAATGCAACAGTGATATGCATCATTTGGCGAGGACAAAAACGAGATCCAGATAAATGAACTCCAAACAGAAGGAAGATTACATATATGACATGATATAAATGTGTGGAAGGAGATACTGAGAGATTGAGAAAGAGACCTGGGTTGGAGTCGAGCAGCGATGCAGGGGAGGCAGAGCAGAGCAGTAATTGAGTCTAAGCAAGTGTTAATCCAAGCCAGTAAGTAATAAACCTATTGCTGTTTGTTGATGAATAAAAAGGAGGCAGACGATACTACTTTAATAAACATGAGCTGGAACATTACCCCCACCCGCACCCACACTCATAAAAATACCCTACCTCTCTCTCTCTCTCTCTCTCTCTCTCTACAAAAAGGGACATGATAAATCTTTCTTAAACCAAATTCCAAGAAAACCAAACAGTTTGATGTATATGCATGGTGGGCTTTCTATGTCAACCTCCCAACTCATTAATTTTTTTAACCACGAGTATCTGTTCGTTTTGACTCTCCCCAAACTTGCACGCTAATCAAACCTTCTCTTGTAAATTCCAGTTATATTATTCACCCGGCTCCTAGAATTCCTACTCCCACCCTAATTTCTACATCCTTTTTTTTTTTTTAATGCAAGTCTGTTATTTGATTTTTAATTAAGTACGTATAAGGAAATATGTGTATGATTATTATGAAGTTATATTCTTTTCTTTTAATACAATGTTTGGGTAATTGGATAGTCACAGTCGGTGCAATAAACTACAACAGAAACATTTCTAGCGTTTAATAATTAATATTGAATTAGGCAAAACAAACGCAGTCCTTATTAATACGACATCGTACCAGATGAGTTGGGTAATGAAATACAATGTAATAAACGACGACGTTGTGCATCGGTAGTTTGAGAGAATGTAAAGATGACCTAAAAATGAAAGTGACAAGTGACATGAGAAATAGAAATGGTACTGTACTTTTGCTGCTCCTTAAATTTGGGGAAAGAAAACCTCTTAATTCCATTGTTGCCAATATCAAAGGTTGCTAAATAACAAAATTAATTTCTAGCTAGAAGAAGAGAATGAACAACATAACTATTTCTGTCATCTTCACATTGGGTCCAGCTAAGGGTTAGTTTAGATAACTGTCTGCAGGTTGGACAATACCACTTTCCCTTGAATCTAGTCTCAGGAGTAAGCCCAACACAAACATAATGAAACCATTCACCTCATTGGCACTGCCATAAGAAAGGAAAAGGAAAAGGAAGGATAACAAACTTAGGGAATGTGCAACTTGACAAGACAAACAAGAAGATGATTCGATAAAGCGAGGTAATCTTCAAATCTTGCTAACAGTGCAGATCAGTAACATGAGTAAAGATTTATGATTTCCGTGTTTCACCCTTCATTCATGTTTCAATGGGAAGACATATTTGAAAGTTTTTCTAAAGCCAGGTCGTGTACCCTGCCTTTTTAGTGCTAATGTGTAAAATAAACATTGCAAAAAGAGGAAAACTAAGCAAATGTAATTACAAGAGTAGACCATAAAAGTAAGGGAAAATGGACGTACGTTTTCATTGTCGCAAGCAATCATATCACCAAAAGAAACCTGTAAAAGTAATAACACACTATCAAATTAAATTCATTATTTCCAAAAGAATAATAGCTAAAACAGATAATCTGTAATGAGGGTATGAAGCAAAAGAAGCTTGACCTGATGGCAGACACAGTAAGTAGGTTCATTTGGATCAATGGGTTGATCGAGTTCAACAGGCGAAGCAAAGTCTTTCTTAAGGCTTCCAGGAGGAGGCATAAGCTTGAAATCTCAATCACGCTCCCTGTCCCAATCTCTATCCTTGTAATCAAGCCTCATTGTTTGAGGTGGTCCATAAACTAGTTTGCACTTTTCACCTTTAGGAACCAAAGGTAATGGAGGAAGCACAGCTGGCTCATCTGGTGCTATCTTTCCTTCTGGAAAATATAGAATAAAGAAAACGTTATGCAAAGGATATAAGCCATCATTTACAAAAATCACATCTGCCAAAGCTACTTCACACCGTACACAGTAAAGTATATGTATGTGAGTGTTAACAACCATCCGATTTTCAACATATCTTGTCCAAGATAAAGATACTTTAGCTGATACAACTGCATAGTCTGCATTTAGTACGAAAATTTTGAGTTACATCGTGCTAGAAATTCGCACATGTAAAATTTATTATACAGGTGTTGCTAGTTTTATAGCTCAATATACAAACAAACTGAGAAAATCCAAAGATGGGCGGCCGCACCTTGTTTGAGATCTTCTGCAAAGTTATTCAAATCTTCATCAGGATGTTTTATGTGAATCAATCTGAAGTAAGGTGGCAAAGAATATCAGTTTTGATTACGAAGATGAGAACAATAATGCACATATCATGTTGATTAACCAATAAGTATCAGTGCTTCTGTGAGATATGTCTACTTTAAGAGCACTTTTCCCCTCTCTTTCCCAATTAACTGATGATCTACTGCGATGGTTTACAGGCCACTTTACAAAGCAACATCACTAGACCAAGTGGAGTTTGAATACCAGTTGGTTGAGGAGGGCAAAGGGTTTGTGTATATTATCTTATCTTTATTTTATCATTTATGGGGTTGGCTTGGTGTAGGCCTCCACCAATATCTAAATAGGCACTTGCCAGTTAGTAGGAGTTTGGGATCAACTACATAGTCATAATGTTCTTGCTGGGAAGGTCTCCGGCCTCCTGGAGTACTCTGATACCAAAATCCTTTACCAAAATAATTAATGAACACCCTTCCTAGTCGTTTCTCTAGCCCAATTAGTAGGAAAGCAGTGCCTCTGGGCCTTTAACTCTAACATCTAGACACCCAAGAGAAGTGAAGACAGCAAAAAGAGAGAACCTCATTTCCAGTATAGGAACCTTAGCATTAGAGCAACAGAAACACAACGTAAAAAGTAAGTAATGAAGGCATCTCAGCATAAGACTTTAGGGCCAACTAAGTGAACAGGCAATTGTATACTTTGCCCATTTTTTCCTTTTGAGATGGATTGATTAGCTTTAATTAATAGCCAATAATTGCAAAAAATAGTGAAAAATTAATATCTCAAAACTGAATATCTTACCAAAAATTAAACTGACAGAAAGACCTAACAACAAAAGACGTGAAAAACTGAAAAGAAAAGCTAATATCCATAACAATCTCAGACAAGTTTTTTTTCCATGTAACAATAACAAAATCATCAGCTGAGGGAAAATAAGACCAATCCAAAGCTAGAACAATTAAATATAGCTGTTAGAACTTAAATATATACTATCCATGGGGTTAGCCTGACAATGGCAGCGATAAATTGCACGAAGATTCCAATACTAATTTAAAGAGAAAAAAAGTGTTCAATGGTTGGAGCAGGTAGCACAACATTCGTTATCGGGAAAACTGACACCCCAAAGAGCAATATCGTATTTACTTTTCGAGATCATGCCTTATATTCCCAACATATAGCATTAACTCAAATGCACATAAACTTATCTCAATATAAAAAATCATCTAAATCAACTACTCCAATAAAATAAATAACAAAAATAAAATATCTACCATGATTGATGCATTAAAGAGGAAATATTATAAGGTCCAGTAGAGGAGCATTGTGTCATTGACTTACAAGGTCATGAGCTTGTCGGGCAAGTAGAACCTTCTCAGTGCAGAGGGTAAGGGCATTGTCCCGGTTTGCCTCAATTTCTCTTCGAAGCTTTTCAGACAACTCTTCTTCCTCGTTTCTCCTAGAGAATGAGCCCCCTTGAGATGCCAAACCCAAGCAATACTTGGTTTGCTGCCTTGTCTGGTTTATCATGGCTGTGTGCAAACATTCATGCATAGCATGAAAGGAAACAAACATGACTATAACCTTGTGACGATTATAGTTTTTCATCTGCTGCACTAAACATGACTTGAACACCCTTGCATTTGGGCAAAAGAAAAAATAGAAAAAGGAAACCTTGTGAACGATCATCCAGTTCTCGAATGGTGTTGAAAAGCCTTTGAAGCTCTGCGGGGAGAGTGCTAGAATCTTTCACCGGAAACAAACAATGATACGATTATAACCTTTTCCTTTCATTACAACATATACTATTATATAGTTATATATAAGATTTGGAGGTAAAATCATCTCACACTCCAGATAGCATCGACAAAAACTCCAGTTCTCGCAATCGCCATCCTTCTGCTTGCTCGATTAAATTGATCTTTCTGAGGTTTTAACTGCAGAGATAGAGCACTGGATAAGTCGCCATAAGTAAATGAAGAGAAATATTAACTGCTTTGCCGGTCATAATCCAGAAAATATATTCATCCTAAAGGCATAAACAACTAATAACGCATATATTTGACACACCAAGTGACTTGTGCTCAATCGCTCATCAAATTGAGAAATCAACCTTGATGCGGAAGAGGCTTGCAAGAAGAATCTAGTCGCGCTCAAGCGGATTGTATCCGACTTATAGGCACTACCTAGCACAGTTTGGAGAGGCCCGGGAGACTGCACGAGCGAGATCGTGCTGGGAGGCAGGAGGCTAGGGTTTGAAATCAATTTTGGGCGGAATTTAGACGAATAGAACCAATTCGAATATAATTTTCTCTCCAGATTTTCTCTTTGGAATTTTCGTCCAATAAAAATTTATTCAGTTCGACTCGACTGAAAATTCATAAATTCCACATGCCACAATAACTGCAAGTCGAATTGATTAATGGTTTTTAACGTTGACTAAAATTTCAATTTTAACCAAAGATATATTGAACAAAAAACTAGTTACTTATTTTTATAATACTAAAATTGTAATTATTAACATTGTAGACAGTTGTAAATGTGATTGTTGGGCAGTTTTGCATAGAACGCGGGGCGGGTATGGATATAAAAATTAATTGATTTACATGTAAACGGTTTTATGAATTTACAAATTATAGAGGTTTTTTTTTTTAAATCGTGGTAGTTTTTTTTTTCAAACCGTTGTAGGTCGAGTGGGCATTTTGCGAATCAAATAATTAGATATCATAACTACTTAATTTTTTATTACCTATTGTGACTTGACCAACATTTAAGTTGATTTAGTTAGATGGAGCAAAACCTATTATAGGAAGACTAGTGTAATAAAAAAAAATTAAATGACACTTTGATGTACAAAAAATAATGATAAAAAAAAATAAAAATTATAAATCCAAATGCACAATATAACCTCAAATGAAATGAGTGTGATAATCTATTTTAATATTCATGACACTAAGACAAATTCATAAGGAAAATGAATTTTTGAAATGCAACTTTATCGAGTCGTGTTGTATTTATAATCTAATAAAGTTTTTAATTTTGAAAAACTAAGACTAATATTAAAAAAAAAATTAGGGCGGCTGGCGGGTCAGTTAATTGCTGTCGGCAAACCACCAACCACCCACTCAATGGCGGTTTTATAAGAAAAATTAACCAACAATTACCGTTTTCGATGAGCGGGTCAAGCAGGCAGAGACGGTTGGACGGTTTTTATACACACTCCTACACAATCAGCTTATTTTAACGGCTGCTTGTTAATTTTGTGAATTTTCGTATATCAATCTCTCATCCCTCTACAATTAAAATGAAAAAAATCAATTGCACTTTGTATATTTTGTGATGGTCAAAATTATCGAACGACAATGAAACATCTTTATCAACATTCATGCTCTAGAACCACCCACCACAAGGAACTTTTGAAATTAATTTTTCACGAAGAATATAATATTTTTAAATAAGTCAAAGAGTATGTAAAATTAAACTCAAATAGAAATAAACATTTCCAAAAAAAATTCTCGTGGACTTCACCCTCGAACCTTCGGACATGGAAGACTCAAATCGATTATAAAATTCACCTTCATAACCAAAAATCCTGAATTCCCCCTAATTGTTTTTTCACATAAAATCCTATAATTTTACACTTTTGTTCCTTTTGCATAAAACATAAAAAAATTGTGCACAAAGAATATTCCAAAATATATTCAATCTAAGTCATCCGATGAGTAAATGAATGGTATAAATTGGTTCATAATTCCTGCAAAATACAGTTCTTACATGTTCCATTCTACACATAAAGAGAGAAGAAGAAACAGAGTAGAGACTAGAGAGAGCAGTTGTCCATGTCATCTATAAGTGGCATCTAGCATGAGAAAAAACAAAATCTCCAACCAGAATATATAAGTGGAATCTATAAGTTGTCCATGTCATCTTCAAGTTGGTTACAAGAAAAATTTACAACCAAAGACGCAGGCAGCTATCCTCCAATATCAACACACACAAACACCTACTTCACATGCCTGAGAAGATGAAAACTTGTGAACAGGTTAGGTAGTGTTCTGAGCAAACTTTGGATGTGTAGATGCATATATTGAAGAGTTAACATCAGCTTTTAAGTGAGTCAGAAGATGCTGTACATCCGGCCGGAAACTTTCAGCTGCTCTTCCAATAAGAGCCAACACTTCAGCTCTTGGCTTGCTGCTTCCCTGCACCGCTCCTCCTTGCCCCTCATAATGAACCACATGATGCCTGCACACAGCTTGAGATTCATCATGCATTGATAAACATCATCGTCGTCTAACTCATCTGCTTAATTTGCTTACAGGAAGTCTATAATATCCGCTATCTCCGACGCTTCTACAGGAGCTGACGGCTGTGCATTCTTTCCAAACACATCAACCATTACACTTAAGAGCACCGATAGCATCTTGCTGAAGATGGTGTGAGCATTGGCCAACTGCAGGAGCAAAGGCCCCAAAATCCGGAAAGCTATTCTCAGTCCAGCTATTGATGTCACGGGTCTCAGATGCTTAATAATGAGATGTGCCCCCTCTAGCCACTCTAGTGGAAGGTTACTAAAGAAAGCATGTAGCAGTGCCACCACATTACCTATACATGCCAATATGAACCAAAATGATGATTATTAAGATGATATCGCTGTAACTTTTACAAACTAAAGAAGAAAACCAAATAAATACTCATACCAATGGCTGTGGAGGTGTTATCTTGTGCAGCCCATGTTGGATCTAATAAAGCATAGCAAACTGCAGACTCTAATTCAGTGACTGATCTTTTCCCATCAGAAAGTCACCAGCTCTCCTTAATTACACGTGCCGCCTCTAAATAGAGTTGAATATGAAACTCGGGGGGAAGCTGAGCCAGAAGAAGACCGCAAGCTTGGATCAACAAGCAAGACAACTGTTGACATGTATACCCACTTCTCCAAACAAAGTTAGAATTACATAATCCTGCCACTGAAGGAGTCCTAGTTGCCCCCATGGAGTCAGTGCTTCCCCCTGATGGAGAAGTTGGCAACAGAGAACTTTGGCCGATGCCAGTGGTATGCAATCCACTGCTGGATTGAACCAGGGTTGGTTGTATGTGAACAACAATTTGAACAAGTAATGATACAATCTGGGATGCAGTTGTAGGAAGAGAGAGGATTTCTATGACAGCTGTATCAAGAATCAGCTGCGTAAATGTCCCAGGATCCTGGAGTTGGTAGAATGGTTTTTGGCCTTCAGGAGCAACTGATGGACCCCCCCTGTGATGTTACTTGAGCCTTGTTATGTGGCACTCGCACAGAACTGTTTGATATTTCACCAACCTGCCTGTTTTTAGATGAGTTATTCAGAGGAGGAATTACATGATTCACCAGGCCCAGTAGAAGGGTTGCAAAGTAGTCTAATGGAGGAGCATTAGCTGACTTGATAGACTGAGGGAAGGATTCAGAAAATGTAATCTGAAAATGCAATAAAAGAAAATGTAAGTATGATGCCTACAAACCACAAGCATGTAGGTCCGTTTGTATTTCTAGCTCCTACAAGAGTGATATTCAATCCCTCTCCCCATCCCCCATTAGAGTAGATATAAAAAAAGGTATGATGCCTACAAGAAAATCGAAGAACTTCCGAGAAGAAGACCCATCATTACCTTTTTCATGTCCAATACAGTTAATATCCGCATGATAAGCTTCGCTGGAAGATGACCATAGAAATAGGCAAGTATATCACGCACAAACGTGAAATTCAGAGGATAATAACTAAGGAATGATGCATAATCTTTTAGAATCCTCTCAGTATCATCCATAACATCATTCTCAATAAGCCTATAAATGATCAAGGGAATAACCGGGAGCAATCTTGCAGCAATATCATCAAAAAATGTCGGATACCTGAAAATAATAGATAATGTCAAGATATTGGATTGTACTTTTGTAAAATGAGCAATCAGACACGTAAGCTAAAGTGACTTCATATTATATAGGTTGCACAAGGGCCTTTGTAGTAAGCTAAAAATATATGATTACGCCAAGGTACAAAGAGTTCCAGCCCAAGAAAAAACTGACCCTCTTTTTAGTTCGGCTGGGGAGGGGGGGGGAGGAAGGTTGATGAACAGGATAGAGATTAAGTACGAAGGGGTGAGTAATGAGATTAACTAAAAAAACCCCACTTTGTCAAGATACAAGGAATGCTTCGAATTCTCTAAGGTCTAAATACCAACCGAGCTATCCCCAAGTTTTACCATTTATCCATGCGGCGGGGCACAACAAGTGCATACGTCAATGCAAGCAAATAGTTTCTAAAAGCATTAGAAATTATTGATATTAAGCATCAACGTCACAGAGACACACGTAGTCTATGGATCAACTTCAGATAGAAATAAGTGCACGAGTAGAAAGGCAGAAAATTATACTCTATACACTCTCTACGTAGTAGTTCAAATTTATCGAAAAATATACAATCTAAATAAAGACAACTACTATCAATCAAATGCCAATTAAGAGCTTTGTTTGAAAATTTCATATTTATTCATTAATGGCCACTTTTTGGTAATTTAACAAAGATTTATATTTTTGATAGTATCTAAGTAATTTTTTTTAGTTCCTCAAAAACCCAAAAGCTAGAATAAATATCATCACCAATTAAACTGTATTTTTAAAAAAAATTAAGGTAATGATGTGAGGCATGGACGGATCTACATGTGGGCATGGGGTGGCAAATGACACCCCTTATTTTGGGCCATCAACTATATATTATAATAATATATTTAATATAATAACTTTTAAAAAATTATATAATCTTTAATATTCCTAATATAAATATTTTGTATAATTCATTCTCTCTCTTATATATATTAGGCCACACAAATTAAAAATTAAAAGAATTAGCCCTTACAAATTAAATCTCAATATCCATAAGTAATATGTGCATGTATCATACAAACCTTTTCGAGTTGCGAAAAATGCGACACCCCATTTTATTTGAATATCTACATAGCTAGGCTTACATTATTATATTTATACCACTATTTTTCTCTTTTTATTTTTCAGACAAATAATACGTCTTATGTGGTTTTAACTGTATTATAGTTGATTTTATTACTTCTTACCATGATTTCATTGTTAATTTATCAGTTGATTTATGTAATTTCTTTATAAAAAAATAGTGTTTTGGTAGAAAAATACATAAGTTCGCATAGGTACATCAATAATACGATATTATGCCCCTCCTTGCTAAAAATCCTGCCTACGTCCCTCATGTGAGGGATATCACCTTTCCTTCCATGATAGATGATTTTCAAGGGCCTTTTGCCATTTAGAACGCTTGAAAGTTCCAGCAAAAAGCCAATGCTCAGCTTGGCCACGATTCATAATATACAGTTTCACTCTTTGTTGAAGCTCTTTGCTGTCAAGTATTGCTATCTATTGGGAAAAAGGGAAATTCTGTTACATAGCTGTCATCAATGCCTTTCCTATTCTTAAGTTTTCGGAGAAAGCTGTCCATATATAATTAACATTAATAATAAATGAAAGAAATCTAAAAGAACATCTCAATCTCTAATATCATTCAGGTGCGTGTGTGTGTATGTGTAACAGAGAGAGAGAGAGAGAGAGAGAGAGCACTGATATGAACGAAAACATCAGCTAAATTTATCGACTGGACACAAGAAAATATGATGCAACGAGTAAATTATTAGCCTAAAGAAACTAAAAAACTGACGCATGCGGCAGTGTAACAAAAGGGAATGAACACTGTTGATTCTGAGAATAAATTGCACATATTGTAAATTTAACTGCTTTAATAGCAATTATAAACTATCTACTTATAATAAGATGAAGTTGTCCCCTTGGGAGATGTCATAGTGGTTAAGGTGGCTAGCATATAGCCGGAAGGTCAAGGGTTCAAAAGCTACCAAGACCGCTATGTGTGGGCTTGTCATCTATGGTTAGCTGTTAGCCTAGAGCGGTTAACCCCTCCTGCATTGTTTGCAGGCTAAAGCGCAGGAGCGGAGTGAACAGAGGAACTTGGAAAACAAGAAGCATAAATCCTAAATATAGTAGACTTCTAACTAAAAACTAAATAATCCAAATATTATTAAAATCAAGTCTTAGATGCAAATATCAAACCTCAATAATACTCTAATCTTGCTATCAATATCATAATATCTCCATTAGCAAGTCGATTGAAGAGGTAATATCCTAAAAGAGAAGACTGAACAGCCATCTAATTCGCCAAAAGAGAAATACCCGTTACCACAAGTTCTGACCTATCTTTAGTAAGACTACTAAAGAAACTTCGTGATGGATAAATTCAGTCACAAAGTGATTACAGTAGTAAGACTACTAGAAAGCCAATAACAAAAAATTCCAAACATCTAGGAGTTTGGAGAAATGACTGATATGCAGCAAGAAGATGATCTGGAATAAATGGTGGTCGAATTGATTGACGAGAGCAAGTCTCCCCCCGGGAGCAAGAGTTGTATATGTTCAACGACCCCGACCCACGATTACTGGACCAGAGAAATTCCACTCTATTCTCAATTCCTTTGTAGACGCGTATTGTGGAAAAAGGCAGATAAGACTTTTTCGTCTCCTAGCGTAAATTATTAGCATTAAACATTTTACACCAGGGTTTTTCCCATACATGCAAACACAACAACCAAAGAAAGGAAAACAAAGATCCGGTTCACTTTCCTTTCTTTCTGCCACGTAATGAATTCATTCTAACTACTGAGATCGCTTACTCTAACAGAAGGGAAGGAGAGGGAGGAGCGACTGGGCTTGGGCTCTCTCGATCATAGCAACTGGGAGAGGGCGAGTCTGTGAAAATACGTCTGAAGGCCTAAACGACCCGACATGCAAAGTGGCTAAGGGGGCATGGATCGACTGAATTATAATTATCTGGTCTAGCATTTTAATTATTTATGGTCCTGTGATGTAATTGAGTGTTATTATTTAATTAGGTGGATACTGTTACTGGGTCTTGTTTTGGGGGTCTCGAAATTAGGGTTTGATGATTGGGTACGTAGTTTCAGTGCATGGTTGTCTATTTAAGTTTGTAGGATTTTTTTCTTGCCTTTTCACGAAGAACTTGTATTCTCGACTGAGAGCAAGGCTATTATCTTGTTGGCAAGGCTTCGGTCTTAATCTTGTTATTTTTCCTTTAATTCTTATTCTCGTTTTTTTCCTTTAATTCTTATTCTCCTTTTTTATCGTTCATCAACCTTTCAAAATTAACATACACATGGAGCACCAAGACAATAAGTCTTTCATACCAACCATAAATTTCATATAAATCTACCTTGATATCCTCTCACAGAAAGCTATAAACACAAACTCCAGCACATTACATAACATGACAATGTGTACATATTATTTGTGTACGTATCCTGAGGTTGTTAGGTGTGTGCTTGGACGCCAGCAGGATAACTGTCCTCCCACATTAGAACAAGATGAGGCTCTAATAATATTCCATTGAAACCAGATACTAATATATAAGGTCTGTAAAAAAGCGAAATAAGGTCAAATATTTTACTTAGCATAAAAGATTTTCCCTTATTATTTTGACAGTGACAGTTGAAAGTCTCATATGCCTTTTTAGGACAAGTGAAAAAGAAGAAAAAAGGAAATCTGGAGTTGCAATAATTCAACAAAACAAAGGTGCTTAATTTCAGTAATAATACACTTATTTCTTGGCATGCATCCTATTTTCTTTGGTCTTTGCATCTAGCTCTGTGTTAGCACAATCAGATACCACACGAAGAAAACCTTACCCTTTAATAGGTTCAGTTTCTAAAGAAGAGGACTCAAGGTTGCTTACCGAAAGAGTAAAAGTTTTACAGCTATATCTAATCCAAATGATATTAAAGATAAGATTCACGACATCCAAAACAGACAGAATTCCAGAGAACACTTATTCTATCTAAGGTTATATGCTGGAAATTGACATTGATGAGTGGTTTTTAGACATCTCATCGTGTCTTTTTTAATCCTAGTTCAGTATTTTTCACTGTTTATTTGCTTATGTTTTGTTTTGTTCTAGTTAATTTGAATTTTTTTTTTGTTTTGTAGGTTGTTGCGCGGGTTGGGCGTATTTGGAGTTATTTTCCACTGGAATAAAGGGAATATGCTCATTTGTGTCCAAGGGGCGTGAAAATTGATCTAAGGAAGATCCTGGTCCCTGTTTGTAGGGGAACCGCGGTCCCAAACTAACTTGAAGGGAATTGCTGCCTCGACGAGACTCGGACCACGGTCCCAATGACTTGAAGATGCCTTGAGGGTCCAGGTTTTTTAGTAGCCCAAATAAACGAGGCTCCTTCCCGAGACTACAAATATCCTCCGGAGCACATAACTGCAAAAACTTTTACTCATTTCCAACACTTTTTCCACTTTGAGAAAGAGAGAAACCATTTTTCCCAATTTGGAAAACTTGAAGAGGAAGATTCATTCACCAAGGAATAAGGTTAGCTCCAAGGATTCGAAAAGGCAATCAACTCGGGGAATCCATGTCTTTATATTCGGAAATGGATTTGATTTGGTGATAACTTACCTTAACTCATGGATTGTGTTCGTAATTTGTTCATTTTCTTTCCATTTGCTATGAGAAGCTAAATCTATTGTGGATTTAACTTGAGCTTTGTTCAATTGTTTGACTATGACACTCTTGTGACATATTATGAAAGAATTTGGAAATGCCTCTTCTTTATTGTGCTCATTTACTTTATTCCTTGCTTATATGGATGCTTGATCATATGTGTTAAATTAAGGGAGTTTTGAAATGGGTAATTAGGTATTAGCAATTATAAACAAGAGCCTAGGGAGATAAGCGATTGAATTGGGTCGATCTAAGTCCCCGGGATAATTCCCGCCCTTAAGATTGTGAGTGGGCCAAGCCATGAGACTAAGGACGTAAGCTAGAGACCTTCAGCCTTCAAACCGACTTTCTATAGCCTTAAGTGGATAAACCAGGATTTCCAAGTCTGTACAATCTAGCAAGAGATTGAGTGTCATATGATATAGATTAGCAAAGTGATCACTGGACCATGTGTTAGGCTTTGCCTTAGTTGCTTAAGAGATAGAAAGAGAGAAAGGGTAGAGCTTTAAGAGAATAATGCACATTCATAGATATTGCTAATAGAAGAGAAGCCTAAGCTTATACACTTAAACTTGAGAGACTATCCATGCCCTCACATATGAGGAGCACCTCTTATTTATACACCAACTCTAGGTGGTGCTATTACTTGCTTCTCCTTAGAGGGGGTGTGGTTTCCCCCTTAACTCCTCATGTTCTTCTTGGCTTTGTGGGTGTACACCTTCCATCCCCCTTGGTCCCCCACTAAGCTCCCCCTCGAGGGAGACTTCCCCTTGACTGACTGTCCCCTTACTCAATCCCCCTTCGTGTGTGTGCCCCCATTAGCAGGTCATGGGGATCATCATCTCCCTATCAATAAGTGCCAGCAGTAGAATGTCTAAAGGCAATAGCTCATGGGTCCAAATTAAGAAAGCAATATTGGCCAAGGCTTTCATCATAAGATCCTGGTCAGAAAGAAAATTGGAAGCTTTGAACCATCAATATAAATGTGCTTCCTTGGCTTAATACCCATAACAGCAAAGAATAAAATAAAATTGGAGTTGGGAATGAATTAGGTGAAGGAGAGAACCCACCTGCTTAGACCGTCCGCGCTGCAGTTCTATATTAAAGTGATATAATAGGACATCCACCATTGTGTATATATTGGCAGTAACTTCTTCAGGGGAAAATTCTTTCAGGACACTGCCCTGTATACCATCACGCAACAATATTCGCCACATGTGAGAGGAAACTTAAAATGATAATATATTTCTCACTGATGATGCAATGCCAGTCACTTATTTACAACTAGATAACTTACAAGATGCAAACTGTTAATGCTCTCAGGATGGCCAGACATCAGTATCCATGCACCAGCACAGAGATGTTGACGGTGTTGAGGAAAACTGTGACTAATGTAAGTCATTACATATGTTGGATCAGCAGATGTAGAAAGAAGCTTTGTGCATTGATTAAGCACAGTCTGTTCTGTCTGCCAACGGTCACACATATATACATATTTCAAAATCACATAATCGTGAGGCATATTCATCATAATCCTGCCCAGACCTCATACCCCTCCCGGAAATAGAAAGTAAACTAAATAAATGCCAAAAGATAAGTGAAAGTCAACAGGAGATCCAAGACAAAGGTAAAGAGACTCGGTGAATCATATAAACCGTTTAGGTTCTCCTCTTTATTTCAGCACATTTTTAAGGCTAGAAGAAGTACCCTTGACTGCAAAGGCTATCAGGGTTTAAGAAGTTGAATTTAGATGAGAAGTGAACTGGAAATGATGTCCATAAGTTTGCAGCCCAACTCAACATCACTTTTACGAAGCAAGAACGTAGTAACTCAAAATGATATGATGTGAAGACATAACCAGCAGAAGAAGACATATCTAACTATATTAGTTAAATAAAATAATATGATATGAATGTCCATACGTTTCTTGATTTTGCCAATTTTGGTGAAATGTTCTCCACATTTCAGGAGCTCTGTGCTAGCCTAGTAGGTGAATTGTTGGGTGATGATTCCATCCTCAGCACTGTTACTCTTAGTGGGAAATGATTCGGTCTTAGACACTGATCTTAAGCTCAGTAGCCTTGTGCTCTGTACTTGTCTGAAGATTTGAAGATCCCAAAACCCTATCTGATTGGTGAACCATTCCGTTGTATATGTTGTTTGTCTCTGAGGTTTCAGACTCAGTAGACACTCGCTCCTGGTCAAGGCGCTCGCAGCCTATTTGCCTCGGCACCGGTGTAGAAGACTCGGTGATCTTGGACTCGGCAGGAGCAAGATATCGAGAGAGTCAGTCGAACTGAACGCAGCAGGAGTAGTTCACTGAACTCAGAGCTGATCTTCAGTAGACTTATCTCAGCTGTCTATCTACTGAATACAAGGTCAGACTCAGCATCGGCAGACAATCTTCCCGAACCGTCGATCTTTTTGAAATGCAATCAGCATAGTCATATACGAGGAAGAGAGAAGTCAGCTTCAATTAGCGTCGAAGTCTGTTCTGTCTCAACCACTTTATTCACCTCGACAAATGACAAGCATACACGTGTCATCCTACCTACTAAAGCTGCAAGTCAACACTTTCCGAAAAAGGAGGAAAAGGCACTGTTACCTACGTCAAAAAGAGCCGTTTGCTACCAAAAGAGAGAGAGAGAGAAGAAGATCGTCTCCAACGGATCTATTTCAATCTCTGCTCTATAAATAGAGGGATTATTCAAGAAGAATGGATAGAATGCACGAACCACAAAGCCAAAATCCAGAAAGCAGTCGACGAGCAAAGAACCCAAAGAACAAAGTCTTAGCAAGAACTTGAAGAACAATCTTCCGGCGAAAGACTACATTCTAGCTCATAGGGAATCAAGCTGAACCGACATATAAAGCCTCTAGTATCCAAATCGACGTTACACGAACTCAAAGCTTACCTTCAGCTGTTCGTCGATCTAGAAGCTACTCTCTCATATTCCCTATCCCTCTAACCCTAAGCTCAACTGTTCTTATCTATAGCTTAGACGAAGGAGTTCATCTTTGAACCCGATCCTTATCAGTATAAGGACTCCTTCACTTGTTGGAGAAAGTTTGTCAAACACTTCTAAGTTTGATCGTTGTAAACTGAGACTTGGATCAGTATAAAAACCAAGACGCGGCTTTGCCCAGTGTGCAAGCTGACTGAGACTAACTCAGGATAAATAATAGCCTCCTGATCTTTCGGGACAGTGGACGTAGGATTTGAGCGATATCCGAACCACTTTAAAAATCTGTGTCGTTTACTTACTGTTGCATTCATTTTACTATTCATACTGAACATCATTTCTTAAAATCAATCAACTGTCTCAAAGATACCGAATCGAATATCTCGCCGAACCGAGACTTTCATAAAACGTTTTCACCACTCAACTGATTTGGGCCTACACACATTTCCGCACGCTGAACTCTTACTGTAGATACTGAATTTCTGACTCAGTCAGCTAGCAGGTCTCAGTAGAGTCAGACTCTTTGCCGCACACGATTCAGAACAGCTGTTTGGTCTGCTGAACTGTTTCAGTCAGACACCATCCTGAATAGGACTGTTCGTGTTCGAAATTGAGAAATCGAATCAGGTGTATTCACCCCCCCCTCTACACCTGACCGTACACTCGGGACCAACAATTGGTATCAGAGCAGGAGTTCCTTAAGACTCTTGTCACTTTGAGACTGGTCTATTCGAACGGATCCGGAGAAAACGTTTTCACTGCATATCACTCTACATTCATATCTTTATCTTCTATGGCTGATATGTCAGGTATAAGGATGGTACCCCATGTTCTCGGTAGAGAACTATTGAGTATGGCGAGTCAGAATGGAGGCGCATCTGACTTCTCTCCACGATAGCATGACTGAAGTGCTTGATGATGGACCTATCGTTCCCATGATCGATAGTGTTGTAACTCAAGACCAAGCTGAAGGAGGAGGAATGGTGACTGGGAAGAAGATCCCTAAAGACAGAAGTCTCTTCACTCCTGAAGAGAAGAAGCTTCACAATCTAGACCGAGTCGCCAGGAATGCCATACTAACCACTCTTAGTGATTCTTATCTTGGCAGGGTTCAGGAATGCAAAACCGCTAAAGAACTCTGGGATGCTCTAGCACTACTGAGTCGAGGGACTCAGAAGATTAAAGTGAATAAACTAGCGCTGGAACTCCAAAAGCTGGAAAGCTTGTCTCTCATGCCTGGTGACAAAATCGAAGATCTGAACGTCAGATTTACCAATCTGATGAACTCAATCAACGGGCTGGGAAAGACATTCAGCAATCGAGAAATGAATCTAAAGATACTGAGGGCACTGCCGGACGGACACTGGACACCTTTTGCCACTCTATTGCGACATTCTGACTTAGATGTTGTGTCTCCTGACCATATCTTTTCAGAATTACAGGCAGAGGAGTTTGAGTTCGACAGACCTCAACGAAAGCTGAGAGCTGAAGCTGACACAAAGATTGACCATGCTTTCAAAGCGTCAGTCAGCACAGCATCTCCCGCGACGAGCAAGACGATGAGTAAGACTGAACCTTCACTCAATGATCTACAAGAAGGAAGTCTCGCTCAGAAGTATGCGCCGTCGCCTGTGAAATATCGAGAAGGAGAAGGAGCGACGCGAAAAGTGACTAAAGCCTATCGGGAAACGAAAGGTAAGTCAAATTATATGTCGAAACACACTCCTGACTCACAATCTTCTGAATACAGAAAGAAGGATGACTCAGAACCATCAAAGAATGGCGAAAGCAAAGAAGAAAGAGTCACCGCTTGCTACAACTGCAAGAAGCCAGGACATTATCAATATGATTGTCCCCGAGCTCGAGTGCTTGAACGCGCAAAGCACGTAAAGCAAGGAGAGAGAAATTCGCCCGGAAAAGACAATCCTACATAGTCGGCGAAATCTCGGACGACTCGAAGAGGTCGACTCCTTTATGGATTCATCGGATGATGATGCGGCTTTCATGGCCCTAGAGCTTGAAGGCGAAGAAACAATCCGAAAAGTGTCTAATGGCGGGCGAAGAGGATGAGGTAAACTCTCTTGAACCGGTCCAATTCCTCTTCACATTGCACACACGACACTATTTCAGGTGCAGATGAGAATTTGGACGTCGCGACCGCATACGAAGAACTGCTCGACGAACAAATTCAGATGAGTCTGCAGCTCAGTAAGACTCTTCGGAATGGATACCCCGAAAGTGGAGAATCGGAGACTTTCTCGGGAGAGTCGGGTTGCTACGAGGCCGAAGGACTTGTGTTGAGACTCGGGGAGGAGATAAACTCTCGATGGCCAAGTCTCGGCATCAAGAAGATC
Organism: Lavandula angustifolia; assembly: GCA_028984105.1. NCBI lineage: Eukaryota > Viridiplantae > Streptophyta > Magnoliopsida > Lamiales > Lamiaceae > Lavandula > Lavandula angustifolia. Next base: position 8,034,236 of record CM054823.1, on the reverse strand, counting down.
GGATTTCGGTTCGACCAATGACTTGACTCGAAAGATACTTGAACCGAGCTCTATCGAAGCAAGAAATGTCATGACTTCAGACCGAGCACGACACACTGAAGAAGAGTGATGATGTCTGGAGGAGCCTGATGACTGAGCGTTACATGGGCGCTGAAAAGAAGCTGGAGGCTATGCTCGCAAGCAACAAGCCAAAGCACTGCAAGGAAGGACTTGGATTCAGCCAGGGAGCTTCCTCGTCTGCCCCAGTACACTCAGAAGGACGGCTTGCTGATAGGTTTGTTCGAGGAAAGACCATCAATGCTGATATACTGAACCCCCTCGCAAAGAACAAACAAAAGATGAAAGCACCTCATCCTACTCGGCGACGATTCGACAAAGAGATCAAAGCCAAAGTACCCCAGTTCAGTCAAGGGGGAACCAGCAAATAAAAATTGACCGATCAGTATGGACCTCCAAAGCTGACACATCCAGCTCAGTATGGGTCATATTATTATGAACCTATAGTCAGAAGAGGATCCAAAAGTCAGAAGAAACAGAAAGCCGCACAGAAGGCAAAGGTCAGCAGTCCACTAGCTCAGAAGATTAGGACTCCTGAACCTCAGAAGCCTCAGAAGTCACCTATGACCAGTCCAGTGGTCAGATATGTTGACACTAGTGGAAAGAAGATGTCTGAAACCACCAGGGTTGTTAGACAAATTTGGGTTATTAAAACTAACATCTAAGGACCCAAAATCAAAATAAAGGGTACCTGAATATAATTCTGTTTTGCAGGTGCGCAGAGACCCATGGTATGTGGACAGCGGATGCTCAAGACATATGACATACCAAAGGAGTCTACTGAAGAATTATATCACTGAAGAAGGACCCAGAATTGAGTTCGGAGACAATGCAAAAGGCTACACGAGAGGATACGGCACACTCAGCATAGGAACTGCCAACGTTCCTAGAGTATCATATGTTGAAGGACTTCAGCATAATCTTCTCTCTGTTAGTCAATTTTGTGATAACTCAAATATAGTGATTTTTTACGATGGTTTCTGTGATGTCATTGATAAATCTACAGGGAAAACAGTGTTATCAGGTTCGCGCAAAAAGAATATATACGTGGCTGACTGGAACTCAGCTGAACCTGAAGCTTGTCTGTTGGCAAAGAACGATAATCGAACGGGGTGGCTATGGCATAGAAGACTCAGCCATCTCAACTTCAAGACGCTCAACAAACTAGCAAGAGACACTCTAGCAAGGGGACTACCGAATGAAATATTCAGCAAAGACACTCAGTGTGAAGCATTTCTGAAGGGAAAGCAAACAAAGAATCAAAATCCAACAGTTCCATCTCCTTCCACTGATGGAATCCTTCAGCTGCTACATATGGATTTGTTCGGTCCAGTCTCTCCGGTGACGATCGTAGGCAAGAAGTATGCTTTAGTGGTCATAGATGACTACTCGCGCTACACACGGGTCATATTCATTGCCAACAAGTCCGACGTCAAAACAGAGTTACCAAAGCTTCGAAAAAGCTCGGTGTCGAGAAGAACACCAAGATCGAGAAAAATACGTTCGGACGGAGGATCCGAGTTCCTTAATTCCATGGTAGAGGAGTTACGCGAGCGAAGGAATAGAGCATGAGACATCGGCTGCCCGCACACCTCGACAAAATGGAGTTGCTGAACGAAAGAACAGAACTCTCAAAGAAGCGGCTAGAACTCTACTCGCAGATTCGGGACTCCCATCCAAATTCAGGCGGAAACGAATACCGCATGTTACACTCGAATAGATCTCTACCGACAAAGCAACGATAAGAGGACACCATATGAACTATGGAACGGCGAAAAGCCTTCTCTATCTTATTTCCATATCTTTGGTTGTTCATGCTTTATCCACAATAATGGGAAAGATCAGCGAAGACTTTTGATAGCAAGTCGGATCGGGGAGTATTCTTAGGATACTCTCGGGTCGAGCAAAGCTTTCGAGTATTCAACTATCGGACTCTTTGCGTGGAGGAAAGCCCTCATGTTGTTTTTAACGAGTTTGCTATCGAAGACAGGGAGCAATAACTCAAATTCCGAATCCGAGGACATCGGAGACAGACTACGGGATCTAAGCTTAAAGGACAAACCCGAAAAGATCCGACTATGTTGGGATGATGATTCGACGAAGAAATCGAAGACAAATCTACCGAATCTCAACCAGCAGAGCAAGTAGGCGAGCGATTGATTCTCCCGAACGTAATCAATCCCGTGTAACTCAGGTCGATGAGGAAACCGTTGAGGTAACCGAGACCACTACCGAGAATAACAACTCGGGGGGGAACATCTAGTAATGTTCTCGAGCCGAATGCCCCCGAACCCGGTGACTCGAGAGATCATACTCTTATCACTGAAATTCTTCAATCTCAGAATAGTACAACTGAAATGCCTAACTCACCTACTATCTATGTTGAACAAATTTCAGATGAAGAGCTGAAACTTCGTAGATCGTGGCTCGATGCTCACACTGCTGATCTAATCATTGGAGATCCCTCAGCTAATGTCAAGACAAGATCCAGATTCTGTCAAGGAGAAAGCGCATTATTTTCCTGCTTCTTGTCTACTAAAGAGCCTCAGACCATTGAGGATGCATTAAAGGATGCTGACTGGATCATAGCTATGCAGGAGGAGCTGAATCAGTTTAGAGAAACGAAGTGTGGGAGCTTGTAGACATACCCCGTCATCAACATGTCATTGGAACCAAATGGGTCTTCAAAAACAAGCGAGATGAAAACAACGTTATAGTAAGGAACAAAGCAAGGCTCGTGGCTAAAGGCTACTGTCAAGCTGAAGGAATAGATTTCGATGAAACTTTCGCTCCAGTTGCAAGATTGGAGGCAATTAGACTATTCCTAGCCTACGCACCACATCAAAGATTCAGAGTTTATCAAATGGATGTGAAGTCTGCGTTCCTGAATGGCGTGCTGAAAGAAGAAGTCTATGTGGAACAACCGCCCGGCTTTCAGCAGGGACATCAAGTATATAGACTCAAAAAGGCTCTGTATGGGTTAAAACAAGCACCCGAGTGCTTGGTACGATACCCCGTCCGAGTTTCTTCTTCGAAAGGTTTTCGAAAGGCACAAGAGACCGCACTCTATTCAAGCATTCGACCGGAAGAAGACTTATTACTTGTGCGGATCTACGTGGATGACATCATATTCGGATCAAAGAATGTCATCATGTGTCAACAATTTGAAAAGATGATGAAGGATAAGTTCGAGATGTCAATGATGGGAGAAATGAACTACTTCCTTGGTTTTCAAGTCAAGCAATCTGAAAAGGGAACGTTCATCAACCAAGGCAAATACACTCGAGACCTCATCAAAAGATTCGGCTGCACATCCGGCAAATCTATCAAGATCCCGATGAATACGAATATGAAGATAGATCTTGATAAAGAGGGAGTATCAGTAGACCAAACCGAATATCGTGCTATAATTGGTTCATTATTATATTTAACAGCTACTCGTCCTGACATAACTTATGTTGTAGGTGTATGTGCTCGATTTCAGGCGAATCCCAAGCAGAGCCATATGGACTCAACAAAGAAGATTCTCCGCTATCTCCGAGGAACACCTGACATGGATTTATGGTATCCAGTTGATGATAATATTGAACTAACTGGCTATTCTGATGCTGACTATGCAGGATGTAGAATTGACCGAAAATCAACTTCGAAACATGTCGGTTCCTTGGCGGCAAGTCGATCTCATGGTTTTCAAAGAAACGAAGCACTCGGTAGCTACGTCGACTACCGAAGCCGAATACATGGCTGCCGGAAGTTGTTGCGCCCAAATCCTTTGGGCGAGACAAGCGGTGAGAGACTATGACGTCATTCGGAATGAAGTGCCGATCTTCTCGCGATAGTACCAGTGCCATTGCAATCACTCGGAATCCCGTACTACACACGAGATGCAAGCACGTGGACATCGAGCATCACTTCATTCATGACCATGTCGAAAAGAAGGATATCGGGATGGAAAAGATCCATACCGACAAGCAACGGGCCGATATACCGACCAAACCTCTAGGCGAATCCGTATTCGGAGAACTTTCGAGAGAACTAGGTGCGTTTGGACCCTACCGACCCCGGTCGATAAGAAGGTTCCATGAGAGGACCATTTCATGAAGGGGGGAATGTTCACTCTCGATCGAATGTATTCGCACGTAGAGATTCGAAACCATCTACACGAGGTATCGGTGACTACTATGTTCGGACGATGGTTTGCGTATCTCTACTCGGTAGTAATTTATATAACGGTACCTTGCATTTATGACAAAGATTCAAGCATGATATTAATATCTCTTGGTTTGTCTTTATTATTAACGGATTTCATTTAATGCACGACATTCCATACATAAGCTTGCTTTGAACTCTGCGCGCATTTAATGCATGTCTTTTCACAGCTTACTACTTAGGCTATTTTACAACCGGCTTTGAATTAGGCGGCATATGTGATCATTACCTATAATATATCTTCTCGATCTTGACCGTCCATTCTATAAAGCGGTTTAATCACAACCTTTGATCAAATAACTGTTCATCTTCACGTTTGATATATATATTTGATCATATCTTCTCAAACCGCCATTAGCATACTTCAAATCTTTCAAATCCGAAAAATCCGAGATTTGCAAAAGCAATCCTTACTTGCAACTTCATCTTCATATCTTATCTCGATTTTATTGGTATGCCTATGAGAGTCATTCTTGTATTCTCTCGTATTTTTTTTTCGGTATCACTACTGAAGCACCGTTCTAACTAAGAATCGATACCGATAAATCTCTTGTAACAGTACTATGGCGGGTATTTTTGTAGATGCTCCCGACAACATGGAGGAGATCCTCGGCAAAGGCCGTGTGCAGTGCGAACCCGGTCATGGAATTCGATGCTTGCGAGCTCGAATACATGGATGAAGTCTTTACATACCTCGAGGGATCCGGTCCGGAAGAATTTCTATCGAGGAAGCCCACTTACTTCCTTCCTCGACAAGTGGCGAGATATATCTCGAACTACGATTCCGTCGGAGGAGATATTGTGGCGAGTTTCATTTGTTCACGCTATTGGCGATGCGTCGAAGATTCCGAAGCGGATATCGATCAAGCAAGCACCGAAGAAGAGCTTCAATCTTCCATCCGAAGGCATCGCATTCATAAAGGCTACAACGACGACTCGGTAGACGAATACCGACGGTATTCCGTGGCAAGCCTACAACCTTCAGAGCAGCCTTCCCGAAGAACGCAATGCTACCACAATTCAGAGCATTGGCCTACATCGTCACGCAGTTGCTGACGAGCCAAGCTGGCTCCTTCGATCAAGTCTCTCGACCTAAGATCCACTTGATGATGGCAATTTATGATTGTGCCAAGGTCAACTGGACCGAGTTCTTCATTCGGGAATTTATGGCTCAAGCAGCCAAGTTTGACAAGCCCACGCGTACGCTGAGCGCAAAAGGCAAATTACTTTATGGGCTAAAGCTGTCAGTTATGATTGAAGACTTCTGTGGCTCTGAGCAGATCACCTATGACGACAAGGAGTACTTCAACATAAAGAAAATTCGGTTTTACAACAGGGGTCGGCCCTTCGCAAAGAATCGGGTCGGGCCCCTCGGCCGTGACTCACGGATCGAGTCTCGAAGGCTACTCCAACGAAAAGGAGAACGCCTCCAGCAAAAACCCCAAGGGCACCGGCTAAGAAACTGAGGAAAGCCAGCGATGTGCCTGCTGAACCTGAAGCCCCTGCTGAACAGGCCACTCAGCAAACTACTCAGCCCCAGAGGCTGATAGATGAATCTGAGTCTTCTGAGAAGACTCAATCAGTGGAGAAAAACGTCTCCACTGAAGAACCTGTAGCTATGGAACAAGAGGAGGCCACTGAAGCTCACAGTGAAGAAATTCAACGCCTTGACAGCCCCCTCGCAGTTCCTCCACTCAGCAGTGTGCCACCTGCTGAGACTCAGACGTCTCCAATTGACTTGGAATCCGAGACGGCGTCTGAAGAAGAAACCATCGGGATGGAAGCGTCAGTGATTCTATCCAGAGCATCTCGAGAAATTCTTCAACTAATTCCGGAGCTTGCTGACTACTCAGACCTGTTGCAAATTGCCAAATCAGCAAGGCTCCACATGTTGCTGCGACATCAGGAGTGGCCTCGTCTACAACGCTTAGTTCTTCACTACTCTTGTCAGCAGCTTCATGAAGAAGAACTGAGACTGAGAGAACAGATAGGCTATTCTGAGCCTGAAGACCTCAGTTCAATGGACAATCCGAGGGTTGCGATGCAGGCTATGATACATGATCGGCGGCTTGCCTCCGGCCCGAAGACCTCGGATGGGTCGACCATGACGACCCACCCGGTGATTCAGCCCCCGGAAAGCCCGATGAGGGAAATCCCGGAGACAAGGATACACTCACTTCTGCGAAGCTCCGCGTCCACCCAAGGTATCCTTGGACTCGCGAAGTCGACGGTGGTACCTCGGCATCCACGAGCCCGCTCGGCTCTTGTTGAAGTCCCATTCGAGGTAGCGCCCGGCCCCGCATCGTCGACGTTCCAAGTATGTGGCGAAGGCTATTAAAAGCCAAGGCACTCGGAACCGTGCCCTCGCCAAGGCGATCCATAACGTGTGGAAGAAGACTGCTGAAGCCACCGCTTACCGAGCTTCGTGGGCGAAGTCTTCTATATCTCAATTAGTCGCCCCCGATGTCTCTCGCGCTTATTTCAAAAGCACCGGCTCAAGCAGAAGACAAATTTGAATCTCATTTCGGGATCTTTCGGGAGAGCCAAGCCAAACTACTTGAGGAATTTCGAGGCTTCCAAATTGGCTCATCAAGCGAGCCACGAGCATAAGACTTGATAATATTCAACTGGTCCCGGAGGATAAGATCTACGAGAAGCCGAATGATTTTAAGGCTGCAGTGAACTCTCCTACAAGCAATACAATGAAGCTCGACTTCCGAGAGGAACGAGCTGCATGAGGCAATCGATGCACTTTAAGGATCAAATTCGGTCGCCGTCAACCTCCTTCAACAGACTTCAGAAAAAGGTACTTATCCCTACCCCGGCTGCTATTGATGATGCCAAAAAGGAGGAAAGTAAAAGAGGGAAGAAAAAGAGTACCGAGCTAGCAAAAGGCAAGAAACAGAGTACTGAGAAGCCTACTCCTACAAAAACCACAAAATCTACACAATCTTCTAAGGGGGAAGCTACACTGAAGTCATCTCAAACTCAGACTTAGACGGGTGAGGCCCAGGGTGTCCCAACTGCGAGCACAGCTGAGACCGGCCCAAGTGGCTCAGGATCCCGTGCTACTCATGCAACCCCGACTCCTACCGATATCATCAAGGAGGTTGCGAGTATCTTTGAACGGAAAGAGGACTCGAGATGATGAAGAAGAGGTTCCTCTACCTCCACTGTTCGGGGAAAAGGTAAGAAAGTAATGGATCTCCCGACCCCTCCAAAGAAAGAAGAAAGAGATATATTTCGCCGAGGAGGAGGCTCGAATAGCGGGCGATGAGAAGCTCGCTAGGGAGATTGCCGATGCTTGAAGCCGCCAACAAGCCAAAGTCTAAGCCTTTGCTAAAGGAAAGACAAAGGCACCAAGACGCGGTTGAAAGAAGAAAGCGCCGCTAGGTTGCCTCCCGAGAATACTCGAATCGAGGATGATGAAGATAGGGAGAGGCAACAACAAGCAAAAAGGCACTCGGCGGCAAGGTACGTCCAAAAACAAATCCGGTACCTCTGCGACTCCGAACAAGCTCCTCGAAACCTCAAGAGCAAGATGCGAAATTGAAGCAATATTCGCTCGATGGAGAGATATCTCTACCGAGGAGAGGAAGCTAGACAGGTTAGAGGCGCCGGGCGTAAGATACATTTAGCGGACCTCGAGGCACTCGAGAATCGTGCATCGAGCAAGAGGCCGGCCGAGAGTTCCTTCGAAAGTCGACATTCCTTACCGATACGTAAGGTTCGGGAAGCCAACCGATCCGAAAACACATAGATGGCCGAGATCGGACGAATGGATGCCTATTCGGTTCAATCGAGAGATGGGAATCGGTCAAGATTGAGTTTATCAAGAGAAATTATTTCGGAGATTCCGGCTCGAAATGTCTAAGGCCGATGCCTACGTCGAGTGGATGGTCATTCTTGAACCCGATCTTTACCCATATTTGTACAGAGCCGTAGCGAAGGGGTAGTAGTCGGCGTTCTCGAAGCAAGAATCATTCCTCCACCCGGAAGACAAGACGACTCGGTTCATCTCGGGTAGACCGAACAAGAAGTGAAGAATGCTTTGCGATGAACAGAGGTCTAGAACAAGATGATCCAAAGAGACTTCGCCGAATACTTGAAGCCGAGGAAGAACACGTTCGAGAATGTATGGAGTCCCACTGCCCGAAGATCAATCTCAAGGTTTCATGAATAGGATTCAAAGCTTTAAGGGTTCTCCTCCTTAGTTCTCTTCTTAGCTTAGCAAGATTTGTATTGTACTTAACCGACTATCATATATATACAATCTTTTTTTTGGCTTTGACAACTACTTATTGTCTAAATAGCCGTGTTTGCTTTATGCTTTAACACTCGAATCATCAAGTGATTACCGACACACACACACTTTGTTTATTTACCCGTCGGTTTTTGCTCGGTTAGATTTCGATAGACTAGACTTTCATAGAGTTATTATTTCTCATAGGGGGAAATTGTTGCATGGGGGAAATTGTTGTAAAGGGGGAAATTGTTCCCGCTCTGTCTCCCTCGGTAGTCTAGCACTTACCGGACAACTCCACCGATCCTTCTTGTAATTATGTAAGGAGCTCGTTCTCGAGTAAGTTAGTGTTTAGCATAGATGATAGGTTTTGGCATCATCAAATAGGGGAAATTGTTGGGTGATGATTCCATCCTCGGCCTTTGTTACTCTTAGTGGGAAATGATTCGGTCTTAGACATCGATCTTAAGCTCGGTAGCCTTGTGCTCTGTACTTGTCTCGAAGATTTGAAGATCCCAAAACCCTATCTCGATTGGTGAACCATTCCGTTGTATATGTTGTTTGTCTCGAGGTTTCGGACTCGGTAGACACTCTGCTCCGGTCAAGGCGCTCGCAGCCTTATTTGCCTCAACACCGGTGTAGAAGACTCGGTGATACTTGGACTCGGCGGGAGCAAAGATATCGAGAGAGTCGGTCGAACCGAACTCGGCAGGAGTAGTTCATCGAACTCGGAGCCGATCTTCGATAGACTTATCTCATTGTCTATCTACCGAATACAAGGTCAGACTCAGCATCGGCAGACAATCTTCTGAACTGTCAGATCTTTTTGAAATGCAATCAGCATAGTCATATACGAGGAAGAGAGAAGTCAGCTTCAATTAGCCTCGAAGTCTGTTCTGTCTCAACCACTTTATTCACCTCGACAAATGACAAGCATACACGTGTCATCCTACCTACTAAAGCTGCAAGTCAACACTTTCCGAAAAAGGAGGAAAAGGCACTGTTACCTACGTCAAAAAGAGCCGTTTGCTACCAAAAGAGAGAGAGAGAAGAAGATCGTCTCCAACGGATCTATTTCAATCTCTGCTCTATAAATAGAGGGATTATTCAAGAAGAATGGATAGAATGCACGAACCACAAAGCCAAAATCCAGAAAGCAGTCGACGAGCAAAGAACCCAAAGAACAAAGTCTTAGCAAGAACTTGAAGAACAATCTTCCAGCGAAAGACTACATTCTAGCTCATAGGGAATCAAGCTGAACCGACATATAAAGCCTCTAGTATCCAAATCGACGTTACACGAACTCAAAGCTTACCTTCAGCTGTTCGTCGATCTAGAAGCTACTCTCTCATATTCCCTATCCCTCTAACCCTAAGCTCAACTGTTCTTATCTATAGCTTAGACGAAGGAGTTCATCTTTGAACCTGATCCTTATTGTATAAGGACTCCTTCACTGTTGGAGAAAGTTTGTCAAACACTTCTAAGTTTGATCGTTGTAAACTGAGACTTGGATCAGTATAAAAACCAAGACGCGGCTTTGCCCAGTGTGCAAGCTGACTGAGACTAACTCAGGATAAATAATAGCCTCCTGATCTTTCGGGACAGGTGGACGTAGGATTTGAGCGATATCCGAACCACTTTAAAAATTTGTGTCGTTTACTTACTTGTTGCATTGATTTTACTATTCATACCGAACATCATTTCTTAAAATCAATCAACCGTCTCTAAAGATACCGAACCGAATATCTGCGAACCGAGACTTTCATAAAACGTTTTCACCACTCAACCGATTTGGGCCTACACACATTTCCGCACGCCGAACTCTTACGTCAGATACTGAATTTCGACTCGGTCGGCTAGCGTGTCTCGGTAGAGTCGGACTCTTTGCCGCACACGATTCGTAACAGTGTTTGGTCTGGTTGAATCTTTGGTCCGACACCATCCCGAATAGGGACTGTTCGTGTTCGAAGTTGAGAAATCGAATCAGGTGTATTCACCCCCCCCCCCCTCTACACCTGACCGTACACTCGGGACCAACATGAATGTAATACAAAAAACATAGATCATGAACATTGAAGTGCTACAACATTTTAAAGCTGCATCTTTTCTTGCAATAAGCCACACAGGCCCCACTTCAATAGATACTAGTTTTATGCTAATGTTTGACTCTGCAATTTGATGAATGAACAACATATCAAGTACCTGCTGCCAGGTTTGAATGGCCGATCCCCTATTATCTATGCGGCCAACTAAGGCATCTCTTAGTATGGGAGGGAAATGGTGAAGGGTCTTCTCTGACCATGCATGTTGACTGGTGGCAAGTATTTGTTCCAAAATCGTTTGCAGGTATAGCAAGTGTTCAACTTCTGCAATCCCATGAGTTTTAACAATGATAGCAAGATTAGTTATTGTTAATCGATTTATAGTTTCCGTAAACTCTGTTGGACCCTAAGAGAGCGCATTGACAAGAGAAGAGTAAGTCCAAGCTTGTTTGCCAAGGCATACTATAAAAGTATAATAAAATTTAATATTCTTTGATGCACAATATATTTTTCGAGGATGAATTAGTTGGTCGCCTTTGATTTATGAAGTTTTGATGGAAGAATGATACACATGCATGGATTCGTTCAAAGTAATTGAGAGAAACACAAGTAGGAAATATTATTATGAATAGTACAGAATACAACACTCCTAGTACAACGAAAAGAAGATTCACAAACAAACACCTTTCCCAAATCCTAATTGGAAGGAATTCCAATTCCTACGAAACCGAAAGATTTCGTCCCATGTTCCTTCTTAATTTTTCCCCCCTTCTCTCCCCCAGCCTTTTGCCATTTTATTCCCTTTTCCCCAACTATTACACGTCCACCCCAAAACTATAAAATTAACTTCCACTAGATAAACATTACATTCATAACACATGCAACCGCCACAATACATGCAACCTCCATGCAACTGCCACACACTTCTCGTACAACCGCCCATGCAATACAACCGCCCATGCAGCCATACATTACTTCTCATGCAAGACACGCGCCACCTCCCCTGCCACGTCGAACATAGAAACGTTTGAAACGCCCATCGGTTGGTGTTGCCGTTGTCGCTCCCTCCGACTCATCCGTACAGTCCCTATCAACTCCCACCCCCTCAAAATTGGCCTTGTCCTCAAGGTTAAAATCAGGAAATTGACGTTTAAATTCATCGAAATCGACCCATGATGACTCCGCCTCATGTCGGTTCTTCCAACGAACTAGGAGTTCTCGACTATTGACGGACGGCGTTGAACGAATGCGTGTTTGTAAAATTTCAGCGGGGTCAAATATATCTCCCGACTCGAACTCTAACGAGCTCGGTAAAACGAATTCAACCGTATGATTTCCAACCACCTTTTTCAACTGACTTACATGAAATACCGGATGTATCCGACTCCCTTCCGGTAGACGAAGTTCGTAGGCTACGAGTCCGATCCGCTTAATGATCTCAAACGGACCATAGAATTAGGCCGTGAGCTTGGAGTAAACCTGGGATCTAGCTGAATGTTGTCGATAGGGGCGTAGCTTGAGAAACACGAGATCTCCCACCGTGAATTCCACCTCCCGCCGATGCTTGTTAGCTTGGAAACGCATGCAAGTTTGGGCATGATCCAAATTTTGTCTTAATTGTTTCAGCACCTCATCCCTTGATAATAAAACCTCTGTAACAGCCGCTACCCTACACTCTTCCGGTAAGTGCCGTATCAAAGTTGGCGGGGGACGTCCATAAACGATTTGAAAAGGGGTAGATCGAGCCGCTGTTTGGAACGCCATATTATACCAATATTCCGCCCATGACAACCAACCCGCCCATTTACGCGGGTGATCCGAGGTAAAGCATCGCAAATAAGTCTCCAACACGCGATTCAGAACTTCAATCTGGCCATCCGTTTCCGGATGATAAGCTGTACTAAATTTTAATTTAGTACCTTGCGACTTGAACAATTCCTTCCAAAACATACTCATGAACAACGGATCACGATCGCTTACGATAGAACTAGGGATCCCATGCAGCTTGACGACGTAATCGATGAATTGTGAGGCCACGCGATGTGCGGTGACCGATGATCGAAGAGGAATGAAGTGAGCATATTTTGAGAGACGGTCCACAACCACTAAAATACACGAGTACCCCATCGATTTCGGAAGGCCGGTGATGAAATCTAGATTAATGTCCTCCCATATTCGAGTCGGAATCGGCAAAGGCTGTAGTAATCCAGCGGAAGATTGCGCCTCATATTTCACCCGTTGACACGTCATGCAACTTGCGACATGATCGCGTACCGTTGCAAACATGCCCTTCCAATATACACTTGAAGCAATTCTCCGATACGTCCGTAGAACTCCCGCATGACCGCCAGACGGAGTGTTATGAAATTCCTGAAGCAAAATCGGGATCCAACGCGAAGTAGGAGTGAGTACCAATCGCCCTTTATAAAATAGCCGGCCATTTACTAGTGAATAATGTGGCTGCGTGTTCGGTTGTAATTCTACGGCTTTTGCAATGTCTTGCAACAAAGAGTCGGACTGTTGCTCTCGTAAGATATCCGGCAAATCTTCCCAAATTGGCTTACTTAAAGCCCAGAACGAGCCCTCTCGAATTGTTGAATCTTCGTATTGCCGTGACAAAGCATCAGCAGCTCTATTTGTGACTCCCGACTTGAATTCCACCGTGAAATCATAACCAAGTAATTTCGCCACCCAAACTTGTTGTGCCGGCGTGGCCACTCGCTGACTCAGCAGATGCTTGAGACTGTGGTGATCGGTCTGAACCACAAATTTTCGACCAATTAGATAAGGCCTCCAGTGTTGAATTGCGAGAACCATACTCATTAATTCCTTCTCGTACGTGGAAGTGGTAGTATGACCTGCCCGAAAACCCTTGCTAAAAAATGCGATTGGGTGTTTGTCTTGTATTAAAACCGCGCCGACCCCGGAATTTGACGCGTCGCACTCAATGACGAAGGGTTTGGCAAAATCAGGGAGCACAAGTACCGGCGCTGTGATGATAGCGTTCTTCAAGTTCTGAAACGCTTTCTCGGCCTCCTCATTCCATCGAAATTTCCCTTCCGTCGCCTCTTTTTGCAACATGGCCGTTAACGGCTTAGCTTTTATCCCATAACATTGGATAAATCTTCTATAATAACCCGTCAAACCCAAAAATCCCCGTACTGTTTTTAATGACGAAGGAGTTGGCCATTCGGTGATAGCTTGCACTTTCGCCGGATCCATCGCTACTCCCTTGGACGAAATCACGTGACCGAGATAATCCACTTGTGTTGCCCCAAAAATGCACTTTTTTCGATTTGCGAAAAACGCATGTTGCCGCAATAGATCCATAACTATGCGCAAATGTACGAGATGATCTTCCCACGATGAACTATAAATCAAAATATAGTCAAAGAAAACCAACACTCCCTTGCGCAAATACGGACGAAATAGGTCGTTCATGGCCGATTGGAAAGTCGCCGGCGCGTTTGTTAGACCAAAGGGCATAACCAGGAACTCATAGTGCCCATTGTGAGTTCGGAATGTTGTTTTTGGGATGTCCGCTTCCGTCATACGAATCTGATGATAGCCGGCACGCAAATCAATTTTAGAGAATACCATTGCCCCGACCAACTCGTCCAAAAGCTCTTGTATAATCGGAATAGGGTATTTGTCGGGAATAGTAACCTTGTTTAATTCCCGGTAATCTACACAAAACCTCCAACTTCCGTCTTTCTTTTTGACTAGTAAAACCGGGCTCGAAAATGGACTGTAACTCGACCGCACTATACCCGCTGCCAACATGTCTGCCACCAACCGCTCCATCTCATCCTTTTGTAAATGATTATATCGATACGGTCGAACCGAAATTGCCCGTACTTCCTGCTTCAACGGGATTGTGTGTTCCGTACCTCGGGCAGGAGGTAAGCCTTTGGGCTCTTCAAACACCTCTGAAAAAGATTGGAGGAGTGACTCGGTTTCTTCCTTTGCTCGAACGGACTCCAACTACCCTTTTAACCCCCAACTCGTCGCCTCATCACAAACCCACACCGCCATTTCAATTTCATCACACTTCCGCAGCTCTTTAAGAGTTGCTTGCGCCCTCAAACGCGAGCCGTCCCCTCTTAAGCTCACTAGCCTGCCATCAAGTACAAATTTAATATATAGATGCTCATAATTGACACGTAACTCACCCAGCGTTCGGAGCCAAGCTATTCCAAGTATCACGTCCACTCCACTCAATGGAAACACGTGACAATCGACCGTGATTGTTCCCGGAATGAAATCGATTTTTACTCCTACACATGATCCTTCCGATGCAACTCGATGTCCATCCCCAAAACGCACCGGAAATATTTTCGATACATCCACATTCAATCCCAATTCTCGCACCAACGTTTCGATAAAAAGTTTGTGTGACGCTCCACTGTCTACGAGGATCGTTACTTCTCTACCTTTGATCACGCCACTAAGACGCAACGTATCCGTCCCGGACAATCCGAACGCGGACATTGCATCCAACACTACCCCCTTTGCCTTCGCCGCCGTCCCTTCCTCCTCCGGTGTGGAAACCTCATATTCCCCATTTTCCGATAAAACCACTTCCTCCAATTAAATATGTTCCGCGTCATCATCATCCACCAATAAAACCCGCAAATTCTTTAACGCACATACGTGATTAGTAGGGTGGTAAGGAAGCTTACATTTGTAGCATAACCCCTTTCTCCGTAATTCTTCTCTCTCATTGTCCGTCATTCTCCGAAACGGGGTACGAGCCACCCCCGATCGGTGACCATGCTGCGGCTCCAGTGGAGGAGCCGGAAGTGCCAAAGTTGCTGGAGAAGGCATCGGCCGTGGGTATTGTAGGGACGCCTTGCGGTTTTGCCACTGTTCCCGTTGATTGCCCGTCGATCGGGTGCTATTTCTCAAAGTGATTTCGGCCTTACGTGCGAGTTTGATGGCAGTTGAGAAGTCCGTCGGCTCCACGAACTAGACCTGGTCTCATATCGGTTCCTTCAGCCCCATAATGAATAAACTGAGAATATTCTCCCTCGGTACCGCCTTCACTTGATTAGCGAGATGCGTAAACTGATCAAGATATTCCGAAACGCTGCCCTCTTACTTTAACGCTGCCAATTTAGCAAAAGCACTACCTTCACATCCTTCATCGAATCGCTCCGCTAATGCTCTCGAAAATGCTGGCCACGTGTATTCAGGAACATCCTCTGTGAACCATCCATACCAATTTAAAGCCGGTCCCTCCATAGCGACTCCAAGTAACTGTCGTCTTTGGGCTACGGAACTCCCATATAATTCAAAATGGTGGTTTACCCGAGATATCCACCCTAATGGATCATCTCCATTGAAAACCGGTAATGGAGGCGGCAAAGTCTGCCCCACCTCGTGACCGTCCACTTTTCTATTGTCCTGCGCCAAAAGTGTATCTAACTGCGCTTGAATCTGCGCCAAAGCTGTAGTTGCTTGCGCTGATGTGGTTGATAACGATTCAAGTTTCCCTTCTAACGCCGAGACTCGACCTTCCATCGTGATCGAATTCTGCTTACTGGTTCTCGTATCCACCATGCACTCCGGGATCCGGTAGGTCGGACCAAATTGATACACAATATATTTTTCGAGGATGAATTAGTTGGTCGCCTTTGATTTACGAAGTTTTGATGGAAGAATGATACACATGCATGGACTCGTTCAAAGTAATTGAGAGAAACACAAGTAGGAAATATTATTATGAATAGTACATAATACAACACTCCTAGTACAGAATACCAATTGTTGGAATACAAGCAAGAGCCCTAACTTCCCTCAAAACTCAGGTTATGAGGGAAGGATTGACTCCCACTTATATACCCTCCACACTTTGCGTGTGGAACCGATGTGGGATGTAAGTCCACATCACAACAATACATCCCCCTTTCGAACCGGACGACCACGGACGGCACACACCGGATGGTTCCGATCCCCGGGACAAGCCAGAGACCTTACCTGATGGTTCCAATCCCCTCCGCGGGGCCCACCAGATAGCCTCCTTCTTGGCCCTCCACGGGGCCCACCCGACGGCCCGCTTCCCCCGCAGCCTCCGGATCCGGTAGGTCGGACCAATTGTTGGAATACAAGCAAGAGCCCTAACTTCCCTCAAAACCCAGGTTATGAGGGAAGGATTGACTCCCACTTATATACCCTCCACACTTTGCGTATGGAACCGATGTGGGATGTAAGTCCACATCACAACATTCTTCCACCTTTCCATCCCTCTTCACAGAGAAAAATTCCCTCATTGATAATATAAGATTCATGCATAAATTCTCAGCCAGCCTAAAAGCACGATGATCACCACGTTTTCCCTTCAGTGTGGCAATAATTTTTGCGACATCTTGAATTAGGCTTTTGTTATTCCCTTCGTACCTACAAAAAGCATAAAAGTAAGAGCCTCTCACCGTTTCCTTTGACTGCATGCCGAACAACTCGCGGCTTTAGTAAGAACATAAAATACTCAATAAACATAAGGACCAACGAAAAGTTCATTACCTGTAGAGAGAAAGTAACCGACACTTCAGAATTTCAAAGATCAAAATAGAAGCGGCAGGTTTGTTCAATGGGTTTTGATTTCTTGGAGACAGTAGCTGCAATTGAGTTTAAAGACGAAGCTAGTAAGTTTGTATACTAAGAGAAATTCCAATTTAAAAATATATAACTATTTCTTTATGATATAATGGTTATTGTTTTCCTTGCTGAGAACCTCACTACATTAAACCTCTAGCTATATATGGGCAGTCACACAATAGTATAATGATCTCAAAGAAATTAAGTTTAAAGTAAAAACTAGCATCTACATCTATATTGAAAAAGCACCCGTAAATGGAACTTGGATTTATACAATACATATATCATAAACAGAGTGCGGGGTATTACCGACATGAGTGAACGGAATAATGCATGAGGTGCAATGAGCAATACTCGGACATAAGTTTCAACCATTGCAATGCTAGGAACAACCTGTTACAGTATACAACATAGCCGAACTTAATGCCTGATAGCCTTTAAATGTTATATGCATCGATTAATTGTATGCATCACTGTGAGGAAATGATATAAACCAAAGGAAGATAATCAATTTATCATGAAAGTTGGAGTCGCACACTTGCACAAGAGTAGACTACTTGTTGATAGTGTAGAACCCACCAAACACTTATTTCCAATGGATATTCATATCCCAATCATAAAGATTCCTATATTGACCTGTCCACTTAAATATGCTTACGAGTGAAAACTAACATGGACACTATTTTACCTGTCCAGAAAAAATAGACTCTTCCATCTGATATGCAAGTTTCAGACATAAATTTATTGAAAACCCAGATAACAAGGATATCGGCACAGGGCTGACTTCTTGCATCACCATCAACCTCTCGTTTGGTTGCAGATTTGGTCCTGGTATCTCGGTAACTCCAGCTGAGGTTAACCAATTCATGACTGTTTCACAAGCAGGCTGCGCCATGGTGTATGATACAACCCAAAACATTCCGGTTGACCTTTCATCCAAATTCATATAGTCCATGATGCGGTCACCTGAAAGCCAATTCATGTTTGAGCAGCAAGGTACAATTAAATAATTTGATTTGAGAAAAGGCCTCTGATTGTGGGAGATGAGATTTATAGGATGTGTATATTCGAGCAGTAGAAATTGTATTTATATAAAATCAGAAAAATCTACAAGCACGTAGTTGTAAAATATCTCCCACAAAGAAATAAAGAATGACAAGGAAAAAAGAGAAAACAAAATATAAACACCTATAGTCCTCATGTTGAGTTTATCACAAGCATAGCACATGGAACTTTCGTAAATTTCATGTCAAAATTTTAGATCTGCCACCAAAACTCCTTGGTAACTCAGCATAAAATTATCATATCAAAGAGATCTAAATCCATGAACAAAAAAACATTGATACCTACGAACCAATACTCGTTTCTGATTGATACTTCCAGAAAAACGATTCAAAAACTACGAATCGAACTTGGCCACTGATACTTACGTATCGGTCAAAGATTCCCAACTCAAATGCTTGCGATTCAAGTACGTTCCGGGAGAAAGAATATTTTATTGTCATTAAATCAACATAATCTTCCAATCTTTATTGATAAGGACTGGACTTAATATATATATATATCTCTTACAAATTTTATATCACCTTTTCTGTAACTGAGTTATGGTGTATATAAGTAGGTATATTGGTTAGTGCATAAAGCTTTAACAATTGTTACTTTTAGGGTTTTCCAATAAATTAGGTGGGTGGTATAGTGAGTAAAACTTTAATTCCTAATTACTTTTGGCTTGGCTAATGGCTGATGGGTCCGGATCGGTCCGCATCGATTCTTAGGTTTCTCAATACCATGGAAAAACGTACCAGTTCCCAAATTAGAATTTTAAAACATTCATCTACATGCACATGCTTTTAACAATTGTTCATTTGGCATAATATTTAGAAATGAATAATAGCTAGATTTAGCTTTTGTTAAAAAGTAAGGGAGAGATGAAAAGGATAAAATGCATGCACATACAACTTTTCTAGTGACAAGGAAAATTACAAAGTTGAGTGTGGATTAACTACAATATTACAAAGGAATGGATTAGCGGGATTTAGTTTATACTAATAAGGGAGAGTGATCAAAGATAAAAGGTGTTGATGAGATGTGATTCAGTAGTTGATTTGATTGATCTCAAAACCCTATATTGATTGGTGAACCATTTTCTTGTAAAAGTTTAACACCTTTGTCTCTGAGTGTTTCAGACTCAGTAGACTAGCATTCAGCATGGTTCCGACTCAGAAGTTATGTCTGCTGTGTTCGAGTAGACTATCCGCCGCAGCACCATGGAGTGAAGATTCAATAGTGTTGGACTCTGCGGGAGCAAGATATGCGAAAGGTGTTCGGGAGTCGGTAGGGTCCGGACTCGGCGGGAGCGGTTTGCGAACTCGCAGTCGACCTTCAGTAGAGTTGAACTCAGCAGGAGTATACTACTAATCTATAGGTCAGACTCAGCAACGGCCTGTCAGTTTTCATAACTGACAGAGGACTTCAATGTCATTTCAGTAGAATGGTCCGAGATCGTACAACTAAGAGAAGTCAGCTTCAGTATCTACCTTGAAGTCTGCAAGTGTCTCAACCATTCTCCGTACCTCGACCAATGACAAGCAGCCGGCTGTTAAAGTAACTGGTAAAAGCTGCAAGTCAACCACTTTACTCAAAAAGATAGTTGACTTTGCGAAATTTCAAAAGAGTCGTTAGCTACCCAAATAGAGTGACACGTGGACAGCTTCGTCTCAAACGGATCTATCCATGGCTCACGTATATAAATAGAGGGAAAATCAAATTGTTGAGTATAAGAACATACGAGAACACGAACAAGAACAGAGCATCAAGCAAACAAGAACACAAGCTATACACGACGAATTGTAGAGATATATCTTAGCGTGAAAAGCTACAATCTGCTCTAAGGGAACTCAAGCTTACATAGAACTCAAGTCTCTAGCATCCAAGTGAAGAACATGAACCCAGAGAGATTATTCATCATTGTTCTTCACTCTAGACGCCATTCTTGTTCCCTTTCCCTCTAACCTAAGATCAACTGTATCCATCTATAGATTAGACTGAAGGAGTTCAATTTATTGAACTGTTCTTAGAGTTAAGAACTCCTTCATCGTTGGAGAAACATTCAAACATAATTTTGTTTGACCCTGTAAACTCAGACTTGCTCAGTATAATCACAAGACGGTGTTTGTCCAGTGAACAAACTGATTGAAACTAACTCAGTATAATAAAATAGTCTCCTGCCTTTGTTCAGGACAGTGGACGTAGGATCTTGCGTATCCGAACCAGTTTAAAAATTTGTGTTCTTAACTGTTGCATTGATTTTACTGTTCATACTGAAAATCCTTTAAGAAAATCATTCAACTGAGTTTCAATAACAAAGCTTAACAGACTGCACTAATCTACTGAAACAATTTTCATAAACAAACGTTTTCAACCAAACTGAATTGGGCCTACACTTTTCTGAATTCTGACATCAGTCAGCTAGCAGAGCTCAGCACCTTCAATCACTCTGTCCACGCGATCTAGAACAGCTTGTCTGGTCTACTGAATTCGTTCAGTAGATAATCTCCGTTATCGGACTGTTCGCGTTCAAGTTTGAGAAAAAGTTTTCAGGTGTATTTACCCTCCCTACACCTGAACGTTTGACTCGGGACCAACAGGTGTGCAATAAAAAAAATAGTCTCAAAGTGAAAATGAAACTAGGCTGAAAAAGGTATTAACTTCAATTTTATTAAATATTTTGGTTCTCGATAATTGCATGTACTCCACACATCATGAATATTGATTAACAGTGAATAGAAACGAACAAAATTTGTATAGTCTATAGTCAAAGTGCATACCTAAGAAGAACAAAAAACTATAATTATCTCTTCTTATGTTGAAAGCATCAGTTGTGTTTCTATGGAATTGTTACCCTAGAGTAACTCTCTAACTAGGATAGTCTGTGTTGCCTAGGCAAAATTTAAATTAAATTGATATTAGGTCATTAAATCCTTAGAAGCACTTAACTAAGAATCTAAGATAACAAGCTTGCTTCTCATATTATAGTAAGTACCTTTGCTGGCTTGCCTCCACCATTCATCAATTTGTTTTCCTTTCTTAAGCTGCTCGTTATTCAAATATTCTCTTGTTGATGTATTTAATGACCAAATACTCAAATTCTGACAACTGCTAATGAAGTCCAGTAAGATACTTTGAGGGTTATTAGGGTCAGAACTTCTGTCTTCTTTATGGAATGAAAGAATTTTTCTGGTTGTCTCCACCTGTCCAGCAGATTCTAATAAATGAGTCGATCAGAATATTCATTGGCTGATTAGCAGATGAACAGCTATCTTGACAATTAAGATAAGACCTTACTTTATAAGAAAACACAAATCAGATGGCAAATGCTTAAGCTTAAAACCATATCTCAAAACTTACAACATTGCAAAACATGATGGGATAATGTCATGGCATAGTAACATGAGAGACTACCTTTCTTGAGTCTGAATTTAGAGCATTCATTACAAGCTCAATGCGGATAATGTGTGCAAGCAGCCATGTAACATGGTTGGTCCTAAGGATATGCTGATCACCATCTTGAAGTTGACAAACTAGTTTGTCAACAAAATCAATGCATCCATGTTTCATGAGGAAAAAGAATAAATCGGAAAAGATAAGCCACTCCTGCCAACAATTTGTCTCTGCAAGTTAACGATACAGGAAATAATAAATTGGAACATTTGATAAAAAGCAAATAGTAACATCCGAGGATGGCAAAGTTGTTAAATTTCCATACTTCCATTAAAGCGACTAAAGCAATTTTAAGAGAGATCATAAACACAGCAAAACATGGCAAGACTTACATTATGCATACGAAATAATAAAAAAATGACAAGCAACATTGGTTTACTTTCTAATGGTCTCAAGTTCAAGTTGGTTCTACATTGCACATCCTCATACAAAGGCCATCACATAATTATCAACTCTGGAAAAACGCCTCTGAGGCTTAAGCCGTATGAGGCTACGCTCAGATCTTACACCTATTTCTAAGTTTAAGCTTTCGAAAATGATTATAACATGTAAAATTAGAATATTTGCAATTATTACATACTTATAAACTCGCACAACATATCCCATCCAGCGGAGCATAAAGAGATATAAGTCTAAGTCAGTAGCCAGTAGGGCTAAGTTCAATTATTTTCCTTACTTCATACATGTCCAACTTCCAAGGAATTTCTGTTTTGTGTATTTTTACATCAAATTTTAATTAGATTGCTAGGAAAATATATTTATTTTAATTTATCCATGAGTCTTGAGGCTTACGCCTTGTGGTACCCAAGAAAACACACTGGTTCCCGAAGAAGATTTCTAAAATATTGGGCACCTATTGTGTTCGTCTAGGTCTGTTAATTTCTTAGCTGCAAACATATTACCAGGCCAGGAAGTCACTGTGATGTTTTTAGTGGGTCAAATACCTTTACAAGAGAAGATTCTCAAAAGGAGATACAATGATCAAGGCAAAACAGTCAGATCCGACAAGCTCTTTCACAATCTTTTTTTATATTATCATAAGTTCACCAATAAAATTCTCCAAATACAGGAGAACACAATCAATTTGGGGATAGGAAGTAAAAATATTCATAAAAACTAAAACCTCAAGTATTAAGAGAATTGGACAAAATTAAAACTTGCCTGCATTTGTCAACTTCAGCAATTCCACAATCCTATCGATTGTTGCCTCGCTTATCATTTCGGAAGTAAAAACAGCACCTGGTGTAGGTCCTTGTGCATTAACCCTGTGACAGGGTGCTACAAGCAGCACACGTCTCCACCAGTCAGGGGATGGAGTGTTGCGAAAAGCATGTCTGAGACATCGCATAGCTCTCTCCCAGTCAAGACTTTTTCTCTGAATGGATGCTGCAAGTTCCTATACAGATAACACAAAAGTTCCATATCAAGTGTGTTATTGATATTATCATCTCCGTGGCAGCTGAATCTCATTTTGCCACAGGATAACTATCAGGCTACCATAATTACCCGCAGACTAAAAACAGTATGAATCCATCTACACAAATTATGAAATAGATTTGGGTACAAGGAAAGCACAATTTTTATGTTTTTCAGCCCACTCTTGACTCTTGGACCAATGTACTTTTGGTTTCATTTTGTAAATATACTCAGTTTTGCGTTCCCTAAATTTGACACTAGTGCAAATATAAATCATTTCCAAACTAAAGATACAGTATAAGTCCTAGAAATTAACAGAAAATGGCTTACCTCACCATGTAAAGGTTCTCCAAGTACACTTGGATATGTAATTGGTGAAAATCTCATGTGTATCGCTGTCTCACCAGATATATTGGTAGTTGCCTGAGGTAAAAGCCGAGGGGTTCCAAATGTAGGACAGTGCAGATGTTGATCTAACATTTGCATGTGTGTTGCCATCATATCTCTCCTCCTGTGAATTTCCAAAATAAGGGTGAATAGTGCCTCGTCATCCGGTATGTTCTCTATAAATTGCAGGCCGCTACGTATCAGCTCATAAAATGGTACACGGCATTTATGATCATCAACTAACAGCCAAATCACATCTAAACAATTATGCAGCCATTCGATTAGGGCCTTGTCAGGCTTCCAGAACTGAGAACTATCAAATTCATCAACCCCTTGCTGTTCTTTATCCCAATTGACAAGCCAATTCAACATGTGGCTAAAGATATCAAAACGTGTGACTGGCATTAGATTAGACTCGAGGCCAATCAAAATTATCTTGCAGGAAAGTTGACGTAAACTGCTTATAGCATTTTCCCTCACAGAGATACTGGCCCTCGCTGACAGTTGACCAGTGCAAATGACATCGTTTGACTTCATAGGAGACAATGTGGCACAAGATAATGGCTCAGCCGCTGATTGTGCTGGGGATCCCATACCATGAATTGAAGGCAAAGGAGATGCAGGATTCGATGACTGAAAATTAGTGGGATTAGGAAGATTTGAAGGTGGTGGGACTCCTGACTGTGATGAAGTTGCAGAAGTGACAGTAGCCATAGCATGAGTACCCTGACCAACAGGGGTCTCTGCAGAAGAAACTGAAGAAAGAAGAGATGGCAAGAATGCATCCCAGTTTATGTATCCTATATTACACAAACTACGCAAAGCAAAGAGCAGAAACTCTGCTCTGGGTGCATGACTACAGCATTGGATAACAAGAGATATTAGGAAGGATTCCGTTACAGCACGTAGTTGTTCCTGCTCCTGGCAAAAGAGGTATTGGAGAAAAAAAGAAAATGTTATAGCAACAAACACAGAAAAAGAATATTGAACTGAAGTTCACAACAGTTATCTAAAATCTTACAGGAAATTGATTCTGTATGTGCTCAAAATCAAAGAGGAACTGTTCATTAGGGGGAGGAAGCTCTCTGTTAATGGCAGTAACCCGCTTCTTGTCTTGTTCCTGAAATTTACGTTAACAATTAAATGATGAGAAGTATTCATGGTAACCCAAAAATTTAAGGGACAGTAATGAATATACAAAGGTTTCCAGCTCAATTTCAAATCACTGAAATTCTGTATAGTAAGAAAATGTAAAAGACATGCAGCCCCTTAAGCTAGGCATGCAATATATTTTGTTCCATTGAGCGATTGGCAAGGAATACCTACTTTCGATATGTTTTTTTGCATTAGCCAATTCAAAACAATAAAATAATTTACTAAACTATAGTAGTTCTGCATCTTAAAGCACCTACAGGTAATATCTGTTACTGATGGTTATAAATGTAAGAGTATATAACTATGTTACTGATTGAAGATTCCATGGGCTTAAAGTCTACAAAATGAGTCTAAAACCAGCTTATAGTAAATTTAATTTATGATTGACAAGTGAAGTATTCAGTAGAAGGCCCTCGATTGTTCATTTTCATCTCTTAATTGTATTAGGCGCACTCGTTCTTTTCAATAGCCTATACGTCAATAGGTTCATAGGCTCATAGCATCGCTTTCAGGAGCATTATCCATATTAACGAAGAAACATAAAGGGTTAAATTAGGAGATCGTTGTTAAAAGAAGAAGAGAACAAGGCAAAATTCGGGGAACAACACATTTAGGAGCCATCACAAAGATTAGAAATTAATCGTAAATAAATTCAGCCATAACTCACGGGGGCTCTCTGACTGAATCATCTGACTTCTGCGCCGAACTCCTCTGTAAACACAAATAACAAAATCAGAACAGAGAGGGCTTCATTAGTAATGAAGATTACAGTTTTACGCACGCCTAAGTAGAGATTGAAGAGGTCGAGAATGGCGGGCCTCGCGGGGTGGAAGTGGTGGGCACGGGAGGATGAGGATGAAGAAGGTCGTTGTTGCTGCGGCGGCGGTGTGTTGGTGAGTTGTTCCATCTCTGCCGACGGCTGCGACGGTAGTCCCGGAGTTGGAGTCCGCTGCATCATTCTGGAAACATCCAATACTACAGAAATTACTCTGCTCTGCTGAGGTTTTAAGCTAGAAACGCAGAATAATCAGCGGGACTGAGGTTTTAAGCTAGAAACCAGGGCTGAGCCAGAAATTCGTAGTGGGGTGGGCTCATGAGCGGACCAGGATTTATAGATGAGGATCGAGATTTAGTGGGGTCCGCCCTCGAAAAAAATTTTAGAGAAAAGAGAAAGAAGAGATTGGACTAGGTAATTTTGAGTTAGGCTCCGTATTCACCCACCCGGGGGTTGGGCAATTGGGCTCATTTTAGGAATTTCAATTTTTAAATTAGATAATATAATGAGAGGCTAGGTAATTTTGAGTTAGGCTCAGAGTAGCAGATTAATATAATAGGGCATATTATAAATTTGGTTGGGACTCAGGTGGGCTGGAGTGAAATAAATTTAGCTATATCAAATTTGGGCATGTTCATAAATAAGCTCTGGGGCTGACTTGTACTGGGCTTGAGCCCAGGTGAGCTACCCCCTCCCTCCGCCCATGCTAGAAACACAGAATAATCAGCGGGACTGAGGAGGTGAGGGGTGTTTGGAGTTGATAAGTGCTGAAAGCAGCGTATTTGAAAATCAGTTAGTGTTTGGAAATAAGTGTTGAAAGCTGCTGAAAGTGGGGAAAATAGCGTTTGGGAATACTGTTGATAGAAGTAGCTTATTGTTATTTTTTAAAAGAAATGTCTGTTTTGCCCTTAGTATTACTAATTACTCCCACCGTCCCGCTATTACTGTCCTACTTGCCTAATCGGGCTGTCCCGCTATTACTGTCCTCTTTCCTAAAATAGTAAAAAATACTTTTAAACATAAAATGAAGTAACTCAACCCCCACATTCTTATATTCTCTCTCTTCAAAAATCTATCTCTCACTCGATTATGTTCCGCTCCGAACTCGGAAAATTATGATTTTTATCTTTTTGAAAACTTTAGATTATTTCTTCAAATACAATATAAAAAAAAATATAAAAAATAAAAATCGATTGTCTTTTACTAGCCTTGCAAAAATTTGGATAATTCTCATTTCTTTCCACCAACCACTCCTCGAAAACTGTGTCATTTTCTTTATACAATTAAAACTCATAAAATACACACTAAACTAAAAATTATTAATCTCCATGCCGAAGTCAACTGGGACAGAATTAGCGGGACGGAGGGAGTATTATTTATAATAAATAATAAAATTCAGAAATAATTGTTATTCAATATTTATTTTTTGCTTACAATTTCAATCTAATACTGTAAAATACTAAATTAATCTAAATATTATATATATTATAAAATTATATCGTAATAAGTATAGTATAAAATTATATGTTAAATACTATTTATTTGTATAAATTCATCATACAAACAAAATACATAAAAATTCTTCCATAAATTTTATGAAGAATTGAGAGAGAGAAGAGAAGAGACGGGGCGGATGTGATAAAATGTATTCTCACAAAGTATTAGGGTTAGGGATAGTTCTGTAATTAGTTAAAATTATTATGGGTAGTTTGGTCCGAAAAAAGCATAAGCTATAAGCTAAAAGCTAGAAGTTGGGGTGGAGCAGCTTCAACTGATTCTCTATTTTCGACCCAATTTTAGAGAATCTCAGCTTTAAGTTAGGAGTTCCAAACACCCCCACACCAACTTAAAGCTGAAGCAACTTACAAAAAGCTGTCCACTGACTCTCAACTCTTTGATTCGGCTAAACGCCTAACATATACACGTTCAATTTTGAAAGTTCTGTCTGCTGCATATATTGAAGAAATTGGGGCACCCAAAATGTTTCTCAAAATTATTTTATTTATTTGTTCACATAATAATACCACTTGAAGATAAAATGACTAGTTATTATTATTATTATTAAAACATATACCATTAAATATAAAAATATATTGAAATAGTGTGTGGTGATGTGGCAAGTTTTTTAAAAATATTTGATGTGATCCTATTTTAGTAATGCTCTTCATTAAATGCGAATGTTATTGGTCGTTTCTTGGAAAGAGAAAGTTTCGTTTATTTATTTACTCTTCTTGAAAAGCCTCTCGATCTCTCTCTCATGTAACTTGTGGATTTATTGCTCCTTACTCTTTTAATAGGTCACAACTATTGTGCCTCTCATTGGTTACTTTGTAGCTATTCGTTCAGTCTTTAATTGAGAAAAAATCGAAATTGGTCTTTTAATGTGGCTACTGTCCGATTTTGATCATTTATTGTGGCGCCGTCCGATTTTGATCATCTAACTTTCATACTTGTCCAATTTTAGTCTTCCATCGGAGAGTAATACACAAGCTCTTAATTCCGATCACATAATTCACGTGCCCCCATTATATTATTATTATTATTAATTTTATTCTAATAATTTAAATATTCTATCAATTTCTTCATATTAAAATATGAAATGAACAAAAAAGAACCATTCAACCTCTCATCCCCAATTATAAAGCTCTCATCCCCAATGCTCCAAAACATAAACCCTAACTCTCTCATCTCCAATTTACTCGTTTAATTTTGATCAACGACTCCCACACCCATCGTTCCAACTCTTGCTCCGAATAAGCTGCTATTTCTTCCCCATTTTTATCCCCAATTTTGATCTACGATTTTCTTGAAGCCGTCTGCAACTGGTCGCTCCGGTGCTGTTGGATTTCAAATTTGAGTTTCCTTTTGATTTCGCTCCGTCTTCAACTTGGATTTTCGAATTGGAAGATATTTTCTTGAAGCCGTCTTCAAAAGCGGATCACGTCTACTTCACTTGCTTTACGACCCCAAATTGTTGCAGCCAATTTCTACTCTCTAAAAACCAATTAGAGGACCTAAAGGTATTCCCAAAACTCACTTGATTCCATATGGTTGACTAAATGTTGTAGAAGCTATGAAATTGATTGTTGTGATGTGTAGGTTCTCTGATTTAGTAGCTTAAGAACATTTTCTTAGTGTTAGTATGAGAAATAGTTTAGAAAAGAAAGAGGTGTGAATCATGTTTAAGTTTTGATCTTTTAAAGAAAATAAAGATTCTTCTTTGATTCTTGCTAGTAAAAGTTAGAATCTGAGGCCATATATGACCATATAATGAAATACATACAAGAAAACTCCAAACACACTAAATGCTTGATAAAATGTCAAACTCGTGTTAAAAGGTTGAATTGAACTCCAGACTACACTTCCATTACCTTCCTGGTATATTCAGGTTCTTTGTGTGCTAAATCTTTGTTGGGTTATGAGTCAGTAGATGATACTCAGCAGATCATTGGGTTAAAATAATATTGGGGGAAATCGTAGTAAGTATACTATGGAATTGAAGATCCCAAAACCCAGCTGATATCAGTAGTGTAGTGTCGATAGGATTAGATGATGTAATAGACTAGACTATTTTGATTTTCTATCTTTCGTGTCTATGTCCTGTACGGGGTAAAATGTTGGACTGATCTTCAGTAGGAAGTTACTTTCCAGAACCCCACGTCATCATTGTAAGAGCTTGTGTTCTTAAGTCATCAACCGATCTTCACCTCAGTAGAAGACAATGTATCAGCTAATAGACATCAGTAGAAGAACCTTACAAAGCTCAGTACCTTCGGAGTCAACAACTGATTACACTCAGTAGAATATCTTATCAGCCGACTCAGACGAAGAAGACAGAGACTGCATCAAGTCTACTGTATCCAACAGGAAACGACCCAGCTATTAATGTCACTCGAAAGTCAGCAGAATATCATACGAGGATAAGTGAGAGTCAACTCCGATGTCTGACACATCTCACCTGCCACAAACCTCGACCAATGAGAAGCCGTCAACGCAATACCTGCTCTAACCAACTAAAGCTGCTCTCATGAACAGTGATCAACAACTCTGGTGCAACAATTAGAATATATGGTCGTTTTTCTTGGAAGTTTGTGACACGTGGCATCGTCCTCTCCAACGGGCAAATGCCTGGGTCACGACTATAAATAGAGAAGAAAATCCGAGCTCTACGCACGGGAAATCAAAAGGGACAAACGCTCAAGCACTCAAACACTCTAGCGCATTCAAGATAATCCAGCGAAGAACTTGCTCAATAGAATACTCTTAGTTCTTCTCTCTAGAGTTCTTTAGATCCCTCTTCTCTAGCTAAGCTCAACGTCATATCTATAGCTTAGAAATTTGAAGGAGTTCACTTTTAGTGATTGTTGTTATTGTAAGAACTCCTAGTTGGAGAAATTCCCCTCCCCTTCAAACCTTGGTTTGATATGTAAAAGTCGCTAAGGACTATAACTTAGAAGGGTCTGTCCAGTGCACAGATTCCTTGCTGAGGCTTGCTCAGATTAATCAACAAGACCTCATGTTCAGTAGGACCGTGGACGTAGGATCTTGCGTATCCGAACCACGTTAAAAATTGCTTGTGTTGTTTACTGTTTTATTACATTGCATACAAACTGATTATAAAATCATATCTTGCATAAAACGTATTCATAAAGCGCACTAGCCAAAACTATTTGACTTGTGAAAATCACGTTTTCAAACTGAGACGAATCTCCGGGCCCCACACTATTCCGCACTAAAGCTTTCGACTAACTTTCAAGTACTGACAAAAGTCAGTAGGAGAGCTCAGTAGTTGGCTCACTCTCTGACCCGTGATCGAAGGTTATTATCTGACACTGTTCATCAGTTGCGCCAAACAGCTCAGCTGTCCTTCGGTTTGAGAAAAAGAAACAGTACTCAGGTGTATTCACCCCCCCCCTACACCTGACTCTCGTCTCCGGACCAACAATCTTGATTCACTAAATTGATACTATTTAGCATCTTATAACTTGATCATTAGATTTCTTGATACCATAGAATACTAGACCAATATATTTGGTTTCTTTTCTGGATGTCTAAAATTAGAAGTCCTTATAGAATCAGTGAGTTCTTTCAAATAATTTCACAAAGTTTCAGACCGTGAACATAATAGGCATCTTCATGGAATCAGTATCTTTAAATACAACATTCTGCATGTTGTAGAGTTTCAGTCCCTAAGAGGAAATGTGGCACATCTGATCTACCTTGAATTTCATAATCTCTAGTCTCTAGATGTTAATGGAACTAACAAAGCTATGCATTTCCCAGGTATCCCTAAAGTGATCAACCATAATGGACAGTATGTACTCAGGGTTTGATTAATTTCAGATCAACAAGAAAGATTTCATTGAGCAACTCTTTAATGTATTGCATTTTTGTATAGTGGTTAAATCTCTAAAAATTATTAGGCACGGGTTTAATTCCCGCTAAACTAAATTACTTTTCTTTATTATTTTCTTTTCCCCTTCTTATTTTTACTACTTTAAATGTAAAATAATTCATAAAAACACTTACTATAAAAGACATTCATAAGTACATATGTAATTGAACCCCCAAATCCAAGTTTCTAGCTCCGTCCCTAAAAACGGTGATGTGATGAAAAATATTATACGAATGTGGAGAGTTTCATTAATAATATCAGATTGATTAAGAACCTCATATCTCAACTTTGTTTTGTTTGTTGGAACCTTTTGGTTAGTGATGTTACTTCCAAAATGACGAATTTATTTCTTCTTAAAAGATAGATGATTATCAAATTCATCATGTAGACAGGAGGATTCAATGGATGATAACACAAAAATTGATTGGGATGAGTTTGAGTTTTATGATAGTGGATATGAAGATGATAGTGATGAAGGGGGAAATGAAGAAAATAATAAATAGGATGAAAGTAACTCAAAAAGTAGTACCTTAGGAAGGTGGTGCAAGAGGCGGGGATGAAGCTAGGGATGATTTTTACCCTTCTGATGCCGATGTGGTTGAAAATGCAGTTTGGGATAGTGATGAATATTTCACTAGAGAGAATTCTGAAGGAGATACAGGAGAAAAATTGAAATCCAATAACTTTAGGGAGGTTGACACATTTCACCCAAGTTTGAGGTGGGGCAACGGTTTTCTACAAGAAACTATTGCATGAAGCTATAAAGTCACATGTTGCTGAGACGAGAAGAAATTTGAAAGTAACAAAAAATGACAAAATCAGAATGCATGTAAAGTGCAAGGGAAATGAGAAACGGAAAAGTGTGGATCAATGTAAGTGGTTGATTCATGCTCTTAAGGTGAAGGGAGAAGAAACATTCAGAATTGCTTAGTACAACAGTAAGCACACTTGTATCACAACTTCAAAGGTCAAGATGATTAAGTCTACTTGGGTGGCTGACAAATACCTTAACTATTTTAATGATCAACCTAACATTGATTTGAAGGGGTTTATAATGCTGGTTAAAAGACAGATGGGATTTAACTTAAGCAGGCAGCAAGCAGTAAGGACAAGATACGCAGCTTTCAAAAAACTGCACGGGGATCTAGCTGATCAATATAATAGCTTGTGGGATTTCATTAGTCAGGTGAAAAGAGTCAATCCTGGTTCAACTTGCCTATTGGGTTTCGATTCAGATGGGCAGGGCAAGTTTGACAGGATGTATATTTGTTTAGAGGCTGTGAAGAAGGGGTTCAATGCAGGATGTATACCAATAATTGGTGTAGATGGTTGTCATCTAAAAGGGCCTTTTGGGGGTGTTCTATTAACTGATGTTGGTATAGACTCGAATAATAATCTTTTCCCCATAGCTTGGGCAGTGGTGCTTAAGGAGTGTAATGAAACATGGGAATGGTTTTTGGGTATCTTATCAGTTGATTTGGGTTTGGAAGAGCGTAGTAAGTGGACCTTTATGTCTGACAAACAAAAAGGTCTTCTAAATGCATTTGATACAATGTTTGAAGGGTCAGAAATAAGGCATTGCTTAAGGCATATGCATGCAAATTTCAGATCTGCTGGATTTTGAGGTGATACTTTCAAGCTTGCCTTATGGAATTGTGGAAGAGCACTTACTTTACCACAATTCGAGAGAAGAATGAAAGAAATGGCCAAGCTTGATCCGAAAGCTGTGGAGTGGCTTTCTAACAAACCTGCAAAGCATTGGAGCAGATCCCATTTTAGAACATATCCCCAATGTGATATATTGTTGAACAATATTTGTGAGTCTTACAACAGGATGATTTGGATGCAAGATCTCTTCCCATTCTTTCTATGTGGATAAGTTTGATTGGAAGTTCAATGATGAGATTACAAAAGAATAGGGACAACTGCAATGAGAAATGGAAAGGTCTAGTTTGTCCTAAGATCATGAAGACCCTTCAGAAGAACATAGATAATACACGGGGTTTGATAGCAATCAAGAGCGATGACTATCACTACATGGTTGAAGTGTCTCCACAAGAGTTTTACAGTATTGATATGTTTGCAAGGACATGTGGGTGTAGAGCATGGGATTTGACTGGCATCCCGTGTAATCATTATTTATTATTGTTCATGAGTTGAATAGGTATATAGAAAAGGAGATAAAGGTAATTTCAAAAAAATAACTTCAAAGTCGAGTGAGTTAAGGTATATTTTCGATAAACATATTTGTTAGCAATAATGTATTATGTGATATGTATAATTTACGTATTTCACTGTTGTAGGCCAAAGGACAAAAGAAAATATCTAGCTCATTTGTCAGGAGTTCAAGAGGTACAAAGGACAGTAAGAATGCTTCCTTCAATCATCCCCAACACATTTTCTTTTGGTGGATCAGCAGCTCCTATAGCAACACCAACAGATAATGCTATCCCGACTTTGAAGCAACCATTGGTGCAAGGCCCTTCATTGTACCAATAGTTAATTGGTAGAAACAGTGCAAATAATTTTACCCAAAATATCAGGATCGATAATGCAAGAATCCATGTAAAACAGTCACTTGGCACTAGAGAATATCCACGATACAGTTGGAAAAACATAGGGATGAACAAAGGGAGAACATGAGGAAAAATGCACAGAAAAGACCAGAAGCAAGTCGTTTGAGTGTGTGTGTGTGTGTGCATGTGTTTTTAATGCTTTTTACTAATATTTTTCTTATGATTTATAGGCCTTGGTGAAATTAGGGGAAGCAAATGAGGCATTTTGTGAATGGTGGAAGACTACTAATCACTGATTACATACTCCCTCCGTCTCAACGAGCTGTGCTCGTTGGGACGGAGTGAGTACTATATAGGTTGCTGAAACCTTTTATTAGGTTGATGATAATTGTGGAATTGTGGAATTTATGGATTTTGTGATCTTCATCTTTAGGAGTTGTGGATTTTGGATTCTCAGAAGATATGTATTCCTTTATCATTTATATGTTGGCTTGTGCACTTTTCATTTTCCTTGTAATTTCGTAATTTATTGTTATCGAGACAATTTGTGGTTCGAAATTTAATTTAATGTTATGGACAATATATTTAAGGTTCGAAACTTAATTTAATTAGATATCACAAATTAATATTTGGTTGGATAAATAGAAAATTTTACTCGAATAAATATCAATTAAATGTTGCAAATCTCGGTCTAAAGAAACGATTTTATCATTTTTAGTCCTTTAATCCCGACTTTGTCCATTTTTAGTCATTTAATTGTAGCTTTTGTTCAATTTTGGTCCTTTATTATAGTTGTACGACTGTAATGTTTAACACTGACCAATTTTGGTCCTGTAATTGTGAAAAGCGTCCGATTTTGGTCCTCTAACTTTAAACAACGTCCAATTTTGGTCCTCCGGTAGTGAGTGTACTGCATGCGCTTTTTTCCTTTTAGAATCTGGGTTATAGGACTAAAATTGGACAAGTATGAAAGTTAGAGGACCAAAATCGGAGGCGCCACAATAAAGGAACAAAATCGGACAGTGACCACATTAAATGACTAATTTCGATTTTCTCTCCTCTTTAATTAGAAATGTCACATCCAGTTGCAAACCCACAATAGCTATTTCCATTTGCATTTGGGATTCGATTTAAAACAACTGTCTTTTGTTGGTTCTTCTATTAACCTCGGATTTTGCACTTGTTTCAAAATTAAGACCCTATTTTCGTA
Organism: Lavandula angustifolia; assembly: GCA_028984105.1. Taxonomy (NCBI): domain Eukaryota; kingdom Viridiplantae; phylum Streptophyta; class Magnoliopsida; order Lamiales; family Lamiaceae; genus Lavandula; species Lavandula angustifolia. The sequence goes on along the minus strand of CM054823.1, from coordinate 7,999,734 downwards.
TCAGTGAACCTTGTCTTCTATGAGTTATAGAACCATCAAGAAGCAATCTTAAATTCATATGTTTCACAACAAGAAATTCGCCGATCAAAATTCCGTCGGTAAACAGATTACTGACGGATTAGTGACGGAATTATGCCGTCACCTCTGAGCTTGTAGGTAAAATTTACTTATGGATATATTCCGTCGGTAAATATTACCGACGGAATACTGACGGAATTTTCCGTCAGTAAACTGTCATCATACAATTTGTCGGTGAAATTTAGTGACAGAATACTGACAGAATATTCCGTCATTAAAATTACCGACGGAATATTCCGTCATTAATATGCCTAAAATTGTACATATTTGCTGACAGAATATTCCGTCAGTAATTTTAATGACGGAATATTCCGTCACTAATATATAATTTTTTTAATAATTTTTATAATTTTTCCGTCACTAATCCGTCACTAATTTGAGATTTTTTAAAATTTTTATTTTTTATTTTTTTGTACCCAGTTCTCGACTACCTGTATCAATTAATCCAATTGAATTTTTATCAAAAAACTCAATCTATTTCAGATCCCAAAGCAAAATATATAAATATTAATTCAAGTCCATATAAAAATCCAAGAGAATTCACATAAACTTCGAGTATAAATCTAAGTATTCAAACAACATCATATCTAAATCATGCAGAGGAAGGAGGGGGAGAATGATTGTTGTCAGAAGTGTCGCCTCGGTTATCTTTTGCAAGCATCTGTACCACGAGCTCCCTCATCCGTGTCATTTCCTCCTCGAGCTGCCTCGTACGTTCAGTCCCCTCCTGTACTTGGCGCCGAAGCTCTTCAACATCGGTATGTGAGGGCCCAACAGAGATAGAACCACGGGCGGCGTTGTTCAATAAGCTACTACCGCCCTCCCCAAGACCGTACAAACGTCTCTTCTTATCACGAGTCTTGTCCAAGTTCAAGTAAATGATGTTTTTATCGGCGTCAAGACCTTGTTCTGCAGCAAGCGCCTCAACCTCATTCTAAAATACATAGAAAAGAAGTATTCATTAATAATAAATGATTGGTAATATATCTATCGGATATGGACTTTTAAAATATATAAGATATTGGATACTTACATAAATCGTCGCCGCCTTCTGGGTGGAGAATTGGCCTTTTTTTTATAATGGAGGCTCTTGAAAGTCTCGAACACGGTGGACTCTAGTGAGCATCCTCTCTAAGCTGACTATTGATCACATGTATAAATGAAATTGGGTCAAACTAAACACATTATGAATACTTACCAAAGCCTGAGAGTACTGCAAGCTGGAACGGGACCCTCCCCTAAACACCTTATTCTTACAATTCTTACATGGACATCTGATTTTATCCCCATCCATAAAAGTTGTTTGACTACTTGCCCAATCTATGAAATCCTCAATGCCATTCACAAATTCAGGATGTTGTGAACCATCTTTTGCCCACCGCGTATACATCCACGAACGATTAATAAATCCTAGCTAATTAATAAATCATTCAGTAAGATTAAAAGATTTAAATCATTAAGTCTCCTCATTCAGGATGTATGCTACAAATAGGGTATGTATTATTAATAAAAAATCACTTGTGGGTAGCCTACATAGTTTAATAATGAAAGTGGAGTTCTGAAATTACCAGGTTAGCTTCAAATTAGAAGAAAAGGTGGCCAGATATTGAGCTCCAAATTCCACGAAGATAACGAGATCGTATGCAATGACTAAATCTGGAAATTGATATATGGTAGATCTTAAAATGATGACATGTAAGACTATGTAGAATTGTTTTTGTAAAGTGTAGTGCTCCAATAACAATATATTTACATATGTAATTTGAAATGCAACATGTAGGTTTGAATTTAAACCAAAGATATACTAGTAGATCTTTGGTTTAAAGATACTGACCTTTGAAATTTCCCACTAGTAGATCTTTGGTTTAAAGATACTGACCTGGAGATGGAAATCTGTAGAACCTAAATCTATAGCCAGAAATGAATTAAGTTCCTCCAAAGTAGTATTATAATTTCTAGAATACTACACAAACACAAACAATAATCATCACCTGTATTTTTCAAATGAGGATCCACAATGAGATGTACAATACAACCGGCTAAGACAAAAGAAAATGTATTTTGTTACCAATGTTGAAGTGTGAAATTGCTGTAGATAATTTCAACTTGTCATTTGACCATGCAGTCTTTGTCTATTTTGTTTACTTAATTGTATGTTGTTTGTTGTTTAAAGAGTAACCTGAGTATCTCATCTCTACATGCCTTGTAGACAGTGGGTTTTCGATGCTAGCTGTTGATTTTACCCTCGTCGTAGTGGTCTCCCAGCCTTGACAAACATAAGAAAAACCAAACAAGTATGTTAGGTGAAAGTGATTAAATTTATGAATGCATAAAAAGCCAAGCAGAATTATACTAGCTGCTTGGTTACTGTCCAAATTTAAATAAATAACAACAAATTATAAGCAATGATTCTCAGTTCCAGCAATTACATTGTTTAATCAAGCAAAACCCCAAATGTGCAATTCAACAACATTACAGGAAAACCTCAATGGTGTCACAAAATTGTGTTGTTAAACCCAAGCATCTGAGAGTGAGCTGAGTAGTTTCTGATGCTGCCTTGGATGAATACCACCCTTATGAACAGTGCATAAAAGAAAAGGCAAAGGTGCATATGAATGTCAGTATTTATTTTCATCCATATAGGAATCTTGGCTGAGATAATTAACGTACAGTCTTCTTGCACAAATTTCAAAGGTTTGAACACAATATTAACACATTATTGTTGGAAGAGGATGAAAAGGTATACATTTAGTTTACTCGTATCTTACACTGTCAAAACTCATAGATCCATCAAAGGGTTAACTGAAACTGTGTGAATATATTAAGTATATAGACACAATTCACAAAATCTGTGTAAAGAGCATCTTTTCACTTTCTTTTCAAAAGATATGTAAATTAGTACATGTATATTGTTTTGATTTCTTGCCGGTTTTAGGAAAAAAAAGTCCAAGACTTCACACGACAGATCATGGAATGTACCAAATGAAGAAAAAATATATAGTTCCTGCTAAAGGGAGTGCATATAAAAAAATCATTATTTTTGTTTCTCTAGCATACATATGTTTACAACTAGTGCCGCATCCGTGCGTTGCACGGGTTTGAATATCATCAATATTAAACTAATAAAAAATTACATAAATTATTATGAAACACTAAGCACTTATCCGTAATACGACAAAACAATTTTAACATTGCACAACTACAATGAAGATAAATGAATTAATCTGAATTAAAATAAATATATAACCTTAATAAGATTAGCACAACTTCGATATCACATGCTTTTTCATTCATTACAAATAACCAAGTTTTAGGCCAAAAATGCTACCAATAAACTATGGATGATGGTTCTACGATGGAGTGGTGTAATGGTTTCTTACTTTAATGTGAATGGAATCTTGAGTTTGGTTTGATCTCAAGATAATTTTCCATACATGGGAATATTAAAAAAAACATATAGAACCATACACAGTCAGTTATTTAAAACTTGTAAAAGTTCGAAAAACAAACTACAAAATAAAGATGTCCACTAATAGATAGACAACACTAACAAAACATTTGAAATATATTCCCTCCAACCTAATCCTGTTTAGCACTAGTACTGGTATTCAACAATGGCAGCTCAGTCTTCAAACATTCATTAACACCAAAGATCTTAACGAAAATATGCGTATTAGAACGAGGAGCAAATGTTAAAAAGTTATGCAACGACACATCATTCTCACGCAAAAACTGTTTCCAACCATGTTGAAGACACCAATTACCATCTCCATCCACTTCTACGTCGCATTTCCATTGACCAAAGAAAGTCTCTAGCACAATGTTTTCACAGTTGATTGACTGAAGAAACGATCCAAATTCAGATGGAAAAACCTACATACAATATAAAGAACAACAAACATGATCTCCACATTTTCCATAAACACACAAATGATATAATCAAAATATTAATAAAAAAACAAGGAAAGCAATGCAAGAAATAAATTTGCAGATTCTTAAATACAACATACTTACATATTGATCATCGAATCCTTCTTTCAGAAGTTGACAAAAACCTGCATAAAAGAGTGCACGTGAATCTCGGAGAGCCAACATTTTAAGAACTGGGACATAATAAGGAAAATAGAAATAACAGAATTTTAAATTAGTTTAAACAAAGAACAAACAGAATAATACCCCAAGACAGGAAAATACAACAAAATCACATCATATTTACAGCATAAATATACATGTATAGAATCTGCAATCTATTACTTATAGAAACAACTATTGATTTGGTGTACAGTTACATAATTTTATCGACATTAAATTAAACGACAAAACCGTAAAGTTTTTAGCAGCTATTCCCCTCACAATGCAAGTGGAATTTCAATCCACAAACTTTCTTTAACGATTAATGAATATTCAGAACAGCAAAAAACTAAAAACTACACTAATCAACCAACAAAAAGAAGTGGGATTCTTCTATGAACATCATAGTGATTACATTCTAACCTTAAAATTAGCAATATACGTAACAAAAATGCCTTGTTTCTATTATGTGAAGCTTCTTCTGAAGCTAGCAATTGAATAAAAAAATCATCAAAAGCATTTGAATGCAAGCAAAAGCCATAAACATTAATGCAGTTCTGGTATATGGTGTTGGTATCTGCAGAGGATTGATACCTATTTCATTAATTAGTAAAATTCTTCGGATAACAAAACCTACAATAACAAGAAATCCATTTATTTTAATCTCTATGTTACATATGTAACATTAAATAGAAAGATAATCATAATCAACAAGTAACGGTATACATAATCATAAAAACCCACAACAAGTAAAGCATATATACTAATACTCTCTAAACAGACTAATCTGATTTACGCTATGTAATTAAATTGGAAGAAGGGAAATCCCACAACAAGTAAAGCATATACACTAGGTAAGTTTCCCAATTTCCGATTGATTATGGTAATTTAATGTTTACGCATTTATAACCGATTTATAACCTCTAATGAATCGTGAGTATCTAATGCAGAAAAAATCTCATATACTTTCGGTTGATTAAGGTCAAATATTTAATGTTTTCGGTTGATTATGGTAATTTCTCTTGATTAAATAATTATATACTTTTAGAAGTTTATATTATTTGTTATTCGTTAATTACAAATCAGTAAAATATTAGAATTAGTATTAAGCACCAAAAATCTCATCATTCTCATTATCATCATATGATTTTAATTAATGTATTTAACAATAATATTGATGCATATATTAGTACTAAATCGTGCATGTACATTTGCATATTATATATTATTAATATGTTTATTAGCAACACTACATAATAGTGAATTGTGTTATTAAATATCTTGCCATATTCCAGTTTATTAGTTAATTAGTAATAGTATTTTATTAATTAGTAATAGTAATTAATTATAATATTATGCCCTATTTATGCTATGTTAATTATTAAATTATGCATCGAAAAATCTATTGCTATGCATTAAATAGTATACCTTTATGTATCAATAGATTTACCATAACTTTTAAATATCTTGCCATATTCCAGTTTATTAATTAATTAGTAATCTTATTTTATTAATTAATAATAGTAATTAATTATAATATTATGCCCTATTTATGCTACGTTAATTATTAAAATATGCATCGAAAAATCTATGGCAATGCATTAAACAGTATACCTTTATGCATCAATAGATTTACTATGATTTTTGATAATTAAGAGGCGTTTTTCAATTGCTCAATAGATTTCAAAATCTAATACTCTGATGCATTAATTAAAATGTGTATATGCATAATTCCAAATACGGTGATGTGTCAATTATAATATGTACATGCATAAGTCTATACATAAAATGTGACAAAATTAATGCACACTACATCATAAAATTGTAATGCATGTGTATATAAAAAATTATGCATAAACGTCATGCATGTATACATACAAAATTAGAATATGTATATGCATAATTATGTATACGTTGATGCATGAATTCTAATATGTATATGCATAATTCTGTAGATGTTGATGCATCAAATTGTATATGTATAATTATGTATACGTTGATGCATCAATTATAATATGTATATGCATAATTTTGTATATGTTTATGCATCCATTATAATAGGTATATGCATGATAAAGTATGTCAAATTATACTTATATAACATTAAGAAAATATCACTTATCCTGTAGGATTTTAGAAAACCAAATGATAGTAACAACCAAATTTTATTGATGCATCAATAAATTAAATTAAATTAAATGAATTTAAAAAAATTAGCTTTTGTATAAACAAGTGAAGAAGTTGTATGTACTTTACGCCACTATTTATTAATGCATCAAGAAATTAATACTCCTGCATTTTAAAAACTAAATCTATGAAATTTATTCATATGAATAAATAATAATCATAATTAATAAATATTATCTCTTCCAATAATTAGGGGTCGTTCCTTTTTAATTAAAAATTTGTTAATAAGTCAGATATATTAAGTAGGTTTCCTTTTTAATGATGATTATAATTTCATGTATAAAATCTTGTACTAATTTACCCTTTCATAATGAAAAGTTAATCGAAAATTAGTATTTTTAAAGTAACTTCAACCATTGATTGAATATAGATCAATGATCTATAATAGTTCTTAATTCTCATTTAAGACTTGGTTCCTATGTGAACCATACTCTATATATATACTCGTCTCAACTCACTCTTAAAATCTCATCTCTCCCTCAAAACTCTCATGTGATCATATCTCCCTAAAAACTCACCATACCGACATGCCAGTTCTCGCAACCACGACACTACGATGCCATATATTCGATTTTGTTATTCACAATGGATAGTATATTAACTATATTTTCCATTAAAACTTTTATTAAACATTGTATACACGATTTTTTTAATGTATTGCCATCATAAATAAATTGCTATTTATGAATTATATTTTCCGATTATTGTTATTAAATTTTGATTCGAATAAATCATATATCCACCCTTTATTCGTATCCCGAATATTCGGAATCCGTATTTGTATCCGCCATTCCCGTATTCAACCCCGAAATCGAGAAAAAGACATGGCATAAAATATGGCAAGAGCACTATCGATCCGTATTCTACCATTTATCACACCTAGTAACAACGAGAATAATTTTGAATTACAAAATTTAAATTAAAAATAAATATTAGTGAGATGTATTGAAAAAATACATTATCAAATATATTCTACGGAGTTTTTATAAGAGAAATCTGCTCCCATAGCCCATATATTTATTTAATTTGGAAAAAAAATGTAGCAAAGTTTAAAAATCACATATACAGACCGATGTCTATCTGCCATAAAAGAATTAACACCGTCCCATGATTAACTTTTGTTTCACACCATCGAATCTAATATATTTCTAACTGTTTATTGAACAAATAAGAGATGCACAAATCTCTTCAAACAAAGAAAACATATTTCACTATAAGTGTTTTTCACAGTGAGATTGGGCACACAAATTCGAAAATTAAGAAAGCCCCATGAGCGTGTTAAAATGCATGTTTAGTTATATCCGTAAAATACATATAAAGAATGTAAACCATCCTAAATTAATTTTAGGTGATAGATTCAATTATAACAACGACTCATTGACTAACATAAGCGTCGTTATTGGATGTTTGTTTATGCACCTAGTCTGTAATGAAGATTTAATTTGTAGCATGTAATCCCACATATTTGGAACTATATTATTTCTCAAACACGATTATTTTCATTTACAGAAACAATTTAACATACCGAGAGAGAGTAGATTAGGTTAAATATAATTATCAGTTAGATTAGGTTAAATATATTAATACGTAATTACAATGAGAAATACAATACCCAGTACTACCAAGAAAACAAATATTGTAAATTATTCTATCAGTCTATGCATCAGTTTCACATGCACTTAGTATAAAGAAAACACCTGAACTGCCAGCTGAAACGGGAAACGTTTAAATCGGCTTCTTAGACTCGTACCTCACTGGCTTGCTGTCTTTTGTTTTTAGGTGCTTCTTGCACTTACTGTATCAATAGAATATGCAGCAATTTCATAGAACATATAATTTAACTATATTTCAATATGAACGAACATAAATTCAAATTAACTCCTAAGATAAATCCCAGAAATAGATCAGTCTTCAATAGTTCAGTGTTGAATAAATTCCAGAAATAGAAGAAGAAAGTTCAATCTTCAATCAAAAGGCTTCAATCAACTAATAGATAAAAGTAAATAGAATCGATCTTTAGATGTACGCTTCGGCAACAATGTAAAAGTTAGAACGTCACCAACTTTGAGATCCTTAGACCGGCAAAGAGCATACTGGAAAACCGACAATAAATACCATTCTTTGTGCGCGGCTTCAATGTAATTTTCCACTCCATACCCAATGAGTATTATAACTGCCTCTTTTTGACCTCCAAGTCCATGACTGTGCAAGAATTGCATGTTAATATCCTGAAACAACAGACTTCATATTAACAATGCAAACATAAAAATAATTCAAGTAACAGTAATTAAACAGTTAGATACTAACCGGCTTAAGAAAAAATACCCGTGCGACTTGATGGTTCCTGTCATTAAACAGTTGAATACCATTGCATATTCAATCCATACCATTTAATTGATGGTTCCTGTAATTAATTAGAAGCGTATCGAACTTAAGAAATGCATGTATGTATCAGCAAAAGTGAGAATTTTTACGAGTCCACAAATTTACCTGGTCGCGAAATCAAATTAATACACGATCGTGGTCCATCAAACGTCCAGCTATCTTGATCTAGAGATTTCACCTTTTTATCAAGTTTAGACATCAACTCGGACTTAAGAACTGCAAAAACAATACAAATCATGACCTATGAATGCTATATTCTCTATAATCTCTTGCAGTATTATATCTTGAGAGCTCGAATACTCTAGCATCACGCGGTTGGACATTCGATATCATGTAGGGTGCCAAAATAAGATAAACTTAACATTATTTAGAACTTCAATGTTTTTTTGTGGTGGCTGGAAAATTGTCTACCACTAACAAAATTCATCATCTTCTGATCAAGCCAATCAACTATTCAAGTTATGATTGATAGCTAATCTATCTGTTAAGCTCTAATTAGAAAAACTCCTGCATATATTAGTGGGGAAATCGAATCGACACCAAAAATGTCCATAACCTAATCAATTTCTTCACTCAGACCAATTACTGCATATATGTATCACATATGACAGTAATCAAGTTACAGAAACAAACAGCGGAAAATGAAATTAAGAACTAAAACTATGAATTTAGAACGAAGGAAATGTAGACGGATCGAATAACTGACCTAGAAGGGTCTGATCCTTGCGATCTTGGATGGAGATAGCATTAACATCCGCCAACGCCAATTCGTGATGACTATCGTCCGCCGTTGACGAGAACGCCGCCGCATCTACATTTTGGTGGCAGTTCAGTACCATGTCTACATTAGCATATTAGGGTAGATTTGCACATAAGACACGCTTCGAGAAAGCCCACAAAGGGCCTTCCGGATAGATAATGATCTCTTGGTAAACAACTCACCAGGGATGAATTCGACTTCTGTGTCTTGGCTGCTTTGAGAAGTTGGGATTTTCCTTGTGCAGTGGCTGCATGAGCACCCTCAATGTGGGAGCCAATATCATCTACATATAAAACAAATCCGCATGTTAGGACTGTTAAGCAAGAGTATCCGAATATAAATACCACGCAAATGATTTACCTATCATAGTTCCTTGTTCGTGAACCAGTACCGCAAGGTCTTTGAAAATCTCATTCACTTCACCAATTTGTTGTTGTATTTCTTGTATTCCTTGCTCTATTTCCTCTATGATGGCCTCATTAAAAGAAATCTCATTGTCTAGTAGCAAAACCTCCTGCCTGCAGCTCAGAAAATAAAATAGACAAACAAAAGTCAACCTCCATAATAAGAACTCTGCCGTGCACAAATTTAGAGGAATATAAAAAGAGGACAAAGAGGGACAGGTAAACTTAAAAAATAACAGGTGTGTACAAAATGTAAATCCTCAGTAGAGAATGTATAAGATGTATATTGTCAGTATATTAAAAAATATAAGAGGCACTATCTATTGAAAAACGAGGAGGTTTTTTAAAAAAAACTTGAAAAGAAGAAACATATTTATAGTAGAAAGGTAAATTACCAACCAAGATAATCCAGGTCGGATAACCAGATACATAAACTATATCAGAATTAGAGAATTGATTAGTTCAGTGACTCAAACAATGGCTGATTTATCAGCAATCCCACGAGGACAATGAAATAACATATTGGAAATAGTTCGTGCCCACAAATTTCACAAGGAAGAGGATAACATGCAATGTATGCCATAAACTTGGTGTAAAAACACACTACATCATGTTGCTTTATGGTTGCCCGTATTGAGTTAAAAAATAAACCACAACCAAACTTACTGTATCTCATTAGCATCTAAGTTTACATATTTGTTAGTACAATAGCCACAAGTCAGAATATCAACATTGACATACCTTCTGGATTCCAAAAGCTGAGTTTGCTGCTCCGCGTTCTTTTCTGCACTTACATACACGTCACCAGACGAGTAGCTGCAGGAGGCAGTAATTCAAAAAATAAGCTAAAGATTAAACAATCGATACATATGTTGGTGTCCAACTTTAAGTGTAAAACCAAAACATTATCACATTTCACAAATTGTGTTTTCAGCTATATAGTCATTAACAGCTAAAAAATCAAAACCAAAATAAGAAACTATTAGAACCAGTTCTACTATAAACCATCATATATACTACAATGTAGTATTACCTAGAAGGAAGAACTGCCTGGGGAGCAAAAGGAGTATAAGCAGTTTCTCTCTCGGCGGCAAGCCTCTGCGCCTTCTGAAACTCCTTCAATACTGCTTGAAAGTCTTTTGCAAGTTTGGCATCTGTGATTTTCTTGCTTGCCTGCAGGGACATGAATGCCAATCACGACGAACAACCAGTTAGGAATATACTCGCTGATGGACTGGACTATCAGGTGATCATGAAGATGACCAGTAACAGTTACAGGAGATGAGATATGAATTACCCAAAGTCCAAACTGACATAATACGGTTAGATCAAAAGAAGAAGCTTACACTGACTTCAACATGGTGGTCGATTTCACTAGCTTGCTTAAGTTTATCTGAGGTGTCCTTCACCAGCTGTCCAATATGCAGCCGAGTTTTACGCCTGCAATTGAGTAAAAGCAGAATAAGAAAATTCCAGCATCACTATATAGAAACAGCTGCATAAAGGAAACATATACCAAAAGAGAGCTAATTGTGGCCGAACCAAATTCCTCCATACTATAAATTCAATTTAGCTATTCATTATCAAAAGTTGAAACCACTTTTTACCAAATTCTTGATTGGATTTTCAACTTAAGGCGCCTAATTCTGCTAGTCATGGATAAACAATCAGCCAACATATCACAATCTCAAACTCAAATACGATCTCCAATCAAGAAACAAACTTCTGAGAATTATCCCCAAAAACACACCACATTACAAACTAAATTCAATAGAAATCAGCTCCGAAAAAAAAAAAAAAAAAAAACAGAAAAACACTTACAGCTTTTCTCGGAGCTCCAGCTCCAAATCTTGACCGTTCTGTAGTAATGGGATAAAGAACAATAAAGCATACTATGAACGAAGAATTCGCCATGAAATTTTAAAGAGTTGGGTGAGCCTAGAATCTGTTTCTTAAAACTAGAAGAATGCCTTCGAGATTGTATCGTGATACAAAAAGTCAAAAACCTAATACGAGACATGCAAGTTGTATTTGCTATCCGTTTAGTACTTCAATACCATGGATGATTGAAGCAAATTAAAATCTTTTAAACATATTGCATAATCACATCCCCAAAATCACATCTTTTTCTTTTGAGCTTCCATCGGAGATAGCTTAAGATAAACAACAAATTATTTAGCCACTCGATCTAAACCAAAATACAGGGTGAAACATGATAAACTAATGAAACAGAGCAAATTTACACACTAACTCAACACAATAAATGCACAATTGATTAGAAAAAGTCAACGACAGACAAAAACAAAATAAATAAATTAAAATAAGAAATGTATACTCACTGGGAGAAACGTAAGGCCTGCGATTGGAGTCGGAGGTGGTCACACGAATGACGAACCGGGCGAGCGGCGGCTGCTCCTTGGAAAGCCGAAAAGGTTCGGGGAAAAGCCTGATGCACACGGACCGGTTCTTCTCGACCGAAAAAAGCCTGCAAAAAACGATCGAGAATGGCAGAAATCATGAAACCTCATTATGAATAGGGTTTATACGCATAGATTTACGTAGGAGTAGCTGAGTCATACCAGTTCCAAATGCCGATTTTGAACGGGTCGGATCTTTTGTAAGGAGTAGTGGGTCCAAAACTCTCGATCTTCCACTGCGCAAGCCTTGCTATCGTCTCCACCTTCGTGTCCGTCATTTTTTTAGAGAGAGAGAGATGAGGCAGCATTAGCTTAGAGAGTGGAAACAGGAAGTCCACTGTTTGATGTTAAGGAAGAAAATGGCTTTTTGGTCATTTCGTAAACCTAAATTAAAACTTTTTAGCAATTAAATTAGAAACGTTGAAAAGCGAAAACCAGTAAGAAAAAAGCTTTACTTTCTGAAGAGAGAGAGAGAAGGGCAAAATCATGGCGGAGAAGACGATAGTAATGTCACAACCCCATCTGATGAGAACGAGAGTAAGGAGTTATCAGAGAAGGGAATCGAAGAGACAGGAGCTGAGGATCTAAACAAGGGTTTACTGTGCCTTGTTTATGAGAAAGAAGAGGAAATAGATCCGATGACCGCATACGAAGGATCTTATTTGGATACACGTGAGGAATTTGAGTCCGTTGATGAAGAAAGTGGCTGACGGACGATATTAAAGGATCAAATGCTGGCGTGGACGGCTAAGACAATTCCACGACTTATCTCGCTCTTTAATGTTTAGTAGTGTTAAAACGTGTTTGTTTAGAACAACGTTTTCTTATGTATTTATGTTGGTATCGGAGCAGGGGAGAAGCAATCAGAAATCATTATCAGTTATCTTCTTTGTTTTTCTTGTTCCTTCCTGTTCTTGCAAGTAGAGATAAATTTGGCAATATTCCTTCCACAATTTACAGTAACCAATTGTTATTGCATTACAAAAATCAAAAAAAAAAAATCTAGTTTATTACATGGTATCAGAGCCAATGACGAATCCACCTTCAAAAGAGGGCGACATTGAGGGTCACACCACCGAGGAAAGTGAATCTGGGAAGCAGGTTCCGCCACTCCAGGAATCGGCGGCCGGCGACTTAATTGCAAAACCTCCGGACTGGATTCAGCAGGGTTTCACAAACATGTCCAACCAATACAACTCCTTGGTAAATATTCTAAACACTATGGCGTCACACATGGCTTACCCCAATTACCCACACTCTCCCTATACACAACCTTCAATCAACTACCCAACTCACGGCTTCCAACAAACCCATTTCCAAAACCCTAATATACCAAACCCTAACCCCCAGAATCAAAATCCTTTTTTCCCAAACCCTAATATGTCAAATCAACCTTACCCTTTCTCACCCGAATCATCTAAACAGCAAGCCTCTAATTTCTCTACTCCCTCCCAACATCCACCTAACCCTAACCCCCAAGGTCAGCGAGCATACTCCATGGAAATAAACTATCCCACACCCCCAAACCCACTTGCATCATCCGGGGTTCATTTCTCTCCAGGGGAACAGTCTGGGCATCCGGGGAGAGATGATAATGGAAAATCAGTTGTAGGAACAAATAATCCCCCTTTCGGCATGCCTTATAGTTATGGGTATGGGAGGGGGCAGAATGGGGGAAGAGGTCCATTCCAGAGGGAGGGAAGTCAATATGAGAGGGGTTACAGAGAGGGCAGTGGATCTGGAAGTGCTGGGGTAATGGCTTCCAGGGCTAAAGTTGATTTCCCAAGGTTTGATGGGAATAATCCCAGGGGTTGGTTGCAAAGGTGTAGGACTTTTTGGGGAATTGTTACTAGCATTCCAGAAGAGCAGATGGTTTCATATGCTTCCTTGCATTTTGAGGGGAAAGCTGCAAAATGGTATGACAATCTACCAATTAAAGGGGATCAAATGAATTGGGAGCAGTTCATAACTATGATAACTACCAAGTTTGGAGATTTAAGGGAGTCAGAAATTATTTGAGATTTCAATAAACTAACTTATGAAGGCAATTATGAGGAATATGTGGAGAGGTTTGAACAGCTGAAATCTTGCTTGATACACTCCCAATGTGGACAGTTTGTAGACAGTTATTGGGTGGCTAGTTTCCTTAGTGGATTGGACAGAGAAACCAAGGCAGCTCTGAGGATGTTCCCTATCCCTAATCTAGAAACTGCAATCCACTTAGCTAGGCAACAATGCTCAAATAATGATGCATTAGCTAAGAAATTGAGGAAGTCTACCAAGGGTCTTGCCAAAAGAGTGGAGAGTGGGGCATTACCTAGGCCACAAGGCCCTAAACTGCCCACTGTCAATACATCCAATAGGCCTGACTTCAGGCTACTCACACCCACAGAAATGGACCAAAGGAGAAGTAAAGGCTTGTGTTATAATTGTGATGAGCAATTTGTGCCAGGACACAAATGCAAGAAAAAGATTAATTACATGATTATGTCCACTGAGGAGCAGACTGAATACCTACATAGTTTAGAAGAAGTAGAGGAGGATGAAGAGTTTGGAGATGCGAGGGAGGAGTTGGGCATGGCCATAATTACCCTAGGATCTCTGGTTGAGGAATCTGGGAGCAATGTAATGAAATTGATGGGAAAAACTGGGAAGAAATGTGTAAGGATACTCCTAGACACTGGGAGTACTCTTAGTTTCCTTAATTCAGACTTAGTTAAGGAAGTGGGGGGAATCTTGGAAAAGGTCAGGCCTTTAAGGGTCATAATGGCTAATGGAGGCAAGCTGACCAGTGAGACTAAGGTGAAGGGGTTCAAGTGGCAGATGCAGGGGCTAACCTTTGAGTATGATATCAGGGTTCTAGCAACAAAAGGGTATGACATTATACTTGGAAGTGATTGGTTAAGGAAGGGAAGCCCTATCATGCTAGACTATGAAGAGATGACTTTTTCCATGACACATTTGGGAAAAAGAGTTAAACTATATGCTAATAAGGGTGAACATCAGTGCAGTATGATTTCTTCTAATGATATGTATCAGTTGCTACATAGCCAGACCTTGGAGTTTGGAAATTTACTACAAAATAATGCAGACAGAGCACAAACCAGGAGGGAGCTGGAGATGAATGAGCTATTGGACCAATTCAAGAGTGTTTTTGAAATGCCTAAAGGCCTGCCCCCTAGTAGGGGTGTGGAACATGAAATCATACTGAAGAATGGAAGTCAGCCAAGACAACAAGCACCTTACAGGGTATCTCATGCACAGAAAAATGAAATAGAGAGGACTGTGGCAGAGTTACTCAGTAATGGAGAGATACAAGCCAGTAAAAGCCCTTTTTCATCTCCTGTCTTGTTGGTTAAGAAGAAAGAAGGAACCTGGAGGATGTGTGTTGATTATAGGTACCTAAATAGTCTAACCATTAAACATGATTACCCAATTCCCTTAATTGATGAGTTGTTAGATGAATTATATGGAGCAAGATATTTCTCTAAGGTGGACCTTAGATCTGGGTATCATCAGATTTTGATGGCCCCTGAATCCAGGTACCTTACAGCATTTAAGACACACAATGGGCACTATGAATATTTAGTCATGCCCTTTGGACTGTGCAATGCACCAGCCACCTTCCAATCCCTCATGAATCAAATATTCAGAGAGAAACTTAGGAAAACAGTATTGGTCTTCTTTGATGACATACTGATTTATAGCCCTACATGGCTAGATCACCTAAGGGATGTCAAAGAGGTGTTGGATCTCCTTCAAGCAAACAATCTGTTTACTAAGTTGAGTAAATGCAGTTTTGGGCAGACTACAGCTGCATATTTGGGACATATTATATCCCAGGAAGGGGTCTCTACAGACCCAGAAAAGGTGAGGTGTATGGTGGAGTGGCCTACTCCAGCTCAGATTAAAGGGTTGAGGGGTTTCCTAGGGCTGACTGAGTACTACAGGAAATTCATCAAGAATTATGGAATACTAAGCAGACCTCTTACTAACCTCCTCAAGAAGGGAGAGTTCACATGGAACATAGCTGCTGAAGAAGCCTTTCAATTTCTCAAGCAAGCTATGACAAAGGCACCAGTGTTAGCTCTACCAAACTTTAAGGAGGAATTCTGTGTGGAGACTGATGCCTCTGGGGTGGGAATAGGGGCAGTTCTCACTCAAGGGGGGAGACCTATTGCTTATCTGAGTAAGGCCTTGGGAGTAAAGCATTTGGGGCTATCAACTTATGAAAATGAATTTCTGGCAGTATTACTAGCTGTGAAGAAGTGGAAGAGCTATTTACAAGGAAGACACTTTGTTATTAAAACAGACCAGCAGGCCCTAAAGTACTTGATGGATCAAAAAATCACTACACCATTGCAGCAAAGATGGATCCCAAAGCTATTGGGGCATGATTACTCTATTATCTACAGAAAAGGAAGGGAGAATAAGGCAGCAGATGCCCTATCAAGAATAGAGGACCACAAGCCTGAGTGTTTGGCTATCACTGTTGTTACCCCTACATGGGTACAGATGGTGGTGGATAGTTACCATCTAGATGATGAAGTGGCTAAAATTGTGGCAGTAAAGGCCTTGGGAGGAGATGAACACCCTAATTACACCATGCAAGGGGGAATTATAAGGTATAAAGGCAGGATAGTTGTGGGAAAAATGAGGCAACTGAGATGCAATATCATTAAGGAGCTCCATGATGCAACCACAGGGGGGCATTCTGGGGCTGATGGAAGTTATCAAAGGGTCAGGAAATACTTCTATTGGCCAGGACTCAAGAAGGACATTATAGAATTGGTGGGTGCCTGTGATGTTTGCAGTAAGAGCAAGGTGGAAAGAAAGGGTTATCCTGGTAAACTACAGCCACTACCCATTCCCCAACAGCCCTGGACTCATATTTGTATGGACTTTATTGAGGGTCTACCCAAATCACAAGGGAGGAAAGTTATATTAGTGGTGGTGGATAGATTTACTAAGATGGGGCATTTCATGGGTTTAAGCCACCCCTATACAGCCCTCACAGTTGCCCAGGTATTTGTTGACAATATTATTAAGTTGCATGGTCAGCCGGTGAGTATTGTCACTGACAGAGACCCCATCTTTACAAGCAAATTTTGGGGTGAATTGTTTAAACTTATGGGAATTAAGTTGGAGTTATCATCTGCCTATCATCCTCAAACTGATGGACAGACAGAAAGGCTAAATCAATGTTTAGAAACCTACTTGAGATGTATGGTGAAGCAAAATCAAAGGAAGTGGTTCCAATGGCTACCACTAGCTGAGTATTGGTATAACACCAATTACCATACAAGCCTCAAGATGACTCCCTTTGAGGCTATGTATGACTACTCACCCCCTATTCTATTTATGGGCTCATTTCCTAACACTGACAATGTAAACAGTGAAGCTCTAATCCTACAGAGGCAAGCGATGCAACAAAGGTTCAAGGAGAATCTCAAACATGCTCAATCCAGGATGGAGAAATATGCTAATACAAAAAGGATTGACAGACAGTTTAAAGTGGGAGAATATGTTTATCTTAAACTCCAGCCTTTCAGGCAGAGCACCGTGGTCATGAGAGATAGTAAAAAACTAGCCCCTAAGTATTACGGGCCTTATCTAATCATAGAAAAGTTGGGCGAAGTTACTTACCGCTTGGAGCTTCCTCCAGGGGCCAAGATTTGGCCGGTCTTCCATGTGTCTCTTCTTAAACGTTCGGTCCGCCCAGGAGTATTCCGTTCCCCGACGTTACCCGCCATTGATGACTCTGGGAAGCTTATCCTCACACCACAAGTAAAAGGGAAACGTAGTAAGTTAAATAGAAGGGGAAGAGAGATCCATTCGTTTCTAATCGAATGGAGTAATAATGGAGAAGCGATGATAGAGCTCTGGACTGAGAGCACATACCTGAGAAAGATGGTTCCTGAACTCCAGCCTTGGGGTCAAGGCTTTGATGACGGAAGAGGCAATGTCACAACCCCATCTGATGAGAACGAGAGTAAGGAGTTATCAGAGAAGGGAATCGAAGAGACAGGAGCTGAGGATCTAAACAAGGGTTTACTGTGCCTTGTTTATGAGAAAGAAGAGGAAATAGATCCGATGACCGCATACGAAGGATCTTATTTGGATACACGTGAGGAATTTGAGTCCGTTGATGAAGAAAGTGGCTGACGGACGATATTCAAGGATCAGATGCTGGCGTGGACGGCTAAGACAATTCCACGACTTATCTCGCTCTTTAATGTTTAGTAGTGTTAAAACGTGTTTGTTTAGAAAAACGTTTTCTTATGTATTTATGTTGGTATCGGAGCAGGGGAGAAGCAATCAGAAATCATTATCAGTTATCTTCTTTGTTTTTCTTGTTCCTTCCTGTTCTTGCAAGTAGAGATAAATTTGGCAATATTCCTTCCACAATTTACAGAAACCAGTTGTTATTGCATTACAAAAATTAAAAAAAAATAAAAATTCTAGTTTATTACAGTTTGGAATGAGAGAGAGGGGAAATTCGAGACGGAGGACAAGAAAGCTTACCTTGAATATGAATTGAGGGGTAAAGTGATGGACATAACTCATACGTATGTGCCGCCGAGCAAGAGGAGGTTAGGGCTCGCCGCCGATCTCTGCGTCGCCGCTTTTTCGCACGCTCAGACACACTCTCTCTCCGTCGTTCCTACTTGCTCTTATGTTTCCGTAAGCTTTTTCTTACCTTCGATTTTCTCCCTCTAATTTTCTTTTCCAGCGGTCCAAAACCACGGAGTATATCGATCACCGCCGCTCCCACTCAAAATTCATCATGTTCTATTCTACATCTTGTTGCGAATTTATGGAGAGGGATGGAATCTTATCTTAATTTCAAAATGAAGAGGACCAGATTTCCGATTCAAGGTCCGATTAAAGGTAAACCAACTATATTATGGCATCCACAACGAAAACAGTATAAGGGCACCTAAAATTCAACGCAGAATGGGAGGAGGTATGGGCAAAGACAAATGAGGACGAGAACAGTAACCTATAAGGAATAGAAATTCAACATCCCTGTAGTTTGAATTGAAAAGGAGAAGAAGAGAAGATGGAGGAAAGTTGGGGCAAAATCTACTTGCGGCGGGAGCAAGTATACGGAACAGAAATTCAACATCACTGTAGCTCGAATTGAAAAGTAGAAGAAGAGAAAAAGGAAGAAACTTGGGGCAAAATCTACTTGCGGAGGGAGGAACCAAGCGCGTGATTTCGACATCGAGATCGAGCAAGAACACGCGAAGAGGAGTTGGAGGTGCGTAAGAGTGCGGCAGATATAGGAAATCGTATACAAAAGTATGTATGTATTTGTGTGCGGATTTTTTTTCCGAACAGTGTTTTTGTGAGGTGAGGGTATACGATGTGACCGAATGAACAGGAAAAAAAGTGTTGCTCCTTTAATAATATATAAGATAAGATAAGATGAGACAACATCTATTAAAAAGCTGCACTACAAGAATGAAAATTTTGAAATCACACCAGTAAATATTACAAAACCAAGTACTACTAAACCTGTGGCAAAATCCATAGAAATTAAATTTACATCATATAAGATTTTCTAGCATTTGAGCCAATTGCATTAATCAGGATTAAAGAACCAAAATATTCTGCTTCAAAGAGCTCATCTTTTTCAAATAAGAGGCCCAGGTAATAAAGTTAACATTCAAGTTACTTTGTTATATCATAACAAAATTGTAGTTTACAGATCAAAAATTCTTATTATCAAGCAATTAACTCATTTCGGTTTCATGAATAACAATTGAATCCCAGAGGAAGTACTGCGTAAAAAGTATATCTTTAGATACAATTATCTATTAAAGACTTCAATTTTATCACTGCCACAAAAATAGGAGAAAAACCAAACAAAAAAAAAGCAAGAAGACTTCTTGGCCTTAACGTTGTAACTAAAAAGTAATAAATCATAGCAGAGCAATTTTCAACTTTCATTTGTATCCTACATACACTTAATCAAGTAAAACAAGCACAAAAGCCAACCATAAAAATCAGATCCCAGTTCGACAATCATCGCAATTAAAAAATAATAGATTTCAGATTCCATTTCCAACAGCAGCTTGTGAGAGGGAAAAACGACGCTTCCTTGAGTAAGAACCAAAGCAAAATAATTACCTGAGTATGAAGGCAAGCAAGTTCAGAAGGCAAATCCACCGAGATCTACGTCTCCAATTTCAACGATTCTGCCTTCCGGCGGCGGTGAAGCCGCTGATTCGAGAAATAGGGAAAAGATTACGCTGATTCGAGAAAGGATGAAGGCGATGATTAAAAAAAATTGGAGGCTACAGTGATGAAATTGAAGAGATTTGAGAACCAAACTTCGTAATCAAAACCAAGAAAGAGTGAAGTGGCGATTTTTGATTTCTCATTCCATCGGATTTTGCAAAGCTCGTTGAAATGCTTGTGTGTAGAAGACATGTATAAAATCTAACTAGGTTTTTTACTGACGGAATATTCCGTCAATAAAAAAAATAAAAAAATACAAATTAGATTAAAAGTGTGCTGACGGATACTTCCGTCATTAAAATTAAAAAAAAATTAAAATTAATTTCTATAAGTTAGCTGATGGAATTTCCGTCATTAATAATATTAAAAATATAACGAAATTATATTTTCAAGTTTAATGACGGAATATATCCGTCAGTAAATTTACGATGGACTGTTCCGTCAGTAATCCGCCACTAAACGTCAAAAAAGAATGAGTGAATTATAGTTTTGGTGTCTAAACTTTCTACATTTTTTAGTTTTGGTGCCTTTACTTTAAAAATTGCAAATTTAGTTCCCAAACTTAAGAAATGCTTGTTACTTTGGTGTCTTCTATTGATTTAAAAATTAAATAACATCAATGATGATTTGGAGAAGGGTGAAATCATAAAAACACCTAATATTCTTTTTTTTTAAATACAATTAGTAATTGAATATTCTCAAGAATTAAAAATTTGATATCGTTAAAATTTTTATAATACAATTTTTTTTACTAAGAACAAATTATTTATGTATATGGTTCAATTTTTATAAAAACATAATTTTTAGACCTCATTTTAGCATTGTAATATTTGTGTAACATAAAAAATATTATTATAAAAATTAAACATAAATCAAAATAAGCTAAACGTTGAAAATGAAAACATAAATTATTAATCTAGTAAATTAAATTAACATAAACTATTAAATTATTATAACCTATTATTTTAATAGTTTAAAATCATTATAATTATTAAAATAAAACTATATTATAAAAAAATTCACATAATCTTATAATTTTACCCTTCTTTAAATTACCATTAATATTATTTAATCACTAGTATAATAAAAGACATCAAAACTACATGTATTTCTTAAGTTTAGACACTAAATTTACAATTTTAGAAATTTAGACACCAAAACTCAAAAAATTTAAAAGTTCAAGCACCAAAATGACTATTCATTCAAAAAGAATTCCGTCAGTAAATCTGACCCGTGTTTTTGTTCCGTCAGTATTCCGTCGGTAAAGTTGAGTATTGTTGTAGTGTTTCCCAATTGGTAATGCATGCCAACCATTGACCTTTTTCCCAAGTTGAAGATGAAACACTTCAGAATTCATAAAAGTGCTGTCAAATCGATCACAATCATGAAAAACTCCAATTTGTGTTGAAATATTTGTAATGGAAGTTTCTTTGGATTTGCTTTGCAATAATAAATTCCCTCGTCTTCAATTACTTGTTAGATTAGCTTTTGCCTTATTCAGTTATTCTTATTTTATTATCTATGCAGTGGATGTAATTGCTTCTGTAATTGAAGCTAAGCTTGCAAGACTGTAATCAGATTAATTTACTGCTTTTGGTTCACACATATATTTTTAACATTATTCTAGTCTAGAAATTAATATGTTCCTCGTGTCTAATATATCTTTATTGTCTAGAAATTTATGTTTTCTTTAATGTTTTGATTGGAAGAGCAGTAAGAGGACCTCACTAACACTTGGCTTCGATATTTTACAAGAAGTGACACAAGCATCAAGTTTTTAATTCAAACTTATTACCAACTGAAAAGCAAAAGAAGATGCCCGGCTTTGCTCTTTAAGTTTTAACATACAAATACACATTTGATGATTTAACTATATGCAGAAACAAACATTTAAAAATTTCTTTTTTATATTGTGTTAAAAATTTATGAAAATATATCAATAAGGATTAACATATTGGGTAGGATGATGAAACCGTGCTAGCATGGATCAGAATTTCGCTGGTCTATTTATATAATTATAACTAAATTAAACTTTCATCTTCACATTTTAATTGAACGGGAATAAGACTAGTTTTATTAGTTGTTTTATACCCTACAATGATTCATCCATCTATAAACGTCTCTCTCCATTCACATTATTTTAAGATCACTTTTTTCTCGCATTCAATTTTTAAATATAAACTCACATTGATTAATCCTCCAATTCTGCTTTAGTGGATCTCACAATTAAGTAGTAATTCCTTCCACTTTTTTATGGTATTACATTTCTCAACATATGGTTTTCTCCCCATCCAAAGATTTTAAACAAAATTCATTTTCTCTCCATCGATATTTTTCTTTAATGGTTGCTATCATAATCTATAAATATGGATGTCTTTAAATGAATTGTTAGAGGTGCTCTTACTAAGCCTTGAATTGAAACCCACAATAATCTACTATAGTTCAAGCAAACAAGTCCAACAAATTCTATGTGGGTCGGACACTGTCTTTTACTTAGCCTCAAGTCTAATCGTTAAGGTTACTAGCTACTGAGGCATTCCCCTAATTATGTCAAGACAGTGTCTCTTGTGGAGACGACCTCATGTGGGTCTTCCAATTCAAAGTATTAATGGATGACAACGAATATGATCCTTGGTTTATGACCGTGTTATTTTGGTCTTTTTAGTTTATTTTGCTTCTCTTTTTGTGTAACTTTTCCTTACTTTACTCTTTAGTTACTTTTTGGTGTATTTTAAGAAGAATCTCTCAATCCTAGGATCGATTCCTTGCAAAAGGAGAAACCCCGAAAGGCATAAGGCGCAATGCTCGATGGACAAAGGCTCGAAAATGCAGCTAAGGTAGTGTGTACCCGACAGAAAAGAGCTGCATCGCGTACCCGATTCTAGGAGGTCTGTATCCCAACAAGAGGAGTCTGTACCCCAAACACAAATGAGTCTATACCCCGATACAAAGGGACTTTACCGCGATAGAAGACTCCACGGAGCATGTACCCCGGCACACAGCAACCCATACCGCATCAGGTAGACAAATTCATTTCCAAACAAAACCGGCTCAAACCGGAACCGGAACCGGAACCGGCTTAAACTAGAACCGGCCCAAACAGCAAACCGTCTGAACCGTAAACCGTCAGTTCGTGGTTCGGTTTCGGTTTCGCACTTTAGAAACTGTGGAACCGGCGGTTTCAAACCAACGAAACCGACGGTTCTAAACCGTTGGTTTCAAACCGGCTTAAACCGTGATTTTTTTTACAGAGTATTTTTAGTTGGCAAACAAAAAAAATAAAATACATGTCTTTCCTCAATTTAATTTCTTTTTTAAGGAGAAGGCTGTAGCTCTTCCCCAACGGCAACATATTGGAAACATGCAAAAATTATTTAATTTCATTTAAGTTTACTTTTTTTTTTTTCCTCTTTTCTATTTTTTAAATAAAATAATTTTTTTTTTTTAATTATTTTTTTTTTAAATTTATCACATCAATTCAATTATTTCTTCTTCTTTTACTAGCTCTCTAACTTTCATCTTAATGCTCTCATTCGTCAATATCCTTATTCTTTTCCTATATCATTGCAAAATACAAAATGTCTTCATCTTGATCTAATAAGGATAACACACCAGAAAATGCTTACTTCGACACATTATATGTTCCCGAATCTTTTAATTTGAGCGATGAAAATGAGCCAACGGAGGTGCCATAGTCAGCATGTATGCCAACACCACCGGCTGCTGAAAGGGATGCGCAAGAACAAACACAACAAAGTCAAGGGACGAGAGAAGGTCGTCGTCGTCGTCGTCGTCGACAACCTTCAACTTCAACAGCCCAAAAACAAAATCATGCACCGGCAAAATCCGATATCTTTGCGGAGCACTTCACAAAAACAAGGATTGGTGATAGTGAAAAATACACCGTTATTTGCAACTATTTTCGACAAAAATATACATACAATCACAGCGGTGATATGGGACGTTCAACATGCACCTTGCAAAGAAGCATCCAAACACAAATGGAGTTCATAGATCTCAAGCGCAACTACAAGGATTTAATAAGGCATCTTCTCAAGGTGGAGGTACATCTTCTAACTTATTTAAATTTAATAACAATACGTATAGAAGAGAATTAGCAAAATTTGTTGTTGTGAAAGGAGTTCCATTTAGTTTTGCAACTGATGAATTTTAAGAAAAGTTTGTACAACTTGGTTTAAATCCGACTGCTAATAAGGTACCCCATACTACACTCACACATACTGAAAAAGTAGTAAAAGAATATAAATTTAACTTAATAGAAACATTCAATAATTTAGTTAGTAAAGCTTCAATTTGTGCCGATATATGGAGTGATCATTGGCAAAAACATAGTTATATGTGCATAACATGCCAATGGATAGATGATTCGTAGACAATTCAAAAAAGATTAACTGCATATAGAGAATTTGATGTTTCGCATAATGCATCTAATATTTTACATAAAATACATACTATTTTAAATGAGTATGGTTTGGTTAATAAAATATTTTCTATATCATTTGACAATGCTAGTTCTAATACCGCTAGTTTACCATCTCTAATTAAAATTTGTCAACCATCAATAGGTGGTAATTTTTTTCATATTAGATGCATATGTAATGTTTTAAATTTATGTGTACAAGATGGCTTAACTTCTTTAAAAAATCAAGTTGGTCCAATTAGAGATGCTATAACATATTTAGCTAGACACAATAGTGTTAAAAAGAAATGGGTTAAGTTTTGCAAACGACAAAATTTGAAGGCTAAACAATTTCCATTAGATGTTTCATACCGATGGAATTCTACTTATAAAATGCTAAGTGAATCATATGAATATAGAAATGCACTTTGTATGTTTTTTTATCAAGTATTGATTATTATGTTACATTATTTCCTTTTCATTGGGATGCTTGCAATAATTTGTGCAAAATTTTAAAAGTTTTTAAAGATGCCACTGTTCAATTATCCGGTACTTATTATTTGACTTGTATTTTAGTTCTTGATCATTGTACTTCAATAGCTTGTATTTTTAAACATTTTCGTAATTGTCATGTGTTGGGGGATTGTATTAGTAGTATGAAACAAAAATGGTTAAAATATTTTAGAGAAATACCACTAATTTTTTCAATTGCTCAGTTATTAGATCCTAAGGGTGGAGGGCTTTAGAAGAAATGGTTGCATATTATTATGAAAATTTATTTTTTGGTAACAATGATTTAGATGACATTCCTAATCCTAGTGTAGTTGTCTGGTAATGCAAAAAAATAATCTATTAGATATTTTTAGACAATATAACTTAATTTATATGGATCAAAATACTAGTGATCAAGATCAAGTTAGTCAAACAAGAAGTAATCAAGATAATCTACTTATAGATTGGATAAGTGCTTTCTATAATAAAAAACGCGCTCAAGGATCCGGTTCTTCTAATTCTCTTGAACTTGATATGTATTTAACATCTACTATTCATTTAGATGATGATCCTACTAAGCTTGATATTCTAAAGTGATTGTAAAAAATGAAGACACATTATCCTATCATTTGTATAATTGCAAAGGAAATACTTGCTTCCCCCGCGTCAACAGTATAATTGCAAAGGAAATACTTGCTTCCCCCGAGACGTTCCAATTTAACCGTTGAAAACTTAGAATATCAAATGTTGCTTAATGATTGGTACAAGGCCGAAAATCGACTACAAGAACAATATTTTTCTTCTGAAGACGAAGATGACAATGAAGAATCGACGACGGAGAGTGACTAGATTAGATTTTTCTTTATGTTATAGATTATATTTTTTAATGTTATAGATCATAATTTTTTACTTATTTAATTTTGTATTGTTTTGAGTAACTATTGTAATTTAGAGGTAAGGTTCCTTATGTCCTCCCTTAATTATAAAAGGGTAAGGTTGGTTGTCCCCCTCGTGTAATTTTTCCTTAATGATTAATAATTTTTTTTTTTTTGCATATTAATTTTATTTTATATTTCTTAATGTGTGAGTTTAAAACAAAAAAAATAATAATTGAAAAATTGGAAAACCGAAATCGAAACCGACGGTTCCAAACCGTAACCGTAAACTGTGAATGGACGATTCGGTTTCTATTTCAATTATCAAAAAACTAGAACCGGAACCGGAAATGGGCATGTCTAGCAGCAGGGCCCCAACGGGAGTTGTACCCCAACACTGGATGTTTGTACCACGGTGTTGGGTTATGAGTCAGTAGGAGATACTCAGCAGTGAATGGGTTAAAATAATATTGGGAGAAATCGTAGTAGTACTATGAAATTGAAGATCCCAAAACCCAGCTGATATCAGTAGTGTAGTGTCGATAGGACTAGATGATGTATATGCTAGAATGTTTTTATTTTGTTTATCCTTCTGTCTATGTCCTGTACGGGGTAAAATGTTGGATTGATCTTCTGTCGAAGTTACTTTCCAGAACCCCACGTCATCAGTGTAATTGCTTGCGTTCTTAAGTCATCAGCTGATCTTCGCCTCAGTAGAAGACATCTCATCAGCTGACAGACATCAGCAGAAGAACTCTATGGAAGCTCTGTATCTTCGCAGTCATCAGCTGACAATACTCAAGAGAATATCTCTTGTCAGCCGACTCTGACGAAGAAGACAGAGACTGCTTAAAGTCTACTGTATCCTACAGGAAACGACCCAGTTGTTCAAGTCTTTTCGAAAGTCAGCAGAAGACCATACGAGGATTAGGGAGAGTCAACTCCGATGTCTGACACATCTCACCTACCACAAACCTCGACCAATGAGAAGCCTCCAAAGCATATCTGCTCTGACCAACTAAAGCTGCTCTCATGTACAGTGTCCAACAACTCTGCTGTAATAATTCGAATTTATGACCGTTTTCTTTGGAAGCTTGTGACACGTGGCATCGTCGTCTCCAACGGACATATGCCTAGGTCACAACTATAAATAGAGAAGAAATCTGAGCTTCACGCACGGGATATCAAGGAAAAAATGCTCAAACTTTCAAACGACTCTAGCGCATTCAAGATCAATCCAGCGAAGAACTCGCCCAATAGAAAATCATTAGTTCTTCTCTCTAGAGTTCTTTAGATCCCTCTTCTCTATCTAAGCTCATTGCCAAATCTATAGCTTAGAAATTCGAAGGAGTTCACTTTTAGTGATTGTTCTTATTGTAAGAACTCCTTTCTAGTTGGAGATTATCCCCTCCTCTTCAAACTTAGGTTTGAATTGTAAAGTCGCTAAGGACTATAACTTAGAAGGGTCTGTCCAGCACACAGATTCCTTGTTGAGGCTTGCTCAGATAAATCAACAAGACCTCCTGTTCAGCAGGACCGTGGACGTAGGATCTTGCGTATCCGAACCACGTTAAAAATTGCTTGTGTTATTTACTGTTTTATTGCATTGCATACAAACTGATTACAAAATCATAACTTTGCATAAAACGTATTTCAAAGCGCACTAGCCAAAATACTTTATCTTGCGAAAACACGTTTTCAAACTGAGACGAATCTCCGGGCCCCACACTCTTATCCGCACAACGTCTGCTACTGAGTTTCAAAGTACCGACAAAAGTCGGTAGGAGAGCTCGATGGTTGGCATACTTCGACCCGCGATCGAAGGTTACTATTTGGCACTGTTCATCAGTTGCAACCTACAGCTCAGCTGTCCTTCGCATTTGAGAAAAGAAACTGTGATCAGGTGTATTCACCCCCCCCTCTACACCTGAATATCGTCTCCGGACCAACAATTGGTATCAGAGCAACGGTGTTCTTCTGATCATCGGTTCTGTAACTACTGGTCTACTCGAACAGATCCTGAAAATGTTTTTCACTGCACAAGCATCTCTTCATACATCCTTATACTCTTACCCATAATGTCTGATATGTCAGGTATTCAGATAGTACCAATGTTCTCAGTAGAGAACTATACGGTTTGGCGTATGAGAATGGAGGCGCACCTCACATCGCTGCATGACAGCATGACAGACGTCCTTGAGACAGGACCCATCATTCCCATGATCGACAGTGTACAATTTGCTACTGCGGGAGGTTTAGGGGCACAGACTGATGCCAAGGTCGCAAAAGACAAATCTGCCTTCACACCGGAGGAGAAAAAGCTGCACAACCTCGACCGAGTTGCACGTAATGCTATCCTGACAACGCTCAGCGATTCACACCTCGGGAGGGTGCAAGACTGCAAAACGGCAAAAGAACTTTGGGATGCCCTGGCTGTACTGAGCCAAGGAACCCCGCAGATTAAGGAAAACAAGCTCGAATTAGAGCTTCAGAAGTTCGACACCTTTGCCATGGAGCCCAACGAGACCATTGACGAGCTAAGCGTCAGATTCACAAATCAAATCAATGTGATCAACGGGCTGGGGAGGACGTTCACCTACAAAGAGATGAACACAAAGATCCTAAGAGCGCTACCTCGACAAAAGTGGCTTCCTTTTGCTACTTATTTACGTCGCTCAGATCTTAATGCTCTAACTCCTGATGTTATCTTTTCAGAACTAAAGACGGAGGAATTTGAGCATAGCCTACCCCAACGATGTTCAAGCGCTCCAGCTAACACTCAGATTGATCATGCTTTTAAAGCAACAGTCAACAAAACTGGAGTCAAACCAATTTCTTCAAGCAAGGCAGTAGCCACAACAGAAGCAAAGTCCTCTGAGACCTCTGCTACTGACCAACTTGCTCTTATGGCTCTCAAATATCAAAGAGAAAAGGAGAGAGTCAGAAAGCTGAAGAAATATCACAGAGATTCTTCCTCAAGTAAGAAAGATTATCAAAAAAGGGAAGAATCTAAACTTTCTACTGACTGCAGGAACACAGAACCTGCTGCTAGTCCATCCAAAGACTCAGCTGGAAAAGACAGCAGATCATCTGTCTATTACAACTGCAAGAAGGAGGGACATTATCAGTACGACTGTCCCGAACTCTCAGCTACTCAAAGAGCAGAACGGCAGGCCAGACGTGAAAAATTTGCCCGAAGGAGGCAGGCCTACATAGCCGGAGAGATATCCGATAACTCAATCGAGGAAGATACATTCATGTATTCTTCTGAAGACGAAGCTGCATTTGTTGCCTTTGAGATCGGAGAAACAGATCCTGAAGAAAATGCAGAATATTGTCTGATGGCCGGAAAAGAGGCTGAGGTAAATTCTAAACTTAATTTAACCTCTTCTTCTCACAGCACACACGACACGTGCTCGGTCACAGATGAGCCTCTAGACGTGGTACAAGCCTATGATGATCTACCAGAGGAGCAGATTCAGCGAGCAGAGTTCAAAGAGAACCATTCAGGAACTGGAACAGGTAAAGGCTGAGAATCAGAGAGTTTCTTCTGATTGTCAGGTCTCTACTGAGTCTGAGAATCTTGTTGTGAGACTCAAGGAAGAGATTAAATCTCTTATGACTAAGTCTCAGCTTCAAGAAACTCAGATATCAGTTCTGACCAAGGATAATTCTGAGAAAGATACTGAGATAGCCCGACTCAGTCAGAAGCTCGCAGAAGTTGAAAAGGATTATGAGTCACTTCGAAGAAGTGATGAAGTTTGGCGAGGCCGATGACCGAACAAGACCTAGGAGCTAAGGAGAAGTTGGAAAGCATGCTTAGAGCTCAAAGGCCAATAGCCATGAAAGAAGGACTTGGCTATACTCACGAAGCTTCCACTTCAATGTCAAAAAGCTCAGAAATGCTGGCTGATAGGTTCGTCAGAGGAAAGGTTCAGGCTACTAACTCAACACCTCAGGCGAAGAACAAACAGAAGATAATAGCACCTCAGCCGAGCAACAAGAAGCAACTGACCAAAGGTTCCAGCCCCAGGACACCACGATCAAACTCAGGGGGAACCAAGAAGGTCAGGTGGGCGAGCAAGACAAATGAACCACTATATGAACATCCAACTCAGTATGGTTCGTACTACTATGAGCCCAGGGTCAGGAGAAACACAAAGCATCAGAAGAAGAAAGCTCCTGAACCCAAAACCGCCAGAAAATCAGTATCTCCAAGTCCTGTGGAGAAGAAAGCTGACAAGGTTCAGAAGAAGAAGTCTCAGACTTCTAAGGTCCCTAGACAGATATGGGTTCCGAAATCACCCACTAACATGTAAGGACCCAACTGAACCAAAGGGTACCTAAAAATGTTTTTGTTTTGCAGGTGCATAAGGACCCTTGGATTGTGGACAGCGGCTGCTCAAGACATATGACTTATCAAAAGAGCCTACTGACCAATTACGTACAAGAAGATGGTCCCAGAATTGAGTTTGGTGACAACTCAAAAGGCTATACAAGGGGATACAGAACACTGAATATTGGGACTGCCTCAGTTCCAAGAGTAACATATGTTGAAGGACTTCAACATAATCTCCTTTCTGTCAGTCAATTCTGTGACAATCTGAATAGAGTTATCTTTGAAGCTGGTTTCTGTGATGTTGTTGATAAATCTACAGGGAAAACAGTTTTATCAGGTTCGCAGAGAAAGAATATTTATGTTGCAAACTGGAAAACCGCAGAACCTGAGGCTTGCTTACTCGCACAGACGAAATCCAGTGACAAGACTGGATGGCTGTGGCACAAGAGACTCAGCCACCTGAACTTCAAGACTATGAACAAGCTAGCCAAGAACTCTAAAGTCAGAGGACTGCCCAACGAATCATTTATCAAAGACAGAAATTGTGAAGCATGTTTGAAGGGAAAGCAGACAAAGAAAAACAATCCACCAATTCCGTCACCTTCCACTGATGGAATCCTTCAACTGATGCACATGGACCTATTCGGGCCAGTCTCTCCAGTGACTATAAGAGGCAAGAAGTATGCCCTAGTCATTATTGACGACTACTCGAGATATACTTGGGTTATCTTCATAGCCAACAAATCTGATGTCCAGACTGAGCTGCCCAATCTGCTGAAGAAACTCAGTATGGAAAAGGACACCAAGATACAGAGAATTCGCTCAGACAGAGGAACAGAATTTCTCAACTCAGTAGTTAAAGAGTACTGCGATAAAGAGGGAATTCAACAAGAGACATCAGCAGCTCGCACCCCTCAGTAGAACGGACTTGCTGAACGTAAAAATAGAACATTCAAAGAAGCACCAAGAACGCTCCTAGCAGACTCTGGACTACCCTCAAAGTTCTGGGCTGATGCTACTGACACCGCCTGTTATACTCAGAATCGCTCACTGCTTACACAGCAACATAGGAAGACACCCTACGAACTATGGAAAGGGAGAATTCCTTATATTTCTCATTTTCATATTTTTGGTTGTCCGTGCTTTATCCACAATAATGGGAAAGATCAGTTGAAGGTCTTTGATAGCAAATCTGATCGAGGAGTATTCTTAGGATACTCTCGAGTCAGTAAAGCCTTCAGAGTCTTTAACTATCGGACTCTTTGCATGGAGGAAAGCCCTCATGTTGTATTTGACGAGTTTGTTACTGAGAACAAGAAATCTTCAAAGACAAATACTGAGGATGTCAACAGCCAGCTACAGGATCTCGCACTAAACGATAAAGCTGAAGAAATCCAGCATTGTTGGGATGATGAGTCAGACGATGAAGAAATACAGACTCAACCAACAGGCGATGTAGCTGACTTGGTTGATTCTAATGAACAGAATTAACAGCAGGTAACAACGATCGATGGGAAGCCCTAGTGGTAACTGAGACCTCTACTGAGAACATAAACTCAGGGGGAACAACTACTGTTCCTGAGCTAAATGCCCCTGAACCTGGAAACTCAGTAGATCCTAACCTTCTTACTGAACTAATGCAATCACAGAACAGTACAACTGAAATGCCTAACACACCTACTGACTGTGCAAAAGTAGTATCAGAAGAAGAAGCCAAACTCAGACGTTCATGGCTCGACGCTCATTCTTCAGATCTTATTATTGGAGATCCATCAGCAACTATCAGGACAAGATCTAGACTAAGTCAAGGAGAAAACTCACTTTATTCTTGTTTCTTGTCTACAGAAGAACCTCAGTCAATAGAGGGCGCACTCAACAATGCTGACTGGATCATTGCCATGCAAGAAGAGCTGAACCAGTTCGTTAGAAATGAAGTTTGGGAGCTTGTTGACAGACCTAGACATCAGCACGTGATTGGTACTAAGTGGGTCTTCAAGAACAAGCGTGATGAAAACAACGTCATTGTCAGAAATAAAGCTCGACTAGTTGCCAAGGGATACTGTCAAGCAGAAGGAATAGACTTTGATGAAACGTTCGCTCCAGTCGCCAGATTGGAAGCCATTCGTCTGTTCCTAGCTTATGCAACGCATCAAAGATTCAAAGTATATCAGATGGATGTAAAGTCAGCTTTTCTGAATGGCGTACTGAAGGAAGAAGTCTACGTGGAACAACCGCCCGGCTTTCAGCAGGGACATCAGGTGTATAGACTTAGGAAAGCTCTGTATGGGTTAAAACAAACACCCAGGGCTTGGTACAATACCCTATCAAACTTTCTACTTCAGAAAGGTTTTCAGAAGGGGACAGTAGATCGCACCCTATTCACCATAAAGTCAGGAGATGATATTTTACTGGTCCAAATCTACGTGGACGACATCATTTTCGGATGCAGAAATGTGACTATATGTCAATAGTTCGAGAAAATGATGAAGGAGAAGTTCGAGATGTCCATGATGGGCGAAATGAATTATTTCCTTGGATTCCAAGTCAAGCAATCACCTGAAGGAATATTCATCAATCAAGCCAAGTACACTTGAGATCTCCTGAAGAGATTTGGCTGCGACTCGAGCAAGCCAGTCAAGATCCCCATGAATACTAATTTCAAAATCGATCTAGACAAAAAGGGAGCTTCTGTTAACTCAACTGATTATAGAGCTATTATTGGCTCCTTATTATATTTAACAGCAAGCAGACCTGACATAACTTATGCTGTAGGTGTATGTGCAAGATTTCAGGCGAATCCCAAGCGAAGTCATCTAGACTCAGCAAAGAAGATTCTGCGATATCTGAAAGGAACACCTGCCGCAGGGTTATGGTATCCTGCTGATGATAATCTTATACTAACAGGTTATTCTAATGCTAATTATGCAGGATGCAGAATAGATCGAAAGTCAACTTCTAGAACGTGTCAGTTCCTAGGCAGCAAGCTGATATTTTGGTTTTCAAAGAAACAGCATTCAGTGGCAACGTCCACTACTGAAGCTGAGTACATGGCTGCTGGAAGTTGCTGTGCCCAGATCCTTTGGCTTCGACAACAACTGCGAGACTATGGTATATCTCAGGATGAAGTGCCCATCTACTGTGACTCCACCAGTGCTATTGCTATAACTCAGAATCCAGTTCTCCATACGAGATGCAAGCACGTGGATATTCGACACCACTTCATCAGAGACCATGTCGAGAAGAAGGACATCAGAATGGAGAAAATCCATACTGACAAGCAAAGGGCAGACATACTGACCAAACCACTAGCTGAGAACAGATTCAGAGAATTATTAGTTGAGCTAGGTCTACTGGATCCTACTGAATCTTATAAGTAGAAGCACAACAATTGATATCAGTAGAAGCCAACTACTGATGATAACAATTAGTGTCAAGTGCAGAAATCAGTACGACAGGTCAGAAGACTCAGTACTTGATTCAGTCGGGTGAATCAGACAGTACAAAGTAAGGGGGAACGTGTCTATCAGCACATCCTTTGTCCTCTTGAGTCAAAACGGTAACCAGCTGATCGTAAAATCAGCTGAAGAGGTTTGCGTAGTTTTATGTACTTAACATTATCAGAAGCATGCTTGCATTTATTATATCAGTCGCTTGCACTCAGTAGTTAATGAACATTTATTTCCCGCCATTAATCCTTTAAGGTTTAAGTCAGTAGGAAATCGTTTTCATTTAAAAGGCTTAGACTTTAATGCTGCCTGCAGCGCATTTAGTGCATGTCTTCTCAACTTACCTTACTGCGCATATGCCTACGTGGGTCTAGGTTAGAGGCGACTTGTGTAATCATTCCTTTTATAACATCAAATCTCAGCCGTCATTTTAAAGACGAGATTAAGTTTCAGCCGCTCGATCAAAACCGCATGATATGCAAATCTTATAAAATCTCGCGCTTACATCTCTAACTGCATCTGTTCGCCATTTTCACATTTCAAGAGCTTTTGCATTCAGTTTTCCTTCAAACTCCTGTGTTCTTAAACTGCTCTGCATTATTTCCAAGCTCTCCATTATTCGGTAATTTTCTTGAATCTTGCTTTAAACTCCACTAACTTACTCTAATTTTTTCGCAGATATTCATGGCGGCCGTGTTGACCCCATCAAACATTGATGAGATCATCTTGTCTCGTATTCAGTTCGAGCCGACGATGGTTCTGCACCAGGCGGAACTTCCGTTTCTTGAGCCCATCTTCACGGCTCTCGAGACTTTCGGCATTGAGCTTCTTGTCGCCAAGCACCCCAAAGCTTATTTGCCTCGACAAGTTGCGGTGGTATACTACAATTGGAGATCCGATGAGGATACAGGCGCGAAGATGTCATGTTTCTCATACATGAAGGAAGTGGTCACTCAGACTTGGGATGCCAGTCATCATGTTATCGATCTCCGAGCCGCCGTAGAATTGACTTTTGATCTTCCGGCTCGAGGAGCCTCACCTGTTGGATATAAGGAGAAGGAGATTAACTCCTATGTCCAGAGGTTCTTGGGCAGAGACGACATTGTCTTCAAGTCAGCGCTGCCGAAGAATCAGTTGCTACCAGAATACCGTGGGCTCGCCTACATCGTAACTCATATTCTTACGAGCTCCGCTGGTTCATTTTATCAACTATCCAAGCCTTGACTCCAACTGATGATGATCATAGATGACGGAGTCTGAGTCAACTGGACTGATTTTTATGTGAATGAGCTTAAAGCTCAAGCTCAGAAGTTCACAGCTACACCCGGTGGAGAAAGGAGACTAATTAGTATGGGAAAGTTGTTGTATGGGACAAAGATGTCCGTACTAATCGAAGAATCTGTATTGAATCACTCAGCCTTTGCTGATTCGAGATACTTTGACAGCAAGCTCACAAATTCAAGACTAGAGCCGCTGCTGAAAAGTCTATCGGACGAGGGCCACCTGAACAGAAACGTGTCACATCTGTCTTGCCCCCTCGTGCCGACCCACCCAAGAGGAAGAGGCTCAGCAAGACTGGACCTTCTGAGGTTCCAGCAAAACCTGCCTCTCCTCCACCCACTCAGGAGGAACCAATACTTGATGCGGACACTGGCATAGAAGGTGCCACCTTGAAGGACAAGGTCCAGCGCATCAGTTCTGAAGAGACCCTGTCGGACACTGCCGGACCGACTGAGGAAACTTCCTCTGAATGGACGACCATGCAGTCGACCCGCCTCCGAGCCACTGGAGAGGTCACTGCTCAGATCCCCGAGATTGCCGACCACAGGGATCTGGTCGAGATTGCTATAAGGGCGAGGACTCAGATGCTACTGAGATTCCTCAGTTGGGACGTCCTTGAGGAGCTGATTAGGACGGAGTCAGCTTTGTCCCTACTGACAGAAGAACAGAGCTTGCAATCAGCCATTGGGTTTGGGGAACCCGCTGATCTAGCGTCATTCGAGGATCTTCGCACTGCTATGCTCTATCTACTGAGCTTAAGATCTTCAGAACCTGTCAACAGCCCTTCGCCTCCATCTCATCACGACAACGACGACAAT
Organism: Lavandula angustifolia; assembly: GCA_028984105.1. Lineage (NCBI taxonomy): Eukaryota > Viridiplantae > Streptophyta > Magnoliopsida > Lamiales > Lamiaceae > Lavandula > Lavandula angustifolia. Next base: position 7,963,514 of record CM054823.1, on the reverse strand, counting down.
GATGATGATGATGACATGGATCAGGCACCACCCAAGGAAGCAGATTTGGGAGGATCTACAGAGGGTAACACTCCCCACGAGCAGGGCAAATCACCACCACCTTCTACATCAGGTGATGCCCCGGTTGCCTCAAAGCCGAGTCGAGCGCAACAACTCGTGACATCTGAGCAGAGGCTCGGGACCAGCAGCTATCAGATAAAACCTATTGGTTCCCTAACCTCCAAGTCAGTCAACAAAGCCATCAGGCGACAGGGAGACAAGAATCGTCTCCTTGCCAAGGACATACATCTCAAATGGGCTCAGTACACCAAGGCCCAGAATGAGAAAGTTGACCGACTTGCAGCAGAGGTAAAGAAGGTCTCAGAAGCTCCTACTCCGTCTCTCAATATTCAGGAGATAGTCGAGACCGCCCTCGCAGCTCAAAAGGTGGACTTAGCCGCTCAGAGTCAGCAGCTCCTACTCTCTCAGCAGAAATCATTCTCTGAACAGCTGACTCAGAGTCTTGCGGCAGTCCAAGCCACAATGGACGAGCACAACAAAGTGGCCTTCTCCTGCCTTCAAACAGCTATAAAACAACAGGAGGAGGCCCTCAAGCTTATTCAGAAGGAGATGACAGAATCTCATGATGAGTCTCTCCTACAACTGAGACAGGAGTCCGCAGCACAAATCAAACACATACGTGCTGACCAGGAGAAAGACCGGGAGCACTACTGCGACGCTGTCAAAGACTTCGAAACAACCGCCACCTCCATTAAGAATATATGCTACAATCTGGAGAAGGAGGTAATTGCCATCCACACTCGCCTCTCCCTGGCTGATGATGCCAAAAAGGGGGAAGGAGTAGAGGAAGAAGAGAAAGCTGAGGCGGATCAGGCTCAGGCGGAAGGAGGACCAGAAGTCCAAGCAATAACTAAGGGGGGAAGGTTCACTGTTCAAGCCGGAACCGGCTCGATACCCCCCCTTCCCAAATCGTCCAAATCCCAACGACTGTGGTTGAGCCCACTGTTGAATCCTCAGCTCAACATGTCGAGGAGGTCGTACAGTTCGTCGACCAAGAGGACGAGCCACTGCCACCGCAAAGGCCGGGGAAGGAGATTACCACTGAAGCTACTCCTCCATCTTCCCCGACACCTAAGTTCAAATCAAAGGCGGAGCAGGAGGCATTCGATCAACGTGTTGCTCAAAAACTTCAAGATGAACTCGATTATGAGCAACAGATCGAAGAAGAAGCTAAGAAGGCAAAGAAGCCCAAGAAGCCTATTGGCAGAATCGCAAAAAGCAAAGCCAAGAAGCTCCTGGATGAAGAGAAGAGAAAAGCTCAGGAGGAGCTGACTAAAGCTTCTGCCACTATAGTCCTACCCTTGGCTCAGAGTACTGATATTCCTACACTCACTCCAGAGCAAGAGGTAGAGGACAGAGCCACCTAGGAGGCTACGCTGAAAGGACTGAATCTCCGGAGAGGAGACACTAGATCAGCAGCCCTCAGAGAAAAGAAGAGATTGGAAGATCTGGCCAAGATCATAGAGATGACTGACAAGATAGCCAGTGAACCAGTCGTAGATTGGAAGAGACAAATTCCAAGGTCATCCAAGTTCTACAGGAGAGGCGCTCCCAAAGGAACTTATCTGAAGAAAACCCCTTCTCCTCATGTAGACAAATGGGTACCTTTGGAGCTAAACGAGCAATGGGAGGAACTGAAGGAGGAATTCATCAAGGGATACTATGTATGGGGTTTCTATCCTTCTGGGATCCCGGCTAATCAACTGTTCGATGAATTTATTCATCAGTATAATGCCCGGCTCATAGCTCAAATTCTGCTGATCCTAGAGAAGGAGAAGCTACCTCTCAGAGCCCCTGCATTCAGACGCATCCCTCCTCCAAGGACGACTCGTGGTGTATTATGCACGAAGGAGATAGAAGACGAGATCAAAGCAGCAGCTTATCACCATGACCTTAGTTCTGATCTGCCTAATGATCTCGAGGAAATCCAAACTCTGCGCGCAAGGATCTATAAATACTATGGTTTGGACCCTCCAGCTGATAGGTCTGCAGATTTCCGGAGCAGAACCAAGAAGTTTAGACGTCAGCAATAGTCTTCTGATCCTTTCCTTCTTTGGTATAGAGATAGGAACCTTGTAATGTACTTGCTCATATATATCAGTTCCTATTTCTAGCCAGACAATTACTCATTGTCTTACGGCCCTTGTTTTTGTTTGTGTTATCACAACTGATCACTGAAGTGATCTGACACACACTCACACATAACCGTTTCTCTGATTTTGCCTATCTCTCACTGCTGACCTCGTGAGTTAACTGATTCAGTTTTACTGAAGTCTTAGGGGGAATTGTGTTGTACCATCTAGAGGTTTTGGCATCATCAATTAGGGGGAAATTGTTGGGTTATGAGTCAGTAGGAGATACTCAGCAGTTAATGTGTTGGTCCGGAGACGATAAGTCAGGTGTAGAGGGGGGGGTGAATACACCTGAGCTCAGTTTCTTTTTCTCAGTGAAGGTCAGCTGAGCTGATGATTGCAACTGATGAACAGTGCCAAATAAGCCTTCGATCGCGGGACAGAGTGAGTTAGCTACTGAACTCTCTCCTACTGACTCAGTACTTTGAGAATCAGTCGGAGACAATTGTGCGGAATGTGTGGGGCCCGGAATTCGTCTCTTTTGAAAACATGTTTTAGCAAATTAAATCTTTTGGCTGTGCGCTTTGTAAAATACGTTTTATGCAAGCTTATGATTTTAAAGTCAGTTTAATGCTATGCAATAAAACAGTAAAAGAACGCAAGCGATTTAACGTGGTTCGGATACCCAAGATCCTACGTCCACGGTCCTGAACAAGGCAGGAGAACTTGTTGATTATTCTGAGCAAGCCTCAGCAAGGATACTGTGCACTGGACAGTTCCCTCTAAGTTATAGTCCTTAGCGACTTTACAATCCAAACCTAAGTTTGAAAGGGAAGGGAATTTTCTCCAACTGAGAAGGAGTTCTTACAATAAGAACAATTCACTAAATGTGAACTCCTTCGAATCTAAGCTATAAATATGACAATGAGCTTAGTCTAGAGAAGTAAGGGATGTAAGAACTCTAGAGAGAAAAACTAAGAAATCTTCTAAGTATGCAAGTTTTCCTCTGGATGATCTTTGAGTGTTCTAGAGCGTTTATGAACTTGAGCTTGTCCCTTTTGAAATTCCGTCGTTCTTCTTTTTGGAGCTTCAAAAACTTCTCTATTTATAGTTGTGAGTTATGGCATATGTCTGTTGGAGACGACGATGCCATGTGTCACAAGCTTCCAAGGAAAACGGCCATTAATTCGAACTTGTTGCGGCGAGGCGATTAATGTACTTCGTTCATGAGAGCAGCTTTCTTTGTGTAGAGTAGGTAAGCGTTGTCGGCTTCTCATTGGTCGAGGTTTGTAGTTGGTGAGAATGTCGAGTTGACCGTTCAACAACCTCGTATGTCTTCTGCCGAACTTTTCGAAAAGACTTGAATAGGTTGGGTCGCTTTCCGTAGGATACGATGGCGAAAAGTCTCTCGTCTTCTTCATCGAGTCGGCTGACACGGCATCTACCGAGTAGGTCACCGGTGACGGCTGACGAAGGTACTGCGTGCTTGTTTCTGTTCTTCCGCCGATGACTATCAGCTGGGAGTAGTCTTCTACTGATGATTTGTCAGCTGATGCGCTGTCTTCGACTGAGTAGAAGATCAGCTGCTGACTGAAGAACACAAGTGATTACACTGATGACGTGGAAAGTATCTTCGACAGAAGATCAGTTCAACAATTACCCCGTACAGGACTTAGACTAAAATAATAATCAATATATCAAGTCTAACCTATACATCAGCTAATCCTAACGACACACTAATCTACTGATATCAGCTAGGTTTTGGGATCTTCAATTCCATAGTACTACTATGATTTTCCCCAATTTTCTTTTAACCAAACAGCTGAGTATCATCTACTGACTCATATCCAACAATTTCCCCCTAATTAATGATGCCAAAACCTCTACCTCTACCTCTTAAACTTCTTAAGTCTATAAAAGATGCTATCCTACTGACAACAATTTCCCCCTTACAACATTCTGAGGAAAAATAAAGATAAAAGTAATTTCAATACTTCAGTAGGTGGGAGATAGGCAAAATCAGAGAAACTGTCTGTGAGTGTGTGTCAGATCACTTAGTGATCAGTCGTGAAAACACGATGCAAAGAGCTGAAAGACAATGAGTAATTGTCTGACAAGCAATAGGAACTGATATATATATAATCAATGAAGTACAAGCTCCTACAGCTATTACAACAGAAATAAAAAAGAAGAGAAATCACTGCCGACGCTTGAAGCGTTGAGTCCTTTTCTTGAAATCAGCAGACTTCTCAGCAGGAGGATCCAGATAATAATACTTGTAAACTCTGATCCTGATCTCCTGGATTTCTTCGTTGTCAAGAGGATTGTCAGGCAGCAAACCCAGATGGAAAGCGGCTTCCTCTATCTCTCTCTCAATATCCTTCGTGCATAGCAGTCCACTAGCAGTTCTTGGTGGTGGAATACGTCGGAAAGCTGGGGCACGGAAGGGAATATTCTGTTCTTCCATAATCTGTCTCAGCCGATCTCTGAATGAGATATCAAATCTCGAGATAAGTTCATCGAATAACTGACCAGCTGGACAGTCGAGAGGATAAATGCGCCATACAAAATAGCCTTTAATAAAATCCTCTTTCAGCCTTTCCTAATGGACGTTCATATCAGCCGGCACCCATTTATCCACATGCGGGATAGGAATATTCTTAACATATGGGCCCCTGATGAACTTGGATTTTCTTGGGATCTGCCTCTTCGGATCAGCTGCTGGCTTGAGAGATAAGCTACATATTTTCGCCAAGTCAGCTATCCTTTTCTTTTCTCGGAGTGCGGCTGCTCTACTGTCTCCTCGTCAGAGACTCAGACCTTGCAGCGTCGCCTCCCAGGTCGCTTGATCTTCCGCTATCTGCTCAGGTGTTAGAGTAGAAGTGGGAATACTCTGAGCAGTAGCTTGGATCTCAGTCGGAAGAGCCTTAGCAAAATCTTCTTGGGCTTTCTTCTTCTGCTCTTCGACCGACCCGACCTTTTTCTTGCCTTTGCCCTTAACTGGTTTGCCTTTAGGCTTCTTTGCTGCTTCTGCTGCCTCTTCAAGCTGACGCTCATGGTCGAGCTTATCCTGCAGCTGTTGGGCAATTTTGAGGTCATAAGCCTCTTGCTCCGCTTTAGATTTGAACTTATGGACCGGGGAGGAAGGAGGAGTAGATCCAGTTGCAATCTCCTTCCCCGGCCTCTGCGGTGGCAATTGTTCAGGCTCAGGCTCTTCTTCTTCTGTCTCCTGCTCAATAAAATTTGCTACTTCTTCAATGTGAGCAGCAGAAGAGGAGATGGGGGTTGGTGGAAGTGGGAATTCTAGGAGAAGGACCTCAGAAGAGTTCTTATCCTGAGTTGTAGAGGGTCCTTCCTCCTGAGCCCTATCCCCCTGAGTCTGTGCGGGTTCTTCAGCTGTGGAGGGTCTCTCCTCCTGAACCCTTTCCCTGATAATCTGTACATCAGCTGTATCCGTTGCAGGTTCATCTTTTATTATACCTTCCCCCTTTTTGGCATCAGCAGCCTTATCGAGGTTGGTACGGATAGCTGTGACCTCTTTCTCAAGTTTGTATACTGAGTCCTTGATCTGAGTAACTGTAGAGTCGAAATCCTTGACCAAGTCACAGTATTGCTCCCAGTCCTTCTCTTGATCTGCCCTAGATCGATTGAGATGAGCGGTGACTCCCGGCGGAGTTTCAGCGGGGCTAGATCATTAGATTCCTTCATCTCTTTCGAATCTCGTTCAAGGCCGCGACTGTTGCTTAATAGCGATGCGGAGGCTGCTTGTAGCCAACTTGTTTCGCTCTTCCATTTGAGTTTGGACTGTTGTGAGAGCATGAGTCAGCTGCTCAGTAAATATTTTGTGCTGAGCTTGGAGCAGCAACTGACTCTGTGCAGATAGATCTGCTTTCTGAGCTATCAAAGCTTGCTCGATCATCTCCTTAAAATCAGGCTGCGAAGGAGCCTCTTGAGGAGTGGAGATGCCGGCTAGCTTATCCAGGCTTTCGATGCATTGCCTTCGTATACTTCTCCCATTTGATATGGACGTCTTTGGCGAGAAGTCTCGTTTTTAGCACCTTGGCGTCTGATTGCCTTATTCACTGATTTGGAGGACACGGAACCAATGGGTTGAATCTGGTAAGAGCTTGTTCCGAGCCTTTGATCAGAAAACATGAGGAGCTGCTCCCGACTATACTTCGGAGCGCCCTGAGCCTCACCTGATGTACCAGGGGGTGGTGATTGGCTCTTCTCATGAGGAGTTGGTCCCTCAGCAGAGCCTCCCAACTCTGCATCCTTGGGGTTGCCTTCCATCTCCTGATCTTGTTCTTGGTCATCATCCTCATCAGCAGGAGGAGATGGAGGCGGAACATTATCAGCAGGAGCTGTGGTACGCAGGCTAAGAAGATAGAGCATAGCAGCTCGAAGATCCTCGAAGGACGCCAAATCAGCTGGCTCCCCGAAACCGATCTCGCCCGTAAGTCTTGCTCCTCCGTCGGTAGATCGATGGCCGACCGAGTCTTTGCAAAGTCTATCGAATATCCCGGTTTAAAAACCTCGGCAAGATCTCGAACTCTTGCCCTGATGGTAATGTCAACCAAGTCTTCATGCTCGCCTATCTCCGGAATCCGATCGTGAATCTCACCGTAGCACGCAGACGAGTGGTATGAGTTGTTGTCCATTCGGTCTCTTCGATTGGCTCTCGAATGTCCGACTGAGTGTCATCGGAGCTGATGACTTGAGCTTTATCCTTGAGGGTGGCTCCTTCCATCCCTGTGTCGGAGTCCAAGGTTTGCTCATCTTGAGGTGGAGGAGGAGCCTGTTCTATGACAGTTATCGGCTGAGCCACAGTGACCTCAGCTGGTCGTGGCTTTGTAAGCCTCCTCCTCTTGGGCACATCAGCGGGAGATGGCGGGGCGTAAGCGGCTCTCTTATGCTCAGGTGGCCCTTTGCCAATTGACTTCTCCGTCGCTTCTTTAGTCTTAAACTTCACCAGCTTAGTGTTGTACAGCTTTGAGTCTTCGAAAGCTGAGTTCCTCTATACAACACTCTCTATTAGGACATATATCTTAGTCCCGAATAGAAGCTTACCCGTACTGGCCAACCTCCTCTCGCCAGAGGGTAGAGTAGTGAATTTCTGGGATTGGGCTTTCATCTGAGTCGTGTAATAGTCTGCCCAATTCACTTCTACTCCGTCATCAATAGCCATCATCAGCTGAATCCTTGGCTTGGACAGTTGATCATACGATCCAGCTGATCTTGTCAGTATGTGCGAGACCACATACGCTAAACCTCTGTACTGAGGTAGCAAAAGATTCCTCGGGAGAGCTGTCTTGAACGTCAGATCACTGCGTCCACAGAACTTCTGTACATAGGCATTGATCTCCCTCTCCTTATATCCGATAGGTGAGATACCAGAATTAGGAAGCTGAAACGCGTGGACTAGAGCCTCGCGGATGTTGAAGGTGTGCTGAGTCTACTTCCACTTGTTCGGAGTGGTTTCTCTCATGTATGAGAAAGAAGCTTCTTCTCCTCCGGCAGCCACTGAGTTCCAGTTGAAATACGCTTCTGCCACTTGCCTTGGCAGATAGGCACGCGGATGCTTGGACACAAGGGTCTCCAACCCTGACCTCTCCAGAGCATCGAACATAGGCTCCAGATATGAAATGTCCACCTGGCGGAAAGCCATTGTTGGTTCGAACTGGATTCGGATGGCCATGATCTCCACTATTGGTTCAGGAGTCTGTACGATCGCCATAGAAATCTGCAAAACACATGTTAGCACTTGAAAATAGAGTAAGTCAGTAGTTGTCAGCAGATTTGAATACATTACCGAGTATGAGAGCTTGAGAGATGCACGAAAGCAAAGCGATTACGAGGAGGTTTGAGATGGAAACGATTTGCGATAAAAGCTCTTAGGTTTGATAATGGCGAAAAGTGAGGAAAAAGATAGAAGTTGAAAGATTTTGTATATATTGGCTTGATTGCAAGTTTCAATCCAACGACTGAGTTTTAATCTTCCAAAAACTATGAACGGCTAAGATTTAATGTTATAAAAGGAATGATTACAAAAGCCGCCTAAAACATAGATCGACGTAATAAAGGTAAGTGAGAAGACATGCATTAAATGCGCGACGGAACGGCATTAATTACTCGGTTTATGTAAATGAAAAGGTTTCCTACCGACCTTTCCTTAAAACTATTAATGGCGGGAAATGAATGCACATTAACTACCGAGTGTGAGCGATCGATGCAATAGATGCGAGCATACTTCAAAAGAATTTAAGTACACGTAATTACGCAAACCTCTTGAAATGAACTTATCACCGGTTACCGATCTTCTTCATTGAACTTATCACCGGTTACCGAACCTCTTCATCGAGCTTATCGGCTAGTTACCGAACCTCTTCGTCGAGCCTATCACTGGTTCTTTGATACGTATTAGGAGAATGGTTGTCATGCCGATGACTATGTTCCCCCCTTCTTTGTACAAAGTGTGACTTTCCCAACCGAGTCACTGTACTTAGTTATCCGACTCGTCGTGCATCGATTCCTTATGCTGATCCCAATTGTTATACCAATTGTTGGGCAATGATGTTCTCAGTAGTTGGCATCTACTGACGCATCTCAGTAGGATCCAGTAGACCTAGCTCAACTGATAGTTCTCTGAACCTGTTCTCAGCTAGTGGTTTGGTCGGTATATACGCCCCTTTGCTTGTCGGTATGGATCTTCTCCATCCTGATATCCTTCTTCTCGACATGGTCTCTGATGAAGTGGTGTCGGATATCCACGTGCTTGTATCTGGTATGTAGAACTGGGTTCTGAGTTATGGCAATTGCACTTGTGGAGTCGCAGTAGATGGGCACTTCATCCTGAGTTATACCATAATCTTTAAGTTTTTGTCGAAGCCAAAGGATCTGGGCACATCAACTTCCTGCAGCCATGTATTCAGCTTCAGTAGTGGACGTTGCTAGTGAATGCTGCTTCTTTGAAAACCAAGAAATCAGCTTGCTGCCTAGGAACTGACAAGTTCCGGAAGTTGACTTTCGATCTATCCCGCATCTCGCATAATCGGCATCGAGAATAACTTTGTTAGTGTTAAGTTATCATCAGCAGGATACCATAACCCAACATCAGGTGTTCCTCTTAAATAGCGCAGAATCTTCTTCGCTGAGTCTAAATGACTTCGCTTGGGATCCGCTTGGAATCTTGCGCATACACCTACAGCATAAGTTATGTCAAGACGGCTAGCTATTAAATAAAGTAAAGAGCCTATAATAGCTCTATAGTCAGTAGAGTTAACAGAAGCTCCCTCTTTGTCTAGATCGATTTTAAAGTTCGTGTTCATGGGGATTTTGACCGGCTTCTTTGGAGTCGCGGCCCGAATCTCTTGAGAAGATCTCGAGTGTATTTGGCTTGATTGATGAAAATTCCTTCAGGTGATTGCTTCACTTGAAATCCAAGGAAATAATTCATCTCTCCCATCATGGACATCTTGAATTTCTCCTTCATCATCTTCTCGAACTGCTGACATATGACTTCGTTTCTGCAGCCGAAAATGATGTCGTTCACGTAGATCTGCACCAGTAGGATGTCATCTCCTGACTTTATGTTGAATAGGGTGCGATCTATTGTCCCCTTCGAAAACCTTTCGAAGTAGAAAGTCCGATAGGGTATCATACCAAGCCACCGGGTGCTTGTTTTAACCCATACGAGCTTTCCTAAGTGCGTACACATGATGTCCCCTGCTGAAAGCCGGGCGGTTGTTCCACGTAGACTTCTTCCTTCGATGCGCCGTTCGAAAAAGCTGACTTCACATCCATCCGATATACCTTAAATCCCCGATGTGTTGCATAAGCTAGGAAAAGACGAATGGCTTCCAATCGCGCGACCGGAGCAAATGTTTCATCAAAGTCAATTCCTTACGCTTTGATCGTATCCTTTAGCAACTAGTCGAGCTTTATTTCGACAATGACGTTGTTTTCATCTCGCTTGTTCTTGAAGACCCACTTAGTTCCAATCACGTGCTGATGTCCAGGTCCGTCGACAAGCTCCCAAACTTCATTTCGACGAACCGGGTTCAGCTCTTCTTGCATAGCAATGACCCGATCGGCATCTTCAAGTGCGTCCTCTATCGATCGAGGTTCTTACGTAGACGTAAAAACAAGAGTAAAGTGAGCTTTCTCCTTGACTTAATCTTGATCTCGTCCTTATAGTTGCTGATGGATCTCCAATGATAAGATCCGAAGAATGAGCATCGAGCCACGAACGTCCGAGTCGGGCTTCTTCTTCCGATACTACTTCGCACGGTCGCAGGGTGTATTAGGCATTTCGAGAGTACTGTTACGTGCGATCGTAGCAATTCAATAAGAAGGTTAGGATCTACTGAGTTTCCAGGTTCAGGGGCATTTAGCTCAGGAACATTAATCGTTCCCCCTGAGTTTATATTCTCAGTAGAGATCTCAGTTACCACAGGGGCTTCCTCATCGACCGATGTTACCTGTTGTTGATTCTGTTCGATAGAATCAACTAGGTTAGCTACATTGCTTGTTGGCTGAGTCTGAGTTTGTTCATCGTCTGACTCATCATCCCAACAATGCTGGATCTTTTCAGCTTTATCATTCAGTCCGAGATCCTGTAGCTTGCTATTGACATTTTCAGTATTTGACTTTGTCTCTTTCCTGTTCTCAGTAACAAATTCATCAAAAACAACATGAGGGCTTTCCTCCACGCAAAGAGTCCGATAGTTAAAGACTCTGAAGGCTTTACTGACTCGGGAGTATCCTAAGAATACTCCTTGATCAGATTTGCTATCAAAGACCTTCAACTGATCTTTCCCATTATTGTGGATAAAGCAAGGACAGCCGAAAACATGAAAATGAGAAATAGAAGGAATTCTCCCTTTCCACAGTTCGTAAGGCGTCTTCATGTGTTGCTGTGTCAGTAGTGATCGATTCTGAGTGTAACAGGCGGTGTCAGTAGCATCAGCCCAAAACTTTGAGGGTAGTCCAGAATCTGCGAGGAGCGTTCTTCTTTGCTTCTTTGAGTGTTCTGTTCTTACGTTCAGCAAGTCCGTTCTGCTGAGGGGTGCGCGCAGCTGATGTCTCGTGCTGAATTCCCTCTTTATCGCAGTATGTCTTAACTACTGAGTTTAGAAACTCTGTTCCTCTGTCTGAGCGTATCTTCTTAATCTTGATGTTCTTTTCCACACTGAGTTTCTTCAGTAGATTAGGTAACTCAGTCTGCACATCAGATTTGTTGGCAATGAAGATGACCCAAGTATATCTCGAGTAGTCGTCAATGATGACGAGGGCATACTTCTTGCCTCTTATAGTCACTGGAGAGACTGACCCGAATAAGTCCATGTGAAGCAGCTGAAGGATTCCATCAGTGGAAGGTGACGGAATAGGTGGATTGCTACTCTTTGTTTGCTTTCCCTTCAGGCACGCTTCACAATTTCTGTCTTTGATAAACGATTCTTTGGGCAGTCCTCTGACTTTAGAGTTCTTGACTAGCTTGTTCATGGTCTTGAAGTTCAGGTGGGCGAGTCTCTTGTGCCATAGCCAACCCGACTTGTCACCCGATTTGGTCCGTGCGAGCAAGCAAGCCTCGGGTTCTGCGGTATTCCGGTTGCAACATAGATGTTCTTCCTCCGCGAACCCGATAACACTCGTTTTCCCCGTAGATTTGTCAACAATATCACGAAACCGGCGTCAAAGATTACTCTGTTAAGATTATCACGAAATTGGCCGATGAAAGGAGATTATGTTGAAGTCCTTCAACATATGTTACTCTTGAAGCGCGTGGCGGTCCCAATGTTCAACGTTCCGTATCCCCTTGTGTAGCCTTTGGAGTTGTCACCGAATTCAGCTCGGGACCATCTTCTTGTACGTAGTTGGTCGGCGAGGCTCTTACGGTAAGTCATGTGTCTCGAGCGACGCCGCTGTCCACTATCCACGGGTCCTTATGCACCTGCAAAACAGAGGCATTTTTAGGTACCCTTTGGTTAAGTTGGGTCCTTACTGGTTAGTGGGTGATTTCGGAACCCAGATCTGTCTCGGGACCTTAGAAGTCCTAGACTTCTTCTTTTGAACCTTATCAGCTTTCTTCTCCACAGGACTTGGAGATACTGACTTTCTGCTGATGATTTTGGGTTCAGGCGCTTTCTTCTCATGAGTCTTAGCGCTTCTCCTGACCCTGGGCTCATAGTAGTACGAGCCGTATTGAGCCGGGTGCTCATACAGTGGCTCCTTGTACTGTTCTGCCCATCTGACCTTCTCGGTTCCCCCTGAATTTGATCGCGGTATCCTGGGCTGGAACCTTTGGTCAACTGCTTGTTGCTACTCGGCTGAGGTGCAATCATTTTCTGTTTGTTCTTCGCCTGAGGTGTGGTGTCAGCAGCTTGCACCTTTCCTCTGACGAACCTATCAACCAGGGTTGCTGAGCTTTTGGAGGTGGAAGCTTCGTGGGTATAGCCAAGGCCTTCTTTCACAGCAGTTGGCCGTTGTGCTCTAAGCATGCTTTCAAGCTTCTCCTTCGCTCCCAGGTATTGTTCAGTCATCAAACCTCTCCGGACCTCGTCACTCCTTCCGAGTGAGTCATAGTCATTCCGCACGTCCGTGAGCTTCGACCGAGCTTGGCTATTTCAGTCTCTTTCTCGAATTGTCCTTGGTCGAACCGAGATCCGAGTCTCTTGAAGCCGAGACTTAGTCATAAGAGATTCAATCTCTTCCTTGAGTCTCGCAACTAGATCCACTGACTCGGTAGAGACTCGACAATCGAAGAAAGTCTCCGATTCTCGGCCTTTACCGTTCAAGTTCTCGGATGGTTCTGCTGGAACTCTCTCGCTCACCGTGAATCTGTTCCTCTAGCAGATCGTCGTAGGCTTGTACCACATCTAGAGGATCATCTCGCGACCGAGCACGTGTCCGGTGTCTTTGTGTGAAGAAGAGGTAATAATGTGTTTAGAATTTACCTCAGCCTCTTCTCCGGCCATCAGACAGTATTCGGCTGACTCATCAGGAACTGTCTCTGCGACCTCTTCGTCTTCAGAGGAATACATGAATGTGTCCTCCTCAATTGAGTTGTCGGATATCTCTCCGGCTATATAGGCCTACCGTCTCTCGGTGAATTTCTTTCTCTTGGCTCGCCGTTCTCGCTCTTTGAGCGGTCGAGAGTTCGGGACAATCGTGCGATAGTGTCCCTCCTTCTTGCGGTTATAGCGGGTGGATGTTCTGCTGCTCTTACCAGCGAGTCTTTAGACGGACCGGGCAGCAGACTCCGATTTCCTGCATTCAGTAGAAGGATTAGATTCTTCTTTCTTATGATAGTCTTTCTTACCTGAAGAAGAATCTCGGTTGTATTTCCTCAGCTTCCTGACTCTCTCCTTTTCCCTCTGATATTTGAGAGCCATCAGTGCTAGCTGGTCAGGGCCTGAAGTCTCAGAAGACTTTGCTACTGATGTGGCCACAACTTTGTTTGAGGAAATAGGCTTGGCTCCGACATTGCTGACTGTTGCCTTGAAGGCGTGGTCGAACTGTGTGTCAGCTGGAGTGCTTAAGCACTTTTGGGGTAGGCTATGCTCGAATTCCTCCGATTTTAATTCTGAAAATATAACATCAGGAGTTAGAACATTTAGATCAGAGCGACGTAAATAAGTAGCAAATGGAAGCCACTTTTGTCGGGGCAACGCTCTCAAGATCTTGGTGTTCATCTCCTTGTTGGTGAATGACCTCCCCAGCCCATTGATGACATTGACTTGATTGGTGAATCGACACTCGGCTCGTCAATGGTTTCGATAAGGCTCCATTGCAAAGGCGTCGAACTTCGAAGCTCTAGCTCGAGCTTGTTTTCTTTGATCTGAGGGGTTCCATGGCTCAGTACAGCCAAGGCGTCCCATAGCTCTTTCGCCGTTTTGCAATCTTGTACCCTTCCGAGGTGTGAGTCACTGAGCGTAGTCAGTATGGCATTACATGCAACTCGGTCAAGGTTGTGCAACTTCTTTTCTTCAGGCGTGAAGGCAGATTTGTCTTTGGGAACCTTACCACCAGTTTGTGCTCCCACACCTCCTCCAGCAGCAAATACTACACTGTCGATCATGGGAATGATCGGTCCTAACTCTAGGACATCTGACATGCTGTCGTGGAGTGACGTTAGGTGTGCCTCCATACGTACGCGCCATACCGTGTAGTTCTCTATTGAGAACATCGGTACCATCCTAATACACGACATATCGAGACATTGTAAGAGTAAGAGTATAAGGATGCTGAAAAGATGCTTATGCAGTGAAAACGGTTTTCAGGATCAGTTCGAGAGGACCAGTATTTCAGAACCGGTGATCAGTTGAACACCGTGTGCTCTGATACCAATTGTTGGTCCGGAGACGATAAGTCAGGTGTAGAGGGGGGGATACACACGAGCTCGGTTTCTTTTTCTCGGTGAAGGTCGGTGAGGCGATGATTACAACCGATGAACAGTGCTAAATAAGCCTTCGATCGCGGGACGAGTGAGTCGGCCATCGAACTCTCTCCTACTGACTGTTGTCAGTACTTTGAGAATCAGTCGGAGACTATTGTGAGGAATGTGTGGGGCCCGGAATTCGTCTCTTTTGAAAACACGTTTTAGCAAATTAAATCTTTTGGCATGCGCTTTGTAAAAATACGTTTTATGCAAGCTTATGATTTTAAAGTCAGTTTAATGCTATGCAATAAAACAAGAAAGAACACAAGCGATTTAACGTGGTTCGGATACCCAAGATCCTACGTCCACGGTCCCCGAACAAGGCGGGAGAACTTGTTGATTATTCCGAGGCAAGCCTCGGCGGGGATACGTGCACTTTGGACGGTTCCCTCTAAGTTATAGTCCTTAGCGACTTTACAATCCAAACCTAAGTTTGGAAGGGAAGGGAATTTTCTCCAACTGAGAAGGAGTTCTTACAATAAGAACAATTCACTAAATGTGAACTCCTTCGAATCTAAGCTATAAATATGACAATGAGCTTAGTCTAGAGAAGTAAGGGATGTAAGAACTCTAGAGAGAAAAACTAAGAAATCTTCTAAGTATGCAAGTTTTCCTCTGGATGATCTTTGAGTGTTCTAGAGCGTTTATGAACTTGAGCTTGTCCCTTTTGAAATTCCGTCGTTCTTCTTTTTGGAGCTTCAAAAACTTCTCTATTTATAGTTGTGAGTTATGACATATGTCCGTTGGAGACAACGATGCCACGTGTCACAAGCTTCCAAGGAAAACAGCCATTAATTCGAACTTGTTGCAGCAGGGCAGTTAATGCACTGTTCATGAGAGCAGCTTTACTGTGTAGAGTAGGTAAGCGTTGTCGGCTTCTCATTGGTCGAGGTTTGTAGTTGGTGAGAATGTCAGAGTTGACCGTTCAACAACCTCGTATGTCTTCTCGCCGAACTTTTCGAAAAGACTTGAATAGGCTGGGTCGCTTTACGTAGGATACGATGGGCGAAAAGTCTCTCGTCTTCTTCAGTGAGTCGGTCGACATGGCATCTACCGAGTAGGTCACCGGTGACGGCGAAGGTACCGTGCTTGTTTCTCGTTCTTCTGCGATGACTATCACCGGGAGTAGTCTTCTACGATGATTTGTCAGCTGATGCGCTGTCTTCGGCCGAGTAGAAGATCAGCTGCTGACTGAAGAACACAAGTGATTACACTGATGACGTGGGGTTCTGAAAAGTATCTTCGACAGAAGATCAGTTCAACAATTACCCCGTACAGGACTTAGACTAAAATAATAATCAATATATCAAGTCTAACCTATACATCAGCTAATCCTAACGACACACTAATCTACTGATATCAGCTAGGTTTTGGGATCTTCAATTCCATAGTACTACTATGATTTCCCCCAATTTTCTTTTAACCGAACAGCTGAGTATCATCTACTGACTCATATCCAACATAATGGGTTAAAATAATATTGGGGGAAATCGTAGTAGTATTATGGAATTGAAGATCCCAAAACCCAGCTGATATCAGTAGTGTAGTGTCGATAGGACTCGATGATGTATATGCTAGACTATTTTTATTTTATTTATCCTTCTGTCTATGTCCTGTACGGGGTAAAATGTTGGATTGATCTTCTGTCGAAGTTACTTTCCAGAACCCCACGTCATCAGTGTAATTGCTTGCGTTCTTAAGTCATCAGCTGATCTTCGCCTCAGTAGAAGACATCTCATCAGCTGACAGACATCAGCAAAAGAACTCTATGCAAGCTCTGTACCTTCGCAGTCATCAGCTGACTATACTCAAGAGAATATCTCTTGTCAGCCGACTCAGACGAAGAAGACAGAGACTGCTTAAAGTCTACTGTATCCTACAGGAAACGACCCAGTTGTTCAAGTCTTTTCGAAAGTCAGCAGAAGACCATATGAGGATTAGGAGAGTCAACTTCGATGTCTGACACATCTCACTTACCACAAACCTCGACCAATGAGAAGCCGCCAAAGCATATCTGCTCTGACCAACTAAAGCTGCTCTCATGTACAGTGTCCAAAAACTCTGCTGCAACAATTCGAATTTATGGCCGTTTTCTTTGGAAGCTTGTGACACGTGGCATCGTCGTCTCTAACGGACATATGCTTAGGTCACAACTATAAATAGAGAAGAAATCTGAGCTTCACGCACGGGATATCAAGGGAAAAACGCTCAAGCTTTCAAACGACTCTAGCGCATTCAAGATCAATCCAGTGAAGAACTTGCCCAATAGAAAATCATTAGTTCTTCTCTCTAGAGTTCTTTAGATCCCTCTTCTCTAGCTAAGCTCATTGTCAAATCTATAGCTTAGAAATTCGAAGGAGTTCACTTTTAGTGATTGTTCTTATTGTAAGAACTCCTTCCTAGTTGGAGATTATCCCCTCCTCTTCAAACTTAGGTTTGAATTGTAAAGTCGCTGAGGACTATAACTTAGAAGGGTCTGTCCAGCGCACAGATTCCTTGTTGAGGCTTGATCAGATAAATCAACAAGACCTCCTGTTCAGCAGGACCGTGGACGTAGGGTCTTGCGTATCCGAACCACGTTAAAAATTGCTTGTCTTATTTACTGTTTTATTGCATTGCATACAAACTGATTACAAAATCATAACTTTGCATAAAACGTATTTCAAAGCGCACTAGCCAAAATACTTTATCTTGCGAAAACACGTTTTCAAACTGAGACGAATCTCCGGGCCCCACACTCTTATCCGCACAACGTCTGCTACTGAGTTTCAAAGTACTGACAAAAGTCAAGTAGGAGAGCTCGTAAGTTGGCATACTCTGACCCGCGATCGAAGGTTACTATTTGGCACTGGTTCATCGGTTGAACCCTACGACTCACCGTCCTTCGCGTTTGAGAAAAGAAACGTGATCGGTGTATTCACCCCCCCCCCGTCTACACCTGACTATCGTCTCCGGACCAACACACGGTACAACTCAGATCAGACCCGACCGAAATTGCAGGCTACGCGGATCTGCGCAAATTGGGGTGTTTTCTAGGTTCTTGGAAACCTTTAAATAGGAAATTAGCCCTATGATCTATCTGAAGGTTTTATGGTTATACTTGAAGATCATTTAGATCGAATGATCTGCAGATTTCTATAGATGGCCTTCTGGTCTGTGTGTCCGTTGCATGAGAATTCGAGCCAGATGGACAGCTCCTTAGAAACCCTTAATATTTTCGCCCCCTCTCTATATGACTTTTGAGTTTTTCAAGTGAATTAACTTCTCTTACTTACAGAGTTATTACAATCCGTAATGAATTTGGAGCCCAAGCCCAATAAATCTAGTACTTACTTAATAATATTAGGACTGCAAATAATAATTACTTTGTTCCTTAAATCAATTAACAAGTAAATAGACAAATTAATATAATGGCTTACTGGGCCGAAATAATTATTGTGTAGTAATTAGGTCAGACCAGGGATCTAATACAAGAAAATAAAGTTGGATCTCAAATTAATTAATTATATGCTCAGCCTAGGGGAAAACTAATTAATAAACACGAATTCGTTACACTAATGAATCCATGCTGACTTACCCCTTTATCCTAATTCCACTAAGGGCTTGTTTTTAGACTTAATCCGATCTCTGTATTTAAAATATAAATATCCGCTAATTAAATTAAGCACAGTACCCCTCTGCCTTATTAACACACCTGAACTTAATCAACCCGCAGGGTTTAGTGTGATAATAATTTCAAGCTACTGAGACGATATTATCAACCCATTATCAGGGTACAAATGAAATGTACAGATAACCAATCTGAGCTATACGTAACAACTATTACCCAAGATACATAGATCCGATCGCGATGACGTTCACCATAGTAGGTCAAAGTGACAGTTAACCGCATGTACTCAGCTGAAATCTTATCGAGCTCAAGATTCGCTAAACCACCGAGATATTGGTTCTTCACATAGGTCTATCAAAAGAACACGTCTCACTGTAAAGATTATTGAGATTAAATGATTATTGCAAACATTTATAAATCCCTAAATAATGTGATCTCTAACCCTCACTAAATAAACCCTAAATAACTTTTTCTCCCTAATCCTTACTAAACCCTAAATAATTCAATATCTTTAACCTTAAGCAAATGATCTCCCTTACCCAAACTAAACTCTAAATAAATTAATCTCCTTTACCCTCAGTGAAGGCCAAATTACTTGGTTTGTATAACCCTCAATAAGCCCTAAATAATATGATTTCTCTAACCTTCACTATACTCTAAATAATATGATCACCAAACTCCCACTAACCTCTAAATAATTTGATCTATCTAACCCTAAATTATGTTATCCATCAACTCTTACTAGACTCTAAATAATACTCCCTCCGTCCCATATGAAACGTCAGTTTTCTTTTCGGCATGGTAATTTATGCGGTAGACTTTTGAAGTAAAAAGTAGTGGCCCACATGCTTAATGATGTTACTAATGACACAATTAAAGAAATATTATTTTATTGCTTCTACTTCCAAAATGATTTTTTTATATATTTTAATATGTGGGTTTTATATTAATATTTCAATTTTAATTAAGTACTCACATGAGACAAATTAAAATAATGAAGAAGACAAATGAATTAGATACAAAATTTAATTGATAATTTACTGTACTGATGCAGCGGAAAAAAAAATTCCCAGCTAAAATCTTTCCCGGATTTATACAGCAAGTTACAAATACAGAGCCATTCAAGTAAAAAATTCAAAATAAAATTTGAATTTCCCACCCAAATTCAAATTAGTCTATACATTCAAGCACAATTCCTCTCTTTCTACTACCACCTACCAAAAATCAAAATTTCAGATTGAGAGGGAAAAACCTTACCGACTTCCAACGCAATGCAATCGTGCAGTTCCTCCTCCAAAACAGTCGTAATGGAACGCCAATTCGAGGGAGAATGGAAGAGATAGCAACTTCATATGGCGTCACACCCCGGACGGTGAGTCGTCTTTGGGTGGCTGCAAAAAAAAACAACAAGAAGAAGGGCAAATAATATGCTTAAAGAGTGGCAGAGGAGAATCATCAAAGCTGAAAAGAATTCAAGTGGATATTGAATTAATTCAATCTCTAGAGATGCAAAAAAGAGGTACAATTCGAAAACTAGCAAGAAGTATAAGCATGTCCAAAAGCACGGTTGGTAGGCGGGTTAGTGAAGGCTTGATCAAAGCTCACACTAGTGCCATTCGTCCTAGTCTAACCACATTGAATAAGTTAGTAAGGGTTAGGTTTTGTATCGAAGCATTAGAGTTTGATAGAGTCCTAAATATACTTAGGTTTAAGAGTATGCACAAAACTATACACATTGACGAAAAATGGTTTTACATCACAAAAGCAGCCCATAGGTTTTATTTGACCCCGGGTGAGGCCGAGCCACATAGAACATGCAAAAACAAAAGGTTTATAACAAAAGTAATGTTCATGTGTGCTTGTCGGCCTATTTTTGGAGAAGATGGGCAAGTCTTATTTGATGGGAAAATAGGAATTTTCCCATTCACACAAAAAGTTGCTGCCACAAGAAGTTCCAGAAACATGCCGGCAGGTACACTTGAAACCAAACCGATACAATCAATCACAAAAGAGGTCACAAAGCAATGCTTAATAAATCAGGTATGGAGATGTTTAGTTAAATGTAGAATATGCAATCATGTATTCTATGGCATGCAATCAATCACAGATTACAGATTACAGATTCTATACTCATTAATAATATATTGCACATCTTACAGATTCTTCCAGCAATTAAAGCAAAGTGACCTACTACTTCAGACAAAAGAATCTTTATACAACAAGACAATGCAAAACCGCACATTAAAGATTCAGATGAGGATTGGAGAAGGGCAGCAAGTGAGGATGGCTTTGATGTTAGGCTAGTAAATCAGCCACCAAATAGTCCGGATACGAATGTCAATGACTTAGGATGGTTTAGAGCCATTCAAAGCATTCAAATTGAGACTCCTTGCCTTTCTATTGATGACTTAGTTAATGCTGTTGTTCTCTCATTTGACCAACTATCTCCTCAAACACTAAACAAAGTTTTTCTTAGTTTACAAGGATGTATGATGGAGATAATGCGTGTGAAGGGAGAAAACAGCTATAGAATTCCTCATATGAAGAAGGATGCATTAATAAGAGCAGGTTCATTGCCACAAGACTTAGAGGTACCTAGAAGTTTGGTTTTGGAATGCATTCAACACATGATTGACAATGGAACTGGTGCTGAGCTAGAGAACTTGCAACAGAGATTGAGTCTTATAATTGAAGATTGGATTGAAGGCAGGGAGTGAATCGTTCTTCTACTACTTTTGTATGTATTTTATAAAGTGTGTAATTAGACTACTGCTACCAGAAGTTCAGTTTTTGTAACTAAAGCAGATAGGCTATAGCTATGTAACTAAAGCAGATAGGCAGATAAGCAGTTTTTGTTACTAAAGCAGTTTTTGTAACTAAAGCAGATAGGCAGATAAGCAGGTTTTGTAACTAAAGCAGTTTTTTATCTATATGCTCAGTCAGAGCCACAAATCAGATATGTACATGCTCAGAGATGCACAGGGGCGGATCCAGGATTTCGAGTTAGGGGGGCGAGAATTTATAAGGGCATGAAAGGTGTTGTATGTGGGTTCGGGGGCGGAGCCTCCGAGAAAATTTTTTAGAGGGCGTTTGTTTCTATTTAGGTCTAACTATACTTGCTACTTAGCGATATTTAGGGATATTATGTTATTCATCTAACTATCCATTGAAATTTAACACCCTATTTTGATAGGTCTACATGTGATCGGGGAGATTCAATAATTTATTCAATTGAGCAATAAGTATTGAAAAAAAGAACATAAACATAATATATCAATTGCATAAAATTATACTATATGTTAAATTATATGTGCAACCTTATCAAAAAAAATATATATATATATCCGAACTCCAAATTTTACCTCCACTAAAGTTGGTGTACTTAATATATAATTTTTAATATTTTTCATATCTAGTTGTCATATTTACACTAATTTTTAATTTTAACTTAAAGGTAGAATGACAAATTCGAAAATTTCAGGGGGGGCAAACTCGAAAATTAAAATAGAATATATATGAAAATTATAAAAAATAGAGAGCTAATTGTATTAATACACGAAAGTTCGGGGGGCGGTCGCACCCACCCGCCCCCCTTTGTATCCGCCCCTGGAGATGCAAATCAGATATATACTCATCTATATGCTCAGTCAGAGCCACAAGGCAGATATATACTCATCTATATGCTCAGTCAGAGCCACAAGGCAGATATATACTCATCTATATGCTCAGTCAGAGCCACAAATCAAAAATACTCTAAAACATATCAGAGCATGTAATTTCAACAACATGCAAGCTCAGCAAGAGCCACAAGCAAGTCAAGTCAATCATCCTACAACAACATCAGCCACCAACTAAAGCTAATCAAGCAAGAAGCAATAGCATGCAATCAAAACATATCTCAGTTATGTTTCACTCCATCACCGATATGCTTTGCAAAATTAAAGGCAAGTGAGCAGTTTCATCATTTCAAAGCCAACACAACTAAGATCCCAAACCACCGAGCCGTGCATAATTTGGAAAAAGGGGGCAGTAATTGGGTATGTACATAATTGTAAAAAGAAGGATCTCACCAAAAATGCATAACGTGGAACCCAGATCCGTATAGTCCTCGATTGTTGGCGATTCTGGGAATGAGCCGAAGCAGGCAAAATCGGTGGTCTGTGCCAACAATCGGAGAAACAAAACCTTGAGTCTCCAACCTTTCCTGCCTCACTTCCGCCAGACCTTGCTCAATCAACACATCGAGTTCGGAATCGGTGTATGGGACCACCGTTTTGGGAGGCGTGAATACTTCGTCAAGCGAAGACTCGCTCAAATCCAGCGAGATCCCAGCCTCGGCGGCCTTCCTCTTCTTCCGGTCCCTCTCTAAACCGTGCGCCACCCGCCTCTCGAGCTCACTTTCGGTGAATGGATATGGAGATATTTTGCGTAAGAAGCTACCTGTGGTAGCAAACTCCGAATACGATGAATTTTCGGAGGCGTCAGCGGCGCACCCGACGCTCAGATCTGGAGCATTTTTGTTCATTCCTTTCTCTTCAAGTGTAGCATCCAGTCGATTAGAAGAAGGATTTGGGGGAAGAGGAAGGTCAGACAACACCTTTTCGCTCGATTTCATCACTGCATCAACGAGAGAGGGGCTGAATCGAGTGTTAGAACTCGGCGGCGAAGAAGACGAAAGGGAGTCTCAAGAATTTTTAGATCTAGGGTTATTAACTTTTGGTGAGTGGGTAGTGGGTAGGAAGTGAGTGAGAATAATTAAAACTAATGGGTCCCACAAAAACTTAATTAGAGTGTGCTAATCCTTTCCCAAAAAGGAATACAAGACGTTTGTGTGGGACACCCCGATTTAGTATACAAGACGTTTCATATGGGACGGAGGGAGTACACAATATGTCTCATTAATAGTGTCTTGTATTCCCAAAAGAGATGTCCCGTTACTAACGACTTGTTTTTAAAAATGACAAAGAATTTGTGGTCACAAATCAATTATCCAAAAGTCAAACAACATACACCACACAATTGAATTTTCTTAATCTTTGTGCCAAAAAAAATCAGGTACTACTAATGAGACGGAAGGAGTACTACCTCCGTCCCGCTAAAAGCGGCTCATTTTTCCAATTGAAACATCCTACTAAATGTGGCTCTGATCCAAATTGACAAAAAATTACCAAGAACTACCACTAATCACATTCCAGCAGGCATGTTCCTTTGTGCTGCAATAAGCTCAATAAATTGAAAAATTCTGATTTTCCCATTGAAAATCACACAACGCCCATGATCATAACCTTAGTTATGAATTTCTTGATTTTGTAAGTTATATTTAAGGCTAATATGACATTACAAACTCATTGGTGCTTGGCTTCAAAATAATAAGATTCATTTTAACCCGATCTGTTGACTTATGTGCGTGGTGGAAGATAATTAGAAAGTCATAAATTAAATCTTAACAACTATTTCTAATATATAATCTTGAATGCAATGAGTAGCAGAAGAACAATGGTACATTTGATTTGATGAAGATTATGTTTATGCTGTATGTGGGATTTTTTGGAATAATGAAGTGAGCGTTGTTGTGGCTAATAAATCACTATAGCTGAAAACACATTCAATTTAAAGATCTGAAATCATTCAATCAAAGAGTATTTTAAGTTTATTGATGGAAACAGAGCTTCATTTTTGCAAGTAATATTACAAACATGCGTGTATAAATTGATGAAATAAATCAGGATTCAGCAAGTGCAATAAGCTGATGAACTACTGCAGGATCCGCGAGTGTGGTTATGTCCCCAAGCTCATCTAACTGCCTGGAAGCAATTTTCCTCAAAATTCTTCTCATTATCTTTCCACTTCTGGTCTTTGGTAGACCAGGGGCCCAATGAATTCTGTCTGGGGCTGCAAATGCTCCAATCTGAATGAAACCCAAAGTAAGTAACCCTCCAACCAATTTGTTTCTTCTCATAATTAATTAATTACCTGCTTCCTGACTGTAGTAATCAGACTTTTCCGGAGATCATCACTGTATGGAACACCTTCAACCAGAGTAACAAATGCATATATGCCTTGCCCTTTAACCTAAACATCATGTTCAAATTTTAAATGATTGATGCATGCAAGTCATGTGGAATGAACCATAAAACTACCTCATGCTCAACACCAACAACAGCAGCTTCTGCACACTGGGGGTGTGATACTAACGCAGATTCCACTTCTGCCGTGCCAATACGATGTCCACTGCACGTTATACAGAAACAACTTTGAGTTTTCCTTCATCTTCACTGATTCAAAGGTTTAATAGTAAATCCAACATTTAGTGTAAGTGCATCTAAAACCAGCAAAATTTTGCATTTTACTCCTCTGTCCTTGTGTACGGTTAACCAATCTGAAATATCAACAAGATGAAAGAGAAGATGTACCTGACGTTAATGACATCATCAACTCTGCCAGTGAGCCAGTAGTAACCATCTTTGTCCCTACATTTCCAAAAGAAAAACAACTAAACAGACAAATCCAAAGGGGAGACAGACACACAGAGAGAGAGAGAGAGAGAGAGAGAGGGAGACAAATCCAATGTAATTATAAATTCTAGACCTTTCAGTTATAATTCCCACAATACACTACCTGCTGCAACCATCTCCACTGAAATAGTAGCCGGGGAAGGCACTGAAGTAAGTTGTTTCATATCTTTCATGATCTCCATAAAGCGTACGGAATGCACCAGGCCAGGAGCTTTTTACACACAAATAGCCACTGCATTCACCTTCAATTTCCCCACCCTTTTCATCCACTATGACTGGCTGTATTAAAAAGTATGTGATGCTTAATATGGAAGTATAAGTGTACAGCACACATACGAGCAAGCTTTTAAGTGCATATAAATACAAAGATAAGAGATGCCAAACCATGTGATGTGGATATGAGAATACATATAGGTGTATCTAGTAACTATACCTCGACCCCAAAAAATGGGAAGGTAGCAGAACCAGGTTTCTGAGGCCAAGCACCTGGTAAAGGAGTGATCTGCAAAGTAATAACGGTGAATCCTGTTTCAAATAGTGTATTATGTAGTAGTATAGAATCAAATAGAATAAGCATATCAACCATGAAGCCCCCCAGTCTCCGTTTGCCACCAAGTGTCAGAAATGGGGCACCTTGAGTCTCCAACCACATTAAAAAACCATCTGGTAGTACGAAGATGGAAATTCAGATTATATAACGAGAACGCCCAGATGCATGTAAACACTAGAACTTAAGCTCATCTGGGACATACTAATATTATTTTTATTATTATTATCACGAAGATGCAATATAGAAAGAAAGCTATAAGGATAAATCAAAAACCTCCATGCACTTGGATTAATTGGTTCACCCACACTGCCGAGGACTCGCAAGGATTTACGTGAATATCGGGTGACATGCTGCAAGTTTAGAAAAATAAGTCAGCAGTTTTATAATTCTTATTTATGTTATTACTCTTTTTATCTTTTTTCCTTCCCTTTTTTTTTGCTAGTGCATAGAAAGAGATAAATCAATTATCAAAAATAACCAGTACTTCAAAGATCATGGTACAAGAATCATATAAACAACGGTGAACGGGTAAGCTTGAAATCTGATTCAATAGGTTCAGTACCATATAGTGATAAAACAAAGTCACTCTTTACCACTACCAAATGGAGACATTTGGACAAATCTTAGAAAATGCTTTGATGAAACAAGCACTAAAAGTAGTCGGGTGGCCTTGCCTGATCTCCTTCACGCATCAATGAGCGCACCAATGTGGGAGCAGTGTAAAAGATAGAAACTTTGTATTTATCAACTATGTCCCAGCAACGCCCAGGATCAGGATAATTAGGAGCCTGCGTGAAGTTCAACGGAAATCGCAATATATAAAATTTATTGTCAGGCATGCCTAGCAATGATTCCTCCGTGCTAGAGCATGGAAGTAATATTTGCAGTCAACACAACAGAATTAGAGAATATCAGATATGAGAACATTCTTCATAACCTTCTCGTAAGATGGGATTTTTAAAGCAGGACTCGTGAAGACTCCATGTAAGAGTGACCCTAGAATCCAAGCAGACTATTGTAATAAATAAAAATTGTCTGTAGGTACGCAATACAAATAGCCCTTAAAAAATGACAACTGTGACAAAACCCGTGCTATAATCCTAACACTAATATCAAATGAACCATACAAGCTATCATCCTACAATTCAAGAGGTAGGACAACTCTCCACAATTCAAAAGAGAAATATATTTAATGTCCAAAGTTGTCCTAGTAGCTTCACAAACTCCTAATTATACTTGACCTTAATTGAAAAAAAAGAAAAGAAAAGAAAACACTAAAAAACTAATGTCCCTTATTAGTTATTAAAGGTCTAACAGTATTCCCCTTCTATGAAGAACCTAATCCATGAGAGGTCATGCCGACCAGCCAAAATTAGTCTGTTCCAAGCATACTATTGTAATAATTAATAAATAAATTTTGTGCCAGGTACTCAAATAAATACCCCTTCAAAAACGACAACTGTCGCTCCATTCAATAGAGGCCCATAAGTGACATAGCTATGCCCAGTTATCCAACCACAATCAGCTGTACACCTGAACAATGCAGGTCAGACAGAGAAGGTATGAGAAAGTTAGTTAGTTACGGTAATCAACACGCATGACAAATTAAGGTGACATATAAGAAGAATTAGTTCAGGTTCGGCATACCAGTATATGTCTGATGGTTTGTAGTCGAATGCATACTTAAATGTTGTAGCTGTATACACCATGTATCCTCCAGTTGTATGCAGAACTCCCTTCCAAACCCAACCAATATGATTTTCTTAAGCAAGTTCATGCATAAACAAAGTTACAATTCCAAAACTTAAATACCTTGGGTTTTCCAGTGCTCCCACTGGTATAGAGCAAGAAAAGTGGATCTTCAGCATCAACCCATTCCACGTCACAAGAAGGTGAATATTCAGGAAGTACATCCTGCAACACATAAGCACAATAGCGATTTCATGCTGTGATGCATCAATTATATCAATCTGCAGTTTCGTCAACTGGACTACACAAATAATTGAAAATTTTGAAAAAAGGGGATTATGTGCAAATGAAGTGGTAACAGGTCAAACTTTCTTTTGGTCTTCCACCTAGTATTATAATTTATGATAATTTAAGATGAAGTCTTCATACAACCATTAATATAAAAAAGTATTTAACATTGAAGTCGTGTACAAGGAAGAATTTTTTGGTTCCAAACAAATGTATTACTAAGTTTCCTTGTCATGCCTGTCGTTTGCTTTAAAGTTCTTAGGACTACATGAACTTTAAGGCTACTTTTTTCAACCCACCTGCCACCAAATATCTCGTCCCATGACCCAATTTGTGTTTTGCTTCTTCAAAGCAGATCCATTTTCATACGTCAAGCAAACATCTGCATTAGGGAAAGTTTATGAGTACTACAAGGAATCCAATTTCCAAGTTTCTAAAAACGTAGTGCCCATGAGACAATAATTAATAAACTGCTCAATCATACACATGGCAGATAAAATTGAAGTAATCAGCAAAGTCAATTTGAGAAATGCAATGGGTAAACAGCATGCATGTACTGAGTACTCATTATGTACTAATCATATTGGCAATGTTATATAAGTCCACATTATCACTTGCTTCCTAAAACACCTTCTGACAGAATTCAAATTTATCCTGATGTTGCAAATGACAGGTACAGCTCTAAGCTTCACAATGTTATGGTCCTCCGGTGACTTTTAGGCTTCTAACACCATTCCCTTCCATTTATCTCATGACCAAAAATAATCTTATATAAGGATAAAGTTCTAGTAATTACCTACAGATGCACCATTCTTGGCACAGTCAGCTAGTGCAGTGTCAACTATATCTTTTAAATTAATGACCTTGGGTCCTCTTTTTACAGCATTGCAGGTTAGAACAATCTTCGGTCTGCAATCAGTGATCCTTTGGGCAAGAGATTCAGATGAGAATCCTGCAAAAACAACCTAAGCAAACAAGCAGGTAAACATTATATGCTTCCGGGGAGTTGAGAAAATGAAGATGCTAGTTGTTACTGAGAAGGAATACCGAGTGAACAGCACCAATGCGAGCACAAGCAAGCATAGCAATGGGTAGTTCCACGAGCATGGGTAGATAAACCAAAACGGCATCACCTTTTCTCACGCCAATGTCTTTCAAGTAATTCGCAAGCTATAAATGAAGGGGGATATTCAACGTGTGATTGTAAGAAGGCAGGAGGTAGACCAAATGGACAATAAATAACCTGGCAAACTTTGTGGAGGAGTTGGTTGTAAGTCAAAGTAGAGTCAACACCGGGCTCGTTCCCTTCCCAATAGATAGCAATCTTGTCGCCGTTTCCGGCAGCAATATTAGCATCCAAGCAGTTGTAGCAAATGTTGGTGATCCCGCCTTTGAACCACTGAAAATCAATGTTAGATTGAGGGAAGGGACGGGAAGGGTGATGAATGATAAGAGTCGAGATAGCAGACCTCAATGTTGATTCTACCCTTGCGAACGTCGAGATTCTGAGAGCAAACGGGATTACTGCCCCATTTCTGTTTCCAGTAAAACTGGGAAGCAATATCAGCCCAGAATCCGGCGGGATCCCCGATGGACCGTTTGTACATTTCGAGATACTGCAGCAGCGAGAGGCAAATCCAATTGTTTGTTATGAGCTAAAAAGGGAAGAGAGAAAGAGAGAGATGATGGATGTGGTCGAACCTTGTCGGGGGAGGGAACGTGAGCCTGGGCAGAGAAATCGGGGCTGGGGACGATAAGATCGTGCTCCTCTGAAGCGAAGGAATCCAATCGGGAAGTGTTGCCGGCGCCGTTGGTGAGAGGATCGGCCATGGTGGGGGATCGACAGCGAGTCGTGGAGTGGGACCAGGAGTGGCGCTTGGACTTTGAATATGATGTAGAAGAGGAATGAGAAAGGCCGGTATTAACTAGTCTAACAGCTGTTATTATTATATAATACTCTTTAACTAATAAGGAGGGAGGCAGCCGCCACCATCCGCGGCTGGTTTTCTTATACTACTGTTTAAAGATGACTGTAACTTTTTAGAATTTATAGCGGAGGGAGAATAGGAGAAGATGATGGTATCGTGTGAATAGAAAGAAAATCAAACAAGACTTACCTTAGTAGCGTGACCATATTGAGCAGCGAAAGATGATAATTTAGATTCAGCAGGGGAGTTCCTCCTATACTTAACAGTATTATGTTGAGGATGAGGGTATAACGAAGCCCCGAACCAGCAGCAGCAGCCCGCCATTGATGATGATGATATTATTCAATTAGGCTTGCCTAGGTCAGTACGCCCTGCCCACCTAGTGTGATGAGTGTGTGTGAGAGAGAGAGAGAGAGAGAAAGAGCCTTTCTCCAACAAACTATCTAGATCCTTTGCTTTCTTTTTCATTTTCTCTCCGTTATTTCCCACAAATTAGTTTTTTCCTTTTTCCTTTTTCTGCCGAGTTAACAGTCATATCGATGCAGAAGAAACAATAATTAATTACAACTTGTAATTGGCACTTAAAACTTGTAATCGATCTATATATATATATATATATAAATTAAAAAAACAAAAAAACAAAAGTAAGATCCGTAATTAACGAAATCGGCCTTGTATTAATATGATGTTGAAGATGAAGATTGGCGTCATTTTCAGTTTTGTCAACTCTGTAGTAGTGTTGAATTGATAATGTAATGAAATTCGAAATTACAATCAATCTACAATCTACTTGTCCTAAGACAACCAAGTGTAATAAATAAAATTCCAAATCAAGTAGATGCAGATGCAGGAGGGTGTTTAGCCTTGAGGACAAGTTATTCCGTAGTTGTGCCTATCTATGATCTCATTAGCACGCTTCAGACCAACACCAGTATAGTAGTACCGTCCGATTGTATCCTAAACACCAACAATTTAATCCTAAATCATTCATTCATTTTCAATCTGACAAACTATGCCTATTCGCTCCAGTTTGTGGACCGCATCTTGAACGTCAAAATTGCACCCTTCCCCAAATTCATCTCGTATCAATTCTTGGTCCACCTCCTAATTTACATCCACTATACTCAGTCAGTCAGGATCAAATGAAAATATGCCTAGGCTACCGCTTTCCCTTGTTCCATCAGTATGAAAAATGAAATTATCACCTCTTTTACCTGCACATTCATTACTTCCATCTTAACAACTTGTTCAAACAAACATTAATTCTCTCAATATGTTGTTTCTCACGTACTCTTACCTCCTGTTGAATTACATCATCGCACAAGTGAAGAAGAGTGCCCCGTCCACTATCCAATTGTTTCTCATACATGGATTGTGTGATTAAATTCTGATATGTAACCATGTTTATGTTTTGCTCAAACCTGCATGCACCAAACTCAACAAATTAACCCTAATTTCTTCTTTTCAAACTTCAATTCGAAATCATTTTGGTAAAAACTTAACGTCAAGTAAATCTTAGCACAATAGCCAACCACTGTGGAAAGAATAGCCAAGATGACCCACAAGTCAGCCTTAGGCATCTCAACAGATCCTACAACAGCAACCTGAAATATATATATACATACCAACCATAATTATTGAATATGCATGCATGCATGCATGTTAAGCAAACTAGTTATATACCAACCAGCCCAACAATTGCAGATGCAAGAAATTTCACCCAGTCCATTGGAGTTAAACTTGGATTCTTCTTCTCTGGCTATATATATATATATATATATATATATATATATATATATATATATATTACAGACAGAAATAGAATGTTGAGTAAATTGAAGTGAAAATTATTGGAGGAGGTAGAGGATGAAGATGACCGACAAGGACAATTTCCATATCAGCCATAGGAATGTTTCTGAAATGTTTCACATATATGCCTCGCTCAGCTTTAGTTTTTGAGCTCGCTCGCCTGCACACCATATATATATAGTCTGTTAACCGAGTGTGATGGTAATTTAGTAAACAAGAGTTTAGCTTTTAAAACAAACCAACCACAAATGTAAAAGAAACTCAACAACAGAGACATACCTGTAAACAACAATTATCCTATCGAAGGTGGGTTCTTGAATTCTATTTTGGCTCAACAGATTTTTGAAACTGAACAACAAGATAGCACTAGTCACCATCTACAAGGCAACATCTTTACAACATAATAATATAATATTTGCTCTACTTTGCTGCTTTTACCATCGCTACAGAAGATGTAGATTCTACAGTGTTAACTGATGAATAACAAATTAACCTGAGCTCCATATTTTCAAGACGGATACGTTCAACATATAATCCATCATCTCTAGTTTCTGAAATGATATCATAGTCTTTTTTTGGATCCTCCTCCTTATGCCTTGAACGCATTGTCTTCCTTGAAAAAACCTTATGTAATCTGAAATCAGAATACAAAGTATACATACATATGTATATATGTTAGTCAAAAAACCTCCTGATCTACATATTCGAATGTATGTTATTCACCCCGTCTTTCTCATAATCCAAGCCCACAAGCGTGCAATCACTGTATCCACTTTCTCCATGAAAAAGTAATCAGTTGTCTTGTCAATGCCAATCCCACGCCTGAAGACTGCATACTGAAAACAAAAGAAACATATGTAGAATTATCCTAAGGCAATATTAGTTGAGATAAGAGAGAGAGAGAGAGAGAGAGAGAGAGATAAGATACCTTATCTGCAAAGTCTGGGAGGTTATGATGAGGATGTGATTCAAAGAACCTCTTCAAAAGCTTGTTATCGAGCTACATACATTCAACAAAAAGATCAGGTTATAAGCTTTAATTATTATGACAGAATGCATTCCTAACCTTGGACTCATCAACTGTGATGGGAAGATTAAGGAGATATTGCCCTGAATGTGCGACCTCAATCTCTTCATTAGTGGTTATCTTAAAATTGCTTTTCTCCATAATCTGCATTAACAAGAACCAAAAGTGAATCTACTTACATCCAATATCCAAACTCAAAAGATGAGCATACCTGAAATAAGTATTTCAAGAAATTCTGTTCAAGAACGTCAACTTCATCGGAAGATAACTTCTGCTGCTCCAACTTTTGTGTTCCATCGACAGGATCAAAAAGGGAGTAGAGTTGCTGAAGCCACATGCATTAATTAATTAATAGTACATTATGTTATATATAATAATAATATGAAATGACGTACGCACCATGAGGTCCTCAAACTGCAACATGTACCAAGCTCGGATTGTGTACTCCACTCTCTTGCAGAATTTGAAGAACTCGGCACGATCAGAGCTATGTTCTGCAGAAAGGTCGGATATGGATAAATGAGTAAATAAGCATTGAGTATGGTTAGAGATTCGTACCAATGAGGTTGGCCAACTGGACGATGAGCCTGGGCTTCAGGACTCGGATAACGGCTTCACGCTCCAACCGAATGACTTCTTTGTTGGAATCGGGCCTCGTCTTTTTCTCCATCGCCTGCATCTTATTTTCAGAATTCTCCTTCTTGTTCCAGAGACAAATTGCAGTTAGATTAATCCATCCACCCAACGGCCCGATTCATAAGGTAATAATAATAAGTAAAACACAAGTTACATTTATTTACCAAGCCTAACAAGCTAGTGGTTGTAATTTCAGAAATCTTTCATTTTTGTTAACGCTATATATAGTAATTGCAATTCATAAGTATAGATTATTACGACGTAGCAAAGTAGAATGGAATATACTTGTGCTAAAGTAATGGCAATGGAGACATTATCTCAATAGCTTTGCAATCAGGTATATATATACGAATTCCAAATTCCTCCTGAAGAATAACTTAACTTTTTTAAGGAGCCAAAAACATTAAATTGCAGTATACAAATATTGTGGTCATAGGTTTGGCTGGCAAAATATGTACTGTACTTAATAGCCTAGAATATACATGGCTCTATGTACTTGCAAAAAAGGAAAGACAAAACTCCAAAAATTGGTACAAAGAGATGGTGATTACTGATTCCACGACCTCAGGAATGGTTTGGCAATAGAGTCCTGTATTTCAGAACTCTGCTGCGGCAATCCCATCCCCATCCCCATCCATCCAAGGTTATTCGTCTTAGAGACCACCTCAGGCCCACTCGAGTAGTTGGACGATTGTGCTAAGAAATTATTGCTGCTACCACCACCGCTGTTGTAGTTTCCCATCAATTGACCATTGACTCCTCCTCCTCCTCCTCCTCCTCCTCGTGGTAGCTCATTACATTCAGATAGGACACTGAACAAGGTCTGATCTCCGCTGTTAAGGCCATGGCTAGCCTCAAGTGAAGAGGAAGAGGAAGAGGAAGAAGAAGAAGCCGAGTACCAGCAGTTCTGACCCAACCCTCCTATGTTCATGCGTACACTAGTAGCCCAATCATGAACGTTGTTGTTAACTGGAAAATCCTCCTGACTCGGCACTGCAAAACGACCTCCAGTATAAATACTCTCCTGATGCAGGTATGCATCATTCAGTCTCTTTTGCCTCATCATATCAGAAAACTGAGCTACATCCATCACTACATCATTCCCACACTGGAAATCGTGTTTCTGCATCTGGTGGTATGACAAATTGCTCTGTCCCTTCAAGAGAGAATGAAGCAATTCACTTCGGTTTTGATTAGAGTACGAACTGAACAGAGGCATAACATCAGTTGTTTGCCTCCTATCGTGTTTGCTTAGCTGCCGCACTGTTTCCAGATTTACCATTTGTACTGCTTGCTCCTGCATAAATGGTGGATGCCCAATCAACAACTCATGAGTGGAGGAGGTATATGGGGTATAGTAAGAGCTGCGAGCATCACCAACTGGCCAAACATCACTAGAAGATGGGACCATATTCCCCAAGTAACCAGAAACAGTTTGAGGATGCTTGTCTTTTGCACTTCCATGAGATTCCATCCCCATAGAGCTTATATGACCAAGTGAACCAATTTGCTGCTGATGCTGATCCTGAAGAAAACCAGGGCTGGATGAAGGGCTACTATTAAGTGGCGAAACCTGCTGCTCTCTAATGACAACATGGTTGGGTGCATTATCATCCTCATTCATCTCTCTATCGTAGTTTAGGTGCTTCTCAAATATGTAGCTATTACTCATCTCCTTCTCATCCTGACAATCAAAAAAAAAAAAAGTAAATTCAACTTCAAAACTTTATCACATCAAGTGACTTATATTTACATAAGCTCAGGCTCAGAGCTGACCAAGAACCAAATATCAACAGCCAAATATAGAAAGCACAAGAAAACAAACAACGAAAGCAGTAACAAGATCAACCTCTGGTTCTGTTGCCATTTCATGAACTGGCCCTTCATTACCATTCTGCTCCTGGAGAAAGTCATCACTTTGCTCTTTTTCCACCTCCTGCCCACCAATATAGATATTTACAAGGTCTACAGTGAAAATAATACACTATAGTATCTCCGGACGTTTCATGAATCAAAACTGGGACAAACAAAGAGTTGACAAATGGTTTTCCAAGAAACTTCAAAATCATACAGCCCACACAAAAATTATAAAAAGACAGCAGCTTATACACCTCAAATGTGCTGGAAAGGGGATCTTCTCCTTCACCATTCGAGAGCTCCATTAGATTACTGCTTGAAACATCTTTCCCCGCATCCAGAGTCTTCTGGACAAAAGTATCAAGTCAAAAATTGTAGTAATTGGACGTTTTCCCCGTTGAACAGCCAAAGTTCAAATAATGTTACAGGGCAGAAAAAGCATCAAACCTCCTGGCGGTCCACTTTTTGTCCTATTTCTTCACAAAGGGACTGTGTTTGTTCTAGTCTCTGCAATTGCATCTTTCTCCAGTTAGCAAAGCCAACTGGGATATCTTTAGTCGCAAATCTCACCCTGAGATGTCAGCGCTTTTTTTAAGGTAAGCTCATGATCTCGAGCAGTTAGTTTCAACTTGAAAATGGAGTAAATGAAATGACTAACCAATATTCATGCAGCTTCTTACTCTCTTCTTCCTCAAATCTTGCAAATGGTTGCACGTTTAGAGCATCAAAACTACCTAAAACATTATTCAGACACCTCGACTGAATGCTATTACCGGCATACTTTATGCTACTTTTTACACGTTCGTGCTGTTCGCGACTGACCTACGGTACCAAATGCAATAGATTATAGCAATTAAGCAATTGTAATAGGAAATATAACAACACATGACTGCATGGAAATTAGATATGGTGATCACATAAAAGGAAGTGTTTGAGGAATAACAATTCCCAAGAATCTAGCTGCTTTATATTAGAGGCACACTATTAATTAAGTTTAAGAGAACCAGTTTACTCAGACAACCAAATGAATAAGTAAATCTATCAACTATGCAGTACAACCTTGATGTAGGACATATATTTGGCTCCATCGTTTTGCTGGATATTCTGCTTGTGTAGCTTCTCTGCTTTTCTAGGTGCCGTAGCCACCAACTTTTGCCCACTGGAGGAACTATCATATATCTTTTCCGAAAGATCTCTTCCGCACATTCCAGCAAACAAGACAGTTTTATCAGTATTTGACATGGATTTGAGAAGGAAAAAAAAGAAGGGAATTGCACAAATTGAAGGCCCCAAATAGCAGAGATGAAACTTAGGTAAGTATGAATATTAGATAAAGAGAGAGGTTGAAGAATATTGAACTGAAAATAGCAGGGATTACCTTCTATGAGGTTCACCTTGCACTGTCCCCAGGTTGTGGTTCTCACTACTACAAGCTATTTCAGAGTTTGCCCAGGAACAAGAGTCAGGCGTACCAACATGGTTCTCCTCAGTACCAGAGAATCTAGCATCTGATGCGGGTAAAGTTTTTTCTCCATGCTTCCTAGAAGTGTTACAGTTATGCAAAACTTTATTGCTTGGTTTGTATGAAATCGCATACAAGGGATACAAAATACAGTAATGTGCAGATCCTAGTGTAAAAGCAACAATAACCAAAGATTCTAACAGAAACCAAATAGTAAACCCCAACATTCAGTTAACGACGTCTCTGACAATAAATACATCATTTCATGCATTTTAAATGGCCAAATAAGTCAATAAAAAGATTAAGAACGGAACAGTAAAGTGTATGAAATTCATATTTCAGGTAGACAAAAAAATGCAATTCTCATAAACAATAAAATAATGGATAACCTCCACATATTCTCCATAATATCCACTTCAAGATCCTTGCAACTCGACCATTTTTCCTTCCACATTTCTAATTTGTCAATCATGCTGGCAGAAGAAGCAAAAATAACTTGGTGTGAGAACAACTCAAAGCCAGAAAAGGGGAAGTGAACAGAACTAAAAACGAAATATAAGGAAAATAGTCAGACAAAAAAAAATCAGGACTACATACTCGTTGTGGTACTTCTCTATAAAAGAATAGTATGCCTGCTTGACAGCTTTTAAGGACTGTTCATCATGAAGAACATCATCTGGATGAAGGTCCCCTAGACAGAGAGAAGCACTCCTACAGCAACAACGTGCAAAATTGGACCACTCAAACTTAGACAAGCCACAACCTACTTATCAAAATTGGATGTATCAATCATCTCCTACAGCAACAATGTGCAAAATTGGACCACTCAAACTTAGACAAGCCACAACCTACTTATCAAAATTGGATGTATCAATCATCCTTTCAAATATTTAGAAACATCCCAAAACGATTTCATTTCCCCATATACAAACCTGAGTAGAGAATACTGACAGTGAAAAATAGACGACAATGAACAAATAATAAATGAAAAGGTAGTAGACTCATAAAAGAAAGCAAAAGACGAACAAGGTTCCTAATAGATGAGTAATAGTGGATAAATCTAGGAGGAATCAAGAGTAAAAGGCATGCTTGTTTTAAGACAATGGGATTAATGGCTATAAACGTAAGATGGAAAACTTCCAGAAAACAGACCATCACTTAGATACTATCTCCTCATATAATGATAAAAATAGGAACCAAACTGAGAAACTAGTAGTGCAGGAAGGTTATAAGTATTAAAAATGATGAAAAATGAAAAAGGATGGTAAATCTTCTAGAGAGATCCTAAAGCTCGAATGCATTAAGTAAGAGGATCATACACATGACCTTCTAGGAGTCCTGTAAACCAGCAAAATGAAGGTCCACAAAGTCAATGGACATTCATCCTGATGTGATCTTGGACTTACATTGCACAACTTTCAATATGCTGCTCATGTAGAATATACTAGAACATAAGAGGCTTCAGGTTTTTCAGAAGATTGGACTGGGTGATGTCTAATCGAAGAATCAGTGAATCACTATCCAATTCTATGTCCAATGAAGAAAGAAGACAGTTCAACAATTTTCTGCAGAAGAGGAAAAGCATGAGAAACCCAAAGCCGAAATAAAGAAATGGAGAAGGAAGGGAGTTTAAGCCCAATGAAAGAGCACCAAGTGATGGTAAATAGGATTTATTCCCTTAGACTTGCACAAAGAAAAGAAGTAGACAAGCCGATTTTGAAGCAATATGCAACTAACTCTAATATATTGCCCAAAATAACAGATGTGATACTTGCCATTTCATAAAAGGATTTCCAAAATGGAGGCTATCTCCAGAAAGTAAATCTTGAACGGTCTTATCTGGCTCAAGTTCTTTGGGTAGGAACTGCGCAAGAAATCTTCTTTCATTGTCAGCTAGATGCCTCTGCCAGACCTACAGTGAGTTACAAATGGATGGATAGGTCCCAGAAAATAAATTGGCCTGAGAAACTTAAATGCCCTTAATCACAATTACATGTTTACCTCATATGACATAACCTCATAGAGGTTTTCTAATTCAAAGATCTCCAGAGGAACAGGTAAGACATCGGCCAAAATGTTGTGGCCTTGAGAACAAGGTTCAATAAATGGAAGCAGGTGCCTTTTTGAAAAACCAATCTGCTCCTTCTTGGGAACTACACTTTTTTTCCTGTTGTCCCACTCAAGAGAGATGTTGGGTCTCATA
This sequence comes from Lavandula angustifolia, assembly GCA_028984105.1. Taxonomy (NCBI): domain Eukaryota; kingdom Viridiplantae; phylum Streptophyta; class Magnoliopsida; order Lamiales; family Lamiaceae; genus Lavandula; species Lavandula angustifolia. The sequence goes on along the minus strand of CM054823.1, from coordinate 7,925,369 downwards.
TTCAAGTCATGTTGCTGAACAGGCTTTTTTTTCTTGTTTGCCAGATATTTTTCACGAGAAGTGCATCCAACCAAACTGGCGGCATTAACCCTCTTCTTTTTCCGCTGATCAGCTGCCATTTCCCCAACTCAAAATCTCTTCAGGGAACTTCCAGAAAGAGCATTTGATATCTTGACTTGTAGAAAAGGGACCCGTACTACCAAAAGAAATAAAACCAAGATTTAAAAATGCATCCTAACCACATCTCCAAGTTTAAGAAGGTGAAGACCCAAATGATGGAATAAAGACCACAAAGAACACGGTATTATATGTACATATAGTTGAGAATCAATTGATAGTGGAATAGAAAAACCAGGCATAATTAGCTAAATCTTGTATGATAGCGTAAGATTCAGAGTGGTCTCCAAATAGACAAAAATGGATCTTCACACAACAAGAAAGCATGATTTATATTCCAAAAGGATTACCTGGACAATAAAAGAGTGATAACCAACCCAGAGCACAATACACAGGGATAAAGCCCAAATATTGTGAAGAGAGTAAACAAAATAAGGGAGAAATTGCATGCAAGTATAGTAAGTTATGGAATGAAGAAGTTACCAAATTCCCTAAAACCAAGAAAGCAAGCAAGCAATTACAATAACAAGTAGAGAAATAGACAAGCATCCCAGTCAAAGAAGAAACACACCTCAATAGTCGAGTTGTATTAGAAGAAGCAATAAAATTAAAAGACAGATAACAAAAAAGGGAGAAAGAAAAAGCCCTAAGAAATTAAGAGAGAAACGGAGGAGAAACAAGTACCTAAAACGGAGGCGTAAAACAATCGACAAAATAAAAAAAAGAAACAGAGAATTTTAAATATCGTTGATATGTCGATAGAAAAAGAGGAGAGAGAGAATCAACAGGCAGCGGAAGAAGGGGGCGTGCGTTATCCGAGTGGAGGAGAGGGAGGAGTGAGGAGGTAATACACACGTATGGGGTCACCGCCGCTACTACAACCATACCCACCAGACAAAAACCGTGGAGCACAAAAATACTAAGCCCCATATTATTTAATTTAATAATAAAATCTTTAAGGATTACTCCCTATATTTAATTTTAATTTATTCAAAACCCATGGGTATACGTCCAATAGTCTCGATAAGCCCAAAAGCCCAATTGGCCCTAAAAAACGCGCAACGTTTTGCCAGGTGGGCTTGCTTGGTTTCTGTGCTAAGATAAAATGTGGATAATGAGAGTGTTGGAAAATCGTCTATAAAAGGAAAATGGAATTAGCATTTATTGTTAAGTTGACTTTTTGTTAGCAGTCAACTTTGACCACAAATTCGAGCATAAAAAAGTATTTGACTTTTGAAATAAAAAATATAGTGTCAAATTATGTTTTGAGGAGATGATAGTAGCGTGTTTAATTTCTTGTCCCAATTTTCGTAAGTGAGAAATAGTCATTTGAAGTTTGTGGGACAAAATTTAATTCTTATTTTATGTGTGTGTAACTTACCTTATTCTAGGTTTTGAAGTGTTGACCAACTTAGTGTATTAATCAATCTGGGACATTGATTAATGAGTATAGTTTAATGTGGTATTTAAGTCTTTACCACTTAGGCACGTTTGGGAAAATAACTTATTCTATAAGGATTTATGATATAACAACTTAAATTTAATAAGTTAGTTGTGTTTGGATAAATTCATAATAATAATTTATATAGGCAAAAAATAAAATTAAAAAAAAATTAGTTGCTGGGATTTGACATGCGAACATCCTTAAAAGTTACTTATAAGTTTTCATAAGTCAATAATATTAACTTATGAAAATAAATTAAAAGTAACTTATTATTTAGAATAAGGTATTTCTATAAGTTCTTCCCAAACGCGTGTAAAAAACTTATTATTTAGAATAAGTTAAAATAAGTTTTTTTAAGCTCTTCAAAACGGGGCCTTTGAGTGTGATTGCAAGAGCTTATTTTAATTGTTTATCTATTTTTTGACCGTGTAAGCAGGTTTTAGTGTTTGCAAAAACTTATTTTCAGCGTTAACTTCTCTGAAATTAAACAATATATCTGAATAAATTCATAAGCATCTATTGAGGTGCTTTTGGTGCTTAAAGCACCATAATTTTCGAAACTACCATAAATATCTATTTTTAAAATATTAATACCAAAAACTACCTACTTTTGATTAAAAGCAGTTTTTTTCAACTTTAAGCAAAAGCAAATAAAAGTACTTATAATAAGTACTCCCTCCGTCCCATTATTAGTGGCCACCTTTCCTAATTTGGACGTCCCGCTATTAGTGGCAACGTCCTAGATTAGTAAAAAGTTAACACCCTCTTTCATACTTTATCATTTTATCTCTCTTACTTTATATCTACTCTCATTATTATACTCATTTCTCTCTCCTACTTTATTATCTTCTCTCTCCTACTCTCTCATTATTACACTCATCTCTCTCTCCTACTTTATTATCTACTCCTCTCTCCTACTTTATTACATATGTTCTTAATTACCGTGCCGAAAAGAAAGGCGCCACTAATAATGGGACGGAGGGAGTTCATTTTTTGCAACCACACCCTTAGTAGGAGATAACAAAGTGACATATGGTGAGTTTGGGCCACACATGCTCATGCGCGTGAGCCTTTTCGTCAATCGCCTCACACGTGGTGTGCCCTTGTCCGTGGACTTGAATCTTGGCAATTGGTCTGTGGGCCTGTCCGCTGGGCTTTAGTGGTTGGGTCTGGTCATTAGGCTTGGTGGGCTAGTTCTGGGCCGGCCCAACTCTTGGTGTAGTGCTCTTACTGCACCAGTGTTGATTGCTCCAACATCCTTTTACCTGACGAATTTGGCCTATACTTAGATAGACCTCCAAAACATCTCACACACCATTTTGAAAGAATTATGCACACCTTTAGCATAATAGTTTTAAGTTGTCCAGCTTCTGCCCTCGCCGAATGTCCAGTTCGCCAGAGCTCGTAGTTCTGCGATGCCGCAACACTTTGAGACGTCATTGTTTCATCTTTGGGGACGATACGCCTGATCCGAGAGCACCAGTCGGGACTTATTTCATCTTGCGGAAAGAGGCCTTCCTCAACTCGATGAAGTTTCTTTTTTCATCTTTCTGTTTTATTTTCGAATTCTGACTTACTGTTTCTGGATTGTAATAGCAGTTTTGGTATCAACAATTGCAAGACCAAACATATACCTTTCCTAAGCTGCTTGGAGTTTACCGGAAAACAAAACTAAATTGAAACATGTCTTCATTAAGTGCCTGCAGTCTATTAGTAATTATCATAACAATTATGTTGCTAATGAACTTCAATTAATAATAATAGTGAGCCTATAATATAATTAATAATCATTGGGAACTTATTAATTAATAATTCCCCAACTTATTAAATGATGTATAAAATACATTAATCTATTAATAATTACACACGAGTGCAGTCAATAATCTGGCAACCTACTTGGGCCAAACCATAGATCCAATGAAAGAAATAAAGGTAAGCCTCAAATTAATTAATTATCTATGCTAATCCCAGAACAAAATTAATTAATAAATACAGATTCATTCCATTAGAGAATCTGTGCTAACTTACACATTTATCCCAATTTTGAGCATGAGCATGTATTTTAGACTTAATTGATCCTCATATTTAAGAAACAAATATATGTTAATTAATTAATCTCATTGACAGCTTAATTAAGCCTCAAATTAATTAATTATCTATGCTCATCCCAGAATAAAATTAATTAATAAATACAGATTCATTCCACTAGAGAATATGTGCTAACTTACCCATTTATCCCAATTTTGAGCATGAGCTTGTATTTTAGATTTAATTGATCCCCATATTTAAGAAACAAATATATGTTAATTAATTAAGCTCATTGACAGCTTAATCTAACTAACATCATATTATATCCTGAGTAGTGCCACACTCGACTTTATTAACACACCTGAACTTAACCAACCGATCGGGTTTAGTGTGTTAATCTTTACAAGTTCCTCAGAGGATATCAACCCAATTAACAGGGATACAACTACAAGATACAAATAGCCACTCTGAGCTACAAATAACTACTATCACCCAAGATACGTAGATTCAGTCACGATGATCTTCATCATAGTAAGTCAAAATGATATATAGCTAAATGCACATACCTGAAATCTTATTAAGCTTAAGACCAAATTAAGTCAACTAGATCTTTGGTTCTCCACTAAGGTCAGCTAGGAGAACACATCTCATTGTGATCTATCAATACACTACCTTCAGTGTACCAGTATAGACAAGCAACCAAGATAAGTCACTCCTTATCTAAATTGTAGCTTAACCGACAACTTATCCTTAATTTATCTCAACTGTGATAACTGTTTATGTCTTGTTAGTTCAATGCATTGTGCAGTCTTCTATGATCTACAACACAATACACAATCTAACTCATATACAAGATAAATGACAAACATGCGCGAATATACTTTATCAGATATGAGAATAAAAATAGTGGAAAGGAAAACACATTATATACAAGCAAAAAAGTTGCTTCCAGTATACAAAATTCTAACAAATGCCACTAACTCGACATTTAACTTTAATGCTATGTCTTCTTCCTTGCAGTTGAACGTCCCTTTTGGGAATATGAACCACCTTGGTGTGGTGGGGGGGGGGTCGACCCCGACATTAATGGCACCGCTACACTCTTCTATAGTGTTGCCCGCTGCCGAGAAGCCGCTGAAGTTTGGTGGAGCCGACTTTAAGAGATGGCAACAAAAGATGTTGTTCTATTTAACAACATTAGGGTTCACTACCGTGCTAAGGGAGAATTCTCCTGCTCCTCCAAGTGCAACCGAAGAAAGAATATTGAAGTCCGCATAGCCAATTATTTTCAAATTATTTTTGTAAAAATTTTCTGCTTAGTGGACTAGAAGATAGCTTGTATAGCGTGTATACTAATGTGTAGACCTCCAAAGAAGTATGGGAGGCAATTGAAAATAAATATTGTAGTGATGATGTAGGTACCAAGAAGTTTGTAGTTGCCAAGTTTTTGGACTAGAAAATGGTGGACTCCCAACCGGTTATGGACCAACTGCAAGAGTTTCAATTCATTGTACTTGACGTCCATGCCGAATGAATGCTTTTGCCAGATGCTTTCACTGTGGAAACCGTGCTCGAGAAGCTTCCTTTGAGTTGGAAAGACTTCAAGAGCTATTTGAAGCACAAGCGAAAGGAAATGACACTTGAAGACCTCGTTTTCAAGTTCCACATCGAGTCCGATGTGCGAAAGCAAGATGGAAAGGGTAAGTACCCATGGACCCGAGAGTCAACCTCCTAAAAAAGGGTGGAAACTCCAACAACTCCAAAAGAGGGCATCCAAATAGCAACAACAAAGCCAAGGGAAAGTTCAAGCTTTCAAGTTTGAAACTGAATGTTATAATTATGGCAGATTCGACTACATGTCCAAGGACTAACGTAAGTCGAAGATGAAGAAGGCTTGTCAAGCCAACATGTTGGAGAAAACTGAAGCCGACCTTGCGGCTGTCGTTACCGAAGAAGTGAACATCGTGGACAATTAAGGGAAATGGTTCATTGATATTGTTGCCGGAACACAAGTTTCTGGTGACCGAAGCCGCTTCACCAAGTACAAGAGTTGACAAGGGAGGAAGCTGAATATGGATAATCAAGCCTCATCTGAGGTAGTTGGCTATGGTATTGTGATGCTAAGGTTGAACTCCAGAAAGAACCTTACTTTTGGAGAGGTGCTGCATGTCCCAGATATCCCTAGATGATGTCGGAGTAAAGGATCGCTAACAAGGGCGTTCTAGTGCGTTGTAGATTCTTATCCAAAATTTGGTATCCAACTCTCTACTAGTTAAGTGAGGTTTTAGACTAGTTTTTGAGTCTGACAAGTTTACTTGGTCAAAGTTTGGAATATTTTTAGGAAAATGTTACCTGTCTGAGAGTCTTTTTAAGTTAAGTGTAATGGCACTGCTCCAAGAGCCCCGCGAGGGCAAAAATAATAATAATGAAGTTGCTTCCTCCTACTTAACTGACTGCTCTTATTTATGGCATTGTAGATTAAGACATGTTAATCTAAATGCGATGAAAAGATTAGTTAATCTCGATCTACTTAAAATTAATGAGTTTAACAAAACAAGTATGAAGTTTGTGTTGAAGCAAATTGCCTAAGTTGCCATTTCATTATGTGGAAAGGAGCACTAAACATCTAGAACTTATTCACACTAATGAGTGTGTCTTAAAGTTTGTGCAAACTAGATGTGGAAAAAGTATTTTATTACTTTTCTTTAATGATTTCATTCGATATTTTACTTTTGATTTCTTAAGGAGTAAAAATGAGGCGGTTGAAGCTTTTATTAACTTCAAAGCAGAAGCTAAGAACCAACTTGATTGTAAAATTAAGATGGTACGAAGTGATAGAGGTGGGGAGTATGTAGCCCCGTGTGAAAAGTTGTCTAAATCAAGTGGTATTATTCATCAAACCACCACCACCTATTCGCCTCAATCAAATGGTGTTGCTGGAAGGAAGAACTGAACTTTAAAGGGGAGATGATGTATGCCTTGTTAATAACGGTAACTACTTATTAAACAAACTACCTCTTAAAGGTAGAGATGTTACTCCCTACAAGCTGTGGAAAAAAAAGGAAACCTTCCTATAAATACCTTAAGGTGTGGGGGTGTTTGACTAAGGTAAAAGTGCCTTTACATAAGCAAGTTACAATCGGACCTAAGACTGTCGATTGTGTCTTTATAGGATATGCACTGAATAGTAGTACCTATCGGTTTGTTATTCATAAGTCGGCCGTACCCGATATGAATGTAGGAACTACCATTGAGTCAATTAATGCTATATTCTTTAAATATATATACCCATGTAAAAAGGAGGATAAGACTGAATCTAGCTCTAGTGGTGAAGCTAGAGAGCTTTCTAGTAGTTCTAGAAATATGGGGGTAGAGCCTGCTACGCGTAAGAGGCCTGCTGTCAATCTTGAAGTCTTAGAGCCAAGGTGTAGCACTAGAGCAAGGGCTGGGAAGGACTTCGGTGCTGACTATGTAGTATTTCTTTTGGATGAAGAACCGCAGTCTATAAAAAACTATTTCTAGACCCGATGACTCACTTTGGCAAGAAGCAGTCCAAAGTGAAGTTGACTCGAAGATTGCAAACCCTCAGGATACAAATGGATCCTAAAAAGAAAGTACAAGACAAATAGGTCTATTGGCAAATATAAAGCCCATTTAGGGGCTAAAAGTTTTAAACAAATTGAAGGATATGATTTCTTCGACGCCTATTTGCCTATAACGAGTATTACTCCTATCCGTGTGCTTCTCGCGAATGCTGCTCCACACAATCTTGAAATTCACCGAATGGACGTGAAAACCACTTTTCTAAATGGTGATTTAGAGAGAAAATTTAAGGTGTTTTTTGTACCTGGCCAAGAGCAAAATATGTGCAAGTTGGTTAAATCCCTTTATAGATTGAAGCAATCGCAATTACAATGACATTTAAAATTCGACGAGACCATGTTGTCAAATGATTTTAAGATTAATGAATGTGATAAGTGTGTTTACTTGAAGAATATAAAAAATGGTTTCATAATTGTTTGTTTTTATGTAGATGATATGTTAATTATGAGACAACATTGTCAAATCATAAAGTTTTCGATATGAAGGATATGAGAGTGGATGATTGTTGGTCCAGAGACGAGTATCAGGTGTAGAGGGGGGGGGTGAATACATTTGAGTCCAAGTTTTTCCTCAAACGCGAAGGTCAGTTTTGTACTGAGTTTTGCTACTGAACGGGTTCAGTGCCAGTTAAGCCTTCTGATCGCGGGGCAGAGTGATTCAACAACTGAATTATTTCTACTAACTAATGTCAGTACTAAGAAATTCAGTAGCAGAATATAGCGCGGATTAGTGTGGGCCCATTTTAATCTTGTCTCTTTGAAAAATGTTTTATGCAAACCAAAACAGTTTTGGCTAGTGCCGTTTTCAAGTCTATTTTATCGAAAGTATGATTTTGCAAATAGTTTAAACACAGATGCAATAAAACAGTAAATAACCTGAATAATTTTTAACGTGGTTCGGATACACAAGATCCTACATCCACGGTCCTGCAGAACAGGAGGTCTTGTTGATTTATCTGAGCAGGCCTCAACAAGGTTTCTGTGCACTTGACAGAACCTTCTAAGTTATAGTCCTTAGCGACTTTACATATTCAAATTGGAGTTTGAAGGTTTTCTTCAACAATGAAGGAGTTCTTACAATAAGAACATTTCACTAAAAGTGAACTCCTTCGAACGTTTTAAGCTTAAGATATTACAATGAAGGCTTAGATAGAGAAGGGGGAACTAAAAGGTTCTCTGGAGAGAAGAACTAAAATGATCTTTAATGAGCAAGTTATTCGATGTGTTTGACTTTGAGTTCGCTAGAGATTGTTCGCTTGAAAGCTTGTGTTCCCGGTGTTGTCTCTGCTCTTCTCTATTTATAGTTGTGACCCAGGCATAGATCCGTTGGAGAGGACGTTGCCACGTGCCACAAAACACCAAGGAAAACGGTCATATAATTTTGAAATGTCGCCGCAGAGTGGTTGGCTTTTTGTGCATGAGAGCAGCTTTTGTGTCAGAGTAGGTAAGCTCCGCTTGCTTCTCATTGGTCGAGGTATGACGGTAGGTGAGACTTGTCAGATATCAGTCTTCCAGCTGAGTTGACTTTCACTGAACCTTGGACACTAAGTATCCTCTGTTGACATCCGACTGATAAAGGTCAGGCTGTCGATTTCCTTGTACGGTCTGCAACTGAGTTGCAACTCTTTCAGTAGATCAAGACTGATATACTGAGTCTTCTTTCTGAGTCTGCTGAAGGATGATCTTCTACTAAGTGCTGAAGGAAGATTTTCTATTGAGCGCTTCCAGCTACTGACTCTGAAGACTACTGAGCTCTACTGAATTGATGACTTGGGGTCTGGAACTTTAACTTCTCTACTAAAGTTCAGTCCAACGATATACCCCTTACATAACTTAGACAAAATAATCTATGAAGATCAAAGTAGGTCTAGCCTATTACATTAGTAAGTTCATCACACACAGGGGATAGGACAGGGGTTTTGGGATCTTCAATTCCTCATAACAATAAAATTCAGTATCCCTACAATTTCCTCTATATTCATGACTCATATAACACATAATCCTCTGACAGTAATTTCTACACATTTTACAATTCCCTCTATTAGATGAGTTATGCAGAAACATCTACTGAGTCAAGTCCTATGTATCCCCCTAACAATGGTCTACTTGACCACTGACTTATATCCCTACACTGATGTAATTCTTAGAGTGAAGATCCAAAGGACTCCTGATGGAATTGTTGTGTCTCAATCTGATTATAGTAAGAAGGTGCTTAAGAGGTTTAATACTTTTGATAGTACACTTCCCAAGACTCCTTTAGAAGTAAATGTTCACTTGGGCAAGAATAGTGGTGATCCTGTTGCTCAAGAGGATTATGCTAGGATCATAGGTTGTGTTATGTATGTCAGGAACTATAACGAGGCGTGATCTAGCTTGTCCGGTGAATAAACTGAGTCATTATACGAGTAATCCGAATAGGGAATATTGGAAAGTTCTTGTTAGAGTTCTAAGGTACTTTAAGTACACTCTTAAGTTTGTGCTGCACTATTCTAGAAATCCCCCGGTACTTGAAGGGTACTGTGACGCGAATTGGATATGTGTTCACTATAAGGAGAGGAACTGTATCATGGAGATCCACGAAACAAACGTGCATAGCCCGACCCACTATGAAATCTGAATTCATTGCTTTGGATAAGTCCGGTGAGGAGGCCGAATGATATTATAATTTTCTGGTAGATATTCCATGTTGGACGAAACCCTTGCAACCTGTGATGATTTATTGCCATAGCCAAGCGGCTTTTTGGAAGGGCTAAGAGTAGGTTGTATAATGGTATGCCGATACATATTCATCGTCGACACAATACCATGAGACATTGAATCACGAGTGGAGTAATCTATGTTGACTATGTTAGGTTAATAGATAACCTAACAGATCTGCTTACCAAAAGTTTGCATCGAGATCAAATGTATAAGCTCGTAGAGGGAATGAGAGTCAAATCCACAACTTAAAGACAATTATAGTATATACTCAATCTTGTAGGTTGGGGATCCCACTAACTTGTTTCAATAGGGGAAACTAAGCTATATGAGTTTGTCGATACCACACTCAAATAGTCTATTCCCTAAAGAGCTCGAGAGTGTGGGTGACCTGTCAAGTGTGAGGTTAAGTCTTTGAATTTTAATAATTCTTGGATGCCTTGAGAAAGTAGAGTATGGCAGGATACTCGAGTCAGAATCACATATGTAAGTAAGAAGTGATGGCCACTTATATATGACACTTATGAATCCAAAGAGGTTATCCATGACATGTAAAGGAAACAAAAATAAGAATGGACGAGGTTGAGACTTTATTGAGTTAGTGCTATTGTCTCAGCATACACTATGGAGGTATAGTTCAAGGTCACGTGTCCACTAGTCCGCCGGTATGCTCGATAACACTGACTAAGGAAGGTTCAAGGTCACAAACCACCTACTCTAATGCTTTATTATCTCTTGAGGACAGAGTTGTGTATCTGCATGCATGCATTTGACTATTTTCACTCATGTGGGGGATGGTTGAGAAATTGTATATAAAAGGAAAATGGAATTAGCATTTATTGCTAAAGTTAACTTTCTGTGAGCAGTCAACTTTGACCATGGATTCGAGCATCGAAAAGTATCTTATTTTTGAAATAAAAATATAGCAATGAACTACGTTCCGAAGATATGATCATAGTGTGTTCAATTTTTCGATTCTAATTTTCGGTGAGTGAGAAATAGTGGGTCGAAGTTTGTGGAAAAAACTAAATTGTTGCCTAATGTGGGCGTAACTTACCTTATTCGGATTTTTGGAGTGTTGACCAACTTAGTGCATTAATCAATGTCTTACATTGATTAATAAGTATAGTTTAATGTGGTATTCAAGTCTCTACCACTTAGTAGGAGATAACAAAGTGAAATGTGGTGGGCTTGGGCCAAACATGCTCATATGCGCGAGCCTTTTTGCCGACCACCTCACACAGAACGCGTCACGACGCTCCCCACCGCGATCGAGCTCAAGCCCGTGCCCGATCCTGAATTCGGCTCCGAGCTCTGTGCCCACGCCCATGTCCGTGGCCGTATTCATGGACTTGGACCTGGACTTGGACTTGGATCTAGGCTATTGGTGATTTGGATGGTCCGTGGGCTTGTTCGCTGGGCCTTAGTGGTTGGGCCTAGTAATTTGGCTTGGTAGACTAGTTCTAGGCTAGCCTAGCTCTTGGTGTAGTGCTCCACAACCTCTCCACTCCACGCCCCACTATCTAGTTGCCATAATTAACAGTGTTAATCGCTCCAACATCCTTACACCTGATGGATTTATCATATAAATAAGCAGTCCCGCAAAGCATTTCACACCATTCTGAAATCATTATGCACACCATTAGCATACTAATTTTAAGTTGTCCAACTTCTATCCTCGTTGGAAGTCCAGTTCATTGCCCGAATCCCCAAAGCATTTCACACACCATTCGAAAACATTATGCACACCATTAGCATACTAGTTTTAAGTTGTCCAACTTCTATCCTCATTGGAAGTCCAGTTCGCTGGAGCTCGTAGTTCTGCGGTGCTGCAATACTTCAAGACATCGTTGTTTCATCTTTGGGGATGATACACCTGATCCGAGAGCACCACTCGGGGTGTATTTCATCTTGCGGAAAGAGGTCTTTCTCGACTCGATGAAGTTATTATTTTCATCTTTATGTTCTATTTTCGTTTTTTGACTTACTATTTCTGGATTGTAATAACAGTTTTGGTATCAACACATAGATCCCTGCATCATAGTCATAAGCTATTATAATCTTGTAAATCTCCAGGATTTGGTTTGCTATAATTCTTATCATTGAGCAGCCTATGTATTTCAGTAGTCAAGCTGAATATATACATGCGAGGGGTAAGTGCAAAATACCCACTTGCAAAATGTAAAATGCTAAAATGTTCAAAAGTTTGTAAAATGCACGAATACTTGTTCTCTCTTTTTTGCCCGCAAAAAGCAACTCTAGAGAGTAGCTGCAAGCTGCAGGTGTGGACTACGCTCTCTCCTAAGAATGCCAGCAAAAAGTGGAAGGGAGAAGCTTCAGACCCACTTTTTTATTTTCAGCGACCATGTGGAAGGGAGATGCTTTTCGGACCTAATTTTTAGTTTCCAGCAACAAAAATGCAACTATAGTTGCAAGCTGTAACATACTCCTACGAAAACAGTTAAATTTGTTATTTTGTGAAGAAACAACTATATATAGAGATGATACTTGTTCATATATTTCCCAGCGACCAAAAGTCTAGAGAAAGAGTTTTAGAGAGAGAAAGAAAATCACATTCATATTTTTCGCAAAGTTGGATTTCGGTCTACATTTGTGATTTCATCATGTTAGGACAAGTATGTAGTATATTTAAAGCATTTTCTATGTAGTATATTTAAAGCATTTTCTTCGTAGTATATCAATTCATTTCCAACGATCAATTCTTTTTCTACATTTGTCCTATCCGTTTGAGCAACACTATCTGTAAATTAGGTGGACAATCGCGATTATGAATATTTGTGCATAGTAACATATTTTCATACATTATTAGGTGGACAATCGTAATTATGAATATTTGTCTTGTCCGTTTGAACAACAACATCATGTTTTAACTTAGTTCTTCGTATCCATAATTTGCAACGGGTTGTTCACTAGCAACATAAGATGTTTTAACAGAGACCTACATTATTTTATTGGTTTTAACGTAGTTACAAATACTTATAAGTATTTTGGTAGGTGATACTGATGCTATAACTTATTGCATTGTAAACAGGTTTAAAGTTGTAGTTAAGCATGCCGTATGAATTTGATTATATAAAATGTAAATTCGTTGTTTGTCATTTAACATTTAATTTGATAATAGAAATATAGATATTTTTACGAAGAGTATCGAAATAGTAGTTTGTGATAAGTTTATTTGCATATAATTTATATTTTACGGATAGTAAAATACCTTAGTTCTTCGTGTTTTACGTACTTTTTAATTCTATTAGATATATAAGCTTATTTTACAGAGACCTAAGATTGTTTAATTTTGCATCTGTGCTAAGTGCTCAGATGACCGACTAGACACGAATAACAGTCAAGAGTGGAGGAACTTTTGAGGGTTCCGAATACAGATATGGGGATGAACAACTTGCAGCAATTTCATACTCCCAACTATCCTTGTCATCTTTAAGAGCAACCATTTATTCCATCACGCAAAGAAATCCAATGCGTACCCCATATTTGTTGTACTCACTCGAGCATAATCGAGACGGTCGGCTCGTGAAGTCACTAATAATGAGCAATGACGATTTGATTCAACTCGTCAGCTTTGAGGCAGACCCCACTGTGTATGTTGTGATGACGAGTCCGAGCGACGAGGCTAGAACAAGTTTGAGGCAGAGCCGACCGCATGTCCCTTATTCTGATGATCCAGACCTAGTTGAGCAATCCACTAAGGATTTCGATGCACATAACTTTTTCAGTAACGGAGAAGAGGCGTATGATGATGATGATGATGATGAGGAGGAGGAGGAGGAGGAGGAGGAGGAAGAACGAAAAGTGCATAATGACGATGGAGAAGCTAATGATGATTTGACCGACTTAGATGATTTGGATTACACTGTTAAAGAAGCTGATGAAGACGAGCATGACGAACAACAAAGAATCTATGGTATCATGTTGGAGTTCCCAATGTGGATGGGAAATGATGGTGGTTAGAACCGAGTAATGACATTACTAGAATGAACGAATAACCTACCTATCACCATGTCGTCATTGGAGGAGGAAGATGAAGACATGACTGCCAAAATAGCAAATTGGCTAGTTCCATTCTTCCCGATTGCTGAAATCGAAAACGTTGGTTTTCCTGATTTGGAGGTTGTTAATGATAGCATTCTTGAGGTGGATTCAATCTTCTGGAGTAGACACGAGCTTATAGACGTTGTCGGTGTGTGGCACTTAGAGCATCGACAGTCTTTTAAGGTGTTAAAAGTAGAGATAATATAAGTGGTTTGAGTGTTTGCACAAAAAGTCGTGTCCTTTTATGTTTAGGGCAAGGAAGGATCCAGATATTTGGAAATTTTGCAAGGTTGACTAGAAGCACACATATCAGTTCGACTTTGAACGACTGGTGCCAAGAACTGTGAGTTTGAAAACCATCGGTGTATATTTTATCCGACAAATACGTAGAGAGGGCGCCATGATAAGGCCTCGCGACATCATGGACAAGATGCCTCATATATTCGGTGTTGAAGTGATGTATTACAAGGCACTCCGTGGTTGGAACAAGGAATCACTATGATTTACGGCGACCATGATGATTCTTATAAGTTGCTACCTAAATATCTCCATATGCTGAAGCATTTTAACCCTGAAACAGTAACCCATTACCGCTGAAAATCATTTTGAGTACTTCTTCATAGCTGTGGACCCGTGCATAAATGTATTTTTATTTAACTTGAGGCAAGTCAAAGTAGTCAGTGTCACACATATGAAGGGGGAGAGTACTGACATCCTATTTGTTGCAAGTCCTACCTCTTGTGATTGACCTTGACACGATCAAGAATAATGATTCATGTACGTAGTTTATGATGAAACTAAGGGTGGTGTACCGCCGAACGAGGGCCTATTCATCGTGTCTGACCAACACACGAGTATTAAGTATGTCGTCGAAGAAGTGTATTCTGAGGCCACTCATTGTCTGTGTTGTGTCCATCTGAGAAACAAGCTCACTCCTTCCGGTTGTAGAACAGTAAGGTTATTCTGGAGGGCTGCCAATGCATACACAAAATCAGGGGAAAATGGTTTCTCTTAAGGTAGAGAGTCAGTAGGCATACGATAAACTCATTGACCTTGGTCCGGAATGGTAGGTCCTCTCACATTGCACTTCTCGTCGTTACTGCTTTTTGTCATCAAATTACACCGAGTCATTCAATAGGAGGCTGTTGTGGGCCCGACATCTACTGATATGTTCCCTAATTGATACCGTACAGTTCATCATGGAGAGTTGGTTCAATGAAAGATGGTCGGACATGAATGTACACGACCATAGCCTAGTCGAGGTTGTTAAAAAAAACTGCACAAACAGATTAAACTGGGTTACACATTTTGATAAGCCTAGATTTGTAGCTCTTTTGTCTGTTTAATTTGGGTATTATTTGTGGTTAAAGTGTAGGTTTTCTACATGAAATTGAGGAAAAATGAAGAGATAGGCAATCTGGGCCAATTAGCTGATCCCTGCCCAAAGTTGAAGAAACTAGGCTGCAGAAAGTGATTTAGGCTTGGGCGGTACTGGGCCAAGAGCATGAGATGTTAAAAGAATTACTAAGGCCTTTTATCCGACCCAACTGATATGATCCTGGTGGGAAACGAAAAGGTCTGCTACAGTTTAGAAGTACAACCAACAAGCTATTATCCAGCGGATAATGCCTCTACCCAGCAGGCAGAAGCACCTACTCTCTGCAGGCCCAAGGCTCAAGAAGATATTCTTGAGGGAAGAGATAAAGGAGGGTAGGTATATACAAAAAAGATCCATCAGCTTCAACATTATCACTTATCACTTTATCCATTCTCCATTAGAAATGTTTTTTTTAGAAGCTTCAAGTTCTGTAACAAAAACACCATTAGTGTAGCTTAAATTCTCTCTAAATTTCGTCCTAGTTAGAAAACTTTATGTTCCGCCTTAAGCAGCTGGGAGCTCTTCCAGGAGGAGGAGACAATTTTAATACAAGTAACTTCTGCCTTTTATCTATGTTCTGTTCAAGCTTTATGTTATGCATTAATTTCTCTGCTACCTCTTTTTATTGCTCTACTAGTTGTTTAAATATGAATCTGACCTTGGTGAGCTATTTTATGTTTGAAATCATGTTTGAAGTTTTAGTTTAGAATCGAATCTCGTACCTTAAAGCTTTTCGTTCCATTTCCTTTAGATCTACATTCTTATTCTTTCGTACTTGTTATTCCCCCTACTTTAAGTTATATGTTAATGTGTGTTTCATTCCATTCTCGGGTCCATTGTTATTTTGTCTATTTAGCCCAAACCTGCATTATGTCTTCTTTCAACATGCTTATTTCAGTTTCCTGCCTTAGTATGAGTAGCTAATCTCCCAGATTTGGCTGAGGTAATGAGACACCATCCCCAAACCCGTGAGATGTGAGAATGTGTTGAATAATTGGTTATGGTAGGGCTTTAATTGTATTCTGTGTAGGATAGTCGTGAACTGCTTAGATCTGATCGGTCTGGGTAGGTAGCTTCTCTCTGGGCAGACGTAGATTAGCTTGCTTTCTACTTTGAATGCTCAACATCGGTAGAAAAATTGACCTGGTTCCTTGCTCTTAATGCTGCTTAGTGCTAACCTAGTCATTGCTCAACAAGGTGGGTTAGACACTTTGATAGGTGGCTATTTCTATGCTCAACATGGCAGTCACAGTTGTGAGATATGATTGGACGCCCTTGTGCTCAACACAACGTCGTAGCCAGGTAGCCTTAGCCAAAACCGATTCATCTTGTAATCTAGGATCGGACAGGGGATGGCGTGGAATTACCTTAGGTAGATCACCTTTAATATCTTTGTTATCCAATTGTTATTTACTACATGCTAATTTCTGTCTCCTTTACATAACCTGCCTAGTTTTGGTTAACACAAAATTAATGGTGGGTGCGGTTAATAGGAAGAGTTGGTTTAATCACCCGTTCCCTGAGGATCGACCCTGCTTACGCTAATACTGTTTGTTTGTTTTAGTACTGTGCAGGAGATTATAAATTTTATTTGGTCCGTGCGATTCTCCACGACGAAATTTCACGTCGATCACATTTCTAGTGGCGACTGTCGGCGATAATATTTTCAAAACCAACAACAAAGAACGAGATTTCAATGTACAATTAGGGACATAGAGTTGCCAATGTCAAAAATTGGAACATGATCTTATACCATGCAAGCACGCTGCAGCCACTATTATGTAAGTGTTCATTAGTTTTAACACATTACCTCATATATTGTTTCTATTATAACTATATTAACAAATATTCACCGACAGTCATAGTGCCAACGATATGTATGACTTCATATCGACATTTTATAATACAACGGTTCGTAGGGATTTATATGATCGCCAATTTCATTTGTTACCTCCACGCCCGCTCTAGACAATACCTGAAGAAATATCAAATTACCAACTGTGCTTTCCCGTAGGGTTGTAAACGAATCAAATAGTTTTGATTTGATTCTGTAATCGAGATTTTGAGATTCGAATTTGATTATAAATATTAGATTCTGTTCGTTTACTAATCAAATACAAATACATAATTGTGATATTCGATACGATACTCGTAAATATTCGATTAAATATAAATTGTATATACAATGATTATTTTTTATACATAGTATACTTTATAAACTTATTATAACTTAATTTAAAACATACATGTTAAGTGCCTAAATTAAGGCTCAATAGCCCATCCCCTCTTTCTCACTATATTTTTTGATTTTGAATATCAATTGAATGAATAAACAGTTGAGATTTTGTATACTGTAAGCAAATTTTATGCTTGTATACAATGTGTTTTGTCCCTACCACTATTTTATTCTCATATCTGATAAATATATATATTTGCACATGTAATCCTTTATCTTGTACAAAAGTTAGATTTGTGTAGTGTGTCGAGTATCAGAGAAGACAACACAAATTGGTTGAACTGACAAGATATAAACAGTTATCACAGCTGAGACAACTTAAGGATAAGTTGTCGGTTTAAGCTGCAGTTTAGATAAGAAGTGGCTTGTCATAGCTACTTGTCTTTACTGGTACACTTAAGGTGGTGTATTGATGGATCACAGTGAGATGTGTTCTCCTAACTGACCTTAGTGGAGAACCAAGATCTCGGTGACTTAGCTGATCTTAAGCTTGGTAAGACTTCAGCTTAGTGCATTTGGCTATCTATCACTTTGACCTACTATGGTGAACGTCATCGCGACCGGATCTACGTATCTTGGGTGCTAGTAGTTATTTGTGACTCAGGTTGGTTGTCTGTATCTTGCAACCGTATCCTAGTAAAATGGGTTGATAATATCCTCTGAGGAACTCGAAAGGATTTGCACACTAAACCCGATCGGTTGATTAAGTTCAAGTGTGTTAATAAGGTCTAGTGGTACTACTCAGGAATACAAGATGTTAATTAATTTAAGCTGTTAGTGAGCTTAATTAATTAACGGATATTTCTATCTTAAATACGGAGATCGATTAAGTCTAAAATACAAGACATTGCTCAATTTGGGATAAAGAGGTAAGTCAGCATGGATTCTCTAGTGGAATGAATCTGTGTATATTAATTAATTTGGGATATCCAGACGAAGGTAACGAAATAACGAACAAAACTATCCGAACGGATCGGAAAAATACCGTGGCACACGCCCCCATGCGCGGCCTCAAGTTGGCGGTCGTGATCTGCCAGAAACTAGGGTGGGTTTCGCTTTTTTCGTCTTTCCGCGGCGTCGTGCCTCAATTTTCGTGCATTCCAAACCAAAATATAGTACAAAAATAGTACAAACACATAACAAATAGGTCCTATCAACTACTCGTGGATTTTCTCACGAGAAAAACGTTACAACGGGGTCAAAATAGTTGCTTGCAGGCCGCCCCAAACACGAAATTAGCCCGATAACAACGGAATTAAACCCTAATCATGCTCCTAACAGAAACAATCAGAGCCTAAACCAGGCTCTGATGCCAATTGAAGGAAATAGGAGGGGACGAATCGATTACCTTCCTCCTACGTATGTTGTTGCAGATCTGATACACGAGCAACAATCAGAGCTGCAACAACATACGTAGGAGGAAGGTAATCGATTCTTCCCCTCCTATTTCCTTCATAAGCTAAATCATTCAATCACAAAACCCTAAAAGATTCCCTCCGTTCCCTTCTCCCGCTCACCACCGAGAATAGACTATTCTACTACTCGCTGCCGCTCTCTCAGCAGGCCACCGCCGCCGCACCCTCACGCCACTGCCACCTCTTAAATTAACTTCCGCTATGTCTAAGTCAATTGATAAGTGGTTTTAATTCTTCAATTCTTGAATTAATTTGGCCATCTGGGTTAATGAGCAGTGGGTAGTAACTAGTAATTGATTTGGGTGTCAGCTTGGTCTCGACATGAATAATTGCCTTGTCGCTGTCAAGTAGTGCAAGGATTTATGGCGAAGATGATGATGATGCTTGATGAATATTGATTATGTTTAATTTACTTGATTTTGGAAAATATTTTATGATCTTTAATTCTTTTGAACTTATTTTGTTGATTTGAATTTAGAGACATTTGATTTATGTGCTATTTTATACTCCCTCCGTCTCAATTATAACGTCTAGTATATTGTTTTGGGACGTCCCAAATATAATGTCCACTTACTTTTTTTGGCAAAAATTAGTAAAAGTAAGTTAAAAACTCACTTCACTATCTAATTAAAACAATAACAGATTAACTCTAAACTAATTAACTTTACTTTTATTAACTTTACTTTTATTACTCTCTCTCTCTCTAAATCTCTCAAAAACTTCCCCTTGCACCGCTCATCTCATGTGAACCCTAGTTCTTATTCTACAATTTTTGAAGATTCATTTCTATGCAAATTTCCGAACTCTGCTATGAAATTAGAGCCTTGGGTAGGTTAACAGCCGATGACTTCTACCATCTGCCTCCAATTATTGACTAGAATTGGATCTCGGTGAAGAAAAGATGTGACCGGACGGAAGGCGTCCAAACCTCCGCGAGGCGGTTGGATCAGAAGCCCTTTGTCCATAAATTGCTTGAGTCGCCTCTTCACCTTAAGGATCCGCTTCATATAGGCTTAATGGCGGCGCCACCAGCACGATGATGAAATCAGAACCAAATCCGTGCTTAATCCCACTCCCGTCGCCTTCGTGAGCGAGATCTGGTTTTCTTGGTCCACGCTCACTGCCGAGAGCTGCATCCTTGAGCGCCTAGATCTATCCCGACTGTGTTGCGCTTAACTCAAGCGCATCGATTTGAGCGTCGAAGTCGTTGGCATTGTCCCCAACCAGTCGATTGACATCTATACTGTTCGAGAATTATCGAAGATGCTGGAAATCTGGTTGTCTCGTTACTTCAATGGGGTGGGATCTTTCCCTCACATTCTCTTTTTGTGCTTCTGTCATTTGGTAAACGTTGAGTAGAGCATGTTTTGTCCAAATGAGTGAATATGGTTCTAAAATGATGACTCTATGGTCACACTAATTGCATGTTTTTTAACATATCGATGACATCGATTGAAGAATAAGATATATTTCCTTGCATGTGTGGATAGCTGCCAATTATTATTGAAAAAAAAAATATTGTGTAGAGAACATTATTTCGTTGAATGTGTGGTAGGAATCCAATTACTTGCTTTTTGATATATCAAAATGAATTAGTAAGCAATATGCCATACAAAGTGGGGTCTGCCATTCATAGATCAAAATGAACTAGTAAGCTTTACAAAAGTTATGACAGAATTAGCCTAAATAACCAACTATTTGTGGTTTTCATATACACAAAAATACAAAAAACATCAATTTCCTTAGTTATATAAAATACCTAGTCTTGCTTCCAGCTGACTAGACTTTGCAATCAAACCATTTTCTTGCATATATGTCAAACACTCTCTTACCAAGCTGACATCAACTTCCAAATCAATTGGAAGTTTGTCCTCTCTTGTAAGAGCATCTTTCTTGTAATGAGGCAGCTTATAGTAATTATGGCCTCTAACCTTCATAATCTCTACCATGCACCCCTGTAGACTCAAAAATACATTGTTTAGTGTTTGAGGTGTCAGTTCTTCAAATGATGTAATAACTGCAGCAACCAATTGGTCAACCTTGTTGCATTCAAATTCTGTTTAAATGCTCTGTATTGCTCTGAATCACCCCAAATAATTCACATTTGTGTCTGGGGAGTTGGGTGGTTGTTGCACTATCCTAATATCAAAACCCTCTTGGCTTGTTGCTTCCCTAAACTCAGGATCACATATGCGGCCTCTCATTGTCTTGTTGTATGAAAATCAACTTATCTGCTAAAGTCGACCATTTACTCCTTATTGCAAGCAAAACCTGTACAACATAAAAATTAGTACCTCAACTTGAAACGATATGAAAGATCCGAAAACGAATTTATTCTTGAATTACTTGCCTTTTCATACTATGTATGAATGCTTTTTGCACTATGTGTGTAGAGACCAGTCTTGAACAACCATAATATATGGTTGATAAGTTGTCAAGGTTTGTACAACTTCAATCAAGAATAGATAAAAACCATAATTAAATGTTCAATCTGGTCTACTATTCTACATATGGAAGACAAATTGTCTTTAAATATTACAAAACTCAAATTAATTAACTATTGTTATCCTACTGAATTACACTGTTTGATAATTGAAACCACATAGAATCTTCATAGATTCCATTGTCTTAAGACAAAAAATATTACAAAGATTAATAAGTACATCAATACATTGAAAGCTTGATTAATATATACATCTTTCTGCTTCCTGGGCAGAATTTGCCTTATGGGCATATTTTTCCAGTGCTTCAGCAGATTTGATGTTCTGAATTAAAATGTGCATTACCTGAGTGATCATGCATTTCCTTGTCACCTCTTTGGTTATGGAGTCAATCAGTTTGGTCTCCAAAACACCTACTGGTATGTGTTTGCTCTTTCTTTTTGCTGCAACCTTTTTTGTGAAAGGGAAGATTCCTAACATCCCATCAAACAACACTTCACCATTGTATCCAAATACAAGGCGACACATCCCACACATGAACATGATTTTTTGTATAAATTCTTGCTCTGGCAAGATCTATAAGGTTCTGGCTCGTTTTGGGTTAGATACATTCTATGTGAACTCTTAGTCATATAAAACCAGTTCTCATGTATGTAAACTATGTTATGCATGCTTTTGAGTTTTAGTCTTTGTAGATTTATATCGAACTCTAGGGCTTCTAGTGAAAACCTTAACCTTAAGAACTTGTTATCCAATGTGAAGGCAGGCTTTATGCTATTAATGTGTGCTCTGATTAGGCCGTCGACACACCATCTAGACATCGTGGTCTTACTAACTGTTATACTTGTTGCTAACCTTCGTATGCTCGATCGTTTCAAAACTGGTAGACTTTTGATTAATGGCAGATCAATGGGAACTCTGGGCCTCCCTTTGCTGCCTTTTTTTCCTGACACGAGATTCATTACTTGCCCTAGTTCCTTTTGTTTTATTGCTGCAGTCCACAACCTGAAATGGTCTCTGGACAACAGCTCCATTTCAAGGCAGCCACTTTGGTCTTGCCTCGTAGTGGCCTGTCGTCTTTGCTGCTTGGAAGAAGGAACTGTATAATGCTTATAATCTCATCGGTGGACAGATCTTTTAGTCTCCTCATTTGTGAAAGATGTTAAGTAAAATTGACTTTTGGAGTGGGATCTGCTATTTAAGGAGTGGAAGTGGAGAGAATTTCTTGGATTTTGAATTTTTTGTAAATTTTGGTGGGCCATTAAACAGATCTTTACATACTATTACTTCTAAACCACATAATTCTGTTAATGCTACTTCCTCATCATCAAACAATAAGAAGAAAAAAGAATCTTCTAAGGTAAATCAAACTTATCTATGGCATCTACGAGTAGGTCACATCACTCTGAATAGGATCCAAAGGTTGGTAAAATATGGATCGTTGGAGTCTCTCCAAGTAGAACCATTTCCAACTTGCGAATCCTACTTGGAAGGAAAGATGGTGACTATGCCTTTTAAAGCAAAAGGTTATAGACACATAAGCACTAAGTTTGATTCATTCTTACTTGTGTGGACCTATGTCTACACAAGCTCATGGAGGGTATGAGTACTTCATCACATTTACGAACGATTACTCAAGGTATGAATATGTTTACCTTCTTCGCCACAAGTCGGATTGCTTCGAAACCTTTAAGGAATTCAAGGCAGAAGTGGAGAAGACGTTAGGTAAAGAAATCAAAGCACTGCGATCTGATCGTGGTGGGGTATACCTGTCCAACAAGTTCAAGGATTACTTGACAGAATGTGGGATTACATCCCAGCTAACAGCACCGGGCACGCCTCAGCAGAATGATGTGTCAGAGAGAAGGAACCGAACTCTCTTAGAGATGGTTCGGTCGATGATGAGTTATGCAACTTTGCCAATTTTCATTTGGGGATATGCCCTATAGACTGCGGCATATTTACTGAATTGTGTGCCATCCAAGTCGGTTAACACAACTCCGGTCGAGCTGTGGAGCAGGCATAAGCCCAATATGCACCACATAAAGATTTGGGGGTGTCCTGCTTATGTGCTGAATAAGAAGGCCGACAAGTTGGAGCCATGTTCAGAGGTTATGCTGTTTATAGGGTATCCGAAGGAAATGAAGGGTGGTTAGTTTTATGATCCTAAGGAACAGAAGATCATTGTTAGCACCAACGCTCGGTTCTTAGAGGAGGATTATATTAGTAATCACAAGTCTCGAGTTGAGATCATCCTAGAGGAATTACAAGGTGATCGAGATCCACTCATAGAGCCAATTGTGCAAGATAGAGCTCCACGAGCAACTGTACAATCTGTTAGCATAGCGCCTGATACTCTTCGACGTTGTGGGTGGGTGATATTTACACCTGATCGGTATATGTTCACTGGGGAGACATCTGACCATCTCCCGGCAGATGAACAAGACACCGTGGAACCCTGAACTTACAATGAAGCTGTGGGAGATATAGATGCAGATTCGTGGTAAATCGTCATGGACTCGGAGTTTGAGTCCATAACCAATATGGATGTATACGAGATCACTGAACTACCTGATGACTACAAGGCTATTGGTAGTAACTAGGTATACAAGAGAAAGAGAGGACCGAATGGAGAGATATTAGCATTTAAAGCCAAGCTAGTGGCGAAGGGTTTTACCCAGAAAGAAGGTGTCGATTATGAGGAAACCTTCTCGCCTGTAGCAATGATCAAGCCCATTCGGATTCTCCTTGCCATAGCAGCTCACATGAACATAGAGATCTGACAAATGGATGTCAAGACTTAGGTGAAGCTGCCTACATCCTTGGGATAAAGGTTATCCGAGATTGCCAGAAAAGGATGTTAAGCTTGTAATCGGCGTCCTACATTGACACTGTTATTGCTCATTTTAGCATGCAAAATGCCAAGAGAGGTTTAGTACCTTTCAGACATGACATTTTTCTATCCAAGAATCAGTGCCAAAAGCGCCTGAAGAGATAGAAAGTACGAGGCTAGTACCATATACTTCCGTTGTTGGTAGCCTCATGTATGCAATGCTTTGTACGAGACCATATATTTGATATGTTGTATGCATGGTCTCAAGATATCAGTTTAATCATGGACAAGCGTACTGGACTGCGGTAAAAAATATTCTCAAGTACCGACGGACCAGAGATTATAGAATTGTTTACCAATCAAACAGTCTCGTGCCTTTAGGTTATACAGACTTAGATTTCCAGGCTGACAGAGACGAGAAAAAGTCTACCTCGGGTTATGTATTTACCTTGGGAGGTGGAGTCATTTCATGGAGGAGTGCAAATCAGAAATGCATTGCGGACTCAACGATGGAAGTATAGTATGTGGCTGCTTCAGAAGTTTCGAAAGAGGCAGTTTGCCTTAAGAATTTCCTCCTGTCTTGATATTGTTCCGAATTTGCCTAAGACTATCACAATTTGTTGTGATAACTCGGGTGAAGTGGCAAATTTAAAGGAACCCAGATCTCACAAGGCGTCTAAACACATAGATAGAAAGCACCACATTATACGAGAATTTGTAAATTGAGGAGACGTGGTGACTGACAAAATTTAAACTAAAGATAACCTAGCTGATCCTTTCACTAAGCGCTTACCAATTTCGGCTTAAGAGTAGCCTGTTCGTGGCTTAGGAGTGGTAGAGATGCCCCCACTTAGGACTACATAAACTTTTGTATAAGTGGGAGAATATGCAGAGATAGATAGGATAGATAGCTGAGTATACTAAAAGTTCGCTTTAGTATAAGTGGGAGAATTGTTGGGATTTTGTATATTGGAAGCAATTCTTTTTGTTTGTATACAATGTATTTTTGTTCTTAGCATTATGTTATTCTCCTATCTGATAAATATATATATTTGCACATATAATCCCTTATCTTATATAAAAGTTAGATTTGTGTAGTATGTCGGGTATCAAAGAAGACTACACAAATTAGTTGAGCTGACAAGATATAAACAATTATCAAAGCTGAGAACTTAAGGATAAGTTATCGGTTTAAGCTGTAGTTTAGATAAGAAGTGGCTTGTCTTGTCTGCTTGTCTTTACTGGTACACTTAAGGTAGTGTATTGATGGATCATAGTGAGATGTGTTCTCCTGACTGACCTTAGTGGAGAACCAAGATCTCAGGTGACTTAACTGTTCTTAAGCTTGGTAAGACTTCAGCTGAGTGCATTTGGCTATCTATCACTTTGACCTACTATGGTGAACGTCATCGCGACCGGATCTACGTATCTTGGGTGCTAGTAGTCATTTCTGGCTCAGGCTGGTTGTCTGTATCATGCGACCGTATCCTAGTAAAATGGGTTGATAATATCCCCTAAGGAACTCGTAAGGATTATCACACTAAATCCGATTGGTTGATTAAGTTCAGGTGTGTTAATAAGGTCGAGTGGTACTACTCATGAATATAATAAGATGTTAATTAATTTAATATGTCAGTGGGCTTAATTAATTAATGGATATTTATATCTTAAATACGGGGATCGATTAAGTCTAAAACACAAGCCCATGCTCAATTTGGGATGAAGGTGTAAATCAGCACGAATTCTCTAGTGGAATGAATCTATGTTTATTAATTAATTTTTCTCTGGGCTGAGCATAGATAATTAATTAATTTGAGGCCCAATTTTATTTCTTATATTAGTTCCTTTATCTGGCCCAATTAATTGCATAGTTATTTATTGTCTCTCATAAATCATTATTAATAGATTAATACATTTTGTATTATTTAATAATGTTATTTATCTGGAATTAATTGGCTGAGCCAATTAATTGATAAATAAAAGTAGCCCAAAAGACTAATTTATTATATTATGAGCTAATTGATGTAGAAGTCCATTAGGGATATAATTAAAATAATGGGCTACAAATATTAATATAATATTAGCTTTTGAAGCCTATATATATATATTAGTATTCTGTTCATAATCAGAACACACATATACACATTCTAAGATGTACACGCGCGTCTAAGAAAGAGAGACATTATTCTTTTCTTTAGTTCTCTGACCACCCGGAGGGAGAAAAAGGTCGGGACACAGATTAGAAGATCTGAAACACAAGCAACAATCAATGTTGCGACAACATACGTGGAGGAAGGTAAAATTTCTTCCTCTTCTAATTCCATCACAAATAAGGTTCAATATTCGAATACAAATCAAATACAAATACGAATATTCGAATATCGAACTGAATACAGTGATATTTGTTTAGATTTGGTTTGTTTATAACCTTACTTCCCCCCTTGGCGAGGAGATTCGTCAGTCGGCCAAAGTCAAGGCAATATAGATCTGGAACAGTGGTAGGCGCTGATAGCAGAAGTAGGGGATCTAGAAAGTGTGGCCTCTATCAAGAGCTTGGTCATAACAGGAGGACTTGTTCTACCAAAGGGCCCAAGGGTGAACTTATTTCTCTATAGTTTCTCAATGTTTTAATATTTTAATGTTCAAGACTGGCGACGTCTAATCGAGGACCTATGAATCGTAATGTTGTTCTCTGGAATAGTTTTCAGGTGGATTCATATTTCTCCATATCTACTGCATATAACTCCATCAAATAAATATTATATTTGTCCATGCATGCAACTTATTCCGTATTGAACATAGTTATGAGCGATACAAAGACCTAAGATACAACTACTACTTTATATAATCTATAAGTCACATAAGTATCTTCGATCTCTACGTATGAATCATATATTGCTGTAAAATACAATAAATGGAGACATATGAAGAACTACATGAGAAATATTATTAGTAATGATTAGCAATTTGAAGTCATTTAAACATCTTCATTTTCCATATACTAGTCCTATATCGTCATAAGTGTTGAACCAAAAAACATTGAGAAAAACCATGAACGGAGAAACATGAAGTACTACTATAGATAAAAATATCTAAACAAATAACGTCAAATTCGTGATAATAACTGAAGAAAACCCCTTATGCGCTTGCTTCATCTTCCATGCATATAAACCAAACGCATTTCCATGATATGTCGTATGTTTCACCGATCCATCTCAGTTTAAACCAATTCTGCCGTCGGCAAACTGTCTATCAACCGATGTACCGACAACAAGGCGTATATACCACAATTGTTTTGACCCCCTCTGTGCGAATTGCGCTCCAATGAACACATCAAACTGGACTTCACGCCTTGCAGGCTGTCCAGACTAACCATATAGCCGTTCAAAGTAGTTGTTATAATCGAGCTGCCTTATACATCATATGCGTGATCGGTTGTAAGCTATCCATCCAGATCTGCCGACGGTCCTTGCCTTCAGTCGCCACATCGAGTCGTACAACTCTACTACCAGTGCTATCAGACGACATCTCATGGTGACCGAATGCGCACCTCTAACGAAACATACGACACTGATCTACTATAGTACAAAAAACATCTTAATTCTTCATTTCAAACACTTATATCTTTGCACTTTGCATAACATGCGAAGATATAACTAACATATTGCAATCATGGTTCCCACTCTCTCGCGGATGTCAACAACACATCAGAAGGTTCCCACACATTTGTGTTCCAGCCATAATGTTCATGGGCAAATTGCAATTGACTCTAGTAAAATGCATGATCGTTAGCATTTTTAGTACGAAACAAGATAAGGTTAAAAATTACCGACTCACCCAAAACTCTACTGGCAAAATGAGTGTTGAGCTATGCACACAGTGTAGTAGTCCCTCTGCTCTTCTCAATTGCTTCCTCAACGTGCATAGATATAGTTCAATCATATCATGTGAAATAATCTTTGAAACATCTTCAAGAAGATCAAACCATGAATGCTCCAAGTGATATCTCGTATCTGTGAACACGTGGTTGACAATATCGTTGTGTGCGCGACGCCACTCCCTATGTTCCTTGAACCCATTCATTGACCAATTGCCGAGGTAACATGCTAGATTGGTTCGGGGAGCAACAAAAGACGACATAATAGCACGAGTTGTTCTTTCTTTCTCATTCCACGTCCACATTGACTAGTGGAATCATCTTGCACAGTTGCTTTTTCATATCCTTTTCCACGTCCTCAGGGGATCCCGACATCTTCCATGGCCACAACTCTTAGTTGTTGCACTTTTAATGGAGAACATATAAGTGCCCTTGAAGAATTAAAATCATCCCCGTAGACGGGCTGATCTTCATCATGTTCCTACAGCGGACACCAAAAAGTCAGAAATTGATTAATTTCTTCGTATTATGCCCGTAGTTCTCTATATTTTCATCATATTTAGAAAATGAATCATGGGCAGAAAGAAAAAAAACTAATAAATGTGGAATAATTGCTATTATGATAAATTTAATTAACTAACTTCGCTATCCACAAATTAATCATATATCTCTATAAGTTCATCATAGTTCTCCATAAATGCATCTTATTATACATGAATTTAATGTTATGCAAGAAAAAACCATGAACTAAGCCAAAATAACAATTTAAATAGTATGTACCAGTCACTATATAATCTTCGTTCTTCATACTTTCCTCATATTTTGGCGTAAATTTCAAATCGAAAATTAAGTAGAAAATTTAATTTTTACAGTTTACTTGTGAATGACTGCGAGAAGCATACAGTAGGGCGCCCTTATTGGTGTGGTCATGGAAGTTCTTTATACGCGCCTCAGATGCCACCGACGACTTGCTAGTATCCGTATCGCTATCAACAAACGTATGAACCCGATCAGAGTATGCATTCAGAGTTGCCCGAGCATACTCGAAGTGTCTGGAGTTGCCACCAGAATGTGAAACGGCTTCTCCGCAGCTCTCCTTGGGATGCAAAATTGAATGTCGACAAGCCTCCTCCACATGAGTATCGTGGTCTGAGCGTCTCAAATCATCTGAAGACTTCCTATCCGACTTGAGATTATTGCAAAATACTTTTTAATTTTCTTCCAAAATTTCTTCTCTTGCGGATTCATATCTTTGGTATCAAGACTATTAGACCCTTCCGACATGGTCGGGGCTTTTCCCTTAGTTCATCTGGAGCATCTTTGCATGAACGGTGGTGAGGCGGACGGTGAGTGGGCAGTTACACGCTGCGTGAACAAGGAATGCCCATCGCTCTTGCGGCCTCGAAACCAAACTGAATGACTACCGGCTCCCTCTGTGCCATGCAAAGTGGATCATCCGCCTACGTGCTCAAATAATAAGGCTTCGATAACTCCGCATCTTCCTCCATCATCTAATCGCATTCCAACTATGTATAAAATCCACACAAATACATATGAATATGATCATAAAAGAGTCAAACAACGTATTATTCTACAGTTTCATCTTATGTCCATATTGATTATAATAATAAAAAATATACCGAGAAATCCCTTTTGTTCGTCCAGAGTATCTTTGCATGAGCGGTAGTGAGGCAGGTAGGAGTGGGTTGTTGCACGACCAAGTGAACAAGAAATACCCATCGCTCTTACAGCCTCGAGGCCAAACTGAATGACTACCGGCTCCCTGTACGCCATGCAAAGTAGATCGTCCGCCTGCGTGCTCAAATAATACGCATTCGACAACTCCGCATCTTCCTCCATCATCCAATTGCATTCCAACTATGTATAAAATCCACACAAATACATAAGAATATGACCTTTATAAAGTCAAAACAACGTATTATTTCACATTTTCATCTTATGTCCCTATTGATTATAATACTAAAAATTATATAGAGAAATACATGGTATATATATAAGTATAAGGTACATGAACATTCCATAATTTATAGTATTCCACAATGTCTTCATCTTACACCACTGTTTAATAAGTATAATTTAAATTATATAGACAAATATAAAGTATATACATAAAGATATTAAGTCTAGAAGATCCTTATTACACAATAACATTAAACAGTTCATAGTACTCCAGGATTTCATTCAACTACTCTGGCATACATCTTTAACAAAGAACAAGTGTTCATATTATCTGGTCATCGAAGAAACTGGTGAAGCTCTCTCTTATTAAGGGAAACCTCCATCAAAAGAAATGTGGTAGTGCATTGCGGTTCATTAACTTTGCACAAGCCCACCCAAGTTTCGGGATGCACTCGTACGCCCATGCTTGTAAGACCCAGATTGGCCCGCTGAAGGTAAATGACAATCTACATCCTACTATAGTGCCCGACACGAATTATTTGTACTGCAGCAGTACCCGATATGCATAGGCACCCCAAGAGAATTGTTTCCATTCGTTTAGATCGTCCACTAATGCCCAAATGAAGTCATCAATTAACCTTGACCTTGGAGCACCCAAGACGAGTAGGTGCAACATCAAAATATTTGCAACCTTCATGTAGTCGGTTGTCGATGCGCCGTTCATCAGTGTGTTTTGATAATATCCTCCGCCTCGTCTATTTTCAATCTACGGTTGCCACAAAAAAGTATCCTTGTACGGACCGTTGAAGCATCATGTTGGGTTGATGGATCAAAGTGAGACGACCCAAACATCAATCCTGACATCAACACAAACTCATCTGGACCAAACTTGAGCTTGCGATCGCTAATATTGAACTAAATGTTAGTTACGACACATCATTTGGTGGAGGGATTTGCTTGCACTAAGCTTCCCCTCTCATTCCATTAAATGCTCGAAAGGGCTCGTCTCATAGAATTGCTGATAGAGGGTGTTGGTCCGGAGACAAATATCAGGTGTAGAGGGGGGGTGAATACACCTGAGTACCGTTTCTTTTTCTCGGTGAAGGTCAGCTGAAGCTGTTGGTTGCAACTGATGAACAGTGCCAAATAAACCTTCGATCACGGGACGAGTGAGTCGGCCATGCGAGCTCTCCTACCGACTTTTGTCGGTGCTTGAAACTCCGGTCGGAGACTTAAGTGTGCGGATAAGTGTGGGGCCCGGAGTTTGTCTCTTTTTGAAAACGTGTTTTCGCAGATTAAATTCTTTTGGCTGAGCGATTTTAGAAATACGTTTTATGCAAACTTATGATTTTCAAGGGTTTGTATGCAATAAAACAGTAAAGAACACAAGCAGTTTAACGTGGTTCGAATACGCAAGATCCTACGTCCACGGTCTCGAACGAGCGGGATAACTTATTGATTAGTACCGAGCAAGTCTCGGCAAGGAAACTGTGCACGGGACGGATCCTTCTAAGTTATAGTCCTTAGCGACTTTACAATTCAAACCTAAGTTCGAAAGGGGGTGAAGACAGTTCTCCAACTAATGAAGGAGTTCTTACAATAAGAACAGTTCACTAAAAAATGAACTCCTTCGAATCTAAGCTATAAATCTGACAATGAGCTTAGGTAGAGAAGAAAGGGATCTAAAGACTCTAGAGAGAAGAACCACAAAAATATTCTAGTAAATGCAGATTCTTCGCTGGATGTTCTGATTGAGTTGCTAGAGTGTTTGAGAGCTTGAGCAATTTCCCTTTTTTAATTTCGTGCTTCGCGCTAGTGGAGCTTCGAAATCTTCTCTATTTATAGCTGTGAGCTATGGCATATGTCCGTTGGAGACGACGATGCCACGTGTCACAAGCTTCCAAAGAAAACGGCCATTAATTCGTACTTGTTGCGGCGAGGCGGTTAATTACTATACATGAGAGCAACTTTCTTCGTTTGGAGCAGGTAAGGCGTTGTCGGCTTCTCATTGGTCGAGGTTTGTGGTTGGTGAGAATGTCAGAGTTGACCGTTCAAACAACCTCGTATGATCTTCTGCTGAACTTTCGAAAAGACTTAAGTAGTTGGGTCGCTTTACGTCGGATACGATGGCGCAAAGTCTCTATCTTCTTCGACTCGGTCGGGCGATAAGGAATGTAACTTCGAGTAAGTCACCGGGCGGCTGCGAAGATCTTGGGCTTGCATGAGTTCTTCTGCTGATGACTTATCAGCTGCTTGGATTGGCTTCTACTGAGGTCTACTCACCGATGACTGAAGAACGCAAGCGATTACACTGATGACGTAGGGTTCTGAAAAGTATCTTTAACAGAAGATCAGTTCAACAATTACCCCGTACAGGACTTAGACAAGAATATAAAAACGATTACAACAAGTCTAACCTATACATCAGCTAATCCTAACGACACACTGAACTACTGATATCAGCTCGGTTTTGGGATCTTCAATTCCATAGTACTACTATGATTTCCCCCAATTTTCTTTTAACCACGAACAGCTGAGTATCATATACTGACTCATATCCAACAATTTCCCCCTAATTGATGATGCCAAAACCTCTACTTCTAAACTCTAAACATCCTATAAGAAATGCTAACCTACTGACAACAATTTCCCCCTTAATCTATCTGAGGAAAACAAACTGATATGATGACTTCAAAACATCAGCAGGTGAGAGATAGACAAAATCAGAGAAACTGATTGTGAGTGTGTGTCAGATCACTTAGTGATCAGTTGTGAAAACACAAAGCAAAATGATGTAAGACAATGAGTAATTGTCTATCAAGCAATAGGAACGATAGCATATATGATCAAGAAATTACAGGTTCCTATCACTATTACAAAAGAGTAGAGAAGAGAAAACACTACTGACGCCTGAAGCCTTGAGTGCGCTTCTTGAAATCAGCAGATCTGTCGACAGGAGGTTGCAGATAAGGTAGATTCTCTTCCTCAGTGTCTGGACATCCTCGTCGTCTTCAGCTAAGTCGACACTCAGGTCGAAGCGATAAGCTGCAGCTCTGACCTCATCCTCTATTTCCTTTGTACACAGAACTCCGCGCGCAGTTCTAGGAGGTGGGATGCGCCTGAAAGCCGGAGCTCTGAAAGGAATGTTCTCTCTCTTCATAATCTCGAGAAGTTGTTCCCTCAGCTCAGAGTTATAATTGAACAAAAACTCGTCAAAGGCTTGTTCGATAGTTTGCTTACTTGGATAGAATTTCCATACGTAGTAGCCTTTGATAAATTCCTCTTTGAGCTCTTCCCATTGATCATTAACCAGAGCAGGAACCCATTTATCAACATGAAGCACAGGGTCCTTTTTGACATAAGGCGCTCTTTTCCTTGATCCTCGTGGGATTTGTCTTCTGGGATCAGCTGCTGGCTTTTGAGATAGGCTCATCATCTTAGCCATATCAGCCATTCTCTTCTTCTCTCGAAGAGCCGCTGCCCTACAATCTCCTTTCCTCAGGTTAAGGCCTCGCAGCGTGGCTTCCCACGTGGCTCTATCTTCAGCTTCTTGCTCAGGTGTAAGATGAGTCTGATAGTGACTCTGAGCAATAGTTTGACCTGTAGTAGAAGCGTGTCTCGAATAAGTATGATCACATCCCACTTATAATGAATCATAATTCGAGGATTAGCTAATCTGACTATGTACCTCACCCAAGACCAGGGGCTCTACATATACAATGTATCAACAAAAACATCATAGTTCTTTATCGTGTAAGCTTATATCTCTATATTAAACATGAAACAGGATAAAACACATCCTATCTGGAGACATAAGTACTCGTAATATTGATTCAAAATAGAATACATATTAGTAAATTAAAACTATTCACAACAATACGAACGTCTCCAATATAAATCGTTATATTGTGACAATTGTGAAAAAAAAAGATATTAATAATGTTATGCGGAAAAAATGTCGTTAAATTAACTAAACTAATAGATTAAAAAATTATATTATAGTATTTTAATAAATTCATATATTAATACATTTTAATATATTCATATATTTTAATATAATAATATATTTATCGTATTTTTTAAATACTAATATATTTTGATATATTTAATACATTTTTTATATTTTAATATTTAGATTTATATTAATATATTTAAATGTATTATATTAATATATATTTATATTAAAATATATTACTCCATCCGTCCCATTATTAATATCCACTTTCTTTTTAATACGGAGATTAAGAAACTTTATTTAGATATATATTTCGAGGAATGGTTGGTGGGATGGAATGATAATTTATCCAAATTTTATTAAGACATAGTTGAGGCAATTGATTTTTTTTATGTTGTAATTAAAGAAATAATATAAAGTTTTCAAAAAGTTAAAAATCATAATTTTCTGATTGGGAGCGGAGCAGAATCGTGTGAGAGAGAAACTTTTGGAGAGAGAGAGTTTGCATAAGAATGTCGGGGTGAGTAATGAGTAATGAGGAACCCACCTCATTTTGAATGTAGAGTTAATATTGTCATTTTAGAAAACTGGACATTAATAGTGAGACAGCCTGAAAAGGAATAGGGAACGTTAATAATGGGACGGATGGAGTAATACATTCAAATATATAGATACATTTTCATATATTTTAATATATAAATAAGTTGTTTTAATTAGTGATAACAACAACACTTCGTCTTTGTGTAAAACAACGTATATCTCCGTATAGTTCATATATTGTATATCGGACATTTTATACGAAGTTATAACAATTTTAAAGACTTACATACGGAAATTATAATCGATTCTATACTTAATATTTAAATTATGAATTAAAATATTAACAATAAATACATAACCTACTTTATTAAAAACCTTTACATACGGAGATACCTACTCGCTCAAAGAATGAAGCGATGAGCCTTCAAAAAATCAAAGAAAATTGACATATACTCTAGCTAAGCCCCCAACCTAAATCGATCACAGGTACACGGTAAAAACCAATTTTCAACTACAACCTATCAGCAGAGCACCGACAAATGATCGGATTCCGCGTCTACTAGCTTACTAGCCACCAATATTATTAGCCATTTGACGAAGCTTGAGATCCTTACTCTTGAAGGTGAGGAGGAGAATCTTTCTAACTTTAGAGAATAGCGTGGTGGCCAGATTTTTGAATATATTTGGAGCTTGAAGGTGAGGACGAGAATTAGTGCCGCCTGAAGTTGTGGGAGATATCGAAGTTTCAAGTTGTGGTAGATTTCAGAGCTTGAAGATGTAAATAAACGTGTGTACGATTGTACATAATAAACCCTAAAAATGATGAAAGTCTTGAACGTGGGTTGACGGTTGTGTTTCTCGATTACGTGTGTAACATTTCTCATTTAAAGACGTATGTAAGAGATAAATGACAATACATATATTATTTTATGGTGGTTGAAAACAAATCCCTAAATTTAAGGATTCAAAAAATTATAGATAAGGATTCGATTAATTTTGCATAGATATTGATTTTAATTATATTTTAAGATGTAATATAATCTTGAGAATTTCTTAATTCTATTTCCTAACCACTATTAATTCTCGTTATATAATACAATTATTAATTAAGAAATAATAGGCTTTATTTCTAAGCAAATATTAGAATTATTAATTGTCTTATTATCTTAAATCTTTAAAATAAAAACCATAATTTCTAAGCATAAATTAATGTGACTAATAAAAGACCAGCCTAATTATTTAGCAATAATTACACCATTATTATCAATTCTTTCACCCACCATTATTGTTGAATCAATTTCTATCACACACACTTTTGCATACATTTGTTGACTTTCAAGAAAGACAACTGGTGACAGCCACAGTAGCAGGAAATGCCACAGTAGCAGGAAATGCACAGCTTCTAGCTTCGAGATGACATATAGTGACATAAAGCAAAAAGTTATTTTCATCGTGCTGGGTATTACTGCATTTTGAAATAGAAGTGGCAGCCGGTAACAATTCAAGTTTGGGTATGGTGTGCGTGAATGGCTTTAGTATTCTTGAAATCACATCTCCGGCAGTTGCATAAATATGCAATGCAATAATCAAAATTGCAAAATTAAGCACTCTTATAATAAATTACACTCAATAGGCAAATGAATATTTTATTCTATATTACTCATTCTCTTTGAATACTTGTTCTATTGTAAATTACTAAGAAAAAAAAAACTATTGACTCTATTCAGACCGACCCCATCATCTCCACCCCGTAGGAACTACGAGATCACCCCAAGGGTAGCGTAAACTGCTCGTTTTTCCTTCCCCGCGAGTATAGCATGATGAGCCCAAGTTACGGCAGCTCCAGATGAAGGGGGAATAAGGGTATTAAGAAAAGGGATTTCCCAAGGATCTAAAACCCAATCCCTTTTGGGGGCCAAATACCTCCGATCTCTACCGTAGGTGCCAAAGAAGAACGGGAAGAGTTTAGGAAATACTTTCAAAATGACTCTCGACGGGAGAATCCAGGCTATTCAGGAAGAATAGCAGCAATTCCCCAATCCTAACGAAGTAGTTCCTCCGGAATCGAAACCATAGGCTAGGTAAAGGGTCGTTTTCTACTTCACTGAAAGAGAGACTAATTTGAGCTGATGTCACACTCCGGTACGAAGTACCAAAACCTATCTAGGTGTGTTGATAGGAAGAGACCAGAAATATCCATTCAAAAATCTCCAGTTGGAACATTGAACTGTGCCTTCACCCAACCCACGTGGTCCTTTTGGCATCCATTACACGGGGTGGCCACTCACGGCATCAGAGACTATTATGCTATGGCGCATTTACTCCAACTCATCAAACGGTAGTTGTCCGGTCGTACCCAAACAATAATATTTTTCCAGAGGAAAATGCACCTAAGATCAAATATTTCGAGGCGGCTTCCGTGGAAATTTCAGACTTTCTTTTTGATGTTGCGATCAGAGGCGGATCTAGAAATGTATACTGGGGGGTCTGGAGGGTCGGAACTAGGATTTATAGATGGGGATGCGAGACTTATTGGGGGTTCGGGGGCGAAGCCCCCGAAAAAAAAATTTAGACAAAATATAATGTAACAGTGAGTATAAGGAAGTCAAGAGTAATGACTCAGGACGCCTAGGATACGGTCTGCTTAACTCTCGCTCCTTGATCCCTCCTCTGTCCTCTGAAGTGTCGTTAATTCACTATCCTCTCAATTATATCTCAATTCTCGTTGTATAGGATTATTGTTGTTGACTTGTTGGACCATTTAATTTAATTGTTGTTGTTGGACCATTTAATTTAGTTGTTGTTGGGCCATTGAACTAATATATTTTTAAATTCGCTTTAATATATTAAATTTTCATAAAATACGAAATATTTTTTTCGTAAAATTTACACATAAAATTCGGTATCGACACGAAAAATGGGGGCTGTCAAAATTAGATTTTGGGATTTGGGTTTGCGAATTAGAATTTGTGTTGAAATGGATTTCAATTATAATAAATTTGCAAATCATTTAGACTAATCTAGGTTGAGCTGAAATATGTAAAAAATAAATTTGGGTCGGGTAAATGTAGTTTTAAGGGCCAGGTTGCACCTGGTCGGAGCCCACCCCCCCCCCCTACATCCGCCTACGGTTGCGATCACATAGTGCCCGGTTTGTCTTGATTTCCGATTGATGAACAGGAACTCTTTTTCGTTTTTGGTCAGCTACGTTTGGACCCGTGGATTACGCCCTGGATCATTAGATAGGAATCCAAAGATAAAGAGAGAAACAAAAAAAATTGAACAGCTCTAGATCGGGTCCAAGACGAACTACTGTAGGGAGTTTATTAAAATCATTGAATGGGGTCGAAGATAAAGGCATCAAATGAGCAGGCCTGAACTAAGATCCTGTCTCAGAGGCTAAAAGAAAGCGTTATAACGCCGCGGCTCACGACTTCTTAGTTGTGTTTGACAGGTACTATACTGATATTTTGATAGATTGTTGGAGAAAAAGGGTTTTTTTGGCTCTCAAGAAAAACTTTCTACGTAGAACTAAAGTTAATTGTCAAAATTTACATAATACTCTAGTTCACATAATACTCTAGTTCAACATTTAAATGAAAGAATACCTAAAATAAGTACTTTAGTTCTAAAAAATATTCTCACTATAACGTAGAACTAAAGTTAATTGTCAAAATTTAAGAGAAAATATTGAGAACTAAAGCTAATGTTTCTACGTAAACTAACTAGAAAATGCTATATAATAACTTTAGTTCTCTATCCTCTAACAATATTTATACTATCCGTCAATGATCTACAGTACATTGCACACAAACATATGAATTTCAAGATTAAAATAATCAAAGTGCCTATTGAATGCAATTTTAAATAAAAGTGCCTATTTTTGCAATTATGATTATCTAAATTGCCTACTTTTGCAATTCCCCCTTCTTTAAATTAGTTAATGT
This sequence comes from Lavandula angustifolia, assembly GCA_028984105.1. NCBI lineage: Eukaryota > Viridiplantae > Streptophyta > Magnoliopsida > Lamiales > Lamiaceae > Lavandula > Lavandula angustifolia. The sequence goes on along the minus strand of CM054823.1, from coordinate 7,886,874 downwards.
TTAGATATATATATATATATATATAGGAAATGGATCATATGAGATCCTAATCTCAAAAGAGATATGAGAACCGATCTCGTCCCTCCATTTCGTAAATCTAAGGCTATCATTTTATCCCCAAAAGACATTTAAAATTAAAGCAAAAAAGGAATAATTCACCTCATTAAGGGTAAAACTGTAATCTTTCTCATTTCTTTTCTAAACCTTTTCTCTTATAGATTTCAAATCTGCAAAACAACCCACCAGCAAACAACTCGATTAACCTTCATTCTCGATTTCAAATGTTCCAAACTGAAGTCGATTATCTTTCGTGGGTTTCGTTCTTCTATGTTTCTTGCGTGATTTAAGCTCGTTTTCTCGCTGGATTTAACCCGATTATTGCCGATTTTGAAGATTGATTTCTTCATATTTTTCGCTTTTTTCCAGAATTTGCTGCAAAGGTAAGAATTCGTTATGGTTTTGAAAAAATTGTAGTTCGAGATTTGTGGATTGATTTTTTTGGTTTCCACTTCTTTATGGTCGTTTTCATTTTATGGGAATTTTTTAGAGATTTATGTATTTTTAGGGTAGAAGCCCTTTTTTTGGGATTAGGGTTTCTGTACTGGATTTATCGACTTGCAAGTATCGATTAAGTATTGTTGTTCTGTTCTCGATTCAGTATTCCCATTTCATTTTCTACGTAAATACATTTTTCATGCATATGTTTTTGTTTGTTTATGCTGATATTGTGTAACATTCATGCATGCAGTCTGTTGAATGGTTGAATCATTACAATCAAATGTGTCTCTTGAATCCGATGAATCCATTTTCATTCTTGATTACGCGGTCGAATTGAAACCGTATGTTGGACGGAAATTTGAATACAGTCTAGGAAGGAGGCGACATTGCGTGCTAAGTTGAAGCCTCAGAGGATGTGTCGGAAATGCAACCAGATGGGACATCACGATTCAAGAAACTGCCCTAACGTTAAGGATGTAGAAGATTCGTCTTAAGTTTTTATGCAGAACTTACTATAGACATATGCACTGAACCATTTAATTATTGGCACTAATTTGTATTCACTGAATCCCTTTAACTTTTTGTTATGTTATTTTTCATGCATACGACCGTTTATTTTTATACATGTGTTTTATGACTTTCATGCATATCTATTTTAGTTCTCATGTTCAACCTTTATGGTACTGATTATGTTAAAGGTTTTATATTTCATGCACACCGTATTGTATTTTCATGCTTATGGTATGTAATATTTTTGCATATCCCTTTTTAATGTGCATGTGTGTTTATATATCTGCATAGTCCCCATTTTTGATTTGCATTAAAAACAAGTTATATATACATAACTTATAATACTTAAATATACCAAAGGAAGTGTTCGACTACATTTCTTCAACTACTATATCCTTAAAAAATATAAGTACCATCATAAGTTTTTCATCACAGATTGTCCCAACCAAAGAGTCGCACAACCCAACATTCTAACTATCAAGCATTTCTTTCACACATTCTTTAGAATCAAGTTCATTCTCATCGGCATGACCAATCGCCTCTTGTTCAACCGTCTCCTTCATTTTGTTATCATCGAAATTGACTATGCTCAAACAATACCGCATCCTCAAAAGCTTGATTTGCTTCACACATTTCCTTAAAAATCCCGTGTCCCAGTTGATTAAGTCACCCATGAACGTCTCCATATGTCTCATCAAATACACTCCTGCAAGAAATCATTCATATTTATCAGATTTTACTGTGGCAAAACTATTTATGCTTACCTTTCTCAAAATTCATGCACACTTTTATATTATTTCATGCTTACTAAATACGAACCTGAATCCATAACTTTAGATCTGTTCCCCCACAGTGGAATGATCTTTCTGCCTCGCATTTCTCAACCATCTTTGCACAGTGAAAAATAATATGTAACTCAATATTTTGCCAAATAACATAATTTTTACCTTATCAAGTTGTGTAGGCCAGAAAAATAATATGTAACTCAGTATTTTCCTTACACATTTATATACGTATCATAAATTATGCATACCAGTAACACATAAAACTTTCCAGAATATTAACATTTTATGCATATTAGTATCGTATTTTATGCTAACCTTTCCGTCAGGTTATGCACACCACCAATAGTTATTATGCACAAACAACATAAATAATATGTACCGATGGCATTGTTTATTATGCTTACTATTCCTTATTTTTATGCTAATATATACAATGTTCCATGCTAACGCTTCCATAATAAAATAGAGTTATTTACAACTTTATACAGAACAATATTCTATTTTTCATGCACATAGACAATCAATTTCATGCATATAAGACACAAGATTCATGCATATCAACAAAACCTGGAATGAAAATTCGCAAACAATTATAATATGAAATACAATCACCTAAGAAATCGAGAGATTACTTACCTGCGTCCATGGTTTTACCGTTTCAACCGAAATGCAACTATCAATCTTCGAGGCCTGAAATCCACAAAGAAACCATTTTCCAGCATTGAATCAGTCATACTTAACTTAATCGAATGTCTTTTGCGAAAAGCTAAATCAACAAACCAAATATATTCCCATGAGCATCAATTTGACAACGAAAACAAGGTAACAAAAGACGCTTACAAAACCAGAAGGAAAACCCTAAATCAAAAAAATTATCGACTTTCTACAGTCTTTCACCAGACATATTTAAGTAATTTCTACAAATTTTCGCTTTTAAAAGGGTTTGGGTTACACCAACAATTTCTCTTCCAAAACACAAATTGATTCATGGGTAAACGTAAATAACAACCGATAACATGAAACATACCTCACAATTCGTCGATTAAGGGGATTTGAAGTCGATTTTCAACGAAATCGGTACCCAAAACAACGATAAAACCAGAAAGCTTTTTTCTTCTAATCGGAAATTTCAGCGAAGGGAAACCAAAATAAAGACCATAGAATTTGCAATATAACTCAAACTTCGTTGATTATGGACGGAGGATGTACAATTTTTATCAAGGAAGTTGCAACTTCAGTGCCGTTTGGGAGGAATCGTTGCTTTTCCAAAACTTGTAGGAATGAAAATGTGAAACTTTTTGGCCCGCCTAAACCCTAATCCTTTCGAAAGAAACAATTTTGCTTTGCCCAAAACACCCTTACTACTATCTTTTTTTTTTTTAAAGATACAAGGGTTTAATCTTGGCCATTAGATTATCATAAATCGACGCTTAAGATCGATTCTTGTATCTCTTTTGAATGGAGAATCTCTCTAGAATCATACCATATATATATATATATATATATATATATATATATACACGGGTCAACAGTGCTTCATTCTTGGTATTTAGGACGAAAAGGGCATATCCATTATGGTGAATAATGTGGTTTCATCAAATATCGCGCTCCTATAAATACACCATAATCTCCTATTTCTCTCTCCCTCCGCAATAACGAAGAACACTGCTGCTCTTCAGTTTGAAAAAGACGAACCATCATTTCAGGAGGAGCCGCCGTAGATCTACTCTCATGGCTCTCTCCTCCGACCGCCACTCTTTCATCCCCTCCTTCCTCTATTCCACCTCTTTCACCTCCAAACCCCTAAATCTCCAGAAAATGGCCGCGCATCCCACTACGGAGCCGCCGCCTTCCGCTCCCAACGGTGGATTCATGATTCCGTCGCCGACCGAGCCAGGAAAGATTGAGATGTACTCTCCTCAGTTCTATGCCGCCTGTACAGTTGGTGGAATTCTCAGCTGTGGTCTTACTCACATGACCGTCACTCCTCTTGATCTCGTCAAATGTAATATGCAGGTACGGATCTAGTCGTTTTTTCCTTCAATTATTCCTTATTAGCTATTCGGAATATTTATTTGTATTTTCATTTTTTCCATCTCAAAGACTCCAGTTTGACTTGTCTCTGGATTAGATCTATGTGCACTTGTTTTGATGATCCGTTGCTGGTTTTGCCTAAGCTAAAGGTTTATTTTAGTGACATTTGTTGAAATTAATGAAACAGGCTCATGAACTCAAACCTGATTTGTGTTGGATGATCTTACTATTATTCTACTTGCTGTCTTCATGATGATGAATGAACTAATAAGGTTGGCTATTAGATCAGAAATATTTGAAGCTTTTCGAATTCAGATATGTGCATTACTCATTTGGTTTAGTAATTCATTATATAATGAAAAAGGTGCAAAATATATTCTCTGATATTTTTCTGAAGATGTAACCTACATAATCTTGTGTTGGGTGTGATGGAGGGACAGCTATAGACCTGACCAGATAAATAACTTTGAAAGAATCCCCTGGTAATGGTGCATTACGCATTGTAACAACCCTGAAGATTGTTAGCTGTTTTTCTATTATTTTCTATAATATGAACACAAAACTGATAACAGAAATGAGAGATTTGAGAGAACATAGCTAACAGAGAAGAGAGAGTAGCGAGAAAAGAGAATTTTGCAATTTTCCTGTTATTTCATTTCATCCCCAAACCCTACTCCCTATTCGAAACAAATAGAGTCTAAATACATAAAAAACATAAAATAACATATTGAAGGTAAAACAGCGACTACGGGAGCATCATTACTCCAGCACAGATCAATCTTAGCCCTCCATCTTCGAAGTGGATGGTCGGTTGAGATTAGCTCCTGAATCCACATCTGTGGCCATAATGAAACCGCTCTTTCCCGTTTCTCTTCCATCTTCTTCCTTCAGGAAAGTGTTTTCGAAACAGGTTATGACAGGCATCTGATCCTTAGTTTAAACTAAGTCTATGTTGTCTATGTTACCAGATTGATCCTGCGAAATACAAAAGCATCTCATCAGGTTTCGGAGTGCTACTTAAGGAGCAGGGGGCCAGAGGTTTCTTCAGGGGCTGGGTACCTACTCTGCTAGGTTACAGCGCTCAGGGTGCCTGCAAGTTTGGATTCTATGAGTACTTCAAGAAGTACTATTCTGACCTTGCAGGACCAGAAAATGCAGCTAAATACAAGACTTTCATCTATTTAGCTGGGTCTGCATCTGCTGAGGTGATTGCCGACATTGCTCTTTGTCCTTTTGAAGCTGTGAAAGTTCGGGTTCAGACTCAGCCTGGTTTTGCTAGAGGTTTGGGTGACGGACTTCCAAAGTTTGTAAAATCTGAAGGAGCTCTTGGGTATGTTATGAAACTTCTAATTGTTTCGATCGTTCTATTGCCATATAGTTATGTGGCATCATAGTTTGTCAACCCTTGCAGACTGTACAAAGGCCTGGTTCCTCTTTGGGGGCGTCAGATTCCGTGTAAGTTCCCAATCTTTATCGTTTTCTTTGCTCCGTTGCTGAATTACAACCTGTTTTGATCCGTTGCTGGTTTTGCCTAAACTAAGGTTTGTTTTTTGTGACATTTGTTGAAAATGATGAAACAGACATGTATACTTTCATGAACTCAAACCTGATTTGTGTTGGTTGATCTTACTATTATTTGACTTGCTTTCATCATGATGATGAAGAAATAATTTTGTTGGCTATTAGATCAGAAACCTGTGAAGCCTTTTGGAGTCAGATATGTGCAATTGATAGTCAACTTATTTTTTGTGTGCATGTACCACTTTGGTGTTATCATCATCATCAGATGTATGTGATTGATAGTCAACTAATTACGTCTCATCCATGTAGTCACTTTTGCCCAAATTGAAAGTCAACTTATTTTGTGTGTGCATATACCATTTTGGTTTTTTCATCATCATCATCGTTATTGTTCTGCATTGTGTAATTAATTCATCTCGTACCTCAGAATATTAAGTATTTTACTGATTTGGTATATCAGAAGTAGAGTTTGCACTTTCCTCTCTTTTTTCCTCCTCTTCTTCCTGTTTACTTTTTTGTATGATTTTACTTATTTGGTTGTGGATGGGTCAAAATTGCTGATTGCAAGGCCTTAACCTTTTGTACTTCGTGTCTTATGCCAAAATTCTACAATTTATATTGCCTATCAATATTTCAGTATTTAATTTTTTTTACTTGCAGATACAATGATGAAGTTTGCATCCTTTGAGACTATTGTGGAGCTTATTTACAAGCATGCCATCCCCACACCTAAAAACGAATGCAGCAAGCCTCTCCAGCTTGGTGTGAGTTTTGCTGGTGGATATATAGCTGGTGTGCTATGTGCTATTGTATCACACCCGGCTGACAATCTCGTCTCTTTCCTCAACAATGCCAAGGGTGCTACCGTTGGTGATGTAAGATCATGTTCTTGCTATCTTGATCTACTCGCATTGTTTTTAGCAATTTGATTTGAATGATTACAGAACGTTTGTGCTGCTTCTCCTTTTCATTCTTTGGGTTGCTCTTTTTTTTTTTTTTCTCATAGGCCGTGAAGAAGCTAGGGTTGTGGGGACTATTCACTCGAGGACTTCCTCTTCGTATTGTCATGATTGGAACTCTCACAGGGGCCCAGTGGGGTATCTATGATGCTTTCAAAGTTTCCGTTGGCCTGTAAGTACACTTGCATTGCTAATGTACTTCTGCAATTATACGTACGTATATGATTTCTTGTTAACTTCAATCTTACAAATTTCAGGCCAACAACTGGTGGTGTTACTCCTGCACCTGTTGCAACCGAAGCCGCAAAGGCGTAGAGCAAACTGCAGAATTTTATTGACAACAAAACTTTCCGATTTCTTGAACTTTCAATATTTTTTGTTTGCTTTGGCTGATTTTATTTTGGAAAGTCGCAATACTTTTTAACTATTTCGAACTCCTAGAATAGGTCTTTGAAAAATGCTTCGGGGTACTATAATAATGGGCAGCAAGATATATGGAGGCTCAAACTTGGTCGTCTGTGAAAAGATCAATATTTCCTCAACATTGAGAATACAAGTTTTGCATGTTAGCTTCTTTTATTTTATTTTTTTATTATTATTATTTTTTGTCTTGATCAGCTTTCTTGTTCTTGGGTCATATCAAATTCCTGTTTCCGGAAAATTCACTCAAAATCAAAATATCATTTTGCAAGTAAGAAGAAGAAAGAAACAATTTGAGAAAAGGGTAATTTGGTTTTGGTAATGACAGGAACAATCCCAATACAATACCAGGAGACATTTGTCTGAAAACAAATACTAATAGTAGTTCCATTCCACAAGACTGAAGAGTTGAGGTTGAAGGATCGATCAGAAGCAGCATTCATCCAGTCAACAAAGGGTGGCCATACTGCATGCATATTAATTACATATTAACATTCCAACCAAGACCAAATCACCCAATTGCCTACTAAATGCTGTCTACCGAAGGAAGTTAGGAAAGCTTAATAAGAAGAGAAGGATGAATGCGTGGCAACCACAAATTCAATTTAGAAAGCTCAATAGAAATATGACAAGATTATGAAAATCCAATAACCTCGAGTAATTGAGTTGGAAGAGGCAGCCCAGCATGCAGATACACAAGGAGAGATAGAGATAGACATACCAGCCTCGTAAAAAGGAGGCGCAATATTCACCATCATCATGGTGGTTACCGGCGGTGGAGGCGGAGGATATCCGTGATCGAAATATCCGTGCTGCGGTGGCGGAGGGTAAGGATACCCCGACGGACGAGGCGGAGGGTAGACCGAGCCGTATCCTGAAAACCGAATAACACAATCTTAATCGAATCAAAAGGAAGATTTGCTTGTTTTGAATTGAAATGAAATGATAAAACATTTGACCTGGAGGAGGGTAATCTTGATGCGACACTTTCTCATAACTCATTCGGGTATGGATTTGCGATCAAAGGATGCTCGATGATTTTGAAGATTTTCCAGCAAATAAAACAAAAAGTTCCTAGTTTGTTAGAGTTTCTTTTTTTTTCTTTTATCGTGTTTATGAATAGCGGATCTGGGCCTCTGTTTAGAGCAGATCGTGTTGGCCACTATATGATAGACAGGATTGTCTGAATGTGGATTTTGGGTAAGTGAGACATACACTGTGCTGCATGTGCCTGCTCAATTTTTTGTGATTTTCATAGTTTTTACTCACAATTTAACAACGATGAATGACATGACAAAAATAAGTTTTATGAACCTAACCAAATAGCAAGACATACAGTGGCGGATCCAGAAATCTATACTGGGGTGGGCTGAACAGTAAAATTTTGACTCATTATATATAAAAATATTATTTTAATGTCTACATAAGTTGTGCCCTTCGAGACTTCAATGCATAAAACTCATCAATAACTGAGTCTATATTTATATCTTTAACAAAGTCTCTCTCAATACAAAGCATCAACGAATCTTCAAGTAACTCATCTCCCATCTTGTTACGAAGTGCCGTCTTCACCTGCTTCATTTTGGAGAATGCTCGTTCCGTAGTAGTAGTGAAAACCGGTAATCTTAGGTTACCATGAAATGAATAACAACCTAGAATTAAAATGGGAATTAGGTTGGCTTGAGTGATGCACTCACCTACATCATAATGTTATAATTATACTTATATACTCCACAATGAAAACCTAACACAAATTAGATTCTTGAACAAAGACAAATACAACACAAATTACAAAGGTAGCACATAGTGAGAAGCTTCAAAAATAAAAATAAGCAAAATCCCTTGCTTTTTCTACCAACTAACCAAGGCAACACACACTTCCACTCCTCTACCTAACAAAACAACCATCTAGGGGTGTAAAGGTTCGGTTCGGTTCGGTTTTTAGTAAATTTAGGAACCGAACCGAACATATGAAAGTGGTTTGGTTCGGTTCGGTTTAAGGTGTACTTTACTTTTGGAACCGAACCGTTTAGAAATGGTTCGGTTCGGTTCGGTTCATGGGTTCTACCTTTTTAAATCCTAAATAGATTTTTTTGAACCATAATATTCCATACATGCTTAACATGAATGAAATTCAAGCACGACAATTCCAAAATATTAACAAAATATAAATATACTAAACATAACTACAAAAGTTAATCTCCAACTAAGGCTCCAAAATATTAACAAAATATAAATATACTTAACATAACTACAATAGTTAATCTCCAACTAGGGGAAACAAATTCATGACTCCACAATCCACATAGGCAGTATCAAAATGAAACAACTTCATGACTCCACGTAAACGGATGAACTAAGAACTCCCAGAAAAAATTTCTACGGATGGAGGACTTATTGTTCAACTTTTACATTTTGGTAGAAAAAGTGAAAATAGTATTGAGAATGAATTGAGAAATGAGAAAGAAGATGGAAATGAGAATTGAGAAGACAGAAGAGTGGTGTAGTCAGGACTCAGTTGTGCGGCGTGCCCTACTGCCCTAGTGTAATAGTAATATTGACATCTCTTTTTTAATTTTTTTAATTACATATTTACATATGTATCAATTACCCTAGTAATCACATATTAGTATACTACCTAATAAGTAAGTAGTATGTAGTATTAACAAAAAAATTTATATTTCATTCGGTTCCATTGGTTCGGTTCGGTTTGAGCGGTTTCTAAACCTTTGGAACCGTGAACCGAACCGATTGTAAACGGTTTCGGAAAATATAAACCAAACCGAACCACGAAACCGAACCGAACCGCATTTTTCGGTTTGGTTCGGTTCGGTTCCGTCGGTTTCGCGGTTCGGACCGGAACTACTTACACCCCTACAACCATCCACAGAGACAGTAACCAGCCAAGGAAATCAAATAAACAAAAAATTAGTCTTAACTTACCAGACTTCGAGGGAAAAAGAAAAAAAATATAAACTTGATTTTTGCATTAAGATATTTGAATCATATTCTCGGTTAAAACAGTAGAACAGAAAGTTACTCCAGCTTTTAAGCTTTAATTCTTGAAAAATTGCGAAGCCCAATTCGCTGAATAACCCAATTTCCATAATATTCACAAATTTAATGAAAGGAAAATACAATAAAAGACAACAAAATCTACCCCAAAAATCACCATAGCTACTCAGATAAAGAAAGATTAAATTAAACGATTAACGATACTACCAAAATTACCATGCGCAGAAAATGACAACACCGCAAAATTTGTACAACGAACTTACAGTGACAATTCTTACGACACAAGTATGAAGAACCCCAGCTTTCACTATCCAACGTTGTACTCTATGTTATTAAACCCGGCCCGGTCATTGACCCGGAAAAATTAATTTTAGTGGTTCAACCGGTCGAACCGGTGGGTCAACCCGGTGTAATATAATAAATATTAAATATCTTTTAATAATACAAATAAATAAAATAAATAACTTAAAAATATAAAAAACCTAATATTAATATAATTTCAAGTCAAAAATTAACCTAGTATTTTCTATGTCCAAACTTCATAAATAGAATTAGTACATTAGAGATTTACAATTTAAATTTATTTATTTTAATTAATATTACCGGGTCAACTGGTTACCGGTTACCGAGTCAATCGACCGGTTCTGCCGGGTCGTACCGGGTCAAAGGCCAAAACTGATTTTTTATTGGCCGGCCCGGATTTTTCACCGAGTCACGGTTGAATCGGGTCAACCGGCCGGGCCGGGCCGGGTTTAATAACATAGGTTGTACTGCAAATTACTTCCCTTTTTCTGCTTTTGTTTCCCTCCTTCGAGAAACTCCACCTTTTCCCTACCGTCGTTTATGCTATATATTCAAACTGTCACTTAGTGTAGTATAAGAATTTGGGAGTTGGGCCATAAAATATTTATTCAGTTAGACTGGGCTAAGGTGGGCTTGGAGTGGGCTGAACAATAATTATTTTAAATAAATTAACTCTTCTCGGGCTGGGTTGCACTGGGCTGGAGCCCAGCCCAGCTAACTACTACATCCGCCTATGAAGACATATTATCAAAATTACCAAGCTGCGGGAATACCATGAGACTCAAGTGTTGATACTTGATACCAAATACGCAGTCCAATTAATTAACATATTTAACATAATTATTCAATAATAGAGAGGAGAGAATGAAGATCGTTGATTCGCCATTCTAGTAAGAGAATATATAATTGGTAGTATATTAACTTTCAGAGAGATGAGTAGTTAATTAATTAGTTGAAGGGAAGTATCCGACAAGATTAAACTCATATCACATATGCTATATTATTATATAAGAATAATAAAATCTAACAATATATATGACTTTCCTAACCATATCTACCACATGCATTACATGTATAATTGATCGTCGAATAACACATTTGGATTGGCTTGAGAAGAGAAGGCCTGACATGAAGGAGAAGAGGCTGTCAAGTTAGCCAAGGAGACTGCCTACAACCACCAAACTAATCCAATCTATTAAACACATTGAATTAATCTATAAATGGATTAGCAGGCAAGTCATCCTTGGCTACCTAACACCATCTTACCAACATCTTAGGCCTCTCTCTCTCTCTCTCTAGCTGCACTGCATCTGCATTGGTGGAGAAGGAGATGGGGTTACATGAAAGATAAGAGCAAGTGAGATTAGCCAAGGAGACTGCCTGATGAATCCAACTGCATCTATAAATCTATTTTATAAAGATGAGTTTGGCGCAGGCAAGTCATCCTTGGCTATCAAACTTGCAACTCTTATCTTCATGCAACAACCCATTTCCTAATATAGATCTCTTCCCATACCTCTGCTGCTTCACCATTCTATTTATAGCCATACCATCTCTCTCAAATTTATTCTATTTTTGCCATTCCTCTCTGCAACATTATCCCACTGCCCATAAAAAAGAATATATTCTCTACATTTTAATGGACCCATTGCACCTACAATTATTGCTCATCTCTTTAGGCCAACAAATTAATTAAATACCTTCCCTTCAATTATTCTCTAAATTAATATTAAAATTAGTTGCAGAAAAATACATACACACAATCCCTTCAAGAAAAAAACATTATACGTACATATATCAATCATGCATAAGTTCGATTTTCAAGAATTGATAAGTCTTTAGGAAAAGAGGGGGAAAAAAGTAAGTTAGCATATCTAAAATGCATTAATATAATATTCTGGTGGACAGTTACTATATATAGCATAGAGGGAGCAATGAGCTACCTAGCTAGATTGCATGCATACTGGAGTAGAATTTTTGCAGATTAATGCATGGATTTTTCTATTGCAAATTAATCAACATTTAAACTATGTAAGTAGAACCTAGGACACACGTCGTGTTTATAAATGATATGAGAATAACCAATGTAATATGATTAGAAACAAATGATATGATGTTTTATTTTTTAAACTTGTTCACTTGCCAACCTTTCCATCTCTCAAACGTTGTATACTTGGCTTTCGAACTATTTGTTTCGTGGACTGCTCAAGTAATTCCACTAACCACTTTGATTCGTATTTCCCTATTAAATTAACTCCATCGTGGAAGGGTTGACATTTATTTGGAATATATATGGAATAGAATATATAGCATCCTGCGTCTGAAATTTGACCCATGCATGCATGTTTACCGAAAGTAGTAGCTCATGCCTCATTCCAATGTAATGGCATTAATTCTTTCGTGCCCCACTTGATTTTGTCAACCAATCCTCTTCCACATATAAAATAAATCATTTTTGTATTTCATTATTATCTATATGGGACAATATATTTACATGTACATGTTGGAAAATAATATAAGTTTTGAATGATCTCAAATCCCTATTTGATTGATGTAATTTGATAGGTTCTTCCTCAACCCGTGTCTGTATAAATAGGCTGAAGGTTATTAGTTCTCAGACTAGGTTGTTCAGACTATGATAGTTCAGCCGGTGGAACCTACTAAGTCTAGCTTCTAAGCTGATGCCTTTCAAGTTGAACCTGTATTGGATCAGAATCTTCACCAGACCGCATTGAGGATTTAAATGTGAAGATTGTACTAGGTACAAGACGCATGATTTAAAATAGATGGTCAACGGAGGAAGATGACAATATCAGAATCAACATTGACCAATCTCAGGCCACCATGTTTGCCCTAATCAAAGGGAGACAGAACAGTACCTTGTACAGAATTCGCAGAACCAAGCGGAAAGAGACACGTGTCCATGCGTTCAATGCATTAGACCGTTGTCAACACGGAACCAATGGGAGACCGATCTTGTTCAACGGATCTTTCCCCTAGCTCGTCTATAAATAGAAGAAAACCTCTCTCAAAGAGGCTACGAAATTTCAAAAAGCTCAAGCTCATTCTACAACAAAAGAATCACTCGTTAATCTCACATTCATTATTCTCTTGCTAGAAATTTCATCTGTTGTTCATACTCCAAGAGTTTAGTTACTTATCATAATCTTGGAGTAGAGAGTGTTTCATACTCTCATTGTTGAACAAAATACAACCCAACCCAAAATCCTATTAGTCAGAAGATGATAGATAGATTGATAGTTGGTTTGTTAGATAGATAGATTGATTGTTTGTATTGATTTGTACTCGTCAGTCTACGAGTATCCGGTAGTGGAATCCTGCTGAGAAAGCAAAAGAGTGCACGTAGGATCTTGTGAATTCGAACCACTATAAAATTCGTATTCACTGTTTCATTGCACTCAGCTTACTATTCATTGCATATTTATCAGTTTAACAGTTACATTCAGAAAAAACATCTTTCAAAAGGGCCTAACATATTTCTGCATATTCTCTGATGACTTACTATCAATCAGCCTCTCTGATCTGAAAAAGCAAAGTTTGACATCAGGTGTATCTCCCCCCTACACCTGAAATCATATCGGGACCAACAATTAGTATCAGAGCAGTGGTCAGACTAACTACTGTTTATATTTACTTGGTCAACTTGATCAGATCCTACTTGCTTTTCACATATCATATTTATTTGCACCTCAGTTTCTCACCATCTATTATTATGGCAGAACAACAAGCAAAGTCTGGAATGTCCATGCTCTCCATTGCCACATATGATATCTGGAGTCTAAGAATGGAATCTCCCTTGTCCTCCATCCACCACTGCATGTGGGACATTATTATTGACGATCCTATTGTTATTACAGTTCCTAGTATCCGAACTTTGCAGTCTGACACCAAAGGTGGATAGACCACTGTCACTGGGGATGAAATACCAAAAGCCAAAGTCCAGCTCAACACTGAAGAAAGAAAAATAAACAATCTGGACAAAGTTGTTAGGAATTAGATTCTGCTGACTTTCAGTGATGGAGATCCAAAAGAGTCAGATCATGTAAAACTGCATACGAGATGTGGGATACGCTCAAGAAACTAAGCTAAGCAAACGATAAGATAAGATTGAGGATAACAAGCTTAAAGCTGCCATACGTATTAACAATTTAATTTTGCAGGATGGAGAGCGGATCGAGGACATGTACATCAGATTTACCAACCTGATGAACGAGATCAATTCTCTAGGGAAGACCTTCTCGAACAAGGAGCTGAATGAGAAGATCATTCAGGGTTTACCCAAAGAAGAGTGGAAACACATAACCTATACCATCCAACGATCTGAGGAGTTCAGCACGCAATCACCTGAATCACTTTTCTCCGACCTAAAGACTGTTGAGATCGAAATTGAGAGACTCGATATATCTAAGAAGAAGAAAGATAGCTCAAAGAAGATCACCTTCAAAGCTCGTGAAAGCTATGACAATCCTCGAAGAATGGTCACACAAAGAGTTACTAAAAGCGTATGTGCTTCTTTCAGGAAACTCCAGGAGAAGAGGCGAACAAAAGAGCGGGAGAAAGGATAGGTCCAAACACTACTCAAAGTCCTCTCTGAGTGGCAAAGACTACAAAAGGAAGAAAAAAGTTAGGAAAGACAAAGTTGAAGGATCATCCTCTTATAAAAAGGAGTATAAGAAGAAAGATGACAATCCGAAGTGATGCTACAACTGCCAGAAACTGGACATTATCAGTATGACTGTCAAGAACTTAACACAAAAGAACGAGCTGAACGCAGTGCCAAAAGAGACAAGTTCCTCAAGGAATGAAAGGCGATCATTGCCGAGAATAGGACTTCATGCACATCGTCAATAGATAGCGAAACGGAAGAAGAGAAGAAAAGCGATGAAGTATTCAACGAATCTGACGCTGATGAGGGCTACCTCGCCATAGATGCAGAGACTGAACCAGACTCAGACTCGATATCAAATCAAGACATCTGTCTGACGGTTGACGATGAAGCTGAGGTAAACTCTAGATGCTCTTCTATTAATTCTTCCACACTGCACACACAAGATTATAATTCAGTTGCAGAAGATTTCGAACTCCAAGCTGCATATAACGAGTTGCTAGAAAGCCACAAGAGTCTAGAAAGACTCTTCACCATCAACAAAATGAATCGATGTATGAGAAACTAAAGGACAAGCCAACATCATATCAGACTGACAAAGATCAGCTCATCAAGAAGGCGAAAGAGGAGCCGAAAGAACAACGGTCCTAAGTCCGAAATACTCAAAGCTAAGTTAACAGATCTCACAGAGCAAATAAACCTGAAGGATCACAAGCTAAAAAAGCATAAGCTGAATTACTTCAATCTTCATGACAATCATGACAAACTGATGAAATCAGAACATAATCGCAAGACGTTAACCGACAAATATGATGTTGCACAAAGGATGTTCGATGAGATGATGAAACATCAACGACCTCATGGAAACCGAGAAGGGGTTGGCTATAACACAAAGACTAATGCTAAAGTATATGATAGAGCTCAGAATGGCACCAAAATTACCCGAGTGGCTGATCTTCAAGCTAGGTTCATCAAGGCTACAACACAACCTGAACTGTCTCTAGAAAGGGCAGACAAACGAAAGGGTAAAATGCACGAACAAAGGCAAAGCCAACCTGAGACTAAAAGTCAGACCAGAGTTCAAACCTCACACAACTATTAGACTGTGCCATCAGTTCAGAAGACTTTAGCGTCAAGATCAGCTCCTATAGCACATAACACTACCAAGAGGACCACAAACAAGAAGGGCAAGAATATTAGAACATCTGAGACCATCAGGGTCATCAGACAAGTCTGGGTTCGAAAGAAATGACTAATCTGTTAGGACCTAAACAAGATAAAAGAGTACCTGGACCTATTTTATTTGCAAGTGCAGAAGATCACCTAACAAGCAATCAACGCCCTGAAGAAGACGACGTAGTACATGGATAGTGGATGCTCCAAACACATGACATACATAAAGGACATCCTGACTGATTATGAAGAGAAGAATGGATCTCAAGTCATCTTCGGAGGACAACTCTTCTGGTCAAACTAGAGTATACGGTACATTAACTTTTGGGACTGTTTCAGTACCAAAAGTCTCTTATGTTGAAGGAATTAGTCATAATCTTCTTTCTTTTAGTCAATTTTGTAATAATAATCATCAAGTCTTATTTGATGTCGGCTATGCTAATGTGTGGGATAAGTCAACTGGGAATGTTGTATTGTCAAGAAACGAGACATATATATAGCTGATTGGTCAAGCTGTCAACCTGATACGTGTCTTATTGCAAGAATCAGCTCAGACATAAGCTGGTTATGGCACAAAAGACCGAATCATCTGAACTTCAAGGCACTGAACAAGCTTTCTCGAAAATCCCTCGTCCATGGAATGCCAAATGAAGTATTCAACATAGAGAAAGAATGCGAAGCTTGCCTCAAAGGAAAACAAACTAGATCCACTCACAATGACAAAGAAGTTCCTTCCACTAGTGGAATATTGGAACTGCTCCATATGGATCTGTTTGGACCAATAAATCCCATCAGCTTTGGAGGCAACAAATACACGATTGTGGTGTAGATGACTACTCAAGATACACTTGGTTTGTATTTCTACAAAAAAGAAAGATGTCAAAACTAAGCTACTTGAGTTACTCACGGAGCTGAGTACTGAGAAAGACATCAAGATTAAGAAGATCCGATCTGACCACGGAACTGAGTTCATCAACTCACATGTCAGCGGATATCTCAAGGAGCATGGAATCAAGCATGAAACCTTAGCTCCAAGGACACCTGGACAAAATGGATTAGCTGAAAGGAGGAACCGTACCCTAAAGGAAGCAGTCAGGTCTATGCTGGCTGAATCTAATATTCCTAAAAAATTCTACTGCAACAGCCTGTTATACTCAGAACAGATCCATTCCAACTCATCTTCTCCAATGCACGCCATATGATTCTATCTCTCACTTTCATATTTTGGGTTGTTAGTGTTTCATTCATAACAATGGGAAAGACCATCTTAAAGCATTTGAAAGCAAGTCTGACTCTGGAGTCTTCCTTGGATGCTCCTTAGGTAGCAAGGCCTTCCGTGTCTTTAACTGTCAGACTCTTAGTATTGAAGAAACACCTCATGTTGTATTTAATGAGGATGCAGGTATCAAATTCCTAACTCCTTCAGTCCCTAGTAGATTTGGCCTGATTGATAAATATCCCATCAGCAGATTGCTTGACATGAAGTCTAAGAAAATAATTCATTTCGCCCATCATGGACATTTCCAACTGATTTGTTATCATAGACTTGAATTCCTTGCAGAGATCAGCCTTAATAGATCCAAATATAATGTTGTTGGATATGAGTCAGTAGATTGATACTCAGCTGTTCTAGGGTTAAAAGAAATTGGGGGAAATCATAGTAGTACTATGGAATTGAAGATCCCAAAACTGAGCTGATATCAGTAGATTAGTGTGTCGATAGGATTAGCTGATGTATAGGTTAGACTTGATGTAATGCTTATTATTTTATCTAAGTCATGTACGGGATAGTTGTTGAACTGATCTTCTGCTGAAGATACTTTTCAGAACCCCACGTCATCAATGTAATCGCTTGCATTCTTCGTCAGCAGCTGATATCAAACTCGGTTGAAGATCCCGCATCACCGACCGGACCTCGGTAGAAGCATTCTCTACAAGGCGATGGTCATCAGTAGAAGAACCAGTACAAGTAGTATACCTTCGCAGTCGACCAACTGACTATCAGAAGCTCACTTTATCAGTCAGACGACTCAGCCGAAGAAGACAGACTTTCGAGTACTGTATCCGACAGAAAGCGACCCAAAGACTTAAAGTCCCTTCAAATGTTCAGATAGAAGACATACGAGGTAGTTTGAACGGTCAACTCGACACTCACCAACTACAAACCTCGACCAATGAGAAGCCGACAACGCTTACCTACTCTACACAAAAAAGTCTGCTCTCATGAACAGGTGCATTAATCGCCTGCGTCGCAACAAAGTTGAATAGTGGCCGTTTTCTTTGGACGCTTGTGACACGTGGCATCGTCGTCTCCAACGGACATATGTCATAACTCACAACTATAAATAGAGAAGGATTTGAAGATTTCAATAAGAGGAATATACGCGAAATCAAGGGAAATCATTCAAGCTCACAACGCTCTAGAACCTTCAAACTTATCCAGAGACGAACTAGTTTTCATAGAACACTTCTTGTAGTTCATCTCTCTAGAGCACTTTGATCCCTATCTTCTCTAGACTAAGCTCATTGCTAGATTCATAGCTTAGATCCGAAGGAGTTCACATTTAGTGAATTGTTCTTATTGTAAGAACTCCTTCTCAGTTGGAGAATATTCCCTCCCTTCTAAACTTAGGTTTGGATTGTAAAGTCGCTAAGGACTATAACTTAGAGGGAACCGTCCGGTGCACGATATCCCCGCCGAGGCTTGCTCGAGAATAATCAACAAGTTCTCCTGCCTTGTTCAGGACCGTGGACGTAGGATCTTGCGTATCCGAACCACGTTAAATCGCTTGTGTTCATTTACTGTTTTATTGCATAGCATACAACTGACTTGAAAATCATAAGTTTGTATAAAACGTATTTTATAAAGTGCACAGCCAAAAGATTTAACTTGCAAAAACGCGTTTTCAAAAGAGACGACTCCGGGCCTAACACTTATCCGCACTAGCGCTCCGACTCGGAGTTTCGTAATACCGACATCGGTCGGTAGAAGAGCTCGAAGCCGACTCACTTTGACCCCAGTGATCGAAGGCTTACTTGGCACCGTTCATCGATTGCAAACATCGCCTTCACCGACCTTCACTGAGAAAAAGAAACTGAGCTCAGGTGTATTCACCCCCCCCCCTCTACACCTGACTTTTCGTCTCCGGACCAACAATTGGTATCAGAGCGCACGGTGTTCAACTGATCGCCGGTTCTGAAATACTGGTCCTCTCGAACTGATCCTGAAAACCGTTTTCACTGCATAAGCATCTTTTCAGCATCCTTATACTCTTCTCTTACAATGTCTGATATGTCAGGTATTAGGATGGTACCGATGTTCTCAATAGAGAACTACACGGTATGGCGCGTACGTATGGAGGCACACCTAACGTCACTCCACGACAACATGTCAGATGTCCTAGAGTCAGGACCGATCATTCCTATGATCGACATCATAGTATTTGCTGCTGGAGGAGGCGTGGGAGCACAAACTGGTGCTAAGGTTCCCAAAGACAAATCTGCCTTCACGCCTGAAGAAAAGAAGTTGCACAACCTTGACCGAGTTGCACGTAATGCCATACCGACTACGCTCGGTGACTCACATCTCGGAAGGGTACAAGATTGCAAAACGGCGAAAGAGCTATGGGACGCCTTGGGTCATCTTGAGCCATGGAACCCCTCGATCAAAGAAAACAAGCTCGAGCTAGAGCTTCGGAAGTTCGACGCCTTTGCAATTGAGCCTCACTGAAACCATTGACGAGCCGAGTGTCGATTCACCAATCAAGTCAATGTCATCAATGGGCCGGGGAGGTCGTTCACCAACAAGGAGATGAACACCAAGATCTTGAGAGCGTTGCCCCGACGAAGTGGCTTCCATTTGCTACTTATTTACGTCGCTCGATCTAAATGCTCTAACTCCCGATGTTATATTTTCGAATTAAAATCGGAGGAATTCGAGCATAGCCTACCCCAAAAGTGCTTAAGCGCTCCAGGTGACACACGGTTCGACCACGCCTTCAAGGCGGCGATCGGCAATACCGGAGCCAAGCCTATTTCCTCAAGCAAAGCCGTGGCCACATCGGTAGCAAAGTCTTCCGAGACTTCGAGCCCCGACCGGCTAGCACCGATGGCTCTCAAATATCGAGAGGAAAAGGAGAGAGTCGAAAAGCCGAGGAAATACAACCGAGATTCTTCCTCGGGTAAGAAAGACTATCATAAGAAAGAAGAATCTAATCCTTCTACCGAATGCGGGAAATCGGAGTCTGCCGGTCCGTCTAAAGACTCAGTGTAAGAGCAAACGAGAACATCTACCCGCTACAACTGCAAGAAGGAGGGACACTATCGCATACGATTGTCCCGAACTCTCACCGCTCAAAGAGCGAACGGCGAGCCGGGAGAAAGAAATTCGCCGAGAGACGGCAGGCCTATATAGCCGGAGAGATATCCGACAACTCAATTGAGGAGGATACATTCATGTATTCTTCGAAGACGAAGCCGCGTTCGTCGCGGTTGAGGTCGCAGAGACAGTTCTCGATGAGTCGGCCGAATACTGTCGATGGCCGGAGAAGAGGCCGAGGTAAATTCTAAACGCATTATTACCTCTTCTTCACACAAAGCACACAAGACACGTGCTCGGTCACGAGATGATCCTCTAGATGTGGTACAAGCCTACGATGATCTGCTAGAGGAACGGATTCACCGAGCAAGAGTTCGACAGAACCATCCAGGAACTTGAACAGGTAAAGGCCGAGAATCGAGACTTTCTTCGATTGTCGAGTCTCTCTACCGAGTCGGTGGATCTAGTTGCGAGACTCAAGGAAGAGATTGAATCTCTTATGACTAAGTCTCGGCTTCAAGAGACTCGATCTCGGTTCCGACCAAGGACAATTCGAGAAAGAGACCGAAATAGCCAAGCTCAGTCAGAAGCTCACAGACGTGCAGAATGACTATGACTCACTCAGAAGGAGTGACGAAGTCTGGAGAGGTTTGATGACCGAACAATACCTAGGAGCGAAGGAGAAGCTTGAAAGCATGCTTAGAGCACAACGGTCAACTTCCGTGAAAGAAGGCCTTGGCTATACACACGAAGCTTCTACCTCCAAAAGCTCGAGCAACCCCGGGCCGATAGGTTCGTCGGAGGAAAGGTGCAAGCTGCGACACCACACCTCGGGCGAAAAACAAACAGAAAATGATTACACCTCGGCCGAGTAGCAACAAGCGGTGACCAAAGGTTCCAGCCCCGGGACACCACGATCAAATTCGGGGGGGAATCAAGAAGGTCGGATGGGCGAACGGTACATAAGGAGCCATTGTATGAGCACCCGGCTCGGTGCGGCTCGTACTACTATGAGCCCGGGGTCGGGAGAAGCGCTAAGACTCGAGAAGAAGAAAGCGCCTCGAACCCAAAATTATCAAGCAAAAAGTCGGTATCTCCAAGTCCTGTGGAGAAGAAAGGCGATAAGGTTCGAAGAAGAAGTCCGGAACTTCTAAGGTCCCGAGACGGATCCGGGTTCCGAAATCACCCACTAACCTGTAAGGACCCAATCGAACCAAAGGGTACCTAAAAATGCCTGCGTTTTGCGGTGCATAAGGACCCGTGGATAGTGGACGGCGGCTACTCGAGACACATGACTTACCGTGAAGAGCATGCCGACCAACTACGTACAAGAAGATGGTCCCGGAATGAATTCGGTGACAATTCCAAAGGCTACACAAGGGGATACGGGACGCCGAACATTGGGACCGCCACGGTTCCAAGAGTAACATATGTTGAAGGACTTCAACATAATCTCCTTTCGATCATCAATTCCGTGATAATCTTAACGAGTAATCTTTGACGCCGGTTTCGTGATATTATTGACAAATCTACAGGGAAAACGAGTGTTATCAGGTTCGCGGAGGAAGAACATCTATGTTGCAAACTGGAATACCGCAGAACCTGAGGCTTGCTTGCTCGCACAGACTAAATCAGGTAACAAGTCAGGCTGGCTATGGCACAAGAGACTCAGCCACCTGAACTTCAAAACCATGAACAAGCTTGTCAAGAACTCTAAAGTCAGAGGACTGCCCAACGAATCGTTTATCAAAGACAGAAATTGTGAAGCGTGCCTGAAGGGAAAGCAAACAAAGAGTAGCAATCCACCTATTCCGTCACCTTCCACTGATGGAATCCTTCAGCTGCTTCACATGGACTTATTCGGGCCAGTCTCTCCAGTGACTATAAGAGGCAAGAAGTATGCCCTCGTCGTCATAGACGACTACTCGAGATATACTTGGGTCATCTTCATCGCCAACAAATCTGATGTTCAGACTGAGTTACCTAATCTACTGAAGAAACTCAGTGTGGAAAAGAACATCAAGATTAAGAAGATACGCTCGACAGGGGAACAGAGTTTCTAAACTCGCAGTTAAGACATACTTGCGATAAAGAGGGAATTCAGCACGAGACATCAGCGCGCGCACCCCTCGCCAGAACGGACTTGCTTGAACGTAAGAACAGAACACTCAAAGAAGCGAAGAAGAACGCTCCTCGCAGATTCCCGGACTACCCTCAAAGTTTTGGGCCGATGCTTCCGACACCGCCCTGTTACACTCGAATCGCTCACTACGACACGGCAACACATGAAGACGCCTTACGAACTATGGAAAGGGAGAATTCCTTCTATTTCTCATTTTCATGTTTTCGGTACGTCCTTGCTTTATCCACAACAATGGGAAAGATCGGTTGAAGGTCTTTGATAGCAAATCGATCAAGGAGTATTCTTAGGATACTCCCGAGTCGATAAAGCCTTCGAGTTTTTAACTATCGAACTCTTTGCGTGGAGGAAAGCCCTCATGTTGTTTTTGATGAATTTGTTACCGAGAACAGGGAAAGATACAAAGTCAAGCACCGAGGATGTCGGCGACAAGCTACGGGATCTCGAACTAAATGACAAAGCTCGAAAAGATCCGAAGCATTGTTGGGATGATGAGTCGAAGATGAAGAAATTCGGACTCGGCCAACAAGCAATGTAGCTAACCTAGTTGATTCTATCGAGCAGAATCAACAACGGGTAACTTCGGTCGATGAGGAAGCCCCTGTGGTAACTGAGACCTCTACCGAGAATATAAACTCAGGTGGAACGATTAATGTTCCTGAGCTAAATGCCCCCGAACACGGAAACTCGGTAGATCCTAACCTTCTTCTTGAATTACTACGGTCACAAAATAGTACTACTTGAAATGCCTAATACACCTACTGACTGTGCAGAAGTAGTATCAAAAGAAGAAGCCCGACTCAGGCGTTCGTGGCTCGATGCTCATTCTTCAGATCTTATCATTGGAGATCCATCAGCAACTATAAGGACAAGATCAAGATTAAGTCAAGGAGAAAGCTCACTTTACTCTTGTTTTCTGTCTCCGAAGAACCTCCGTCGATAGAGGACGCACTTAAAGATGCTTGACCGGGTCATTGCTATGCAAGAAGAGCCGAACCAGTTCGTCGAAATGAAGTTTGGGAGCTTGTCGACGTACCTAGACATCGGCACGTGATTGGAACTAAGTGGGTCTTCAAGAACAAGCGAGATGAAAACAACGTCATTGTCGAAATAAAGCTCGACTAGTTGCTAAAGGATACGATCGGGCGAAGGAATTGACTTTGATGAAACATTTGCTCCGGTCGCCGGATTGGAAGCCATTCGTCTTTTCCTAGCTTATGCAACACATCGAGATTTAAGGTATATCGAGATGGATGTGAAGTCGGCTTTTCCGAACGGCGCATGCGAAGGAAGAAGTCTACGTGGAACAACCGCCCGGCTTTCGCCGGGGACATCAGTGTACGAGACTTAGGAAAGCTCAGTATGGGTTAAAACAAGCACCCGGGGCTTGGTATGATACCCTATCAAACTTTCTACTTCGAAAGGTTTTCAAAAGGGGACGATAGATCGCACCCTATTCAGGCATAAAGTCGAAAGATGACATTCTACCGGTGCAAATCTACGTGGACGACATCATTTTCGGCCGCGAAACGAAGTCATATGTCGGCAATTCGAGAAGATGATGAAGGAGAAATTCGAGATGTCCATGATGGGAGAGATGAATTATTTCCTTGGATTTCAAGTAAAACAATCAGCTGAAGGAATCTTCATCAATCAAGCCAAATACACTCGAGATCTTCTCAAAAGATTCGGCCGTGATTCCAAAGAAACCAGTCAAGATCCCCATGAACACGAACTTTAAAATCGATCTAGACAAAGAGGGAGCTTACGTTAACTCTACCGATTATAGAGCTATTATTGGTTCTTTACTTTATTTAACAACTAGCCGACTCGACATAACTTATCTTTGTAGGTGTATGCGCAAGATTTCGAGCGAATCCCAAGCGAAGTCATCTAGACTCGGCGAAGAAGATTCTCGCGATATCTAAGAGGAACACACGAGACCGGGTTATGGTATCCTGCGCGATGATAATCTAATGCCGACAGAGTTATTCCGATGCCGATTATGCGGGATGCGGGATAGATCGAAAATCAACTTCCGGAACATGTCGGTTCCTAGGCGAGCAAGGCGATATCGTGGTTTTCAAAGAAACAAGCACTCGGTAGCTACGTCCACTACCGAAGCCGAGTACATGGCTGCAGGAAGTTGTTGTGCCCGAGATCCTTTGGCTTCGACAACAATTGAGAGATTAGGGTATAACTCGGGATGAAGTGCCCATCTACCGTGACTCCACCAAGGTCAATAGCTATAACTCGTAACCCAGTTCTACATACCGAGATGCAAGCACGTGGACATCCGACACCACTTCATCGGAGACCATGTCGAAAAGAAGGACATCGGGATGGAGAAAATCCATACTGACAAGCAAAGGGCGAGATATCTTGACCAAACCACTAGGCGAGAACGAGGTTCGAGAGAACTATCAGTTGAGCTAGGTCTGCTAGATCCTACTGAGACAAGTCAGTAGAAGCCGACTACTGATAATGATATACTTAGCAACAATTTGTATCAGTATGGAATCAGCACGACATACCGATACTTGGAGCCAATACCACCTGCATCGTCCTAGAAGAGACCGCAAGGAATTATGATCTGAAGCCCATCTACTACCATATGCTACCATCTTTCTACGGGCTAGCAACTGAAGATCCTCTTGCTCATATGAGGGAGTTCTATGCTACACTGGGGACTATTCCTCTCAGCGGGCTCACTACTGATCAATTGGGAAGACGATTGTTTCCCTACACTCTGAAAGATAAAGCCAAGAATTGGTTGCACACACTGCCTCCTAATTCTTTGAGGACAATGGAGGACGTGTTCAAAGCATTCACGGAGCGATACTACTCCCGAAGCAAGAGCCACGAGTTAAGGCAGCAGATTGCTACTTTCTCCCAATTTGACAATGAGACATACCATGAAGCTTGGGATAGATTCAAGGGACTCCTCATCCAATGTCCACATCATAATTACCAGATTGCGATGCTGAATGAGTTCTTCTACAATGGACTGCTCTTACCGTGTCAGATTATGGTTGACAACATGGCTCCCGGAGGCATTCTTGCACTGACCCCAAGTGCATTGCATGAGCTTTTTGAGACGTTGAAGGCTCATTCAGTATTAAGAAGTCAGAGTGTGAGACAACGTGGAACGCAGGATGTGCGGGCTGCTTATGCGGATAATACTCTTAAGGAGCTTCAACTGCTTAGACAAGAAATCAAGGAGCTCAAGCAGAGACAAGTGCAAGCCCTAAAGATTGGCGAGGTATGTACCATTTGTGATGATCCACAACACTCAACCGCCCAGCCGCGTTTAATATCATCCACAATCAATTTCAAGAGGAAGAAGCTAACTGGGGACAAGGCCTCAGACACCAGGAATGGGAAGAGAGAAGACAATATCAGAGGCCGCAGCAAAATTTTGTCCATAAGCAGCAAGGGTACAATCCTAACTACAAGAGTTACCAGGATTATGGAGGGAGGAATACCATTCCGCAAAAAACTTTGGAGGCACATCATCTTCTCGCCCTCGGCCCAAAGATTGAGGACACTGACAAGAATTCCATGGCCATCTTGCAAGACACCTTAAACTCCTTTATGAAGAGTTCTAAGGAGCAAATGGAGACACTTACCACTACTATCAGGAACGTGGAAGCCAATTCCAACAATTTGGGGACTCAACTTGGCCAACTAGCACTGAAAGTCGCTTTGCTTAAAATGCAACAAGGGGAACTACCTGGACAAACACAGCAAGCAAATGCTATCCACGTATTGAGAAATGACAAGGAGATTGTGAAGCCAGATTATAGTCCTGAAGACTCATCCCTTGAGGAAAAAATCAAGAAGGATGGCGTAGTCGAAGAGGATGAAGAAGCCTTGACTGAACAAGCCAAAGGAAAAGAGAAGGATCATGTAGGAAAACCCACTTTACACAAGGCGAGTAACCCATACAAGCCTCATCTACCATTTCCCGGGCGTCTGAAAGGAAGCAAGCAAGATAAGCAATTCTCTACCCTTTTCAATATGCTTTCTAAGGTTAACATCAATCTTCCCCTTTTAGACCTTATCAAGAGTATTCCAAGGCAATCCAAGTTCTTCAAGGAGCTCATTACCAACAAAAAGGATTACGAGCAGAGTACAAATCTTCCTACACTTGAATCAGGGGGTGTTGTAGTTGATATATCGGCTCTACCGCCCAAGTTAGCAGATCCTGGAAGATTCGACATTACTATCTCGATGGGCAAGGATAGAGTTACACGAGCAATGCTAGATCTTGGAGCTGGTATCAACCTCATGCCCTACTCTGTCTAAAAAACGTTGGGAGTTAACAATTTGAAGTCTACACCTATGAGGCTTCAATTTGCTGATAACTCGGTGAAGACCCCAATGGGGATTGTAGAAGATTTGTTGGTAAAGGTAGACAAGTTTATTGTTCTCGTTGACTTTATTGTTCTTGATGCGGATGATACTTCTCGAGGGCTAAGTGACCGACTTATCCTCCTAGGGGAGGCCATTTATGGCAACCACTAGGACTTGTGTTGATGTATCATCACGAACCGTGAGGATGGAAGTCTTAGGGGAGGTTACAGAATTCAAAGCACTAGCTCCAACCACATTGGGAACTAATGCCTCAACTGCTGAAGTTAACTTTGTGCAGCCTACATATGATGTAGTGAAGGATTCTGATGGTACAGATGGATTAGGAATACACTCATTATTCAATGAGGAGTCAACAGATGTCGGTGTTCCGAACTTGGATGAATGTGTTGAAGATCTAAAAGACATGTTCCCGAAGAAAACCATCTATGTCAGACGCACTAAAGCTGCTTGTGGGAAGAGGACGCTGGGTAAAACACTCTACCCTGGTCTTAAAGTTCTTTTATATGACGATGGTTCTAGAGCATTTCCAGGATACCCAAGTTCTACATTCTCCGGACCATTTCATGTGGTGGACGTTTTGTCGCATGGTGTGGTGAAGTTGATGAATCCACGAACCAAAAAACATTTCAAGGTGAAGGATGTCTGTGGAGCATCATCGAAGGAGGCGTTCGACAAGGCTGAAGTCGGGCGTCCAAAGTCGCCAAGTTTCTAATCTGATTCAGCAAAGTCGAGCCAACGACTCTAACCAACAGCGCTTCGTGGGAGGCAACCCACGTTTGTGAGTTTTTCTAGTTTTCTTAGTTAGATTTATTGCTTTCCATTAAAAAAAAACAAAACGAGGAGGAAAATTGACATATATGCTTCTCCTATTGATTTTTAATGCATAATAAGCTATATCATAGCAGCAGGGGAGCTGATACGGTCGGGATTAACTTTGGATCTGAGCCTGAAGATCAAGCTTCGCATATGTAGATCAATCGGACATCACCTAGACATCAGGGAAGATTCGTTTACCCAATTTTCTTTATTTCACTCTATTTTCGTGCTAGGGACTAGCTCGTAGATAGGTTTGGGGGGGTATGTCGAATCTTGAACCCTATTGATTTGGTCTGTATAATTATGATTCTCATGATTCTCCATGTACTTGATATTTGAATTACCATGACTTATGTTATTTGATGTTTATGCATTTCTTGCCTTAAAATTTTTCTTTACTGAAGCATTGTTGAATTAAATTTGGGCATGATAAAATTTTCAAACATGTAGGATGTAAAAGTATGGTAGTCCAAAGCCTTTGGTGAGAATTTGAGCCTATTGTGAACTGACGAAATCCTATGTCGGTCTCAATTTCTTTCATGTGTGATACTCGCTTTAGGGAGAACATTTAGAACTTGCTTTGAGTCTGTTTGAAGTTTATTGAACACTTTTCGTATATGGCATTGATATGATCTTAGGCACTATCTCGTTCTTTAGCCAGAGCCAAATATGATTCCTACCTTGAACATCAACCTAGTAAGCCCCTTTGAGCTTAATGTATCCTTTTTATTCATGTTCCTCAACTTAAATTGCCTAACCTAACTAGCCTTAACCGATGATCTAGTAGAGTCATTAGTGTTGTGGAAGGAAATGGAGGCTTGTGAGGGTTTAGTGATCAAGGGACAAATTTTTGAAGCAAAAAAAAAATGAGATAGGTGTGAATTGATTTTGATTCTATCTAGCCTGGTACCGAACTTGATGACACCGTGTTATACTGAAATCTTTATCTAATTATTGGTAGAGAGTTGACAGGTAAACAAATGGATATAATATGGGAGACTTGTGCATGTACTCCTAACTTCGATTGAAAGGGATTTATTGATGACATATGTTAGAGTTGGGAGGTGTTGAAAAAAAAAAGAGAAAAAAAAAGAGAAAAAAAAAGAGAAGAAAAAAAAGAAGAGGTGAAAAGAAAAAGGGAGGAAATTGAAAAGGGGAGTATATTTTGAAAAATAAAGGTGAGAACTCGGGGTGACTTGATTTGTTTGATTATGAGTGGTTCAAATGTGATTGGTTTTAGAGGTTTATTTTGATATATCATAATTTGGTTGCTCTACTAGATCCCTTGATTGTTCGTACATTATGAGTCAGTTTTCTTATATCTTTCCTACCTTTTTATTACATGCCTTAGCCCCATTACAACCAAAGTAAGACCTTTGAGATCTTTGCCATGAATTGTGTTCATTATGAGTAGAATTAGACAATCTGCAAGCTTATGAAGACGCTCTCATAGGGTTGAGTTTGAGTGATGATTTTACCCTTATACACTTGAGCGTTTGAGTGATACATATTTCTGGAGAGGGACTACTCTACTTCTATGTTCTATTTTATTTTGAAGGTGGCATCAAACTTGAATGATTTTCACATGCTAATGATGTGTTCTTCTAAAAACTGAATAAGGCTTGAATTGTTATTCTCATCTTTTTAATATTTAGTCATAGTCTTTCTTTTATCTTGTTTCTTTGCTTGAGGACAAGCAAAAGCTTAGGTTTGGGGGGATTTGATGAGTGGTTTTTATACCATCTCATCATGTTCTTTTTAAGCTTGTTTACATCGTTTTCCATTCATTTTTAGCTTTTGTTTTGCTTGGAATCGTATACTTTCGATGGTTTTTGGTTTTGTAGGTTTCTCGCGCATTTTAAGCATATTTGGTGGTATTTGGCACCAAAATAAAAGAAACCATGACCATTGATGCATTTTTGGCAAAGATGGAGTTTCTTGGATGAAGAATGGAGAGGATTTGAAGCCGAATGTTGAAGAAATCGTGTTTCGGAGCTCCTGTATCAAGGCACTTGGAAAATCATGTGGCCGATGGATCTAACAATCTTAGAATCCGATCTCCACCGTCCACATCGTAGTTCCATGTGTTAGGAACATCGTGGCAAAGTTTCATGGCGATCCAACGGCTAAAGAAGGAGATATCGCGTTTTTCTCAAAACGCGACAGTGCAGAAAAACTGTTCGGCCGAATTGTTAAGGACCGCGGTCCACATTTGTGAGGGACCGCGGTCCGATGCGTTCTGACCCAAAAAAATTGCAAAGTCAGTAGGGGTCGGACCGCGGTCCGCCTTTGCACTGGACCGCGGTCCGCGTCGTCTGCAGCCCAAAAACCTGATTTTTTCGGCCCAAAACCTATATAAACCCTTCCGGACTTCTTTCCTTCGGACGACACCATAATTCCGACTTTTTCCACCCTCCAAGGCAGAGAAACACCCAAGGCATCCCTCCGTTGAAGATTCAAGACGAAGATTGAAGACCACAACCCGAGAACCAAGCGCGAGGATCAATCCGCTAGATTCTAGGTTGTATTATTCTTTCTCTGTTTTGTTTAGGGCTTTTGATACTTATTTTCTATGGATTATTTTTGCATCTTTTGTGATTGTTTTCCTACGAATATGAGTGGCTAAATCCCCTTGTGTGGGGGTTTAGCAGGATCTATGTTTTTGATGAATTGATTCAAACCCTAGTTTTTGAATGAATGAATTGTTTTGTTTCTTAATTGTTGAGCCTGCTTTTGATTTCTCTATGATTCTTTAATGTGATTGGCCATCATCTTAGATAATTATAGAGAATATAGGTAATAGATAATACGGCGCATCATACCCGGTTATTTATTTAGACCTGCAATTAAGAGTCTAGATTGTCACCATTGGTTTGGGATAGTTTAGATGGTTCTTTAAATCCTTGAGCATGATACGATCCTTAGGTTCATGATATGATCACTTGATTGATCCTTAGGATTATAAATTAGAGATCTCCCGCCATCATACGGAATCCCTAGAGCCTTAGTGGATGAACCAACAAAATAAATTCATCAATGCTAGCTAGAGAATGGGAATGAATCGATCATCTTAGGCATAGTGATTGCTAAACATCCGCACTCTTCATCAAATCTTGAAACCACACCCATTATCCACTTTGCTTCGTTTTTATTTGTTTTCTTAATTTCTTGCTATTTTAATTCCTTAGTTTTATATAATCCAAACCCAGTTTAGGACCAAGTAGATAGTTAAATAATTAGGATAATTAGAACCCAACTGAGTCCTTGTGAGATCGACCTCGGGAGTTGCTAGATTAGGTATTACACCGATTCGTGCACTTGCGAGAATTATAATTTGTTCATCACACATGACAGTATGTGAGACTTAGGTGCTTATAATTAATCAAAAGAGTTTCGGTTTAGTTTTGGTTAATTTAATCGGACTAATAATTTAAGTCTGATCACCCTAGGTTGCCCAGTTTGTAGCTAACTTAGTACTTTCATCGTTTCTTGTGGAATAAGGCTAGAAAAGTAGCAATGTTATTCGAAAGAGCAATTGAATTAAATCGGTAAGAGACTATTATATGTCCAACATACTATTATTAAATCTAGGTTCCCTTAGGTCCATAAAGTTGTCTAGTTATTAAATCTATTGATTGTTCAACAACATAGGTTGTAACTATATTAGGGAATTAGTCGTTTCGATGCCTAATATGGCGGCTATTGATTAAGTAGGTAGGAATGAGGATCGTATCAGTTTAATTATGGCCGTCGATAACTAGTTGATTCTTAAGATTAATTAATATTTAATATCGAAAATCAAAAATCAAAAATATGTGTGTATAGAATATTTTGTTGGACCTATCTCTTAATTGCCCGATTAATACACTTTTTCTGTTTTAGTTTGTTTTGATTCTTAGCTTAGTAAAATTGACATAAAATAAAAAATCGGAGGATTATAATCTTAGGAGTGTAGCTGAAAAAGTTAGTGGGATTTAGAACTGAGGTTGCGTTGTAATCCCTCCTTCTAACAAAGATTGCAACCCAAAAGTCTTAAGTCTTACACATTTACTACTACCAATGGCGTAGTCGAACATTTGATTTAGATGAACCAAATAACTATACGCTTGTAAAGATTTACAATGACCGTGATTATAATTATACCATCACCCTTTTACGAATTCGATCTATAGTGAATATGATTGTTTGCTACCATATCAACATGTATTCGTTATTTAGAAAATAAAATAAAATAAAATATGGGGACCAGCAAACTCGGAGTGATTGATGGAGCAGATGTTGTCATAGCCAGCCACACGCATTTATTTGGGGAGATGATACAAACTGGGGTGCCACGTGAATTTCATCGTAGCACCAAAAATGGTGTTGAGTTTAACGAACTCACTCATCATTTCTTTTCCTTAAAAAAAATGCAAATGTCGCTGTTTCGCACTAATATTTTTTTCTCTTCCTCCGCACCCGCCATGTGACAGATTTCTCGATCCTCCACAGATTCTCTGTTTCATATACAGTATTAAACTAGTACTACTATGTATTTTGTGTTAATTTTTCTAATGAGAAATGGGCCAATTACCAATAGCTCTAAATAGTTAATGAGAAGGAAGGCAACTTGCTTCTGTTCTACCCCATTATCTTAATTCTTATAACTACATAATATATCGTGTGATCCCAACCTAAATTCATAGTTGTAAGTATGCATATATCATATCATATAATAATAATATGAACTGTATCATCATCTGCCTTCCAAAGAGGAAACTTCACTGCCTTCTTCCCTTCCCTGGCTCTGTCAGAAATCAGTATGTATTCCCACGTTGTGTTTTCGTTTCTTCTTACATTAATAAACACATGCTTACATACATAATTGATACAACTCTTCACTTTGTTTGTATTGACTTAACTGGAGAAATATATGAATGTGTAGGATGCTTGTTATATGCTGAATTATCAAAAAAAAATGGGATGCGCCTCTTCAATGTATGCAATCGGCAGAATGAAGAAGAAGAAGATTATGCCAGAGATCTCCATTTATTCCCCCGTTTTATGGATCCCGATGCAGTCAGATTTGCAGAGGACTCTGAGAGGATTAGTCCCCAAGGATCTCGCTGATAGAATATCATCAATCAGAAACCAGATTGTTTTAGTTGCAGAGGACACTGGTCTCATTCTTGATCCTAACTCTCTGTTTTTCTTTTTTTGTAAAAATAATTGTTCTATGTGAATGATTGTGCAGGCGGGTCTGCTGTCAGTGAACTAACTAGAACGCTTGAAGAATACTTGCCTCTTGTGCTTGCCATTGCAAAGAAAGGTTCCTAATTATTTCTCATTTACATTTAAAGATGGTTTGTATGTAAGAATTGATGAATTATACTTGATGAATAGAAGAGCAAGGGGTAGAAGAGCAGTTGGAATTTAGATGGAGAGAATTAGGAGAGTGGAGTCAGGTGAGAATTCAACGCATTTTGATTTCTTGGAGTGTTTAATTTGAGGTTGATCATTGAAAGTAGATGTGCGATGATCGAGCAGGAAATGTGTGTGGTGGGTTGTTGGTCAGAATTGCTGCTGGTTTTACATATGATGGCGATGCTAACGTTGATGGAGGCAAATGAGAAGCTAACTCCCAAAGACAGTAGTAGTCTGTCTGAGAGGCTTGTGTCTGCAGGTTGCATATCTAACATGTTGGTGCTGGAAATCATCATCTCATCTCATCTCACCTCATCTCATCTTCTTCTCTTTTTGGATTTGTGTTTGTCAGATTGCATGAGGGATGCTGTTGATTTGCTGGTGAAAGCAGCTGGATATCTGAGTTTCTGTGTTGAAGATGTTCTTGCTCGACTACCACCTGAGATCATCAAGTGCGTGTTTGAGATGAGTTTCAATGGAGAACATCTTCATCTTCATCTTCATCTTTACTAATAATATGTACATCATTGTGTGTTTGGACAGGGACAAGTTGCCTTGGGGTATTCAGGGGAACGTGCTGGAGGCGATCTCACATCAAGCCCTGGCGCAGGTACATAATTCTATTCACTTAAACGCTATATGATGCAAGAGGGGACTAAGAAGTGGATGGTCATTACAGGGAACACAACTTCAGCTGGGACTAGCTGTCCAAACCCAAAATGCAACTTTGTCTGTCAAGAGGAGACTAGCCTGTGAACAGCTCACTTACTTTGCTCAGGTGAATATGCAGTACTACTGCTACCATGAATTGCCCAGTTATTTACTTGATTGATCTTTGCACTAGTTAGGCCTACTGCTGCCTGTCCGAGGTGAACGAAAGCAGCGCACCTCTGAAGAAGCAACTATCTTTCCTCAACTGGAAGCATCTGGAAGCTAAGGCTGCAACTTACTACTACCACGCTCTAATCCTAGACAAGGGCACCGAGCCATCCTCCCATGTGACCGCGCTCTGCTGCTTGCTTGCTGCACAAGAAATGCTGGCTGAGAGCAAGAAGGCCTGCTTAACCTTCTGCCTTGCACACCCAATTACAAGGTTCTATTTCGATACACCAACTGGTGATGATACTTAAATTCTTAACCAATTCATCACACACTGTATGCATATATATATTATTATTATTATTAGATGCCCTCCACCCTGGGGTGCTATGAAGCATTTACACAAGAAGATTCCAGACACTGCGTCCAAGAAATCTCAGATGTATGGTTACCTTTTGGATCAAGATAAGTAAGTATACCTCTATCTTCAATCAACTTCATTAATTTCTTGTAATAAAATTATTTACCTATGACTAATTAATTGGCGTGTGTGTGTGCAGAGATCTCCACATCTTACCAGATCTTCCAGAGTTTCAGCTGTCACTGAAACCTGATGACTATCAACTACCAGAAGTTGATCCTGCTGCTTGGGAGCAAACACTCAAGGAGCACCTCAACGATCCTGACAACCAATCCCAACCTTGAAAATCTTCATTCTCTACCAACTTATTGTAATTTCTACCATTACGGATCAAGATTCAACTTTCTCTTCATATTTCCCAGCAAGCTAACTCTAATTCTTGATTCTGCAATATACATATAATGATCAAACTGTTGGAAAGAATCACTCACTCTTTATATCATCTTTCCTTGTACTAATTAAGTCGTATATGTTGATGATGATGATGATTCAAGGCGAGTTTAATTTGAAATATGACACCAAAAATGACATGTAGAATTGTAGTATTAATGAAATAATCCTTGCTAAATACATTAACAAAATCAGGGGAAAACACCCAATGTAAGCATCTGTGTTGCATGAGATTGATTCCATTGTTAATGGTGGTGAGATCTAAGGTTGAGTGCGGAGATGAGTGTAAGAAGCAGGAGGAAGATGAGAGCGAAGAAAGATAAAAGTATGGAGATGGTCATCTGGTTGCAGAATTTAGGCACCCTATCACAAATCGGTATCCAACCACTCTGAGGCTGCCCGAATTTCCCCACGAAACCCACTGCCATCGCACCCGAGCATCCCGATACAACCAAAACCAAACTCACCTGCATGCATCCCACATTCATATTACGAATATATATCATCACCAACCAACCTTCTAAATATTGAATCCAGGAGTAGTGAGTAATTACCAGATCAAGCAAGTACAAATACAAGTAATTCTTGAGATTTGATCGAAGACGGTTGTGTAGAATAACTAGAACCACCGACAGCAGCGTGAGGCCGCACACTATCATATCCGCGCCAATCTTGTACCTGCAAGTTAAAAATTCAACATCATATACATGTGATGTTACTAATAATTAAATACTAATGAATATTACTGACCTGAATGAAGATGAATAGCTGTAGCTGGCGGTCATGACTATACCGAAGAGAGTTACAGACTGGTGGCTAGTCAGCGTTGTGACTGCTCCCCCGAGTGAAAATGCAATTACCACAAATCTCAGACCCATCTCTGCAAGATACAAACTTCTCTTCCACCTCCCCCCACCAAATGAACCTTTGCATTCTTCAATTTCAGCATTCATTCTATCTAATGTAGTGAGTTTTTCAATATGAGAGGAGACAAACCAGAATCCGTATTTAAAGACTAACTCGTATAATTGGGATAATGTATAGATAAGAAATATTACATTCGACCCAATCCATTGCATTAAGTATACTACTATTTTCTCAATAATATCAAATGGTAACTATCTATCTACTCAACGTTGAGGTGTAGCTAGTAATAATTACAAGGCGGTAAAATTAGAATGTAGTATGTTTATCATGAAATGGCGGTAAATTTAATCATATCTTGAGCCAGCTCTATTCAAAAGGAAGTCATGATTTGGACTATAATCTTTGAGGACCAAAATCAACTAATTTGAGCATAGATATCAAGTTATAATTGGATCTTTCTATTCTCCAGTTTTGTGTTTGTTTTTTTTCCTAAATCCTTGTAACGTCTATATAATATATATATTACAATTAAATCATTCATCTTGTGTGTAGCATAAAACCCTAACATAAAATATGTCATACAAGTACTGATAACATATAAGAATATTAAATTTTATTCAAAATAATTTGAAACATAGATATTAAATAATTCATGGACTAGCCGTTGGAGATATAAGGAAAGCGGGTTGTGATAAATGTATTCAAAGTAATTCTTTCATAATACAATAGTATATTCCCATTTTATGCCAATTAATAGCATGATTGATTAATATCAAAATGTTAGTAGTAATACAACGTTACAAGCATTAATGCTACAGTCTGTATATATATACTGAATGAAAATGATTCCATGTATTGGGCGTTTACAATCAATTTGCATCAACAAATGTAATTACAAAATATAAATGAAATATAATTAAATACTACTATAAATTTGGATTGTTGCACTTAATAGCACGAGCACATAGCTTTCAATTTCCACGCACGGTTTTAGACCTTTCATACCAACCCTGCCCATGGTATAGAATCACACTAAGATATACTACAACTATATCCTTGTCGAGTAAAAGCTAAACCCTATAATATAAAATGGGGGTTACTAGATTCATTAAAGTTCTTTTTTCACAATTTCACAATAAAATTCATATTTTTATAAATGTGACTGAAAAACTTAAATACTTATTCAATTATGTAAGTGGTTACTTTTATATTATTTCACAAAATAATTAGTCATGTTAAACTATTAGATAAAAGTATCAAAAAATATGGCCGCAACAGGAAAGCTACTAGTTCCTTGTAAGATATTTTACACTTTTAATTATTTTAAAAAATAAAAAAAAAGAAAGAAAAACTGCTGCTATCATGACTCGTGAGAGAAGTTCATTTGTTTTATTACTATTACATACTCCCTCCATTTTCATAAACAAGTCATATTTTTTGACACGGAAATTTATAAAGTTGGTGAAAAAGAAAAGTGGTGTAAAAGTATAAATAGAATCCATTCATTTCTTTTCATTTTCGAAATGAAACTTGTTTAGTAAGACAGATGAAGTATTATGATTTATGAGATCAAGATGGCAGATGTGGAATGGATTATTTTTGAGTTATTAAGATTTAATGAAAAGAATAAAGGAACGGAAAAAGAAATCAAGTAATTGGACACATTAAATACTTATTCAAAAATGGGCCGACAAGAAAATTAGTGGGTCGATAGCCCGACAAATATCGGTCAGAATGATATGAAATAGCCCATTTGTATTTTGGATTCGTCAGTTATCTTCAAATTATCCAATCATAATAATTTTTCCATTTTTTTTCTGACACGATAATTCAACGGATTGGTTTTATTTAATAAAATTATGGGTTGTATATAATTAATTAAATTATTTATAATTAATTTATATGGTAAAAATGTTAGATCCATATAATTATTTAATTGATTAGAGTTGATGATTTGGTAAATGTATGAGATTCATTTCTTTCTTTCGGAACAAGGGAGATAGAAGGGAGTAGTCATTGGTGGAACTAGAGGGGGTTCGGGAGGGTCGACCGACCCCCCGGTCGACGGAACTTCGACTAAATAGGGTATAAGATTCGTATTACTTATAGATTTTAGTGAAAAATATAGTTAATTATTTGTTTGTAGTGCAGTTGGTTAATGACTTCATTTCTTTTAAGAGAGGTCTCATGTTCGAAACTCAATGCACTCATTTGAAATCTATTTTTACTTTTAAATTATTTATTTTCTAGTTTTCTTTAGTTTTATTACAAGTATAATTAATTCAATATATATGTATAACTCTATAACATGTTATAAATATTTCTCTCTCTCTTTTTTTACTAGTTATATAAGTATATTTCTCTAGTTTTCTTTAGTTTTATTACAAGTATAATTAATTCAATATATATGTATAACTCTCTCACATGTTATAAATATTTATCTCTCTCTTTTTTAACTAGTTATATAAATATCTTTCTCAGCGTAACAAATACAAGAAATAATATATATTATATCTTTCATATTGTGTTTGTGTTCGAATCATTTAAAATTACATTTAGCAACTCTCGATTTTCTCCCTGCTTTCGGCCACCGTTGTCCCTCTATTTCGACCCCCAACTTCATAGCTCTAGTTTCGCCACTGGGTATAGTATTTCATTTCTTTGGCACGCAAGTCGTGACACATGATGAAAACTAAAGGTTCAATGTTGGAAAGTGTGTATTTGCAGCTCCCACAAATTATAATACACTTGATTACTACAAACAGATAAAAACACATATACTCTACAAGTCATTAATATAATATTGTTGTCGGTTTTGCCACTTTCCTGTTGTAATAATAACTAATAATAGCTCAATAATTCAACGTCAATTGACGAATGATTGTCATTCTACGCCAAAATCGATATTAATTAACACAATTACGCAAACCAAACCTCATCTCTCGCTATATATTCAAAAGAGGCGCAAACGCACGGAATATTTTCCACCAATTTAAGCTACTGCATCCATGGCCACAACCGCTACCGGAGCACTCGCCACCGGTATCTGGCTGTTGACCCGCCGCGACTCATCTAACGCCGCCCCCCAACTCAGACCAATCTCAAAGTCTAAGCTATCGATTTGCGCAACAGCCATTCGGACAGTGAATCAGGTAGCTACTTCCGTTTCCGAGAACGGCGCCGTCGGGACGCCGGCGACTAGTGTCGAGCGGGAGGCGGAGGACCGAAAGGCGACTTTGCGAGACTACTTTGACCAGAGTCGGGAGTTGATTAGCAGATCGGACGGCGGACCGCCGCGGTGGTTTTCGCCGTTGGAATGCGGATCGCGATTGAAGGATTCTCCTCTTTTGCTATATTTACCTGGTATTTATTTATTTTTATCCAGTTCCTTTTGTAGGAGATGTTTAAATAGTGAAAAACTGAGCTCTAGTGGAGTTGTTTAAGTTCGAAATAGCAAAATAAAGAAAATAATAGAAAGTAGTGGAGTTCTTCAATCAGTATAGTGAGTACATTTTTGGTGTTTTGTTCTAAATTCAGTGATACACGATACTCATGTTATTGATGTCAGGCTTGATATCTTGTGAAGATAATCTTTGCATAATTGCTGGTTACAATAAAATAATGCTGCATAGAAGCAATTTAATGAGATCAAGATTTATCCCAATTTTTAGGGGTAGATGGAGTCGGAATGGGACTTACATTGCAGCATGAAAGACTTGGCAAGTAAGTTCTCTTTTCCATTACAGTCTTCTAAATAGTACCTCTCACCTGTTACAAGAAAAGATATGCATGATTCCTGTTTATCTATATGTATCCATATGGGAGGAAAAAATGTCCATATTCAGATACTAATTTAAAAGGGTAGACTATCTTTTGGTCGATGATATCGATTATGATTGAATTTTCCATTTGGTATTTCACAAGGATTTTCGATATATGGTGCATGCACATCCCTCTCACAGACAGAACATCATTCACAGGTTTTTGTTCTCTCTCATTTCTTCTGAACACTTAAAATGACCAATGTAACAATAGGATTCTAGCAATGGCTAAGTGAAATACCCGACATGGAAATTGGAGGCAGCAAACAGAAGAAAGATAGTGATAAACTGATATTTTTCTTCTTTCAGACCTGGTGAAGTTTGTCGAAAGTTCTGTTAGGATGGAGCATTCGCATACCCCAAATAAACCTATATATCTTCTTGGGGAATCTTTTGGAGCATGTCTTGCGCTTGCTGTTGCTGCTCGTAATCCAAATATTGATCTTGCCTTAATCTTGGCCAATCCAGGTGGTTCTTACATTTGCTGCAGATCACTTCGTAGAAAGGAAACTAGCAACTGAACTTGGTTTGTTTGATCACTTATTTGCAGCCACATCTTTTGAAAAATCTCTGCTGCAACCACAAACTTTGCTGCCGTTGTCAGAAATTATGCCTGAGCAGCTCAGTTCCGGCTTGCCTTATGTTCTAACTTTACTGACAGGTCAACATTCTATATTCTACTTCCATGTAGGCTTATGTATTTGTTTGGAAGAAAAATGGTTAGGAGTAATGATTTCTCTTCTGATGAAAACATTACATCAAAACTGGCTTTGTTTTACACTTTGACTGTGCTTATAGGTAATAGCAGTAGTATCTTATGAAGTTCTTGTTGATTGTTGATTAGTTAACCCAGCAAAGATGGCAACAGCAGTAATGAGGAAAGGTCTTCCTTCGGACCAAGCGATTAATGAGCTATCTCAGGAAACTGTAGCAATGTCCTCGTATCTATCTGTAAGGCTCGTGTTTGAAACGTAAATACATCACAAAGTCATGATTCCGTATACCTCAGTCTTACCTCCGTCTTTCTCCAAATTCGACTTTGTTATCTGTAGAATTATTCTCGTGTCAACTTAGTTTTAATTGACCAAGCTGTATATTTTCACATAGATACTGTTCGAGAAAGTAACTATAGAGTGTCACAGGTCCTCTCTAAGCTCTTCACTGTGGGAACACTTCGCTGGAAGCTCAGTTTGCTAAAATCTGCTGCTGGATTCGCCAATTCAAGGCTTCATGCTGTGAAAGCTCAAACTTTGATACTTGCAGGGTTTTCACCTATTCCCTTCTCTCTGGGTTATTCATTCTGCAATATTGTTTCTTAACACAATGCCATCTTATCTTCTACTTCTTACCCTTTAGTTCATCTCATTGTATATTTCCAATTTATTGTCCTTCATCTTCAATCCTATCCATGTCATATTAAGTGTTATTCAAGCACATGATCTTTACTTTGCAGTGGAAAAGATCAGTTGCTTCCAAGTAGAGAGGAAGCTGAGAGACTTCGTCAAGTGTTGCCAAATTGTCAAGTCCGTCTATTTGAAGACAGTGGTCATGCCCTCTTGCTGGTAGGTAGATGCCCCGCTTTCTATATTCAGCCAGGATATTAGTTATAGAGTAGCAGCAAAGCTTGAAAATAAGGATATAAAGGATAGAAGCGACTCATTCATGCTGACTGTTCAGTTGTAATTGCAAGCAACAATTACATAATTATGCTATATCTTCGCAAGATTATGCTTACACAAATTACTGTGTTATATTATGCCCTCGCGTCTTGCTACTTCATGGTACATTCTGCAGATTTTGATCTTAGGATATCAATTTTTATCCAGGAAGATGGCATCAGTATGATCTCAATCTTAACTGGTGCCAGTTTCTACAGGCGTGGAGAACGCCACAATTACGTCTCAGATTACTTGCCACCATCCCAATCTGAATTTTTGGGAGTTTCTGAACCACAAAGGTAAAACTGAGTTTATTTTCTTTGGTCAATCTCACTTCACATGACAGTATACTTCAATCTTGTAAATCAGATGGATTGAAGCTGTCACTAATCCTGTGGTCCTTTCGACTTTGGAAAATGGAGACATGGTTAGAAGTCTTGCTGGGATTCCCTCTGAAGGGCCAGTCCTATATGTTGGCTATCATATGATGCTTGGGTTTGAAGTGGGGCCTCTCGTGTCCCGTTTCTGGACTGAAAGAAACATTCTCTTGCGAGGAGTGGCACATCCCATGATGTTTACCAAGGTGAAAGAAGGAAGACTACCAGATATATCAGCCTTTGATACATTCAGGATCATGGGAGCAGTGCCGGTATCAGCACCCAACTTCTTCCGGCTTTTCTCTTCAAAATCTCATGTTCTACTCTATCCGGGAGGTGTGC
The DNA here is from genome assembly GCA_028984105.1 of Lavandula angustifolia. Lineage (NCBI taxonomy): Eukaryota > Viridiplantae > Streptophyta > Magnoliopsida > Lamiales > Lamiaceae > Lavandula > Lavandula angustifolia. The sequence continues at coordinate 7,845,280 of CM054823.1, read as the reverse complement.
GCGAGGCCCTTCACCGGAAGGTGATACAAGTGGATGGAAGTGTTTTGTCTTAATATTATTTTTTTCAATGAACGCTCAACTTGATGCATTATAATTTCAGGGTGAGGAATACAAACTGTTCTGGCCAGAACAATCGGAGTTTGTCCGGATGGCTGCTAAATTTGGGGCGAAAATCGTTCCATTTGGGGTAGTTGGAGAAGATGATGTTGGTCATGTAAGCTAATCTTTTTCATTTCTTGTTCTTCAACCTCAAAATGGAAAGTTCTAACATAGAACCTAACTTTACATGCATCCTCTTGTTACCAGTTACTCTTGGATTATGATGATCTGCGGCACATTCCATATTTCAGAGACTCAATAGAAGAGATAACAGGGGAGACAGTTAATTTAAGGTATCTTTGCATGCTACTATGGCTCCTGAATCCTTAAAAAGGTTGAGTAGAAACGCTTTATTTTACTCATAACTCTCCAATCACAGAGGCGACGCTGTAGGAGAGGTAGCTAACCAAGACATTTACCTTCCAATCATGGTACCCAAAATCCCGGGGCGTTTTTATTACTTATTCGGGAAGCCTATGGAAACCGAAGGTATGTTTCTTGCATGATTAAATGAATGAGCTTCTGTGTTTGTATACGTGGTTGAATGTTTTGTTTTTGTTCAGGAAGGAAAGAGGAACTGAAAAGCAGAGAAAAAGCTCAAGAGTTGTATTTGGAAGTGAAAAGTGAGGTTGAGAAATGTCTTGCTTATTTAAAGGAGAAGAGGGAGAATGATCCGTACAGGAACATATTTGCTCGTTTAAGTTACCAGGCAACCCATCGATTTGATTCCGAGGTTCCCACATTTGACTTCACCACCAAAACTCAACCATAATCTTAATATCTAATTTTCTGTTTCTAATCGATTTATTGTTTCGTTGTCCATTCAAGGAGATATGGGAGCAATAATAATAAGTCATGAGATGATACTTTTAGCGTAGACAAAGTCACTCTTGATGTTTGAACTTTTATTCTATCTCGATGTATATTTTAAAAATACATTAATTGTCATTTTAAGTGGACCATTACCAAATTTTTAAAGCATGGATATAAATAAGGCTACCGTTTTACGATAAAACTAGAAAAACTTGGAAATTTATCCTAAAGTAGACTCTTTCGTATAACCAAGAGCAAAAAAAATATTCATCAATAATAAATGTATGTAGACAGTAGGAAGAAAATGGGCAGATTTAAGTGTAAACCCCAACTGACAAGTGGCCGTGTGCAGTATATAAAAATTAGAAATTGTTACTCCCTCCGTCCCGCTATTTGTGCCTCACTTTTCCGAAATGGGTGTCCCGTTATTTGTGGCCACTTTCCTAATTTGGTAAAAAATTATTATCATATCTTCTACTCTATCATTTTCTCTCTCCTACTTTATTACATTCTCTCTCCTACTTTATCATCATTTCTCTCATATTCTCTCATTATCTTACTCATCTTCTCCCTCATACTTTATCATCTACTCTCTCTCTCATACTTTATCATCTACTCTCTTAATTTCCGTGCCGAAATCAATTGAGCCACAAATAGCGGGACGGAGGGAGTATAAACTAAATAGACCGAGAGAATAATAGAGAGAACGAAAAATAGATGTGTATTATTATGAGGGTGGAGACCTCCATTTATAGAGTACAAGATGGGTTCATGGGCTTTTAGGTTTACATGGTCGTCACAATATATGGTAAATATATATATAAAATATATTTACAGCACTCCCTATTGATTGACCATCCATAAAAGAAACTGATGCCTCGTTAAAACCTTACCAGAAAAATTCATTGGGATAAAAACTGGTCGAAGGAAAAAGAGTACAACTGATCCACCTCAGTATAGTCATTAGGCGCATATCGATCTTGTGTACCAACTTCTTGAATGTTGACGTTGGTAATACCTTTGTAAAAGAATCTGCTAGATTATTACTTGAACGAATATGCTGGATGTTGATGCCGCCATTCTTTTGGAGATCATGTATTGCATTGTCTCTTTTATGAATCAATCTCAATGACTCATTTACTCTTGTGTTGCATTGGATGCCTCGTTAAAAACCTGAACTAAGAAAACCCCTTGGGAAAAACTTAGAAAGGAAAAAAAAAAAAAAAAGTACAACCATTTGACCTTCAGGGTCATTTGACCTTTAGGAGTCAGCCTAATCTTCAGGATTATTTACAATTTGTTACTCCCCCTCAAGATAACAATCTTCAAGGTTATCTTCAAGATCTATACTAATATGTGCAACACAAGTTCAATTATCATCATAGATAATAACATGGAATATGTCAATATATCATTACTCTCATAAATAGAACAATATCATGTTTGTCTCGAAGATAACAAATGATGGTCAATATCATTTCAAATTCTCCAATTGCACATAAGTAAGGAACTTCTGGTCCTAAATCATATTTGTTGTCTTCTATCGGTCTAAATGAGTCTCCATCCACTTCAAGTGATTGAAGCAACCATTAGGTAGCTATATGGATGCAATACAATAAAATCTCTTTAAAGTGTAACTCCATTAGGGAGATGCTCGATCTACGGGTCAAGATAATGCTTAGTTTTACCTAAGTCTTTCAATTCAAACTCCGTCTTTAGGCAAGAGGATATTTTCTCAAGTACTTTCCTATTTCATGTAATGATTCACATATCCTCTTCAGGAGGAATTTGGAGTGTTGTGTTTCAAATTTCTATTCAGCGGACTTTTTATCTTTAGCACCAACAAATCTCTCATACTTCCGACGTCAAAGATAATTAATTGATTTATTTTGTCTATGAGGAACTTCAGTTCTTTCATGGTGCATATACAACAGGTATATGAGATTTTACTCACTCCTTTTGCACTAAATAATTTGATAAACTTTTGGTCCATAGTGCGTGAATCTAAATAATTAATCCAACGAAATATTTGCGACATTCTATCATTTATATTTCATATCTCCCCCTAATGCCGACAATGATACGAGTTGGATTATCAATGAATAAAATAATTCATAATTATTTGCTCTATATATAAGTCATTAGGACGGAGTATACATATAAGTATTATGATTTTCAGGAGTTTCAATCAAACTCAAGTCATTATTTTTATACCCTTTTGTCAAGGGATACCCGTCGTTCTTATTACATCATATACGACCGTACTATTTCAGCCCTTACAATGACTTTTGCAGTCTAATTGAATACATCTTTTTGACTTACATGCTTTGAGAAAGTTAAATCCTTTAGGGATCTTCATATATATGTCACTATCTAGTGAATCATATTTATATATATTTACTACATCCATAAGGCGCATGCAAGCCTTTTGTAACATAAGTAGATTAATCAAATTCTAAAATACACTGGCGTCTATTATGGGAGAGTACATAATTAATTCCCGATCTTTGAGAGAAACATTGCATTACGAGTATTGCCATATATCTCGTGATTTTTCATTTCTTTGTAACAAAGACACATTTGTATCCTTCGAGGATATACTTTTCGGATTTGGGAAGCAATGGCGGAACTAGAGGGGGGTCGGGAGGGTCGACGGACCCCCCGGCCGACGGAACTTCGACTAAATAGTGCATACGATTCGTATTGCTTATAGATAAGTTTAGTGAAACATATAATTAATTATTAGCTTATAGTGCAGTTGGTTAATGACTTTATCTCTTTTAAGAGAGGTCTCATGTTCGAAACCCCATGCACTCATTCGATTTCTATTTTTAGACTTTTAAATTATTTCTTTTCTAGTTTTCTTTAGTTTTATTACAAGTATAATTAATTCAATATACATGCATAACTCTCTCACATGTCATAAAAATTTCTCTCTCTTTTTTCTACTAGTTATATAAGTATATTTCTCATAACAAATACAAGAAATAATATATATATTATATCTTTCATATCGTATTTGTGTTCGAACCATTTAAAACTATATTTAGCAACTCTCGATTTTTTCTCTGCCTTCGGCCACCGTTGTTCCTCTATTTCGACCCCCCAACTTCATAGCTCTAGTTCCGCCACTGTTGGGAAGTATATGTCCAAATATTTTCGGCTTTCTAGGGAATATTAATTCACCTTATATAACTTTTTTCCTCTTTGGCCAATTATTTCTATCTTGACAATCTCTTATAGATCGTCGTTGAGGATCCTCTTTTTATCATCTTAAAAGTCATATTAAAAGGCGAAAATACCGCCGTGCATCCACAACGATATTTGATCTCTCCAATATTTTGAGATCTCAATATTTTCAGACGCTTGTAGCTCTTCAGGAACTTAATTTGATTGATTAATCATATTCGTCATTATTTGGTTCATATCTTGTACCCCTTTATCTTAGGCACAAAATTGCTTTTAGAACCAATTGGTCGACCATATTTTTGATGAATTTTAAATTCATTTACTGTCATTTATGCTTGTCCTTCAGGGACATGAATTCTTGTTGGGGGTATTTGCAGCAAACGTATAACATTGTCACTTCTTATATATATACAAAAACATCAAGAAGTTGGTTTGCAATATTTTGCAAGTGAGTCTTTCAACTTCTTGTTCACATTGATCACTTCGGGAATCCAAATGTAACTAGTTTTTTCTTGTGCTTTTTGTTGGACGTAGATTGCACATTGATTACTTCAGGAATCCGAATGTGACATATGTTTCACCTAATGTTGGGAACGTTATTTCATCATAATAACAATCTTCTTGTGAGACCCATATTCGTACGAACAAAAACTATTTTGATTATAGACATGAGCAACTATGTGTCGAATCTCAATTCCAAAGTAATATAATATTAAATCCTTTTCAGGAGGAACTTGGAGTTTAATAAACTCACTCGCTTTATCAAGATAAATCTGCTTGAGGGAATTGAGCTCTTTGTTTTTGAACTTGTAGTACTAACAAGTTCTACAAATCTTCTAGAAATCAAGCAAATCATGGAAATTCTTTTATTAAGAGATTCTTCAGGATTTGTATGTTGTGCCCATATAAATTTTCAATTATATTGTGCATGATAGTTTCTCGCAGATGTCCAAACCTATCATTTCAAAGCATAAAGCTCTTTGAACTTCCGGTTCATGACATATTTTGTCTCACTTGTTCTTATGAATGTGTAATACATTCAAGGTGGTAGTGTGATAACTTTTCTTTTGTTAGCTTCTGGCTAAATACAAAAGAATCACTACATTCTTATATAATTTCGATATGCTATCCATTGCATATCCTTAAAACTTAGTAAGTGTCTTCTAGACGTACTAGAGTAAATGACATGTTCAGTAGTTAATTTAGTATCATTTGATAGAATGACACAAGCTCTTCGGGAGCCTTTAATGATGTTCGATGCACTAGATTTTAAAATCTTGCAGTTTAAGATGCATCGTTTCATTCTATTATTATCTCCCTCATGCCTCTTATTGGCATATGAGCGTCAATATCAAGATTTCATTAATGTCAATAAGACATAAATAATGTTTGTCATTCGGAATAACATATATCATCAAAAGTACTAGTTGCTCTTTAAGATCATTTAATGTTCTTCTAGAATATAAATGATGCTACTTCATGAGCAAAAGTTAAATAGTATATAAAAATACTATGTTTGAGGCATTTCCACAAACATGTGATAGTAATGTTACTCTCACAATATGGTCATTCTTCAGGAATGTAATTGTGCTACTTTTAGAGCAACAATTTAATTTTACTCAAGATAAATACAATCAATAAATTGCAAATTTTGAGATCTATTGGATCTCACATCTATTCTTAAAAAGAAATTAAGCCACAATAGGATATTGAAAATGCAATTGTCATTCATAGAGGAGCTCTTGCTACCACTCCATGTAATTAGCTAATACTTTAAATATACATTGTTCTTTAGGAACATGTAATATTCTTCAAGATTATTAATTGTGCTACTTCAGGAGCAACAGTTAAAGTATTGTTGTTGTTGTGATATATGATTTCAAAATGACAACTTTAAGTTGTTCTAAGAACATGTAGAGTTAATGAAGCTACTTCAAGAGCAACAATTAGAGTTATGAACATATAGCATTTGCCAAAATAAAGAGCTTGAATCGTTCTTCAAGAACATGTAGTATTCTTAAGGAATACAAATTGTCCTACTTTAGGAGCAACAATTTTAGTTTATATTAACTTGCTTCAGGCGAAAGGTTAATATTTTCGAGAAACTCAATTGTTCTTCAAGAACGTATAGTGTTCTTTGAGGATATCAATTGTGTTACTTCAGGAGCAACAACAATAACAATTCAAGAACCAAGATTCACCCATCAATAAAATATATTGTATGAATTGCTCAATACGTAATATTCTTCAGGAATATTAATTGTGTTGTGCTACTTCAAGAGCAACAAATTAAGATTGCACTTATATATATAAATATAAATAATATACAGTATGCAGAAGAAAAAAAAACTAAGGTATATAGTAAATACATAAATAATATTAATAACTTTTAGGAGTATGTAATATTCTTCGAGAATATTAAATTATGCTACTTCTTGAGCAACAATTAAATTATTTCAACAAATAATTTTGAGTTGTTTGTTAAGAGCATGTGATATTCTGTAGGAATATGAATTGTGCTACTTCTATAGCAACAATTTGGATTAAAGCGTTAAATAAACAAACAATTAATAAATAAATAAATAAAAACGTAAAGTAAAAGCTCTTCAAGAACATGTAATATTCTTCAGGAATATTGATTGTGCTACTTCTGGAGCAACAAATCAAGTTGAAAATATGTTTTGAAATTGCTATTCAAGAGCATATAATATTCTTCTGGAATATAAATTGTGCTACTTGCGGAGCAACAATTGATATCGGAAATATACAATAAATAATTGCGATCTATATCATTAATCAATATTCAAAATAAATGACAAGCCAAATCTATAATATAATCGTTCCATCTCCAAATCTCAATTAAACACATGATGTCCAATTAACTCCATAAAACCAAGCTTATTAATTAATAAGAAATATTCTTGTCGTCACTTTAATTATAATAATCAAAATTAAGATTTTAATAAAACAAAAGTTAACTCCATGAATTATCTCCCAATTCAATAATGGGCACAAACGAAACAAATTTGGAATTTGTGCTGGAGCTTGTGACGTCCGCGTGCCGTGAATTCGCCTAGGCAATTGAGAGCGTTTTGTACTGATAATGTGTTATAAACTAAATAGACCAAGAGAATAATAGAGAGAACGAAAAATAGATGTGTATTATTATGAGGGTGGAGACCTCTATTTGTAGAGTACAAAATAGGATCCTGACTTTTAGAATTTACATGGTTATCACAATATATGGTAAGTATATATATAAAATATATTTACAATTGAAATATGATTATTCAACATTTTTTTTTAAAAAGAAAAAAGGAAAAAGGAAGGACAGCTGCAGTAAAAGTGTACATGCAAATAGGGGATACTGATCGTACAGCCGAACGTCAATTTTTCGTTTAATTCCCCGGCCGATGGTAGCGCCATCGAAATGAAAATGAAATGGTAACCAATATCTTAACTTCCATGCACGTATATGATGATAAATCGATATCAACTTCAAATTAGACAAACTAATATCCTCGCAATCAGCTATAGTCTATAGATCCAGTTTTTACCTTCAAATTAAACCCTAATTTATCAGCCAGTTAAAACACAAACGAGAAGAATAATCACAAACGGAGCGTGAGATCGAGGTTTACGTTGTCGGCGGAATCATCTAGATCTCTTAAGAAGGGCTCCGAAACCGATCGTCCGTCGAAGAAGACCGCCGGAGGTACGGAACTGGAGCTGTTGTCCAGCGGCGACTGCAGCCAGTAGCCGTACGGTGGCAGCTGCGAGCTAATCTCGAAGGCAGAGGCAGTGGGAGGCGGTTGGCTGTGGAGGCGGGAGATGGCGTCTCCGGTGGCGAGATTTCTGCGAGTGGCTGCTCTCTCGCGCTTGTGCGCATTTTGATGGCCGCCTAAGGCCTGGGAAGTGCAGAACTTGCGGTTGCAGTAGAGGCAGGAGAACAATCGAGAATTGGAAGACGAATTTGACGGCGAGATTTGTTTGTTCGGTAGCTGAGTGTTGAGCTTGAAGAAGTCGTAAGTGCTGTGATCCGCCATTTCTCCGTTTCGGAGCTCAGCCAGAGAGAGAGAGAGAGAGAGAGAGAGAGAGAGAGAGAGTATAGGGTAGTGTTGTTCGTGCAGTGCGCAGAAGAGAGTGTGTAAGTAGTGGGAATGAAACTAAAGCTGCTGCTGCACAAGGTTTTTATATGCAATAGTATCAGTTTTAGTTTGTTACTTTATTTTGTCTCTTTCTACACTAATTAATTTAATATATACTTATTTTACTTAATAAATATGTCATTCTTCTTCTCTATAACAAGGAGAAATTATATAATTTTGATCAAGGGTGAATTCCTGGCCGTACGTAACAAACTCGAGTCTTCATATCATATTTATCTAGCATTGTTTGCATAAATACGAATATCTGAATAAGCCAAGTTAAACAAAGATTGTACGAAAACCTTTGATTATCCTGGACCTGATTAAGACAGAGTCTATATTATAAGTTAAGCAATGAAATTGTCGTGATAACTTATAATAAGCATAACTCCATTATACCCCTTGCATATTGTTGTTTCTCCAAATTTAGAAATGGGGGAGCTTATTCTACTTTTTTTAACTCACTTGTCACACACTTCCAACTTATTACTGATTTAGAATGGATTGGGACCACACTCGATCCAACTTCATCTCTAAATAATATTATATTCTCTCTCTCTCTCTCTCTCTCTAACTTGGTGGTAATAGACAGTAATAATAATAGAGAATATAAATAAAGAAAATGAAAAATGGATAGAGTTGGGGTCGCCTGTGAATGTGTGAAGAGACGTGTACGATGAGAATTTGGATACACGATGATTGTCCAATCAGATGGAAATCGTTTTCATCATTTCTGCATCAACCAAAACTAACCCTACAACCTAATTTTAGTGGGGGTATATAGCCAAGGTAAGGTCACATTACATACTACTGCCTTTGTAATTTTTTAACAGACACCCAATTTGGTACCTATACAAAAATCAAATCTCCAACCCATACTGCATTTTTGCTGCATTCTACTCAAAATCACTGTCTCATTAAAAATAAGAATTTAAGAACCATGTAAATAGTAATATGTCAAACATTACTTTGATATATTCATGTGATTTCATAATAGCGACAAGTTTTGTATAAAAGAGGTAAAATGGTAGAGTCATACTTGAGAGAGGTATTCATATACAGGACAAATCGTAATGTTGCCATGTCGCCTCCTCCTTTGGCACCACTAGTTGTTTTGTCAGACGCTTCCATCCTCCTCCTCTCTCTCCTTCTCTCTCTCTCACACACACACTCATCCATGAGAAGGGGGAAACTGCAAGCTCTGCAATCATAAAACAACGATCAAAAGACTTGCTTAAAATGATATATATTCCAACTGAGGTGTCAAAGAATGAAGGCCAATTATTAACTCACCAACAAGGTAAATTTATAAAAACACACGTGAGGAGGACAAACCATGTTATCCCTTGCATTACCAGAAAAGTTCCACCGGATACCATACATACAAATTACAATCGAGAACACACAGCTAAGGGGGCTACAGGGGAACCCTAATTCGAATTCCCCAAGGAGGAGTCCCATCCAAGTTACAGCAACACAACGCACCCAAGGCATCCACAAAAGCAACCCCAGCCAACTTAGAGCAACACAACACATAAGTCGAAAAAAATACGTCATGAACTTGTGATTAGTTATAACTTTTTTGCAACTTGCATTATTAACAGGTTGCAGTTAGCGCCAAAGAGAGCACTGGCTTAGAATAAATACCTACTGGCAGAAAATATGTTCTTCAGCTGCTGATATTGAAGTACTTCGGATCATCGGGGAAGTCGTAGTTAACGACCAACTGCAGTAAACCATAAAACCCAACTCATTAACACTGCATCATGGTTGTATGGTTTCAAATATATGTAAATGGAAGAGACACCAATCAAGAATGGAATGAAAATGTCAATTGCATGGCCTCCGGCTCTATAATGTACTCATTCCAACAAAAAAAACAGACTCCGCAAAAATAAAACTTGTCATGCATAGAGAGGAAAGAAAGATTAAACAACTAACAAGAAGTTCCCGAATAAACCCTAAAAATAATTATGTCCACAGCATACAGATATCATTTTAATCAGATGAATCATGTAGGAATCTAGACTTTCCCCCCAAAACCATTTTTTTGAATTGAATTATATTGACATAAGATGATGGGACTTGAGAATGTGAAAAGTGATGAATTGAGTGTATATCCATCTTTGCTGGCTCAAAAGTTTCTAAATCTTATAAACTACGTACCTTTCCCTCATCAACATCTGAATGACGCTGAGGGAACACAAAGTTCAAGTCATCATACAAATAAAACCTTCTATGGTCCTCTGTGTCGATTTTATTTCTTTTGGAGAGAGGACATACAAATCGAAGGTGAAGAGCATAACGAAGAGCACCAACAGCAGTTACATTTGTATTCACCCTTGGACAAAAACGTTTACATTTGACCTCCGTTTTACAGGCGGTATCCACTTCGTTATTCTGGCATGAATAACATCCTAAGACATTACTGCTGTTGTCCGTGTCATTACATATATCATTTGAGGTCAAAAAGCCCTTCTTTACATATTTCTTGCCCAACATAGTTTGTTCTTCCCTTCCATGAATGGGATCTGAGTCTGAGTGAGCAAGAAAAACCCTCTGACGCAAGAATGTCTGTTTGAAAGAATTTAGTTTCAATCATGGATGCAGGTGCATAACCCAAGAATTGGTATATGTTTAAATAGGAAACTCATACAGAAGAAATATAGTAAAATGTTACAGACAATATCCAAATAGACATATTCACCTAAGTACTAAATTCGATTTATTCAATATTCCAAATTTCATTTAGTCAAGCAATGTTCTCGTAAAGATGAAGAAATATCTCTTCTCATAAATATGCATGCTATATTCCTTCTCATAAATTGACAGCAACAACCGTGCTGAGTTTCCACTTGAAATTGAGAAAATAAGGTACTATATACATCCCATGCAACATAAACAAACAGCATTATACTAGAACTGACCTTGGTACCACCTGGCATGTCACTTAAATCGTAATTACAGAAGTAGGTGTGCACTGGTGTCTTCTCAGGGTTGCTGATGACCTGTATACCATTATTTTCATTAATATAAAATTCTGCAACCATGAAGAGATATTGTCCACAGTACTCACAGATTATTTTGCCCACAGTACTCACATGAGTATAAAAGAACCTACATGGAACAGCGTGAAAAAATTGTAGGCTAAGAAAAATAAATGCAAGTGTCTACTGATGTGTGTGCAAGTTTGTAGAGAATCCAGTTAACAACTAATTATAAGCATAAAATAATATTCTTTGATGAGAAAAGGTAAAAAACGGTTACAACTTCCAAAAGCTTGCGACTAAACAATTTGATAGAAATAATAAAATATAATGTATTGCAGCCTGTAAAGGCCAAACAACATGCCACTGCAGTGCTCAAAGAAAACAAGGAAATATTAATCAAGAGTCTCTTCACAACAGAGGGTCAGCAAGAAGCTCAAAATATTAATACGTGAGGAAAAATATAGATTCAGATAGACCAGTAGAACAGCTCAAGTCCTAAACATAAATGCAACTAATGATATGATGCAAAGCTAAATTTTATGATGCAAAAGGGTATTCTGCTTTCATTTTCAAACACAGACACAATGCAAAATACTAATTATCAGTGACATAAAATATTTCCATATGTCATCAGGATGAAGAGAAATAGATATACCAATTGAATGCGCCCTTTCATAGGAATCCGCAGACGACTCTTTCCATTATGTGGATCTCTTTTGTTCACTATCGCTTTTTCAACCCTGCAGTTGTTTGAAGATGAATTACCAGTGAGACCTATAGATGCATAGTACAATAAATAGTTGTCTCCATCCACACTGGTCACTGGAAATGGAAGTTTCTGTGACTTCGGGGAGAAATTTCCTCCTGTTGTGCTCAGCACAGCAAGGAAACCATGTATGTTCTGTATAATAAAAAAGCAAAGAACTAACATCATAGAGTCAAAGGACTGTGTCCAAACTCAGCTGATAGCCTATGCTATTAATGGGTAATCAGATAATCACATAGAGAGCCACAATTAAACACAAAATGTAACCTGGCTATGTCTTCCAGATGCTAGGTGACCAGACAGCAGAGACTCCTCAAAGGACCCAACCAAAGACCTCCGGACTGGAAATCCCCTCAGATTTTTTCCTAATCTTGTACCCTTTGGACTTCCAAGTTTCCTACAGAAGGGCAAGTTTTTCCCACTTCTAGTGTCTGATGAGGAAGTTTGGGCTTCTCTATGAAGAATGTCAGTATCTTCCCATGATAGTGTGTTGCTCCAGAACTCCTCTTCTTCGGAGGAAAATGTAACCTCTAAGTTGCTCTCATCAAGAGAACATGCAACCTTTTCCAATATCTCCCCTTTCTTACTGCTATTTACCTTGATGGATTTTATTTGTCCATAAAATTTTGGCCTAAGGGGGGATGAAGAAAGAGGGTAAGAAGAGCAAAGCCCTACCTTGGCTGATTCGAACGATGAATCAAATTCAGGTGAAACTAGATATGAGAATGGAATTAGTTCCTTATCCTCTAACACATGGCCATCTGTGAAAAAGATTGAGGTGGTCTGGCTGTTTTTATACAGCTCATCATTTAGTTCTGAACAATTAGATATGGACCAGATTGGCATAGTTGAGAAATTTTTACACCCAACATTTGCTTTTTTACCATCTTGTGCTAGAGAAATACCACAGGTATCAGTGCTGGAATTGAAACTATTCTGAAAATTCCTGCTGCCAATGTCTAAAGAATCACCATCAAATTGCTGATACAAAAGCATTTTATCCAATGGAGATAGCATTCGCTTCTTGACATGTCCACTGACCTCAGTTTCTTTCAGGCTGGTTTTGGCAGATGCAAACTTTTGATAGGCATGTGTGCCATCTAATGCATTGAAGGACAGATCTCTATCCTCACAGTTGAAACCAACAATCCTAGGAACTGGAGGTTGAACATTCCTCGTTGCCTTAGGAGTTGATGAGTCCTCCAATGGTATCTTGGCCACGGCACTATCAGATGAAGCATCCAAAACCCTTCACTCCAATCCATCAGGAAACTTAGGAAGCCCTATCGAGGTGTTCCACGGTGAATCTTGCATCGAGAAATATCTAGAATCCCCAGATGTTTGATTTGCATCTCCCACACACACCCCACCAACATTGACACCACCAAATTGGGGCATAGTATAATCAAATGTGCCTAAAGGTCCATGTTCACCTTCAGATGTTTCACTAGATGAGACTTGAGGTAATCCCATCTCTCTCCAACAATGCAATTAACGTCCTGATAAACAAGCAACTTCTTGCAAACCCACAATTTGTACCACAAAAGAATGACAGCAAAATACCAATTACAATGCATCAAACTTCCAATCTGAATACGATCCTCAGCTCAATCAGCAGCCCAGCTTGAACGGCATAAACAAGCTGACTATTAGAAGTAACGTACATATAAAGTAAGAGTAATACCACGATCAACTGAAAGATACAAAAGAAAAGTGGATCAATTAATAGAAATGTCGGAGCAAAAAAAAAAATAAATAAATAAATAAAAATAATAATAATAATAATAATAATAATAACAGCTCATCTGTTCCTTTGAATGGAAAAACAAAAAGTTTACTGTATATGCATCAGCATCTCCATATTATTCCGATATTGAAACAGAATATATATATACAAATTCCATAGGCGAAAGTTTCCCCAATCCACATTCCAATGTAGGCATGATCGCTTAGCAAGCAACCAAGATAACTTTAGAAGGCGCAGTTACACACATCTCACTCGCATTGGAAGAAAATAAAAAATCAAATCTAAAAGATAAAAAGGAGCAGCTAAGATATTCATCTCTCAGTTATTCCCGAAAAAAGACACAGATTCAGCGCAGCGACTCACAAGTGGAGGTTTTCCGCCGTAAATCAAAGCTTGCGGTCGCCGATCAAACAATTGTTTATCAGTGGGAATAACAATATACGAAAGTTTGAAAATGCGGAACGGCGTAGGAAATTTCTGTCTCAAAAATAAAATGGAGTGGTTTATGCTGTAGTTGCGAGTAATTTTAGTTTCTTCTCATTTATTTTGTAAAAGGGTGGGAATAACAACATCCTAAAAATTCGAAATTGACTTTTCGTGGGACACTAGCCCCATACATATGCTTTGTCTAGTCTACTCTCAAAATATCATTCTCGTCTATATTAGAGTTTACATAACCGGTGGTACTGAAATTTCGTGTTCCACGATTATATTTCCTTTTGTTACTTTTATAAATATTTTGACATGTGACTAAATTTTGATTAAATAATAAAATAAAAACTAACTTTTATTATAAGTATATTTGTGGACGTGGGTGGATTATCGAGATAGGTGGTTTCAATATTAAAATGAAAATGGAAGGAAATGATTTGCAAATCATGCATGCGACTTCAAGTTGACACGTTGAAATAATATTACCAGGTCATGCAGCAACGTGGCATTTGCTTATTCTTCGCCTGCAAATAGGGCAAAAACCAAATTCCCTCCAACAAGTGTGTGTGGCGCGCATATATTACAAACAACGAAACTTTTTAAATCACCAGGGCAACACATGTGAAAATGGGCCAGTGACCATCTTACATAATAAAGTGAACCCACATAGAGACAGACCATCTTATTACATCATAATCCTTTTTTCATTGGAGCTAAAATGGTCTGGCAGCTTCTTCCATCATCTTCTTTACTCTCATAAGTTTATCTAATTCGTTAAGAACCTGCTCAAAACAAATGGAATTGGGGTCAACTTCGGATTTGCCATCAACAAGTTTTAAAGAGTGAAAATTCACCTCCATGCACATATCCTCAACTGTCACGGCCTCAACTTCATCATATCCATAACCTAATTGAGATGCCACTTCTGAGAGAGAGACAGACAGAGACGGTTAGAAGAAATGCACAATACTAAAGAAGAGAAACAAGACAGCGCCTCACTCTGAAGCGAAATGGTAGCATCAGCCGTAGAATATCCACTTCGCCCACTATTATATAACGCAGCCAGTTGATCAGGAATCTACATAAACTACTCGTGAGAACAAATGGTGAATGAATAGCAACTTAGAAGTAAAAAAAAAAAAAAAAAAGGATGGACCAGTGAAGTTGATTTGCAAATTGGCGTGTCAGAAGCAGAAAGTTGAATCCTATCCTCCTCCAAGTCTTTGGCCACCAACTCCAACGGCACATCAATCCAAATAGAAATTCCGTGTCTAAGTAATGCCCTAGACGACAGCATGCAATAGATTACAATATGCATTATCAAGAAATGCATAACTAACAGCGTAAGCTACTCACAGATTTGTTGCACTTTTAACAGCTCCATTCCCAGCGCAAACAACCAACCGACCCATTGATGACAACTGCTTCAACACTTCCGTCTACAATAAATTACAGGAACGCTCTTAAAAACCATAAACTTTTAGTACATATGAGCACCGGTATGATTCAGTTTAAAGAAAATAATTGTCAACGTCACCTCTGATTCAAGATATCCTTCTTCATCTCTCTCTACGTATGATACGGCCTCAGCCTTTCCTCCAGCAACTTCCTCAACTAGACTATCACTGCAGGATGAGATCACGCTTACTGAAGCTATTATTTACAACAACAGTCTATTCTGAACTAATGCTTTCAACGAACCTGTCAAAATAATAGTATCGTAATGCATCAGCAAGCATCCTCCCCAAACCCGATTTATAGGAGCTGTTTATCCCTGTAACAGCAGAAACTAAAACCTAGATAAAAGAAAATGTGTGTTGAGCGATAAAATAATTGCATGACTTAGTTACAATATTTCTTACCAACAAGAAATATGGAAGTTCCCCTAAGATCAGATGATATCTCTGATGCCTTATTCTGAAATAAACTGAATAGTCGAATTAGTTTCCGTAATTAGACCTAAACCAAATGCCAGAAATCTAGTACTCACTTTGACTGCTAAAGATAGGTCATGTTCAAGAACCTTTGTAGCGACAGAATCTAACAAAAAAATCACGCAAATAATTAGCATCATTTTTGATAAAACGTGATTTTCTATAATCATATCTCAGTCCAACATATCCTTTAAGTACAAGTAGCTACATATCAAGTCAGAACAACAGGCAACAAAATAAGTTATTTGAAATTCGATCAAGGTGCAATTTGACTTGTCAGTAAGCATCAACTGCAAATTTGTTGGAAGCTCGACTTTCATGCCATATAGGAAGATACTGAACTAAGTTCAAATTTCTATTCAGTTGAGAAGAGCTCTTAACAACAAATTGAGTGCCTCCTAGGAAACACAAGCATCTTGACTCAACTAGGCAAATTAAACTCCCCCAACCGGCAAAAGAACCACGGGAACAGATATTTACAATCAATCTGAACTAATTCAGTATCCTCGCAAATTTATTAACTCATTTCCGCCTCCATCGCCAGCTCCACTTATTCAGTCAATAAATTGAAACTTTAATCACTTCAAAACAATAAATAATACACTTGGAACGGAATAATAGTGAGTAGCGTATGCATAGTCTTCACCTGAAGTGCTATTATCAAGGACAGTGCACGCAGTAGTAGCAGCAGCTCGCTTTGGAAATTTAGGTTTTAAAAACATAGTTGATGAATTCGGGGGAAGCCGAGAATTAAGATGAACTCCTGCGGAAATGCGTCGTAATTGACGGCGCATCGGCTGCTGCACCAGTGATCGGCAGCTGCAGCTGCTACTGGCTTGGATTATCTGCATATCCACCAGGAGTCAATCCTCGCAAAATTGCACGAACTCGTTATGAATCGTCTGAAGATGTATCTACTTGTTAACTACTGTGGTGGGCTTAACAGATGAAGGATCTGGGCTGGTCTCATTATTGGGCCCAGGGCCAATATACAAGTGTCTCGACGGACTAATAATTTGTGGGAATATTATTGATTTAAATCACACTAGAAAAACAGTAGATGTTGATATTTGTTTGAAAAAGAATTCCGAAAAGGAGGGATTATGAAATTGTATCCTTAAACGAGAATGGAGGAGTAGGAGTCCCCACAGCATGTTCGGCCACATGCACAATTAAGCATCATTAATTATGCTTCTTCACACAACTACAAAGGAATGGAATTCAATGTGGGACAATCAATCACCTTAACAAACCATTATGCCATCTAAATTTAAACCATTATTCCCAAAACATCGTTATCTGCAACCCTGTCCTGTCTCTCCTATAAATAATGCTCCACTCTACTACATTTGTTTCAATTACAAGTTCCAGTATATAAGCTTACTCGATTCCCTTTCAATCATGAAATCGCATATATGATTGACACAAATCTAAATAAAATTACCAAGTGGTAATGTTATAATTAATCCCAAGTGTAGTACTCCCTCCGTTCCACTCCATTAGTCCACTTTCCCTTTTTAACTTAAAATAATACTCTAATATATTCAAGTGGATCCCACTACTTTATCTATTTTACACACAACAAATAACTTTTTTAATCTTCGTGCCAAAAAGAAAGTGGACTAATGGAGTGAAACGGATGGATTATATATTAATTAGACCCCCTTAAGATGGGGTGCGTAACAAGTAAGTAAGAAACACCCTGGATTTTAGGGAACTCCATCTAAGGCATCATCATCCATTCAAATCAAACAAATTCACACATTAATTCACCCTAGGGAAACAATTGGTGTGTGAATCGTGTTTGTTATCATAACCCCTCTGATTATCATGTAAAGTAAAAGAAGAGAGAGAGAGAGAGTAATAATAACAATAATAACTGGACGGACCTACTGGTTTGACCGTAATAAAAGGCTGGGTAGCTGGGTGTATCAGCAATTTACGCCAATAGTCATTTTGGTGTTTGAACTTTTAAATTTTTTGAGTTTTGATATCTAAATTTTTAAAATTGTAAATTTAGTGCTTAAATTTAAGAAATACATGTAGTTTTGATGTCTTTTATTATACTAGTGATTAAATAATATTAATGGTAATTTAAAGAATGGTAAAATTATAAGATTATGTGAATTTTTTTTATAATATAGTTTTATTTTAATAATTATAATGATTTTAAACTATTAAAATAATAGGTTATAATAATTTAATAGTTTATGTTAATTTAATTTACTAGATTAATAATTTATGTTTTTATTTTCAACGTTTAGCTTATTTTGATTTATGTTTAATTTTTATAATAATTTTTTTTATGTTACACAAATATTACAATGCTAAAATGAGGTCTAAAAATTATGTTTTTATAAAAATTGAACCATATACATAAATAATTTGTTCTTAGTAAAAAAATTGTATTATAAAAATTTTAACGATATTAAATTTTTAATTCTTGAGAATATTCAATTACTAATTGTATTTAAAAAAAATAATATTATGTGTTTTTATGATTTTACCCTGCTCTAAATCATCATTGATGTTATTTAATTTTTAAATCAATAGAAGACACCAAAGTAACAAGCATTTCTTAAGTTTGGGAACTAAATTTACAATTTTTAAAATAAAGATACCAAAACTAAAAAATATAGAAAGTTTAGACATCAAAACTATAATTCACTCCCATAATTTAATCCCACCGTAACTTTTACCGGTTCTTACAGCTGCTATGTCATGTCTACACACATAGATTCAATTATAGGATTCATTGATGCAGTTGCCTCGTGCTCTTTTTTTTGTGCTTTTTGCCAGTTTTTCAGTCTCTCTTTTATGTGCTAAAGACAACATATACTTGACCACAATTTAATTCCACTAATATAATATTATTATTCTAATCACCACACATTATATTAGAGTTGGTGATTCACACAAAGAATCTTTCGACATGTTTTAACATTATCCCAAGCCAAATTTCCGGTGTTGTTCTTAGACTAAAGTATCGGTAGAAGAAAAAAAAAAAATTCATGAGGGAGGTGAGAGAAAGAGTGACTCGGGTGGTTTTTGAAGCAAAATACCACTGGGTGGTTGTATTTTTTAATAATATATATTATAAAAATAAATAAAAATTATATCAAAATTCATGATTTTTCATTCTCTATAAATAGAGCCCAATATTGTTATACTTTTCACATCTTAAAAAACCTTCATTTTTTCTCATTTCATTATTTACTACAAATCTCAATCTCTCTTTTAATTATCATGGATCCATATAATAACTTCTCTCATTCCCCAAATTTTCCTTACTCTCAAGATTACTATCTCAATTACGAAAATTTCCAAAATTCCGATGAATTCGCATCCCCGATGTTTCAATTCAATTCGCAATTTTCACAAAATTCTACCCAAAACACCCCTCCAACCTCCATTAAAAATCCTAATAAAAAATCGGCCAACACTTCGAACAATCCTCAAGGTTGGAAAGAGATAGAAGACATGATTCTAATGTCTTCTTATTGTCATGTTAGTGGAAATCCGATTGTTGGCACCAACCAAAGTAATGTCACGTTATGGAAGAAGGTGAAAAAGCTGTATGATAACACTCGAGCTGAAAACCCGCTAATGTCCGAAGAGAGGTCAGTAGAGTCACTGAGAGGACGTTACAAACACATTAATGCGAACGTTATGAAGTGGATCGGTGCATATAAGGCGGCGTATGCTCGTAGAGGGAGCGGGATATCAAACGAGGATAATGAGAGGGAAGCACAGACGATTTACGGTAAAAAGTTTGCTCACCGCGAGGTCTTTGAAAAAGTTATGAGAGGTAATCCAAGATGGCAGTTGAATTTAGAGACAACATTTCGTACTTCCAAAAATCCTAACAATGATATCAATACTGATAAAAGTCTTGGTAGTTCCTATGTTCCCTATATTTTAATTTTGTCTTTCAATTACTGTCATATGTTCCCTATATTTTAGTTTGTACGATTTCGAGCTTTATAATTTTTTCTATAATTTCAGTTAATTTTTACGCCTTTAAATTTAAATAATTGTTATTAATATATAATAATATTAATATTAAATAATTAGAATATATAAAAAATATAGTTGGTGGAGCATGGTTGGGTGGTTAGGGATAAATGATAAAAAGTAGAGATGATTGGGTTGAAAGTAAAATGAAGTATAAAGATGAGAGATAAATTAATTAAATATTAGAATGATTGGGTTAGTTGGGTATTTAGGTAGTCAGTGATATTCGTAGTGCATGAAACCCATTTCCGAGAATAATTATTAACTAGTTTATTGTTTGACGAGAGAGCTTTAAAAAATGGATTAAAAAAAGAGGGGGCTTGAATTAAATGAAATATAAAAATCACTAAATTATTTGTGATTCCGTCTAAGGAACAAGTATATATTAGGTGGGAATTAAGTTCTTTCCTTCGCCTGGATGAAGATGCCAATTAATCAATGAATCAACCATCATGTGAACTTGCAGATGCCATTAACCACCACCATCTACTTTCTTTCTTTTTTCGACCGTGTTCTCGTATAAATTGTGCATTGAGTAAACTTCGTTTTTGTATAGAAAAATAATGTGATTAAATAAATAAACAATAAAGAATCTTCTTTGGATTCCTCTTCTTTATCTGCTTCTTCGTTCTCGAAGTCCTCCCAAAACTCAATTGCCTTTTTCAAAAATGAAATAAGCTTCAGATTCTGGCAATAATAAATGATGTCGCTTTTTGCGTTGAATGATTGTTTCGATATAAACTTACGGTTGCTTTTCAAATGGAGAAATAAAGTAAGTAGAGAAGGCTTGGTATTACACATTTGGAGTCATACTACTTACTAGTGTCTTATAGTTTGTATATAATCACAAATGTATTCGAATTGTACCAATATTTTTAATATATATATGCATCTCAAGTAGAAAAAATATCGGCATTTGAAATCTTTACTCCAACCTCATACTAAATTGTCCAATACTTGTATGGTGAGTAATTGTTAGACTCCAAACTTGTAAGAAGATTGAAAATCAGGAATCGAAGATAAGTTCCAAGCTAACCCTTTTTTCATTGCAAAATTCTGAGAAATGCATCACAAAATGAGAAATTCATTTCATTCGGCCTTGAATTCAAAAGCTCTAACACTGACTGCTTGCTTCCTGATCTAAATCAGCATCAGCGTCAGCAGAAGATATGTGAGTGATCCCACTAGACGACGAGGAGGAAAGTCCCAACTCATTCTTGAAATTCAAAGATTTGTTGCTGTTAGCAGATGTAGTATGTTGTACTCTTACTCTCCTCTCCCTCTGGTACAAACGGCAAACACCCCAATCTCCAACTTGCATCATCAATCTCTGCAAATAAACATACACACACATGTTAATGACTCCCCACTCTCTCTCTCTCGATCAATTCCTTCTTTTAAGATCCACACCTGAGTTGACAAGGGTGTGTTGACATAGCCCGCAAGACTCAATTCTTTCATAACCCATTGAGTTCTCAACTTTCTCCCTTGATAGAAAACAAATGATTTCTTCATCCCAATCACGTAATTGCTCCCCGCACCAATTATTTGCTTGTCTTTGCCTGTTGATTTCCAGTAGCCACAGTCAGTGCTGAAACTGCTGCTGCTGCATTTATTCGTCAAATTCCTCGTTCTTTTGGTGAAGAAATATCTCTTCTCCTTCATGTCCCCTAAACCCAATCAAACACCACAAATTACAATCTTTTTTTTTTTTTTTGTTAAATGAAGACTCTTCAAGAAATAGATTCTAACCAGGCAAATCCCAGGGATTGAAGCGGAAAGCTTCGAATTCAGGAATGACAGTAGCGGGCAATGGCAAAGAAAGAAGCTTCCTCTTCAAGTAGTGAATCAAAAGTTGTTCATCAGTGGGAAGAAATCTGAACCCAATCGGAAGTCTAACATCACCCTTTTCCTCCTCGCTTCTTCTTGCCATCTCCATGCTTACTTACTGGAAGTAAACAAGGAACTTAGAGTGCCGCCCTGCAACTGGTTTAAGAGAAACAAATGATGCTGCTACTTATATAAGACTAACCAAACAAATCCTTGCTTTATTTATTTTTAATCCTTTTCCATTTCGAACTTTTGTTTTTAATCCGTTGTTCCTAAGCGAACCCGAAAATCTTTATTGGAATAGTATTGTTTGGGTAACAAATACAAAATACAAAAAGAGGAAGGTCTAATTTTGAAATCCTAATCCTAATGGGACTTGTAACTGGTTTCATTGGTTGACTTAAATCGACAGACGTGTGAAATGCACTAATAAGGTGATTCAAGCTGCTACTTGGCATTACTATATTTATAACATGTACTAATAAACAATTTGGTCTTTACATTGTAAATTAACTAGTTATGGACTTTGAGCTGTCAAACATTTGAGACCAAAACCAACATGTTGGCTGCTGCTGCAAAGTAAAAACATGTACATCAATAAACAATCCAAGTCGTAATACAAATGAGACTCGGACAGATAGCTAATCTATTTCTGAACAAAATATTTCTGAACAGAAAAAATTACAATTATGTGTATGTGTGTAATCTATTTCTGAACAGAATACTGATATATATAGGCTTCAAAAGCCAATATAATATTAATATATTTGTAACCCATTAATTTAATTATATTTCTAATGGGATTCCACATAACCACCCCATAATATAATTAATTAATTTACTGGGCTACTAATATTTATCAATTAATTGGTTCAGCCAATTAATTTCAGATAAATAACATTATTAAATAATGTAAAAATACATTAATCCATTAATAATGATTTCTGAGAGACAATAAATAACCAGATAACTAATTAGGCCAAATCAGGAATTCAATACAAGAAATAAAGCTGAGCCTCAAATTAATTAATTATCCATGCTCAGCCCAGAGCAAAATTAATTAATAAACACAGATTCATTCCACTAGAGAATCCGTGCTGACTTACCCCTTTATCCTAATTTGAGCAAGGGCTTGTATTTTAGACTTAATCGATCTCCGTATTTAAGATAGAAATATCCGTTAATTAATTAAGCTCACTGACAGCTTAAATTAATTAACATCTTATATTCCTGAGTAGTACCACTCGACCTTATTAACACACCTGAACTTAATCAACCGGCCGGGTTTAGTGTGCTAATCATTTCGAGTTCCTCAGGAGATATTATCAACCCATTTTACTAGGATACGGATGCAAGATACAGACAACCAGCCTGAGCCACAAATAACTACTAACACCCAAAAGTTTTGTAGATCCGGCCGCGATGACGTTCACCATAGTAGGTCAAAGTGATAGATAGCCAAATGCACTCAGCTGAAGTCTTACCAAGCTTAAGACCAGCAAAGTCTCCGAGATCTTGGTTTTCCACTAAGGTCAGTTAGGAAAAACACATCTCACTGTGATCCGTCAATACACCACCTTAAGTGTACCAGTAAAGACAAGCAGCTAAGACAAGCCACTTCTTATCTAAACTGCAGCTTAAACCGACAACTTATCCTTAAGTTGTCTCAGCTGTGATAACTGTTTATATCTTGTCAGTTCAACCAATTTGTGTTGTCTTCTGTGATACCCGACACACCACACAAATCTAACTTTTATACAAGATAAAGGATAACATGTGCAAATATATATATTTATCAGATAGGAGAATAAAATAGTAGTAGGGACAAAACACATTATATACAAGTGTAAAATTTTCTTCCAGTATACAAAATCCCAACACTCGAACCCCAAGTCATCAGTTTGTAGAGCTCGTGTCTTCAGGTTCTTTCGTTGACTGCCCTTAGTAGAAGAATTCTTTCAGCAGATCTCAGATGAAGACTCAGTACGATTCTTGATCTACTGAATTTGTGAAGAGCTCAGTATCTTCAGAGTCACCAACTGTCTGTCCTCAGTAGAAGATTCTTATTAGCAGACTCAGATGAAGAAATCAATATGATCGGTCCAGATCTACTGAATGCATACAACTTAGTTGCAAGTCCGACAAGGAAACAACTGGCCGACTCTTATCATTCGAATGTCAGCAGAGATTATTCAGTATACGAGGTTCAGAGAGAGTCAACTCAGATGGAAGACTGATGTCTGACAAGTCTCACCTACCGCAAACCTCGACCAATGAGAAGCAACCAAAGTCTTACCTGCTCTGACATTAAAGCTACTCTCATGTACAGAAGCCAACCACTCTGCGGCGCGTTTTCGAAAACATATGGCCGTTTTCCTTGGAAGTTTGTGACACGTGGCATCGTCCTCTCCAACGGATACATGCCTAGGTCACGACTATAAATAGAGAAGAGTCTCCAAGCTCAACTTACGGGACAACAAGGGAATACAAGCTCATTGCATACAACTCTCTAGCGCATTAAAGTCAATCCAGTGAAGAACTTGCACAGTTGAATATCCTTAGTTCTTCTCTCTAGAGATTCTTTAGTTCTCTCTTCTCTATCTAAGCTCCATTGTTATATCTTTAGCTTAGAACCTTCGAAGGAGTTCACTTTCTGTGAATTGTTCTTATTGTAAGAACTCCTTCATTGTTGGAGAAAATCTCTCCCCCCCCCCCTCCCCTTCAAACTTCCGTTTGATTTGTAAAAATCGCTACGGACTATAACTTAGAAGGGTCTGTCCATCGTACAGATTCCTTGCTGAGGCTTGCTCAGATTGATCAATAAGAACTCCTGTTCTGCAGGACCGTGGACGTAGGATCTTGCGTATCTGAACCACGTTAAAAACTGCTTGCGTATCCGATCCAGGCGCCGTTTCTGCATGAATCCGACATCAAGGCGACGTCGAGGAGGTGTGTAGAGGGCGAAGGAGGCCTGGAAATGGCCGGGAAAGGCGCAGCGGCACGCGCCTGCGGCGGCAGTCATGCTGCACACAGGCGCAGATCTGCGCCGCGCACGCGGTGGCGCCGGACGCGGACGACGGCGTTCTCCGGTTCGCCGTCGTCTGGCGCAGCGGCGGCGGCGGCGGCAGAAGGGTGGAGACGACGACGCTGACGTGGCGCGTCACGTCAGCCCTTGCTGACTGTGCTGCCTGCGTGTCTGCCACGTGTCTTCCACGTGGCAGATGACCCTGATGATGTGGCAGTACAATTTTCGAAGCAGTTTTCAACGCAGTTTCCAAATTCAAAGATTTTGAAGATTTCAAAGATCTGTATTTTGATCGGGCAATGTAATAGTTAGGGATTACTTGTTTTAAAGCCCGATAACGATTTTAAATTTCCTATTTACGTATTTATTTTTAATTATGTTTTAGCATGCGATTATGTGAATAATTGCGCTTAGAAAAGCATGTAAATAGGATTTATATCGTTTTTAAAGCATGTTTTATTTTTCGCAAGCACGTTTTATTATGTGCGCTTAGAAATTGCATGTTTTAGGAATTATGTGGGAATGCATGATTCGTTACAAACTTTTTGATTAAAAAGACTAAGCAACATTAAATTAAATGTTTAATTAGATTCCATTTGGATATTAAACACTTAATTGAACCTCCATTAATTGGACTCTACACAAAAGTAGTAAGATTATGTGAGTAAACGTCCACCTGCGTGGCTTGCTTGCATCTTTGAGCTACAAGTTTTGTGAGATGAGTTTTCCAAAAACAATATTTGATTATTATTGAGTAGTGGGAGCGAAGCCGTAAATGTCCACCTGCGTGGCTTGCGTGCCTAGTAAACACGAGTACTCTAGAAGATAATAATTGAATAGGATGGCTAATTAGATCAAATTGAATGCGGCATGATTCGAGTAAGTATGTCAATTTCGAGAATTTGATTCTACTTTGGTCAAATTAATGGTCAATGCTTAGATGTCACCGTAGGTACAATTCACTTCCCTCGAAGTCCCTTCCCGCATTTTAATAGTTACATGGTCCAGTATATAGAACTATTAATTCCATTCGTCTTAAGAACCTAGACGTGGATTGGAATTAAAGAGCTAGGTAAATAGCTTGGTTTAGGGTTACGCTAGTAAACATCCACCTGCGTGGCTTGCTAGTGGAATTCCTAGAGCGGTTCGAGGTTTTTAACATCATTGTTTTTTCAAAAGGTTACAATGATCGTTAATTACGAATTATGTGCAAATAATTTTTCCTTACATGCTTTATTTTAAATTATTTTTCAGATATGTCTGTTCAAGCTGTTGTTAATGGTCTTATGAGCCGACCCTTAAAGGGTGTTGACAATTTTAAAGAGTGGAGGAGAAACCTTACACTAATGTTCCAAAATGAGAAGATATTGTATGTTCTCAGTACCCCTAAACCTGAACTCCCCGAAGAAGAGGCGACTGAGGAGCAGATAAGGGAATCTGAAAAGTGGATAGAGGATAATGACAAGACTCGTTTTGTCATTCTATCCACTATGGTTGATTCTCTTGCTTCACAGTATGAAAATACGCCTCATGCGGGAGTGATATGGGATTCCATGGCTGAAAAGTTCGGTGAGACCGACAGATCTCAGAGATTTCATCTTCTGAGGCAGGTTACTACCTACAAAATGGCTGAAGGTGCGTCCGTGCAGGATCATGTTTTACATATGATCGAGCTGCTAGATCGGCTTGCAAAGGTTGGTGGTGTCTTGGATCTTGGTATCAAGATAGACGTCATTCTACATTCACTACCTAAGTCATATGAGAATTTTCGCCTAAATGTAGTGATGTCAAGGAAAGACTACACTCTGAATAAACTTTCGAGTGAGTTAATTACTGCAGAAGGAATCATGGGCCAGACTAAAGGTAAAGGAACCCAAATCTTGAACACTACTAGCAGCTCAAGGAACCCTCCTAAGGGTAGATTCCAGAAAAAGAGCAAGAAGGCTACGAATGTCAAGAAGAATAGTGGGAGCACGAAGTTAGCACCCACTGCAGGGGTTCAAAAACCTAAGGGGAAGTGTTTCAAGTGTGGTAAGGTTGGACATTGGAAGACTGAATATCCCAACTTCAAGGCAAAATAGAAAGGTACATGCATCGCCTTAGTAACTGAAACTGTGCTTGTTTTCGCATCTACCCATGAATGGGTAGTAGATTCCGGAGCAACTGATCATGTTTGTTACACCTTGCAGGGGTTTCTGCAGAAAAGGGTTCTGGCTGATGGCGAGGTAGTGGTTTCCATGGGCAATGGATCGCGAGTTCCAGCTATTGCCGTAGGAGATTTACATTTATCTGTTTTAGACTCTATTTTAGTATTAAGAGATGTTTTATTGGTGCCTGAGTTTAGGCGAAACATTATTTCCGTTTCAAAACTTTTTATTGTGGATGGTTATAGATCTATTTTTGATGATCAAATTTCGATTTCAAAAGGGAAAGATCTTATCTGCAATGGGACTTTAAATGGATCTCTATATACTATTACGTCTAATCCATGTACATCTGTTAATGTTACTTCCTCATCATTAAATCCTAAGAAGAGGAAATAATCTTCTAACGTAAATTAAACTTATCTATGGCACTTAAGACTAGGTCACATCAATCTAAATAGGATCCAAAGGTTGGTGAAATATGGATCATTAGAGTCTCTCCAAGTTGAACCATTTCCAACTTGCGAATCCTGCTTGGAAGGTAAGATGGTGACTAGGCCTTTTAAGGCAAAAGGTTATAGAGCCACAGAAGCATTAAGTTTGATACATTCTGACTTGTGTGGACCTATGTCTACACAAGCTCGTGGAGGGTATGAGTACTTCGTCACATTTACTGACGATTACTCGAGGTATGGATATGTTTACCTTCTTCACCACAAGTCGGATTGCTTTGAAACCTTTAAGGAATTCAAGGCAGAAGTGGAGAAGAAGTTAGGTAAAGAAATCAAAACACTGCGATCTGATCGTGGTGGGGAATACCTGTCCAACGAGTTCAAGGACTACTTAACAGAATGTGGGATTACATCCCAACTGACAGCACCGGGCACGCCTCAGCAGAATGGTGTGTCAGAGAGAAGGAACCGAACTCTCCTAGAGATGGTTCGGTCCATGATGAGTTATGCAACTTTGCCAGTTTCCTTTTAGGGATGTGCCCTAGAGACTGCATCATACTTGTTGAACCGTGTGCCATCCAAGTTGGTTAACACGACTCCAATCGAGTTGTGGAGCGGGCACAAACCCAGAATGCACCACATAAAGATTTGGGGGTGTCTTGCTTATGTCTTGAATAAACAGGCCGACAAGTTGGATTCACGTTCAGAGGTTATGTTGTTCATAGGAGATCCTAAAGAACAGAAGATCGTGGTTAGCACCAATGCTCGGTTCTTAGAGGAGGATTATATTAGTAATCATAAGTCTCGAGTCGAGATCATCCTTGAGGAATTACAAGGTGATCGAGACCCACTCACAGAGCCAATTGTGCAAGATAGAGCTCCACGAGCAACTGCACAATCTATTAACACAACTCCTGACAATGTTCGACGTAGTGGGAGGGTGATATTTACACCTGATCGGTATTTGTTCACTGGGGAGACTTCTGACCATCTCCCGGCAGATGAACAAGACACCGTGGATCCCTGGACTTACAACGAAGTAGTGGGAGATGTAGATGCAGATTCTTGGAGAATCGCCATGGACTTAGAATTTAAGTCCATAACTGATATGGATGTATACGAGATCACTGAACTACCTGAGGGCTGCAAGGCCATTGGTAGTAAGTGGGTATACAAAAGAAAGAGAGGTTCGAATGGAGAGATCATGGCATTTAAGGCCAGGCTAGTGGCAAAGGGTTTTACCCATAAAGAAGGTATCGATTATGAAGAAACCTTCTCGCCTGTAGCAATGATCAAGTCTATTAGAATTCTCCTTGTCATTCTCACATGAACCTAGAGATCTGGCAAATGGATGTCAAGACCGCATTCTTAAATGGGCACCTTGAAAAAGGTAGAGACATCTATATGAAACAACCAGATGGTTATGTGAAGGAGGGCGAAGAGCATCTAGTTTGGAAGCTTAAGAAGTCTATTTATGGACTTAAGCAAGCTTCCCGGTTATGGCACCAGCGTTTTGACGAGGTAGTCAAATCCTATGGTTTTGTGTCCTATCCGAACGAGGTGTGCGTATACCGTATATGTGTTAATGGAACAGTGGTGTTTCTTGCACTTTACGTAGATGACATCCTTCTCATTGGCAACAATGTTGAAGTGTTATCAGACGTAAAGACATGGTTATCCGAGTAGTTTCAAATGGACTTAGGTGAAGCTGCTTACATCCTTGGGATCAAGGTTATACGAGATCGCAAGAAAAGGATTTTAAGCTTGTCACAAGCGTCCTACATTGATACTGTTATTGCTCGTTTCAGCATGAAAAATGCCAAGAGAGGTTCGGTACCTTTCAGATATGACATTTTTTTATCCAAGAATCAGTGCCCTAAAACGCCTGAAGAGATAGAAAGTATGAGACTAGTACCATATGCTTCCGCTGTCGGTAGTCTCATGTATGCAATGCTTTGTACGAGACCAGATATCTCATATGCTGTAGGCATGGTCTCAAGATATCAGTCTAATCCTGGACAAGAGCACTGGACTGCGGTGAAAAATATTCTCAAGTACCTTAAACGGACTAGAGATTATAGAATTGTTTACCAGTCAGACAGTCTAGTGCCTTTGGGTTATACGGACTCGGATTTCCAGGCTGACAGATACGAAAAGAAGTCGACCTCGGGTTATGTGTTTACCTTGGGAGGTGGAGCCATTTCATGGAGGAGTGCAAAGCAGAAATGCATTGCGGACTCAACCATGGAAGCAGAGTATGTGGCTGCTTCAGAAGCCTCGAAAGAGGCAGTATGGCTCAAGAATTTTCTCCAAGATCTTGATATTGTTCAGAATTTGCCTAAGGCAATCACGATTTATTGTGATAATGCGGGTGCAGTGGCAAATTCTAAGGAAGCTAGATCTCACTAGGCGTCTAAACACATAGACAGGAAGTACCACATTATACGAGAATTCGTAAATCGAGGAGACGTACTCATAGAAAAGATCGGAACTGAAGACAACATAGCTGATCCATTCACGAAGAGCTTACCAATTCCGGCTTACGAGAAGCATGTTTGTGGCTTAGGACTGGTAGAGATGCCCCCCACTTAGGACTGCAGAAACTTTTGTATAAGTGGGAGAAGAGGAGTGATAGATATGATTTGCAGCTAAATACTAGTTTGTACCTAGAACTGACACATTGTATACTAAAAGTTTGCTTTAGTATAAGTGGGAGAATTGTTGGGATTTTGTATACTGGAAGCACTTTTTATGCTTGTATACAATGTGTTTTTGTCCTTACCACTGTTTTATTCTCCTATCTGATAAATATGTATATTTGCACATGTTATCCTTTATCTTGTATACAAGTTAGATTTGTGTGGTGTGTCGGGTATCACAGAAGACAAAACAAATTGGTTGAACTGACAAGATATAAACAGTTATCACAGCTGAGACAACTTAAGGATAAGTTGTCGGTTTAAGCTGCAGTTTAGATAAGAAGTGGCTTGTCTTAGCTGCTTGTCTTTACTGGTACACTTAAGGTGGTGTATTGACGGATCATAGTGAGATGTGTTTTTCCTAACTGACCTTAGTGGAAAACCAAGATCTCGGTGACTTTGCTGGTCTTAAGCTTGGTAAGACTTCAGCTGAGTGCATTTGGCTATCTATCACTTTGACCTACTATGGTGAACGTCATCGCGACCGGATCTACGTATCTTGGGTGTTAGTAGTTATTTGTGGCTCAGGCTGGTTGTCTGTATCTTGCATCCGTATCCTAGTAAAATGGGTTGATAATATCCCCTGAGGAACTCGAAAGGATTAGCACACTAAACCCGGCCGGTTGATTAAGTTCAGGTGTGTTAATAAGGTCGAGTGATACTACTCAGGAATATAAGATGTTAATTAATTTAAGCTGTCAGTGACCTTAATTAATTAACGGATATTTCTATCTTAAATACGGAGATCGATTAAGTCTAAAATACAAGCCCTTGCTCAAATTAGGATAAAGGGGTAAGTTAGCACGGATTCTCCAGTGGAATGAATCTGTG
The DNA here is from genome assembly GCA_028984105.1 of Lavandula angustifolia. NCBI lineage: Eukaryota > Viridiplantae > Streptophyta > Magnoliopsida > Lamiales > Lamiaceae > Lavandula > Lavandula angustifolia. The sequence goes on along the minus strand of CM054823.1, from coordinate 7,814,167 downwards.
TTTATTAATTAATTTTGCTCTGGGCTGAGCATGGATAATTAATTAATTTGAGGCCCAGCTTTATTTCTTGTATTGGATCCCTGATTTGGCCCAATTAGTTGCCTGGTTATTTATTGTCTCTCAGAAATCATTATTAATGGATTAATGTATTTTTACATTATTTAATAATGTTATTTATCTGGAATTAATTAGCTGGGCCAATTAATTGATAAATATTAGTAGCTCAGTAAATTAATTAATTATATTATGGGGTGGTTATGTGGAATCCCATTAGAAATATAATTAAATTAATGGGTTACAAATATATTAATATTATATTGGCTTTTAAAGCCTATATATATCAGTATTCTGTTCAGAAACAGATTACACACACATACACATAATTACACACGCATACCGTGAGTAAGGAAGAGACAAAAATTTATTTTCTTCAGTTCTCTGACCACCCAGAGGAAGAAAAAGGACGGGATACAAATCAGAAGGTTTAACACAGCAGCAACAATTAAAGTCGCGACAACACACCAGGAGGAAGGTAGCGTTCCTAACCTAAATTATTCCTTCACAAACCTTACGTGGGTCTAGTTTAGAGGCGGCTTAGTAATCACTCCTTTTATAATATTAAATTCTAACCGTCTAGAAAAAGCGAGATTTTATCTTGATCGTTAGATTTAAAAACCTTTTATATTCAAATTTTATAAAATCTCTTCCTTTTTCACTCTAAACGTACTTTCTGCCATTATCGTTTAAGAGAGCTTCTTGATTTAATTCTGAACTGCATTATTTCTCCTCAATCACTCTTAATCTTGGTAATTTATTTTCTTCATAAATCTGTATCTAACTTAATCTACTTTCAAGTGCTAACATTTTTCTTGCAAATTTCTGATTGAAATGGCGTCTCTCGTTCTGACCCCTGCAAACATCGACGAGATCATCCAGTCCAGGGTTCAATTCGAACCCACCATGGAGTTCCACCTTGCGGAACTGCCTTATCTAGAGTCCGTCTTCTCTGCTCTCGAAGCCTCTGGGCTGAAGACGCTTCTGTCGAAGCATCCCAAGGCTTGTGTTCCTCGACAAGTGGTGGAGTTCTTTTATAACATGCGTCCAGTTGAGGACACTGACGCAGAGGTGACTGTCATCCGATACATGAGGGAGGTTTTCCCTCAAAAATGGGAGGAGAGTCATGCTGACATCAGCATCTTGGAAGGGCTGAAATCCAAAGTCGAACTTCCTGACAGCGGCATCTCCCCCATCGGCTGTAAAGACGCATAACTCAATGCCTACATCCAACGTTTCTGTGGAAGGAACGACGTCTCCTTCAAGGCCGCATTCCCTGGAGTACAGAGGCTTAGCGTACGTCGTGATCCATATTCTCACGAGCGTTGTTGGTTCGTACGACCAGTTGTCAAAACCAAGCTCCAATTAATGATGGCCATTATGGATGGAGTCAGGGTAAACTGGGCTCAGTTCTTCCTATCCGAACTTAAGGCCCAGGCTCAGAAGTTTGTTGCCACCGAAGCTGGAGAGAGAAGACTGATTAGTGTGGGCAAGCTTTCGTATGGGACGAAGGTTTCAGTGCTGATAGAAGACTCAGTGACAAGTCATGCATCGTTTGGCGACATGAAGTACTTTGATAAGAAGCTGATTAAATTCAGGACAAAATCGATCGTGGAGCTGAGCTGAAAAGATCATCTACTAATCTGCCTCAACGCACCGAATAGCCCAAGAAGAAGAAGCTGACCAAGACAGAAGCTTCTAAGGCTGTCTCTCCACTGCCTCCTCTGGTGGAAGACATACTCGACGCGGACACAGGCATTGAAGGTGTCACGTTAAAAGACAAAGTCCAGCGAGTAAGTACTGAGGAAACTCAGCTGGAAGAAGAAGATGAGCCAGCTGCTGAAGTTTCTTCAGAACAATCGTCAACAGTTCAGCTGACCAGACTCAGAGCTAAAGCTGATATTGCTGAACAGATTCCTGAGATTGCTCTGCTCAGGATCTGGTGGACGTGGCCATCCGAGCAAGGGCACAGATGCTACTGAGGTTCCTAAATTGGGATATCCTCGCTGACCTTGTTCAGCAGCATGCTGTGGATTCCCTTCTGGCAGAGGAGCAGCATATTTAGTTTGTGATCGGGTTTGGGGAACCCGCAGACATAGCTTCTTTTGAGGACCTACGATCATCCATGCTCTACCTCCTAGAGCTCAGATCCTCCTCCTATTCTGCCAGAGGACCTTCGCCGACAGATCACCAGGATGAAGGTGATGATGATTCTATTCCCAAGGATGCAGAGAAGGGAGACTCTGCTGAGGGCAAGACTCCCAGCGAGAAGGGCGACTCACCACCTCCTCCTCCGAAATCCGGTGATGCCCCTGTTGCATCTTCTTCAAGACAACAGCAGCTCACTGCCTCTGAGCAGAGGATCGGACCTCATCCTATTAGATCAAACCGATAGGTACTGTATCCTCGAAGTCTGTCAACTGTGCGATAAGGAAGCAAGGAGACAAAAAATCGTCTCCTGGCTAAAGATGTGTACCTGAAATGGTCACAGTATACGAAGGCTCAGACAGAGCGGGTTGACAACCTCACTGACGAAGTCAAGAAGATCTCGAAAGCTACTCCTAGAAATTTCAAAGAGATCGTCGAGACTGCACTAGCAGCTCAGAAGGTGGACCGGGCCACTCAGTGTCAACAGTTGCTGGAAGCTCAGCAGAAAATTTTCTCAGAGCAACTGTCCGCAGCACTGGCCAGTGTTCAAACTGTTTGAAACTCAGGCGGTAGTCCTGAAGATTATCCAGCGGGAGATAAAGGACTCCCTCGACGCATCGCTCTTGCAGCAGAGAAATCAAACAGATGCCCGATCTGACAGATAAGGATGGATCGGGAGGATAACTGGGTACACTATGGTGATGCAGTCGGAGACTTCAACACTACTTCCACTCAGATAAAGTCGTCTGTCTACACCCTCCAGCATGAAGTAGAAGCAATCAAAACTTTCCTGACCTCGGCAGATGATGCCAAAAAGGGGGAGGGTAAAGGGAAGGAAGTGCTGAAGGAGTCAGCAGAGAAAGAAAGGGAACAGTCCAAGGGGGAAGGTTCAGTGCAGGTTGGAACCAGTTCTCTCCCCCTTCCCTCAGTCCAAGAAGAGGCTCAGCCCGAAGCTCCAGCTGCAGGGCTATCAGAGGCTCAGCAGCAGACTGTGCAGGCTGGAGGATCAGGAGAATGATCCTCAGTCCACGCAAATATTGAAGATGTTGCCAAGTTTGTCGAGGGCTCAGAAGAGGATGAGGAGCCTCTGCCGCCCAAGAGGCCTGGAAAGTAGATTGCTACTGAGAGCACTCATACTCCCCCTTCGTCGCCTAAGTTCAAAAGCAGAGAAGAGCAAGAGGAACATGACAAACGAGTGGCTCAGCAGCTGCAGGACAAACTAGACTATGAAGTCAGGATGGAGGAAGAGGCGCTACTAAAGAGGAAGCCTAAAGTTCCTAAGGCTAGGGCGTCAAAGAGTCAAGCTCAATTGATCATGGCTCAGCAAAAGAAGAAATCAGCAAAGAAATCTGCTCCTGAGCCTACAGATGACCCTGACACAAACAACCTCCCCTTGCTCAAAGGCTGAAAAATCTTCTGAAATTAACAGCAGAGCAAGAAGCAGAGGATAAAGCCACATGGGACGCAGTGGAGAAGGGCCTCAACCTTAGGTCCAGGGACAGGCGTGCAGCTGAACTCAAAGAAAAGAAGAGACAAGCTGATCTAGCCAAGATCATAGAGCTGACTGAACAAGTAGCCAGAGAGCCCATCTTAGATTTAAGTAAGCAAATTCTGAGGACTTCCAAGTTCTTCAGGCGCGGTGATCAGAAGCCACATATGAAGAAAACTCCACATCGCCGCGTCGACAAATGGATTCCTTGGAACCTGAATGAGGAGTGGGAAGAGCTTAAAGATGATTTCATTAAGGCATACTATGTGTGGCAGTTTTATCCGGAAGAAGTCTCGGCGGTCGATCTGTTTGATCAGTTCCTTTACCATCACGACCCCAACTTCAGAGCTCAGATCAAGCTCTTGCTCTTCAAAGAGAAACTGTCATTCACTGGTCCTGCCTATCGCCTACTGAACCCACCCAAGACTCTTCAGGGCACCATCTGCACGAAGGAGATTGAAGAAGAAGTAGAGACAGTTGTGCGGCGCAACAATCTTGATATGCAGACAACAGACGACCTTGTACCCATCCAGGCACTAAGGGAAAGTATCTACAGGTAATATGGGCTAGATCCTCGTGCTGCCAAGTTTGCTGACTTCAAGGCCAAGATCAAGAAATACAGACGTTAGCAGCAGTTTCAGCTTTTCTTCCTTTCTCATCTCTTGTAATAGCATAACTGATTGTATCCTTCATGTCATATCTTTAATAAAATCAGTTTTTGCTATTAGTCAGACAACCACTCATTGTCTTAAGGCTGTGTTATTTTACTTTAACACTTTCTAATCACTGATGTGATCTCTCACACACTCACATGTCCTGATTTCTTCTGATATGCCTATCTTTTATAAGTTGTTAACCTTGTTCTCATTGATCAGTTGTTACTGGATCTTTTTGGGTTAGTAGTTTAGTACTTAGTGGTTTTAGCATCATCAATTAAGGGGAAATTGTAGGGATATGAGTCAGTGGTCATTTAGATCATTGCTAGGGGGTACTTAGAACTGACGTCAGTAGTTTGTGTACTTAGGACATATTGTAATATTCATTATTGGGGGAAATTTTAGTGATGCTGAATTTCATCACTATGGAATTGAAGATCCCAAAACATGTCCTGAACTCGATGTGTGTTTAGACCATGATGATATAATAGGCTAGACTCGTTGTTATCAGTTTTGATTATTTGTCTAAGTCCTGTAAGGGGTGTTGTTGGTCTAAACTTCAGTAGAGAAGTTAAGTTCCAGAACCCCAAGTCATCAGTTTGTAGAGCTCGTGTCTTCAGGTTCTCTCGCTGATTGCCCTCAGTAGAAGAATTATTTTAGCAGACCTCAGATGAAGACTCAGTACGATTCTTGATCTACTGAATTTGTGAAGAGCTCAGTATCTTCAAAGTCACCAACTGTCTATCCTCAGTAGAAGATTCTTATCAGCAGACTCAGATGAAGAAATCCGTATGATCGGTCCAGATCTACTGAACGCATGCAACTCAGTTGCAAGTCCGATAAGGAAACAACTGACCGACTCTTATCATTCAAATGTCAGCAGAGATTATTCAGTATACGAGGTTCAGAGAGAGTCAACTCAGATGGAAGACTGATGTCTGACAAGTCTCAACTACCGCAAACCTCGACCAATGAGAAGCAACCAAAGCCTTACCTGCTCTGACATTAAAGCTGCTCTCATGTACAAAAGCCAACCACTCTGCGACGCGTTTTCAAAAACATATGGTCATTTTCCTTGGAAGTTTGTGACACGTGGCATCGTCATCTCCAACGGATACATGCCTAGGTCACGACTATAAATAGAGAAGAGTCTCCAAGCTCAACGTACGGGACAACAAGGGAATACAAGCTCATTGCATACAACTCTCTAGCGCATTAAAACCAATCCAGCGAAGAACTTGCGTAGTTGAATATCCTTAGTTCTTCTCTGTAGAGATTCTTTAGTTCTCTCTTGTCTATCTAAGCTCCATTGTTATATCTTTAGCTTAGAACCTTCGAAGGAGTTCACTTTCTGTGAATTGTTCTTATTATAAGAACTCCTTCATTGTTGGAGAAAATCCCCCCCACCCCTTCAAACATCCGTTTGATTTGTAAAATTCGCTAAGGACTATAACTTAGAAGGGTCTGTCTAACATACAGATTCCTTGCTGAGGCTTGCTCAAATTAATCAACAAGAACTCCTGTTCTGCAGGACCGTGGACGTAGGATCTTGCATATCCGAACCACGTTAAAAACTGCTTGTGTTATTTATTATTTTATTGCATTGTGCTCAAACCTATTTACAAACTCATCCTTTGCATAAAACGTACTTAAGAAGTGCACCAGCCAAAATAATCTTGGTTTGCGAAAACACGTTTTCAAAAGAGACGAAGTCCTACGGGCCCCACACTTATCCGCACTGAAATTCATCTACTGAACTCTTTAATACTGACTCAAGTCAGTAGAACATACTCAGTATTTGATACACTGTGACCCGCGATCAGAAGGTTCTTATTTGGCACTGTTCGTTCAGTCGCATATCTCAGCTCAGCTGACATTCGCGTTTGAGGCAAAACTTGCATTCATGTGTATTCCCCCCCCCTACACCTGATACTCGTCTCCGGACCAACAGTAATATACGATTTTTTTTCCTTTCTTTAAGATCTTTGGCAGTAGATAAGGTGACCCGCTGCGCCCATGACTTGATCCTGTGATTGTGATCTGGGAAATCCCTTAGTCAGTTTATACTGCCAAATATCAACCCAAAAGGGTTAATATTTTTTTTTTCATTATCAATGGCTTTGGTATCCTCTAGTGGAATTGCCACTTTTAATGGAAAAACTAATTTTAATCTGTGGAAAAAGAGAATGACTGCTCTCTTGATTGAAAAATGCATTTCTGCTGATATTAATCATACATATGAAGCTGATTTATCTGAAAAAAGAAAAAAATTGAAATGAATGATCTTGCACTATCTTATATTACCTTGAATTTAACTGATTCTGTGCTTAGGAAAGTAGAACATCTTTCTTCAGCCAAAGAAACATGGGATAGGTTAAATGAACTACATACTGAAACCTCCCTTCCCTCTAAGATGTATTTGCTGCAGAGCTTTTTTAAATTCAAGTTAGATATGTCTAAAGATATGGATGAAAACTTAGATGAGTTTAATAAGTTGCTACAGTTGATTAAACAAAGTGGTGATACTAGTATTGATAACTATGCACCTATTGCCTTGTTAAATGTCATTCCTGAGTCTTATAATGATGTTCAGTCTGCCATTAAGTATGGGAGGGACTAAATAGAACTTGAGACTGTAATTAGTGCTCTTAAGTCTAAGAAAATGGATTTAAAGTTCAATAGGAAGGTTAGGATCACTGAACAGAGTACATCTTATCAAGTAAGGGGTAGAACTAGTGAAAGACCAAGTACTTCATTTCTAAAAGGGGGGGGGAGAAACAAAACCAAAGGTCTAGGTCTAAGTCTAGAACCAAAGGTAGAAAATGCTTCAATTGTGGGGAATATGGGCATTACCAGAAGGATTGTCATTCTCCTAGAAAAGGAAAACAACATGTTGATCAAAAGAGTGTTTCCAATGCAATTTTAGGTGATAATTCTAAAAATAACATTTTAGGCAAGTATTTTATGGTTACTGAACCCAGCTTCTCTTCTGTGAATAATGTGAATTCAGAATTAATAAATGAATGGATCATGGATTCTAGCAGTGCATATCATGTTTCTCCTTTCAACGAGTCTTTTTCAAAACTGGAAACTGGTAATTTTGGTTATGTAATTGTTAACAATAAGCATAAATGTTCTGTGTTTGGAATTGGTGATATTTGTCTGAAATTCAAATATGGTTTTGAATATACTATGAAGGATGTGAGGTATGTACCTGATGTGGCATGCAATCTTCTGTCTTTTACTGCCTTGGAAAATGATGGTTTTTGTGGAAGTTGGGGGAATGGGTGGATGAAAGTTTAAAATGGTTCTTTAGTTGTGTTTAAATCTAGAAGAACCAATAACTTGTATCATTTTACTGCTATCCCTGTCACTTCTGCATCAAATGTGCATGCATCTTTTTCTGATAAAACAGTTTTGTGGCATAAAAGACTAGGGCATGCTAGTTCTAATAATTTGTCTATTCTGAGAAAACCTGGTGTCTTTGGTAAACACAAATTGTCTGATTTGTCATTATGTGACTCATGTGTGCTTGGTAAACAACAGAAAGTCTCTTTTCTTGTCACTGTCTCACCTGGTAGAACATTTTCTTCTGATATTCTTGAATATATTCATGCTGATGTTTGGGGTCCTTCTAGTACCCCCACTCATAGTGGTTGTAGGTACTACATGTCTATTATGGATGATTTTTCTAGGAAAACTTGGCTGTTTTTGTTAAAAAATAAGTCTGAAGTGTTTCAAATGTTCTCTGATTGGAAAGTGAAAATTGAAAATCAGACTGGTAAGAGAATTAAGGTGCTTAGAACTGATAATAGCCTTGAATTCTGCAATTTTCCTTTTGATAACATGTGTGATAAGTCAGGTATTAGAAGACACAAAATTGTTCCTTATAATCCTTAGCAAAATGGGGTAGTGGAGAGAATGAATAGAACCTTGTTAGATAAGGTGAGATGCATGCTAGAGAGTTCAGGGCTGTCTAAAAACTATTGGGGTATAGCTGCTTTAACTGCCACCTTTTTAATTAATAGGCTTCCTTCTAGTTCCCTTAAGGGTCAGTGCCCTGAATCTATTTTCACAGGAAAACCTCTAGATCTTTCCCACCTTAGAGTGTTTGGATGTGCTGCTTTTGTCCATCATAAAGGTGATAAGCTAGACTCTAGGTCTAAGAAATGTATTTTTCTAGGTTATCCAGAAGGGGTGAAAGGGTATAGCTTTGGGATAGAAGTCAGCCTGGTTTTAAGGTCAGTAGGGGTGTGGTTTTCAATGAATCTGATTTCTCTTGTTTGCCTGCTTCTGATTCTTCCTCAAACAATGATGCTCCTTCTAAGGTGGAGCCTCAACCTCTTCTATCTGATACTGAACCTACTGAGTCTGATACTGAACCTACTGAACCTGATATTGAACCTACTAAGTCTGATACTGAACCTAATGAGCCTGATACTGAATCTGAACCTATTGAAGATCATGTTGAGTCTAGTAGTACTTCTGAGTCTTTATCTGTTGATACTGTATCATCTGATTACATGTTATCTAGAGATATACCTAGAAGAAATAACCATGCTCCCTCTACATATGATGATTATGTTATGTATGCTCTTAGTGTCTGTGATCCTTTGGATAATGAACCAACATGTTATTCTGATGTCATTCATTCTGCTTCATCTAATAAGTGGATATCTGCTATGCAATCTGAAATGAATTCTTTGCATGTGAATAGTACTTGGATTCTTGTTCCCCAAGCCTGCTTCCTGTTCTGTTGTGGATTGTAAATGGCTATTTAAGCTCAAACATGAACCTAAGTCTCTGAGATATAAGACTAGGTTAGTTGCTAAATGTTTTACTCAAAAAGAGGGGCTAGATTATTCAAAAATCTTTGCTCCTGTTGTGAAACTGACTACTGTGTGCATTATGTTGTCTTTAGTTGCTCATTTTAACTGGGAACTGAAACAAATGGATGTTACTACTGCTTTTCTTCATGGTGATTTGGATAAAAAGATATATATGAAACAACCTGAAGGTTTTGTGGATTCTGAAAAACCTGATTATGTGTGCTTATTACAAAAAGCTTTATATGGTTTAAAACAGTCTCCTAGGCAGTGGAATAAAAAGTTTGATCAATGTATGCTTTCTTTAAACTTTGTTAGAAGCTCTTTTGATCACTGTCTCTATTCCAAAATCTATTCCTGTATACTTACTGATATATGTGGATGATATGTTGATTGCTAGTCCTTGTGTGAAGTCTATTAAACACATTCAGAAATGTCTAAGTGATAATTTTAAAATGAAGGACTTGGGGATGCCAAGAAGATACTTGGTGTGAGTATTGTTAGAGACAGAAAACTAGGCACTCTTGTACTGAATCAGATTTCTTATGTGGATAAGATTTTGAGTAAGTTTGCTATGTCTGTTGTAAAACCTGTAAATGTGCCTCTTGTTTCTCATTTTGTATTAAGGATCAGTCTCCTAAGACTGATTCTGAAATTGCAGATATGCAAAAGGTCCCTTATGCACATGTTATATGGTCTGTTATGTATCTCATGGTTAGTACTAGACCAGATATAGCTTATGATGTTCACTGTCTAAGCAAATATATGTATAATCCTGGTATGCCTCATTGGAATGCTTTAAAGTGGTTGTTTAGGTACTTGAAATCTACAAAATCTGTAGGATTCTGGTGGTACTAAACTGACTGGTTATGTAGATTCCAACTATGCTAATGACAGAGATAATAGAAAGTCCACTACATCTTATGTGTTTACTTTCTGTGGATTTTGTATAAGCTGGAAGTCTTAGTTACAGCCTATTGTTGCATTATCCACTACAGAGGCTAAGTATGTTGCTGCTGCTGAAGCATTAAAAGAAGTTGTTTGGCTTAAGGGTATTCTGTCTGAACTTAATTTTCTGAATAACATTGTAACCCTGTTTTCTGATAGCCAATCTGCAATTCAATTGTGTAAAAATCTTGTATTTCATGATCGTACTAAACATATTGATGTTAGGTATCATTTTATATGGGATATAGTTAATAAAGAGATTGTTATGCTAGATAAGATCCACACGGAGTGCTTAAGTGTAGAGAAACTTAATACCTATCTTAAAATACTTAATCTTGATTTAAGATAATTATCTGTCTGTGTGTTTTTTCTCCTACTGCTGCTTGTGTTTTCTGGATGCAGGCAATAGGTTGCGTGTCCGTGGAGAAAGGGGCGATGATGACAGTAAAGATCCAACTACAAACCTTCCTTCTTATTTGAAGGTACACCACTACTAGGCCTAAGGTGGAGTATATAATACTGATAGGCCCAGTATCAACAGCACCTTGTGCCCAAGCCCTTACACTACTGCAGGCCCACTATCAATCTCGGCCCAGCTCTTTAATTCAGGTCTGTAATGGCTCCGTCCGTTACTGCGAGTTTTACGCAACCCGTTTCATAACCCTAACTATAAAAGGGGTTGGAATGTGAGACGAGATGGTGGCGCAGCTGTTCTCTTTCTCTTTGTTCTCTCTTCGATTATTTTCTTTTTCTTTGTGTGAGATCTAGATTGTTTCTGTGAGTTTTGTGAGAGTTAAACTTGTAATAGTGTTAAGGGATTGTTGGTGATGTGCACTGTTGGGTGTGGTGGTTGTATTGGTGGTATGAGCCTCAATCAAATATTCGATCCTCAAATTTATAACAATATTGAACGAAAGGATCGTGTTCTCTTTAACTGCCTTCATCCCCAAATCCGACGATTGCAACATATTCATCCCACTCCCCCTATGTCCGATCACAAGGAATTTAGGCACCTTAAACGACGTCGCCCTCTCAACGTCCGCACGTACGAATAAAAAATTCAAACGTTGATGCGACAAATCAACAACACGTCTAGCTACCTTTAGAGAAACGCTAGGGGTAGAGAGAGAAAGATGAGTCGAGATAGGGAACGTCGCAGACGTGAACGGCTTTGAGGGCCATTGTGGATGTAGAGAGTGATTGAGCGAAAGGGAGAGAGAGAATGATGAGGAGATGATACAATTGGAATTGTTGGAATTTGGGTTGGAAGAGGGGTCGTATTTAAGGCCGGAATCCCTCAGCTGGAACATTTGTCGCCTCAATCCGTATTATTGGTTTGGATATTCTACTCGTCTCAATTGGAGTAATTTTGTTTTCTACATTTGTCTCATAGAGAATTGGTAATGAGTCCGGCGGCTATATACACAAATGGGTAAAGTCAAACACATTTATACCCAATTCTTATATTTAACTACACTATATGCCCAAAAAGACTAAAATACCCCTGCTTTTTCAATAAAGTCAAATTTGAGCATTAGTGCCGATCACATGGTCCTATCGATCGGCACGGTCCTATCATGTTTTGTGATCCAACAATTAATACTAACATTTTTATGGTCCTATCGATCGGCACGGCCCTATCACATGTGATCGGCACGGCCCTATCACATGTGATAGGACCATGTGATCGGCACGGTCCTATCACATGTGAAAAATTTGAAAAAGTGAGGGTATTTTAGACAAATTGGGTATTTGCTAGATAGTTTTTAAGAGGATGAATAGTTTTGTAGTTGTAATAGTCAAATTGGGTAGAGTTGTATAATTTCACATTGGTAATCTTGGCGGCGGATAAAAGGTCAAAGTCATGTTAAGAGTAGATAAGAAAACAGGGTGATCTATTATCCAAAAACGATTGCAAATCAGCATACTATCTTATAGATGACCCTAGAGCCCCCACGGAAAACTTACAATATAATACACATTTTTGTTTTATTATAAATATGAATTTTGTTGTGAATATAGATGAAAAAATAATACTCCCTCCGTCCCGCCCGACATGGCTTAATAGGTTTGAGCACGGTTATTAAGAATAGTGGGTAGTTGTGTGTAAAGTGGTATAAAGTGGTGGGACCCATTAGAATTTATTAGAGTATTATTTTAGTTAGTGACCAAGTCAAGTGGGACAATGAAAAATAAAAAATAAGCCAAGTCGGGTGGGACGGAGGGAGTATATTAGGTAGGCGTCTTCCAATTTAGACACTAACTGATATTGAAAGTAAAGAGTAGGTAATTTTGTTTCTTGTTATCTATTCAAGATTTGAAGGGATGATGTGGATCCACGTTCTTAAGCCGTGTAGTTCAGGTCTAGTCAGCCAGCAGTCACCACCTATATTATATTTTATCAATAAACCCATTATAATTTCTACACATGTTGATATCTTTATTTTTAGTTCATAGGAAAATGGCAGCCTTACCGGCCCAATCCAATAATTCACCTACCACAAACTAAAGCCCACTCAGATATATTAACTTCATTCTAAAAGGTGGATTTGTCTACTTATATGAGATGGCCCAGTTGGCATAATGTGCTAAGTTTATCTTTACCTTTTTATTTTATAATGAAGGAAACCGCAACTAACGTATAAGTACACACTGAGTAAATTTTATTTCTTTAAGTTGGTGACATGGGCGCGGCTCAAAGGGGTGAAGCCACCAAAGCCCCAATTTTTGGAAGGCTTCCATTTTTCTTATTCGTGGTGGCAGGTCTCAGAAAGTTGACGTTTATTGTGTCGAAACTTTTAGCCCCGTGGTGAAATCGGCAACCATACGAACAGTGTTAAGTTTGGCTATTTTTAAATCCTGGACTATTCATCAATTAGATGTGAAGAATGATTTTCTTCACGGTGATATATTTTAGATGGTATACATGCATCAATCCTTTGGTTTTCGTGATTCAAACAATCTAAACCATGTTTGTTTGCTCAATAAGTCTCTTTACGGGTTAAAGCAAGCGCCACGGGCATGCTACAACCGGTTCGCCACCTATGTTTCTACTATTGGGTTCTTATATAGCAAATATGATCACTCCTTGTTTGTGTATCATAAAGGAATGGATCTCGCACACATACTACTTTATGTGGATGACATTATTATCACGGCTTCTTCGGATTCTCTCCGCACATCTCTAATGCCACATCTCTCATCATAATTTGCTATGAAAGATCTAGGCCCTCTTCATTATTTTCTTGGTATTGCCGTTCAACACACTTCAAATGAAATCTTTCTTCATCAAAGGAAACATACTTTGGAAATAATAGAGAAAGCAGGCATGTCTTCGTGTAAATTGACTCTAGCTAAACTCAGCACTTCAGATGGTACTCCGATTGCTAACCCTACACACTATTGCAGTCTAGCAGGTGCTCTACAATATCTCACCTTCACTCGTCTTGATATATCTTATTTCGTGCAACAAGTTTGTCTTCACATGCATGCTCCAAAAGAACCTCATTTCTTGGCTCTCAAACGTATAATTCGGTATCTACAAGGGACACTATCTTTTGGACTTCATCTTTCTAAATCACCGCTGCATGATCTCGTTTCTTAACGGAAGCGGATTGGGGTGGTTGTCCGTGATCTCGTTTCTTAACGAAAGCGGATTGGGGTGGTTGTCCGGATACGCATCGCTCGACGTCCGACTATTTTGTATATCTCGGAGATAACTTAATTTTGTGGTCTTAGAAACGACAACCCACATTATCCAGATCAAGAGCCGAGGCCGAATATAAGGGTGTAGCCAATGTTGTATCCGAGGCATGTTGGCTATGAAATATTCTAGTTGAACTCCACCATCCAATCACAAAGACAACTTTAGTTTACTGCGATAATGTCAGCGCTATTTATCTCTCGGGTAATCCAGTTCTAAATCAATGAACTAAGCACATCGAGATGGATATCCTATTTGTTCGTGAACGAGTTGCACGAGGACAAGTGCGAGTTCATCACGTTCCTTCACAATACCAAATTGCTGACATTTTTACAAAGGGTCTTCCTCGAGTTTTGTTTGAAGAATTTTGATCCAGTCTCAATGTTCGTGAACCTCCCGCTTCGACTGGGGGGTCTGCCAGAATATGCTATACATTATACTTAAATAATATTATATAAATAGTGTATAATAGTGTATGCGAAGTAGGTGAGTTTGTTTCCTAGAGAATAGGTCCAAAGCTAACATATTCTTAGATAGACTCATAGCCTCATAGGATATTCTAGATAAATTGTAATCTTACATATACACAAGAGAGGAAGGAAGAGGGTGATGGATTGAATCATTTCCATGGTATCAGAGCAGACTCAAGCGATGTTGATTTGTTAGGTCCCTATGTTGGACTTGTGCTTATAGGCCATTTGTTTCCACGTGTAGTAGTCCGATCACGTGAGGTGGCGTGTTAGAACCCGTTATTATGTCCAACATCGACTTGGTGAAGATCATGTCTCTTCTATATAAGATTGGATATCCCTTCCCCTTACAATGTTTTTTTAAGGGGAATGTGACATAATTTTTCATCTTATAAATACATGCATTTATAATTACGAAAAAAAATCAGCTTATTTGTATGGATTCATAATAATTTCAAAACTAGCCCAATATTATTTTGCTTAAGTCATTTTAAAAATGAGTCTTAATGCTAATAGATCCAATCATTTTAGTAATTCTATTAGAGAAATTATTTTTATTAAATATCTAATGAATTAAAATATAGAAGAATGTCGTAAACACAATTAACCAATAGATCTGTAATCTACATATAGCTATAAAATTATTATTTCACCCTTAATTCTTCCCACTCAAGATCATTAACTCAATCTTTACTCTAATTTCACTCTCAAAATTCCACTAATATGAGCTTTCAATTTTCATTTCTTCAACGCTATAATCCCGTTAATAACAACTTTAAGTTTTCATTTCCACAATCCCTGTACCATTGTGCCAAACAAAGAGCAAGTTTTTAGTTTGATACTTTAAGTTTAGTTTCTCTTAGAGAAATGCCTTAGTTTTGAGCTGTCCCTAATTGATGAAGTTCAAATTCTTAATCTTTAGCCACAAGACAAATTAATTGTTAAAGTCATTTCAAGACGGGCGGTCTATTATATACTATATCTTTGCATGTTACTGAAGAATCATTGATAGTTGCAATATTTCTCCTCACCAAAGTTTTTTTTAAAAAAAAAAGGGAAAAAAAAGGAGAGAAGCAAAAGGGAGAGAGAAATGAACCATTCTTCGTCAAAGAAACATAAAGAGATATAAAGGATTTTATGTATTTGGTCTGGCCGGTGAGTTTAATGAGCCATTAAAGCATTTATTAAGAATTTAAGACCTGGACTTTTCTCTACAAAAGCATTTATTTAGTCTTGACGTGACAGAATTAAGTCATGGGATTGTAAAGTAGTTGTGTTTGGCCAAAATTTATACTACTAATTATTTAATACTATCATACAAATGCAGGTTAGATTTAGTGGAATCGTACAATCCTACCCAAAATCACTATGACAAGTACACAACTACCCATTTCCTTAAAAACTATATAGCAAATACCCAAATTTTCTAAAATACCCTCACTTTTTCTATTTTTTAACCTGAAACTTGTCAGGTCGGAAAAATGCACTGATTTTAACACAATATGCCGATCGATCGGCACAAATTGTGAAAGTGTCAATCGATCGGACTGAAAAAAAAATGTGCCTATCGATCGACACACATTTGTGCCCGATCGATCGGGCATGATTAAAAATAAATAAAATTGTGCGCTATCGGTCGGCACACTATATGGTCCGACCGATAGGGCCGAAATCACAAACATCATCTTCCCCACCACCATCGGTCCCCATTTATGCGCGAATCGGATCGAAAATTTATCGATCGGCACGGAAGGTCGGCACGCTCATCGGCACGCCCATCGGACAGCATATCTTCGTCCAAACCGGTCGGATACAATGGAAGAGATTAGTATTTATCTTGAAATCTTAGTTTGTAAATTAGTTTGTAGATCTTGAAATTAATGTAGGATTGCATGTTTAAAGTGGTTTTTTATGAAATATATATGTTGGGTTTAGTGAGTATAACATAGATGTGGTTGGATTGGGTGAAAATTGGTCAAAATGAGGTAGAAATCGCCGGAAATCGGCGCGCCATTGTTGCCGGCATTAAGCTTTCAGTGCCGATCGGTAGGGCCGGTCTGAACCGGTGCCCGACCGATCGGCACTTTTTTTTTTTTTTTTAGCCAGCGATATATTTTTTTTAATTAATGTTATTTATTAAATATTATAACAAATATTGTAATAATTATAATTTTATTAAATATTAATTGTAATATATAGGTCAATTTTAAACGGTTAGCACTACGAGACGTTTCCCCGAGGATCACAACATATTATAAGCATACTTTAGGGACATTGATTAGAGAGAAATTATCTAGTCAGGGTGGTATGGATCTAGTCCATCGGTTTGTTTGTGGTCAGTTTGGGAGCATAGTGGGTTGGCCAGATGGTAAGAATGTTTTGCGGGCTCTTCACCAGCTATTATGCTATGAGGTTTCGGTACGACCTTCGGAGGTTTAGTTTAATTATGTTGGTCAGAACATCCGTTTCTCTCATCCCGAGTTCGCATTGGTGACTGGGCTGATGTTCGGCGAGTGTAGTTTCGACATGGCAAAGATCTTATCGGCCTACTCGGTGCAGGGTCTACGGCGGGTTCAATGGTGGGAGACCGATTGAAGCAAAGGAATTGTTAAGCTGGTTTTGTAAATATGAGCCCGGTGGCGTTTCAGATGATGACTTGATTAAGTTGTCGAATATTTTGGCTCTTTTCTTCTGGTTCTATGCTCCTGCGGAAACTATGAAGATTGATACATAGATATGGGTATTGACTGATGATATCAACCAATGGAATGCGTTCCCATGGGGTGCTTTTACCTACAAGGCCATGTTGCACTACCTTAGTTACGTACCAAATTCCCTGGACCTCGTAGGATCAGAGTATAATCTATACGGGCCGATTTGGGCACTACAGGTATAGTATTTATTCACAACTTAATTATTACCAATTTATTAATTTTTACTAGTTTAAAGATATATTTATGTTGTAATATAGGTGTGGGCATATGAGGCCATTCCTAGTTTTGGAGCTTGTTGTGCGACCCGTCTACATCCCGATGCTTTCCCTCGTTATCTACGGTGGTCGTTTACTGACGCCGATCATCGTGGTATAGCCGGTTTTTTTAAGCGTTAGGTAAAAATATTTTTATTATTAATTACAATGAATATGTTATGGATTTTCTTATTAATATTTAATGCGCAAATATTATGTATTTCAGATGAGAGACTCGGTAGTGTTTGAAGTGTTACAACCGAACGAGCATGAGGAGAGGTGTCAATATTGACAGAGTGCAGTCGGTAGTAGTCCATTTGGGATACACTTTCTTGTGCCCTTGAACCTCCTACAGCCGACGCAGTATGATCAAGATGGACAGCGTATCTTGATCAGGCGCACCGAGGCAACATGTAGCAGACGTAGTACGAGCAGAGGAGTTGTCGGTGAGGAGGAGGAGCAAGAGGAGCAGGGGGAGCAGGAGGAGGAGGAGCACACTGTCGTAAATAGTAGGAGAGTTCAGAGGCGGGCCCGCCGTACACAAGCATCTTCATCAGCAGCGAGAGATGCATCTGGTAATAAACTTAAAATTCTAAGTGAAATTTTTCTGGTCAATTCCTCCTTTAATAATCGTCCCCTTCTTTGATAATTATTAGCAGTTGGTGAGACATCTAGTTTTCTGGACCCAAGAATAGAGGCCATGATCAGTCGATCTATTCAAGAGAATTTTGAAAGGTGCGAGCAAGCTATGATGAATAGAATTGATGATTATCATCGGACCTTGAGTCAGGAGCTAGTGAGTAGGTGTGAGGAGCTGCTGGATAGAAGTAGTAGGTCAAAACAGTATTCATCATATTCTGATCACGAGGAGGAGCCTAGGCCATTTCAGTCTGGATATAGCTGGCACGCTCAGGCTACGCAGTGGCCCCGGTGGGACGAGCCCGCACCACAGACCTTTGATGTATGGGAAAGGAATCCATCAACTCAAAATCAGGAGGTTGAGGCTATGGATGTCGAAGCAAACAACTACAACTTAGATCTGGGTTTGACTCGCGGCGAGTTGGTAAGAGAATTCTTCAATTAATTTAATTTCTTTTCCTAATTTAATAATTAAATTTTGTAGGATATGTTTGAGCCGAGTTACTCGTTGGCTGAGAGTTTTGAGCAGTATTTGTTGAGTGAAAGCTTGGCCTTTCGACGTCCAGATGCTTTTCCACTTGAACGAGAATGGTTCAAGAATTTTAAGAACATGGATTATAATATGGATTGTGAGATGGTAAACTGCTACATCCAGTCACTGCAGGTTAGGCTAGTTCAAGGCAACCTACCCGTGACTCCAGATGCCCGACACACAGTCATAGCGGACTCTACAGTCTTTGTAAGTACATTTCATATCTGAGTATTTTATGGAAAATATTTTATTTCTTTGGTTTAATTTTATCGTTGAATAATTCATTACCAGATGGTTATTATGACTGAGTGGCTCAAGTTTTCTAAAAATCCACAAAGTAATAGACACGAGAATGATGAGGATTATAAATGGGTTCCTCAAGAGGACGATGTGCAATGCGTGAAGGGGATTCCAGAACTTGGGAAAAGCGATTGGTACTCCGCCAAATATGTGAGTACTATTCATATATTTTAGATTTAATAATCCTAAGGTTCTAAATTGTATATTTGTATCTATTGTAGATCATATTTCCAATCTTGGCAGCACAACATTGGTTCGTGTTGCGGTTATGCGTTTCAGATTGGAGACTCGAGATGTATGACTCGAAAAATCAATTTAGAGTTGCAAATATATTCAATTGGCGCGTCAAATGCATTAGAGCTTTCCGAAAATTTATAGCGCGGTTCTTATGGCATGGGAATTATTGGGCGTGTAATGCATATGGTTATCAATTCCCAGGAGGACAGAGGCCCTCTGTTGTGCTTATGGATGATGAAGAGCAGTACACACAATTGGATTCGCATAGTTGTGGGGCATTTACATGCATGACCATAGAGCGTCTCCTCACCGGTTTCCCGAGTCGGGCATGGGGTAATGATGAGGCTAACATTAGTAAGTATCGGACTTGGATGGCTGTAAAATGTTTTGAAATGTGTGATTTAATTTGAACTTATGTATCGGTTGATTATTGTTATGAAATGAAATGTCTCGGACTTGGTTCTCTGGTTTCGATCGGCACACTTAGATTTAAATATTTTTTTTATTTACTTTTGGTCCGACCGATCGGACAAGCCCGATCGATCGGACCATTAATTAATTTTTTTAATTTTTTTTTAATTTACTTTTGGTCCGATCGATCGGACAAGTCCGATCGATCGGACCATTAATTAATTTTTTTAAATTTTTTTTTAATTTACTTTTGGTCCGACCGATCGGACAAGCCCGACCGATCGGACCATTAATTAATTTTTTTTAAATTTTGTTTTTTTTATTTACTTTTGGTCCGACCGATCGGACAAGCCCGATCGATCGGACCATTAATTAATTTTGGTTTAAATTTTGTTTTTTTTTATTTACTTTTGGTCCGATCGATCGGACAATCCCGATCGAACGGACCATTAATTAATTTTGTTTTAAATTTTGTTTTTTTATGTTGGTCCGTTCGGTACCGATCGGACCAACAATTCCGATTTTTTTTTTTTTTGTAAAGGTCCGACCAATAGGACTATTTTAAAAATAAGAATTAAAATCAATATAATTCATGATATAAGAATTAAAATCAATATAATTCATGATATAATTCATGAAATAAGAATTAAAATCAATATAATTCATGATATAATTCATGATATAATTCATGAAATGGTCTAATAAGACTTATATTTGTTTGAAATAAGAATTCAAATCAATATAATTCATGATATAATTCTGCTGCTAGAGGTACCAGCCTCTAGAGCGGATCTTCGTCGGCTATTCCTCGGCCGTCCTGCTTGACGCGTGATAATTGGCGGTAGTACCACCATCGCATCAATCTCTGCTGCGACACTCCACTCGCCCCGTAGAGGTAAAGGATTCACCACACCCGCATATATCTCCCTCCATGTTTCCGTCCGATAGTAGTAATTGATGTGATCATATAAATTCTCACGGCGGTTGTATAAAACTGCAATTGCATGCTTACAGGGGATCTCGTCCAGTTGCCATACTCCACATTCACATGAATGACTGCTCAGATCAACTCTCCACTGTCTTTTTCCAGTATCCACCTTAAATGAGTCAGCAGTCACGGATGTAACAACATACCTGAGTGCTGCATCTCTTTCATTTCTCATTCTCATATCTGCAGCTTTAGTCAAAATATCAGTCCTCGCATGAGCCTTTTGTCTACGAGCATCAAACCACTTTTCAAGCAGATGTCGGATTGCCTCGATCATAGCACATATTGGAAGACGTCTTGCAGCCAGAAGTCGAGAGTTAATAGACTCAGCCAGGTTGGATGTTAACATACTGTAACTTCGGGTAGGATATTGTGATCTGGCCCACTTCTCGGGACCGATATCCATCAACTTCTCGTACGCTGCGGGTTGTGTCTCTCGTATCGCGTTCAACGCGCAGTTGAAGACTGATGTTCGATATGCGTATGCTGCCTCGTGGAACATCTGCACGGTCCACTTACCATATCGAGCAATCTTATTTGCGATGTGGTAGTAGCAAAGACCGTGGTGTGCTTCCGGATAAACATCTCTTACCGCGTTGGCTATACTTTTGTGTTGATCTGATACAATTATTAGATCACTAGTGGAGGAGAGTTGCTGCTCGGAGCCGAGTTAGAAACCACTTCCAAGAAATATCATTTTCAATCGGACCAACTCCAAAAGCAAGTGGGAATATTTGTTCGTTAGCATCAATACCAACAGCGACAAATAGTATTCCCTTATTCCTCCCCTTCAGGTGTGTCCCGTCAACCGCAATCACGTTTCTAAGCTGGAATAACCAAGGACTTCGGCAAACACCAAGCATAAAAAATAGATGTCAGAAATCACCATCAGGACCAACATCTAGATCGGTCAAAGAGCCTGGATTTTGCAAACGGAGCAATGCAAATACTTCGGAAGATTTGTATATGACTCTGCATGGCCACCGTAAATCATTGATATCGCAGCATTATGTGCTCGCAGCGCCACACTATAACTCGCTTGGATTCCAAACCTATCCAAAAGATCAGCTTGAATATCGGCGGGTTTCAGTATCTTGCTCTGGCGGTGCATTCTGTGCGCAATATAGGCGGCTACGGCCTTTGCCCGCACATTTCTCGATCCTATGCCAGATAGATCGCGGTTGCAGGTGTGCTCGGGGTTGTATACGGTCACCTCCCAAATTTTCGTGGCCCTACAAGCAGCACGAAGAAAATATGGACACGTCTCATTACGTTTGCATATGTATTCGAGTCGTTTTGTGCACGAACGTCGGCACATGAAATCCACTCCATGTTCCATATGCCACAGTGCGACCATAGCATATAATTCATCTTTCTCCTAGAAAACAGCTCCTTGCCGCAAATCATCATCCAATATAAGAGGCAAGCTCGTTGTGAATGGTGGGTCAGATGTATCGAGAGGTATAATTGGAATGATCCAATTACTTGCTGCTTCCATGTTGCTGTATAATATTTCGTCATCGATATTTGGACGAGTGATTAGAAGAAGCATTGACATGAGTTGGTTGACGCCGCCCTCTCGTCGGATCCATGCAGCAAAGTCACCAATCGAAAAATTGATCAATGCTTCAGGAATACCTTCATCTTCATCCTCAGATGAAGTGTCGAGATAAGCTTCTTCATCTTCATCTGTTTCGACATAGGTCTCATCTTCCTGACCACTTCCACCGGGGTTGCTTCGACTCCCACCTGGGTTGCTTCCACTGTCAGGCCCTTCAAACTGGTTATCACCTCCGAATTGATAAGACTTAACGAATGTTGAGTTTTGAGCTTCACGATTTATTACGCCGATATTATTGGGGTGCACCAAATATACTGCAGGCTCTACGTCTAGAATACAAATACGTTGTAGATCAAGATCACTCCCGATAACGGCCTTGATCGTTCTATGACTTTTACGAGACTCTGCAGTATAATAGATGTGGTAGTCGGGCGGAACTGAATATGCATCGAGAGCGTATTGAATATATTGTCGTAGTACTGCAAGACAAATATTGTTTGCCGGAATCCAAACCATTGTCTCTTGGCCGCCAACATATTTCGATTCACTATTGAAAACTCCATTAAAATTGACAACAAATTGTTTCCAATCATTCTCCATATTTTTTTCTTGCTTTGGTGGTGGAAATGAAGGACGATGGTAGCAATAGAGAAGTGGTGAGAAAAATGAAGAAGTGATGAGAAAAATGAAGAAGTGATGAGACGAATTCTAATGAATTTATTGACGAGAAACTGTACCCTATCGGTCAAACTGTGTA
The DNA here is from genome assembly GCA_028984105.1 of Lavandula angustifolia. Lineage (NCBI taxonomy): Eukaryota > Viridiplantae > Streptophyta > Magnoliopsida > Lamiales > Lamiaceae > Lavandula > Lavandula angustifolia. The sequence goes on along the minus strand of CM054823.1, from coordinate 7,791,480 downwards.
ATTTATTCACGTGAAAGTGTGCCCTATCGGTCGGACATGTGATAGGGCATACTGTCAAAAGGTGATAGGGCACACTGATGAATTTATTCACGAGTGCCCTATCGGTCGGACACATGATAGGGCACACTGTAAAAAGGTGATAGGCACACTGTGATATTGCCCTATCGGCACATGCAAAAAGGTGATAGGACACTTGTATGTATTTATTCATGACACAGTGTGCCATATCAGTCGGACACGTGATAGGGCACACTGAAAAAGATGATATGGCACTGACACATTAATTTTCTCAATAAAGTGGTCCGATCGGTCGGACCTTCCCGGATGTGTCTGACCGATCGGATGTGTCGACCGGTCGGACAGGTCCGATGATAGGACTGTTGCACTTTTTTCAAGTGATCGGACACTTCATAGGATGTGTCCGATCATGATCTTGCTGTGTCCGATCGGTCGGACCGTGGTCGGACCCTTCGGTCGGACCTTGTCGGACCCTTTGCTATTTTCGAGATACTTATTTTTTTAACAAAAATCAATCATTTATTGCACGCAAAAAATTATAAAAACAGTTGACAATCATTGAAAATAGATTGTATTTATTGAAAATATAGGGGTATTTTAGTAATGTTGGGTATATACTGTAATTATATATAAGAGATGGGTATATTTATGTTTAACTTTACCCCTTTGGGTAGAACACCAAAGGGCCCTTTAGATTTAATCATTTAATGAATAAATCATGAACGTATCATCATTTCTAGTGAAAGAAAAACTTAATTAAAATTCCACCGGCAGCTATGTAGAGCTTTTACCTCTATGTGCATCAAAAAATAACAGCGGCAAATTTTTTATTGTTAAAAAAAAATTCAATTTTTTTAAAGAAAAAATTTAACTAAGCTGATCTATCAAATATTCTAGATAACATTTGGTAAAAGTATTTCGAAATGAGTCAATGGATTATGCACAAAACAAAACCTAGAAGTAATCCATTCCTAAATCTATGTATCTTTTCCAATTTGTGTTATGCTTATAATACACGTGGTGAATATAACGAAGTCAACGATAAATAGTAGATGCAGCACGATAACATGGAAAAAGGTCAACCCTATAAAAATGGGCATGCAGAGGCTCGAATACCCATTCTACCCCTCATCCCTCATCCGCTTAAACGAACAAGTAGGGAGCAAACGGTCAATGCGGTAAAACACAGACAAAAATCGCCTTGGAAAATATACTTTCTGCAGTCAATTACAAGCATTTAAAGAGGAGAGAGAGAAAGAAAGACAACAGACCTAACTCTAATGCTTGTTCTACAATTCCAGAGTGATACATTCGGAGAGAGAGAGAGAGAGAGAGTGTGTATTAATTGGTGAAGACAGAAGTCATTAATGGGGGTAGCGTGCAGAAATAAATGGAGTTGCGTTTATCGCTGTAATTGTCTGAGCTTCAATTTCTCATCTGCCTTCTCTGCAACCCACCCACCCATTCCATTGCTCATTTATTGCCTCAATTAATGTTCTCTCTATCTATTCCCTATTGCCCTAATTGATCCTTCTTAATTACAATTATAGGCAGATTGATTGAGAAAATTAAAACATTGGAGTAATTAGCGCAAAAAGAGGGCTTAGGGTTTAATCAATTCAACTTACAAGACTTTTCTGAATTCATATTTCACAACTTTAGCTTGCCTAAAGCGGAAGCTAACTCTGCTGTTTCTTTCATGGATGTCGATTGGGTGGAAGGCGGCCTTACTGGTGGAGCCGCGCAAACTGGAATGACTGACCTAATTTGAACCGATGGTGCGATTCTTTGAGCTCCAGAAAACAATCCCATTTGGTTGTGACATGTTGGAGGCGGCAATGCAATCTTGGTTTGGTTTGAGAGATGAAGAATTCTTGCAATTTCTGCTCCATAAAGATGGGAACTTGAACTCGAACTGTTGAAGCAGCCCTTGATCCCACCAATTGGCTCCTTCTTGATGGCTTCCGATATCTTGCTAATCCATTCATAGTCGTCCCTTTCAGGCGGCGGCGGCGGTGGTGATTCTTGAACTGTGAACTGGGATGAACTACCAATCACTTTGAGAGGGGCAAGATTGGTTTTTGGGTGGTGGCAGGCATCAGACCAACTCGGTGGCAGGATTTTGGACGCCGTCCGCGGCGGCGGGGGAGGGAGGAGAGAGAGAAAGCTGTTATTGTGTTTGTGTGTAAAGCTGCTAATATTAATGTTGTCTCTTTGATTAGGCCTCTGCATTCTCCCTCTCGGTTGATCTCTTCGTCGAATCACTCTGCAGCTTGTGTTCGAACTACCTCTCCATTTTGCGCCGCCGACATTATCCCTCTGCTCCGATAAAGCTCCCAAATTTGGCACTGCAACCATACAGATTCTGTTAGTAGAAGAAAAGGAGTTTGTAGCAGCATAGCAAAATAGTGTGTGCAATGTAATTACTTCGTTTCAATGCCAACCAAGCAGCAATTGCAGCATTCTTCTCGGCTTGTTTCTTGGTCTTGGCGGCCTCTCCGGAGAAACTCATCCCGGCGAGCTCGACCGTGCTGGTGAAAACCGGGACATGTCCGGGCCCCGATCTGACCGTCGTGTACACGGGCAGCTTTAATCCAGCTCGGTGAGCAGTTTCTTGCAGTAGATTTTTGTACACCCCAGTCTCATCCTATATATATACAATGAGAATATATAAACAGAGACATACATTGCTTTGTATAGATGGACTTACGAGGACTCTGGCTGTTAGAGATTTGGAGGGGCCTCTGGAGGAGAGGGAGTTGAGAGCGGCCTCTGCGGCGGCGTGCTCCGCCTGTCTCAAAGTGGTGGAGTAAGTGGGGCTGTCGAAGACTTCGCCGTTGAAGTTGACGGAGGCTTTGAATCTGGGGGCGTGATCGGGGCCTTCTCTCACGCAGGCATACGCCGGTAAATTGAAGCAACTTCTTTGAGCGAGTTCCTGCAACTGATTCTTGAACATTTTCTTCTTCACTTTATTTGATTTGATTTCCCTCTCCTACTCTTACGTACATAAAAGGCCGGCAGGCCTCTCTCTCTCTCTCTCTCTCTCTCTCTCTCTCTCTCTCTGGGGTAAAGAACTAAAGATTTACAATCACAGAAAGAGAAGCAGATGAAGGCGGTTTTTTGCAGATTTAGAAATGTTCGGTTTCAGTAAACATCAGTAGTGACTAAATATTACAGCTTGCTTCCGCATTTTGTAAGGCGCGGTTATTTAATTTCTTAAGGTTGTCAAATATTTAATTTTTTCGATAAACGAAAAGGCCTATATTGTCCACGTTTTGTAGGAAGTACTAGTATTATTTTTTTTTTAAATTATTATGAATGTAGTTCAACTTTTACACCATTTTTGCAGTCAAACCAACTGGTCTTACGCCATTTTTGCTCAAATCAAGTACTCCCTCCGTCCCGCACTTTCCCGAAAGGGGTATCTCATTATTTGTGCTCACTTTCCTAATTTAGTAAAAAATTACTCATACTTTATCATCTTCTCTCTCCTACTTTATTATACTCTCTCGCATACTTTATCATCTTTCTCTCATACTCTCTCATTATCTTACTCATCTTCTCTCTCATACTTTATCATCTACTCTCTCTCTCATACTTTATCATCTACTCTCTTAATTCCCGTGCCGAAACCAATTGAGCCACAAATAACGGGACGGAGGGAGTAATTCTTGAAAAACATCTACTACTTGTCAAGGTGAAGTATGCAGCTATATGTAGGACCAAATTACGCGAAGATTTGCCATAGCTATAGGCAACTTTAGATAGAGATGAACTCGTCAAACTACATTAGAAATATATGTCCTACTATTACCAAGTACATTAGACTTCCCCATGCACACCGTTGTCGGAAGCCAACCTTTTTTAAGTCAAACCAACATCTTGACAAAAACTCTCAATTTCTTTTCGACACGATAATTAATACATTCGATTTTTATGTGTGAGACAATCTGAAATAGAATACAAAAGACGTTTCATGTGGGACGAAGGAAGTACTAATTTAATCAAATTCTTGACATTACATCAAACAGGAACAAGGAGAACTTTTGGCATTGAATGAAACACAAGAAACGCAGAGAAGGTTAATAATAAGTATAGTCACATGAGAGACCGAGAGGAAGAGAGAGAATCAACTACAGCTAATTCATCAACAAATACAGTACATGATCAGCAACAACACAGCAATAGCACAAACATTCCTTCCTACTAGGCTATGCAAGTTTAATCACCCAACAAATAGTTGACATACCACAGATTAATAGGCTCATTCTCCCCAAGTGCGAAATCCAGTTTCCTATCCCCATCATAACCCGGGCTCTCTTGATTGGATGGAGCTACTACTTCCACCAACACGGTTCGGCTCCCCCATTCTGGATGCTAAAGCAAGGACTTCCGGAGACATCTCCCAGCTCCCACTTTTCCTCCCCCAGCTTGAACGCCTTGGATGTATCCCCGCACGGTCGCTCTCATCTACAGTTGTCCTCATCTCGGGGGAAATTCCACCACCTTTGTTGTTTAAGCCTTCATTATCACTCACTTGACCTTCAGGATGATGATCCAACACAGCCCCGGCATCTCCCCATACCGCTTTCCTCCCCATCTCTATGTCCTCCACGGCTTTACCCATGTTAGGGCTGACAAATCCGCCACCTACAGATCGAGCTGATAAAGCAGGCTCTCTGGCTACCTTAGCCCTGAAGTTGTTCTTTGATGGAGGAGCAGGCCCACAAAATATTTCTTTGAAGTTGTCCAACACTCCTTTGTTATAAGGATTGGCCCGACGGTCATATCTGTATCTAAAATTCTCATATGTAGTCTGCAAAAACCACATAAAATAAAAGAACTCATTTTTACTCCAAAAGTAACCAGAACTCTACAACATAATCAAAAGTTTATATGATGAACACAGGCTTTTACCTGATTCGTACTGATGAGATACAAATGGAATGCCGTGAGACCGCCAACAAACCAGATTGCAATGAAGGTGTAGATAATTAAGACAATGGAAGCAGGGGTCTTGATCATTGCCTTCCATATTGATGTATTCTCAGTATTTGTGATTCTTTTAATATAAACCCAGCAGAAACCAAAGACGTATATACAAAGTAGAGTTGTTGAGAAGACAAACATGAAGAAGAACCGGTAGTTTCTCTGCAACAATTGTCAAAATACTATATTACAAATGACATCAACATGATAACAAAACTTTCAGAAAAAATAAAAACATTGTGAGGATATAAAAGAGATTTTGCATCATGCATGCCAAAACTATTCAATAATATGCGACCTTACCAGTCCTATGCACTGCCCAACCCAAGGGCAGTGGTGGTCAAATCTTTCTACACAGTTATTGCAAATGGAACAATGTGAGCAACGCGGAGGTCGATAAAGCATGCAGGTATCACAATATTTGATTTTCACCGTGGTTCCATTAACCTCAACTTCCTTAATGCGGGGCAAACGCAACTGTGGTGTTTGAGCTCCTTCCACGCTCCCATCATAGCCTTCCGGTTCAGGTGGATGTGCATTTCGAGGAATGATGCCAGGATCTCTTCCAGATGTTAGCAATAGAAGAACCAAATCCTGCAAGTTTAAGGAAGAAAGCAATTGTATAATCAACGGAGAGTTAAGCAAGTCAATTTAGAGTTCATTTATTAACAGATTTCTATCAAAATTATATGCCCAATGTAGATATTATTGTAGCTAGCTCTTTAGATAAATAAGGGGAATATGATCAACCAGCAAACCATTCAGCATATAGTCTACCAGGTGAGAGAAATAACTTACATAAAGTGTGAAAACAATGGCGATAACCATAATTGATATTCCCCAGTCATTAGCAAAATCATCCATCAGCTTTCGAGCAACAAAGACACAGAAACCAGAAACAGGAGCCAAAATAAGGAATATAGTTAGAGCCAGAGACCTTACATCGGGTCCAAATATAAACCTTCCTTGGAGAAGAAATTTCTGCAAGAACAAATAAACCAAATGACAAGCAGTTACCTAACTGCACGCGTGCTGGTGCTTAGACCATCATAGTGTTCTCATATATTTACAAAAAGCAAAATAGCCGCAGAAAGCATGAAGTGCAGGAAGAACTAAATGATAAACAAAGCATAAAATAGCTACGAATTAATCATTTTAAAGAGTCCTAGTAATTGTTAAAAACAATAGTTTCTAAGGCCTACTTATGATTACTCACAAATTTAAACTAATACATCACATAAACGAATGAGAGAGAGAGAGAGAGAGAGAGATTAAAACCCACATTGCTGCCTTTCCAGATCTGGTAAACCATGAGCTCGTCGGAGCCATTAGTGGATCCAGATAATGGATCAGCCCTACTCGAAGGAGGAACCACATACATTTTGTTTCACCAAATCTCCTCAATTCCCAAGCTCAATTCTTTTTCACCACAAACCCTATCTCAAGCTACAATTACCCACACACAATCAGCAGCCGTCGGAAATAAGTCCTGATTTGAGCTCCGCAGCCGAACAGCCTATCTAATCACATGTTGCAAAACATTCCGGCCGATAGTCCATGCGGCGGGCGGAACAGGGGTGTCTTTTGGGGGAAACAATGGATTTTTCTCTCCTCTCTCACTCACTCTCTGTGTGTTTGTGCCTTTGTGTGGGAAGGCAAAGAGATTAGATGCGAGAGCTCCCACTTTACAGAAGGGTTAAACCGACGTGGACGTTGCTGATTGGTAACTGGGCTTGAGTAGGTCCCCCGATGAGTTAGCTGTGGACCGTTTTGCCACTTCTTCCTTTTGGGAATAATAATCGCTCGCTGGCTCCATTTGTCGGAACCAGCCCTACGCACGCTTTTACGGCACTTCTTCCTTGACTTCAAATTTTGAGCTAATTAAACGTAATTAACGATCTACTCTCAATTCAGAAATCACGTGTACCAAAAACTTGGAAATCTTTTTATTAAAATCAAAAAATTTCAAGGTGTTACATAAAATATACATACGTAATGAATTAACTAATGAATGCACAACAAACAAATATTAACAGGAAACCAAAAAAAAAGGCGAGTGCTAACTTAAATGATGTGAACCAGTTGAAGCGATTTTCTCCTGGACTGGCAGAAACTATTTAGTTGGGATTCATCAAATGTTCCGAAGCCGGAGAGCTTCATGCCGTACGCTTCCATCCTCCGGATGTCGCGTGGGATGGGCGATTGCCAGAGCCCATCCCACCAACCCGGTGGGAGAACTGGTGTTAGGGCGCACTGAGTGGGTTGGCCGCGGCAGCTAAGGGGACCAGCAAATCGGTTCCACACGTGGCCCCACCCGACCTGCCTTCTCAAACCATCCGCGAGTAGAGGACTCTGGAAGCTGCTAAGGACTGTAATACTCGTGTTTGCAGCAGCGTTATCATCTATCGGAATTAAGAGGAAGGAGATCAAGGTATTTTTAATTTGGGAAGAATTAATAGATTAGTGAAATAAGTAGTTTTACTTACCAAGTCTGTATGCTGCAGCAAGTGCTGCAATTAACTGAGCATATGCTGTGCCAACACGGCGGTGAGCTCCGGAAACGACAGCATGTTTAGCGCGTGATGCAAGAAAGAAATCAACGAAGGCTACCCATCTGGGTGCAGGACCCCAGTCCTTTGTTCTGAAATTCATTATGCTTGAGCTGCCGGAGATGTTTCCTTCAAAGTTTTCATAATCGAAGTGTAAAACCTGAAAATCCGCAATCAAGAGGAGTTGTGGATATGAAAGACATACTAAGGAAGAGATGTAGATAAATTACCTCTGAGAATTCCTCTAAAGTTGAAGCAATGTAATTCACCATGGAAGGGGTATCCGAAACCAAAACAACTTTAGGTTTCAATATCGTTGGAAGATTATGAACAGCTTTTCTTAGGCAATCCACCGCTGCCTGCTTTGCTTTGATTGACCTGCAAATGCAATGAAAGTTTCAGCAAAATTTGCTGCTGCTTAGAATTACAGAATCCTGGAATTACTACATAAGCTATAACTTGAAGAACGTAAATGCAATCTCGATCACTAAGCTCAGGTACCTATTCATCATCATCCGCATGTGCAGTGCTATATCAGGATCCCTTCCACCACTTAGAGTCCAATTTACTGCCTTTTCCACATCTTCGGAAGGAGAAATTAGAATCCTCATGAGCTCCCCAAACACATTAGCTCTGTACTGAAGATTTTCTGGCCTTCCAAATAAATCGGAGGCAGCTTCCCTCATTTCAGGGTGTACGTTTTTTAAGAAAAACTGGGCAGCCACAGCATCTGTAGCATTCTGAAACCTGATACAAGGAGGATATTCGGCAATTTCAGTGACAATTCACAGAAATCCACCCTTATTTGATAGTATTAAACACTACCATATGATAGGTTGCTCCCATTCTCTCCAATTACTACACAGAACATCGGTCTGAAAATCATCAATCCTCATAGTTAGATGCTTTCCATATTTTGTCAAGCAACGGTTCTGTTTCCATAGATGTTTAACTTCTTTCAATGTAAGGGTTACATTGGAGTAGGAGATGTAATCACCAAAAGGGTATTTACCCCTGAAAGATAATACACGTCGAGTTAGCTACAGTAGAGATACATCTAATGTGATACAAATATCTTCCCACAATAATAATCCCCCCACATGAAAACTAGCTTCAGCATTTATAGAACTGGTGAGAAAGGATGAACTTAAACGAACAGAGCAACTAGCACACGCTTAGGAATTCATATGCTAGACAAAATCAAATCCAAAATCCCAACAAAAAAAGAAAGGCTTGAGAGAGAACCAATATGCCTGGTTTGCCCAATTATTAAAGAACGGTTCAGCATCACGCTCAGCGCAGCAGCAGTCAGTATCTTGTATAATTCATTACCCAAACCAGCTTCTGATGCTTTTGCTGTCACGAAACCATGGTTGCAGAATTGCTCCGGAGGGAATTCTCGTACTCTTGAGGCACCTGAAATTAACAGATATTAGAACTAACCACTTAGATTTAGAACCTGAATTTACTTCAAAGAGCGCAAGATTTCCTGAGTAGCAAAAATAGATATTTCAAGAAAAGGTTACATCTCAACCAAATCTAAAGCATCGATAAATAAAATTAAAATCATAAAACTGCAATTAATTGGAACCAAAAAAGGCAGGTAAAAACAGAACGCACCGTTGATGGCGAAGTGGGTACGAATTATTCTTCTCACTCTAAGACTTTCTTCCACATAACCTCTGCTGAAGATCTCACCCATCTCCTCCACCGTCGCGCATTTCTTCCAGATATCAGCTCCTTCCTGCTCACTCGTCGTCGTATTAACCGAAGACTCCTCTTTTTCGTCGATTTCTAATTCCTTATTCCTGATCTGGAGCTCCGGCGGTGGATCAATCGACCTAAGATCCGCCACTAACAACCCGAAAATGGTGGATGCTGCAATCAGGATTAGGAGAGACGCAACGGATACTCGTCGCCGACGCCCCGCCGCCGACTTCGAAGACATATTCCCCGAGGCAGCGGCAAGGAGATTTTCCGGTGGTGGATTGAAGTTTGAGCCACTGCACCGGCTACGGTGAGTGTTGCTAATTTTTGGTTTCTTTTATGTTAGGGTGTTACTAGTGCACCTCCGACTTCAAATTTTGACAAGTGTCCTTATTCTTTAAATGGGTTGGAGAAAACATTGATAACAGAGAAAGAGGGACTTGTCAAAATTTGACAAGTGTCCTTATTCTTTAAATGGATTGGAGAAAACATTGATAACGAAAAGAGAGACATGTCAAAATTTGAGGTGGAAGGTGCATTATTCCCACTTCAGATTTTTGGGAGGTGGGTGGCCCTACAATAAAAGAAACCGTAATTTTTGGACCAACCGTTTAGCCTTTGTTTTCTACGGCATAAATTTTAGTTGGTAAATTGGATTTTTTAATCTCCAAATTATGCTTGTTTGGTCAATTTGGTCTTTTATTTATTTATTTTAGTTAATTGATCGTCAAATTATAGAATTTTGGATGAATTGTCCCTTCTGTTAATTTTTTGATGAGTCAACTGTTAGTCAACGATTTTTAAAGAGTATTTTTGGTATAATATTATTGAGAACCAAAACATCCAAATACTAAAAAATTGAGGACTAATTTGGCCAAAAAAAAATTTACTGAAATTTTTTTAATTTTACAAAAATTGAAAAGTATTTTAGTCGTTTTGATTTTTTTAAGGACCAACTACGCCAATTTTAAATTAGTTGAAGACCAATCCGTATATTTTGGGATCATAATCGTCAATTTTTATAGCTCTGTTATCAAAATTTTCGAATATATTATTATGATAAAGAGAGATAAAAATGTAGAATATTTGATAATTAATGAATAAAACTATAGTAGATTTCCATTCAAAACATGTTTTCATTCCAATATGATTTATTCATTAATTTTTCGTATATTTTATGTTTTAATCCCCTATTTTCATAGTAATATTCGAAAAAAAATTAGTTATGGAGTAATATATTTTATGTTTTAATCCATCGTTTTCATAGTAATATGATCCCCAAATATATTATAATTAACAGGAATGGTCCTCAACCTATTTAAAATTGACATAATTGCTCCTTAAAAAAACAAAATTATTTAAATATTTTTCAATTTTTGAAAAACTTTAAAAAATTAAAGAAAAAAAAATTGGTCAAATTGGTCCTCAATCTTTCAATATTTGGACGTTTTGGTCCTCAATAATATTATACCGAAAATACCCTTTAAAAATCGTTGATTAACAGTTGACTAACAAAAAAATTAAAAGAATGACCAATTCGTCCAAAATTCTATAGTTTTGGGACCAATTAACTAAAATAAATAAATAAGAGACCAAATTGACCAAACACACATAATTTGAGGACTAAAAAATCCAATTTGCCATTTTAGTTTAGATTCGCATTTAATTCGGCTGCGGTCGGTCTAACGTTAATTGCTACTACATTTTAAGAAGAGAAAAAATACTAGTGAAGAAGAGCAACGAAAAATCGGTTTGTTGATCTGCCAAAACGTTTTAACTACTTCATGTTAAGAGTAAGGGCAACAGAATATATAATTGAAATGAAAAATTGGAGTGTTTAGTGAATGGAAGTTGATAGACCAATACTACCGAATTCACAACTAATTTATATTCTTGTATTGCATTACCAATCTCAGTTTCCAAAGAAAAATGTTAATATACTTCCTCTATCTCATCATCTTGTCCAATTTCTTTTTAACGCGGCTATTTAAATATATTGGTTTTTTATACAATAAACGTGTAGGACTTATATAATTAATTAATTATTAAGAATTGATTTATGTATTAAAGATGTGAGACTCATATATTTATTCAATTTTTTAGAGTTAATTTAAGTTGGTATAGAAACTGAATAAGTGAACTGTGACAGCTCGAAAATAAATACCGAACGAGTGTATAAGAAGGATTGAGTATTTCATTTCAACAAATCCATAACAAGTGTGTACATATGACGATACTATGTTCATAGATAACAAGAAACCTTAATTAAACACACACAATCTATTTACTCTGTAATATAATTACTTTTAATTTCAACTTCTTGTAATATACTATCATGTAAGAAAACCGGCTAGAGAATTTGAATCTCTAAATTGCAAAACATAACCAAAAAGATTAAAAAAAAAAAAAAAAAAGTTGCTTCTAAATATCCAACTCTCTCATCTCATGCAAAAACTTCTAAATATCCAACCAAACTTTGGAGCAAGTCTAATCGAAAGCAATGATGACAAGAATAACTCATCCCAGCTTAATTAAACCAAAAACTTCAAATCGAATTAGAAAGACATATCCAACTCTTCGGATACACACACACACACAAAGATATACATATATACACATTACATCTTCCTCTTCCCCGACGACGTCGGAGTGCCGCTAAACAACCCTTCAATGGCGGCCTCCACGTCGTCTGGCTGAAGTTTTATATACTTCTCCGTCTGCCTCCCCGCCGAGAAAATCTGACTATATCTAGACAGAAATGATCTATAAGCCGGTACAACCATATTCGAAATCGAAACTCTGAGCTCCGACTGCAGCTGCTCATCCGAAATCACCCAATTCGTCTGCGTTTTCCGTATCTCATCGAAGATGCTGTTAAAACTCTTGAACCGATCCTTAAGCAGAGGCTTCACCTGCTTGTTGTTTCCGGTCAACCCCTCGGGATTCAGACAACCTAGGAGCTTCCCCCACGTCTCGCGCTGGTAGCCCTTGTGGTACTGCCGGAGATCCGACGACATTTTCCGGTACCACGTCTCCGCTAACAGACTGTGGAGTTGCGTGGACTTCTTGATCTTCTTCAACATGTAACGACCGTTATTCATCATGAAGATGGAGCTCAATGAAGGGTCTCTGTAGAACTTCGATTTGGCGGTGATGTTGGAATCGAGCAAATCCATGATTCTCAATATCTGAGCTTGAAAAGCCGAGGGTGCTGATTCGTGGACGGTACCGGTGCTTTCGATTCTTTCATGCTCTAAGTAGACTTGCTCCAAAGTTTGCATGTAAACCGCCGTGTATTCCAAGTAATTCACGATGTATGTGGTTAGGGGATGAACCGCTCCTCCGGGAACCGGATTCTTACCGTGGTCGTTCTTGATCGAGTTCTCGACCTCGTTCAACATCGCGATCATGGCTTCTCCCAGATGGCTTCTGATCATCCACGCCTCGTTTTTCAACTCCGCCGCTACGCCTTGCTGTAGCTGATTGTTAATACCGGAAATCGCATCTCTTACAGCCTCGTACACGGTGACGTATTTAAACAGCTTGTCCGGCGACCGCCTCGTTACGACGACGGCCTCGGCGAATTTAAGGATGTGTTTGGTTACCTCGCATGATAAGCCCCGGAACATCTGATCGGAGATCGAAGGATGATCGGAGAAGACAGAATCCGACAACTTCCGCTCGCTCGGAAACTGCGATTTCGCCAAGTTTGTGAATTTTAAAATCCATAGCTCGATCTCCCTCTCGAGCGTCTCCCATGGCTTCTTGTGGACGTCGTCGATGCTGTGTTTCTCCAAACCTAATTGCACGACGTACTCCTCTAACGCCTCTCTTCTTACAACGATGTACACCTGGCAGCATTCTGATTGGTAGCCGCCGCCGATCATCGCCTTCGATATTCTCATCAAGTCCGACGTCGTCTCCTCGGAGTATCCTAATCCACTGCTTCCGTTCGATTTTGGATCGGTTTTGTTACTGCTGCTCTGATCCGCGTCGCAGTGGATCTTGTACTCCTCGAGGAGGAGTTTGAATTGCTCCTCCAAATACGCCATCGCGCGTTGGAGTACTTTTCCGGCGCGATTGATGGAGTCGGCGTACTTGTATTCCGACGAGAATTTGGAGAAGGATTTGTATAGCGATGAAACTCGATCGACGGCTTGGAGAAACCAAGATGCGTCTTCTTCTTTCAATAGGCTCCACTTGATGGGGCTGTCGCCGCAATCGTAGTCGTCCATTCTCTCTTCAACGAGGACTAGGAATTGCTCAATGGCGATCGGCACGTCGGGCGGCTTCGGTTCGTCGCCTTTGGCGTTGATTAGCGACGAGATGTACTGATCGATCTCGTGGGAGATATTTGCCAGATCTGGCGGGAGGAGGGAGGATATTTCGACGTTTTGTCGAGGCGGTTCCTCATCGTCTCCGGCGGGTGGCAGGGGATTGTCGTTCTCGGAATCCATGGCGTCGGGGGACTGGGAGGAGGGAGAGAGAGAAAGAGAGGAGGGGTGGTGATGAGGGAGAGGCGGAAAAGGTGGGAGGAAGGCGACAAAGGAGGGGAATAATCCATTTGAATAATTGCAGAGGGGGAGATAAGATGGGTGCTGAATAAGGTAGATTAGATTGAATTGGTCGTGTTGTGGTGCTGGTTATTGTTGGTTGCTTCTTCCTGCTCGCCACCACTTGTGCATCATCATCAACATTTCAATCACAAATACAGCTCTTTTCTTTATCAATTAATGCATAATAGTACATTAAATTAGTAAAATAGATTACGTCTATATACTCTTTTTTTTTTTTTTTTTTTTTGCGAATTCAAGTGGATAGGTGCAATAGTTAGGTAACAACTTTGGGCTACAACCTTGAACTAAATGGGCCTTAGCCTTGCTGGGCTTTCCTTCATTTTTCTATTTTTTTCTATTGGGCCGGGGGCCCATGTCCCCAAAGGCCTAAGGACCACACACCATAGTCCGACAAATTCTTACCAAAGCTGTCCATCCGAAGGTGGTCTTTGAGATTTCTTCTCCTAATGGATGGAAAACACATTGCATGCAACTGTTCCTAAAGAAGCCTCTAAAAGGGAACAAGAAAAAAAGAGCCGTTAGAATCAAAGGAATTAAATTTATGAGTAGATTGAGTTAGCTAGGGGCATGCATGCATGCATGCAGATATGATCCATCAGCTTTAAGGCTGGAAATAGGAAGAAGCATGCGGCAGCAAAACCTGAAGAAAGCCATCTTATGTCTCATTAAAAATAATACATTATGTTCTCCGCCCCATTTAAAATGATATGTTTTTCTTAACGAAACGTCTTATTATAAATAAGGCAAATATTATATGAATCACATTTAAATATTAAAAAATCAAAGATATCGAAAAGGAATGCGACGTTTTTGGGACGCACGTGGTTAGAATCAATTCGATTGCCTATTCTCAGCTACTCCCTCTATCTACATGAATAGTTTAGAATTGCTGTCTCTACTTTAGGGTGTTGTAGATGATCGCATGGTCAAACTAGCTGGGGACCTGCACCAACAACAATTCCCACAATCCTATTTTTATTTCCTTTTTATTTTCTTCTTAATTATCGTCTGACCCAACCCCCTTTTACTAACTACTGACTGCTTAATTTTTTACTTCACTTAAAAATACAACCGACTGCTTTGCATTTTTTTTTCTTACAAACAACCAGTTTGCCTTATTACAAATTTACCATGCATTAGGACGATTATTTACATGCAAAAACATTCTTGGTATTTACAGAAACGAGGGAATCTATTGCTCGTCTGGTAATAATCTAAGAAGCAACCGTCCAAGTATCGTAACCGTCCGGTCATCGTCTTTGTACTTGAAAGATATTCAATGCAAATTTCAGCTTCTCCGACCAACCACCGCCACTGGCGTCAAAATTCAACGAGTAAAGATTCTCAATTATTAACTCATGCTGATGCATTATTCCATCAATTATTTTCCAAGAATGCCAATTTTCGCAGCAGCCATAGCAAATTAAAAATAGCCATTTTGTATTAATGTACAAAAATTCGGTCAGGGGATCGGATCTCCTATCTCAATTTTCATATCATAATGTTATCCCTAATGTAAGCATCTAAATAATTACAATAACTAATTAGATATTTATTGAAACAAGATTTTTGGAATAGAGGATCTCATCCCGAAAGTAACATTGTGTTACGATAGTTTGGTCAACTGAAAGGGTAAGTATTAAAAAACGGTCTTGGTAGAATATTTGATGATATATATAGTTGTGCAACGTAACTATGACATATTGACATAACAAATTAATCAATAGATAGGCATGAAGATTTTATCTAGAATTTGTTATTTCACTTTCATTTATTTAAGGGAAGTATAAAGTGGGTCTTTGCAATAATTTATAATTTGCAACTTATCACTAATTTAAGAAAAAGCTAATAATTAGTAATTGCAACAACTTATAATTTATGAAATTCTGTTAATTTAAGTTGAAAAAGTATAAGTTGGTGAAATTTCATAATTCTACCTAAACTACAATTTTACAATGTTGTCCCTATTGTTACTTTAAAATTAATTTAAATAAAGGTAAGATAGACTTTTTATTCTACACCCCAAAATAAATTATTAATTTGCAAACACTGTTATTTCAGTTTTTGTAATTTTAAACAACTTTTACAAACAGCTCACAAATTATCTAATAAATCATTTTTAACAACTTCTTATCAATTTAAAAATTTTAAAAAAAAGTTATGCTACTGCGATCACTCCCAAAATATTAGTATCTAAAATAAGATGTGCAGTTGAAAAAGTAGGGGCCGACAATAAGGACGAAAGCAGCCGTCTTCAATAAGAAAATACGGGAAAAAGAACACCGTTTATAAGAGTTTCGGAAAAGCCTTTTGTATTGTTCGCAACTTCCCATCCTTTATAAAATATATATGAATATATGATTTAAATTTTCGATAGTTATTCATATGTCTATACCCCAATTAAAAATGCCTAAGGATCATCTATCCCACAATTGGTTGACCACTTGGTGGCCCACCAATCACGCGGCGCCACGCGTGCATTGGTGGGCCACCTTTTTAACACTCAAATATTAATTTATTGATTTGGAGGGCCCATCAATGCACGCGTGGCACCGCGTGATTGGTGGGTCACCAAGTGGTCCACCAATTGTGGGATAGAAGATCCGGACTCATTAAAAATAACACGAAGTTACTAATGAGACATATGAAGTATTTTTTTTATTGTCTATTTTCTTATATATTTTACAAATTATTTTGTTTATAACAATAGTCTACATATACCACCTCCGTCCCGCTATTACTGTCTCAATTTCTCGAAATGGACGTTCCATTATTTCTGTTTCACTTCCCAATTTGAAAAATAACTATTATCATCTCTTCTACTTTCTCCTACTTTCTCTTATTTTATCATATTTTCTCACACATTTTCTCTCTCCTACTTTATCATCTACTCATCTCTCATATTTTATCATCTACTCTCTTAATTTTCATGCCGAAAAGAAGTGAGACAGAAATAGTGTGACCGAGGTAATACTAACTTCGAGTCAAAAAGTTGTGTTAGGAAATAGGAAACATATCTCACATAATCACACGTAGACTTGTTACTACTCATCATGTGTCAATCACCTCCGATTTATATCTCTCTCTCTCTTTCTCTCTATAAATACGTACCATTTTCCACGTCCACCTCCTCACTTCTACTACTCACAAACACACTCTCTCAAACCAAAACCCTAATTTACTCAGCTATATAAATACATACAACCTCGACCTCTCCGAAAATGACTTATCCGGCCGGATCATGGAACCACTACAACTTCCCCCCAAAACGCAGCGTCGCGACCGACCCTTTCGAGCGTATCGAGAGGATGGCGGCGGCGAACGCGGTGTTGATCTTCAGCCAAAGCACGTGCTGCATGTGCCACGCCGCCAAGCGGCTGTTCTGCGGCATGGGCGTCAACCCCACCGTCTACGAGATCGACGAGGACCCCAGAGGAAAGGAGCTCGAGAAGGCGTTGCTAAGCATGTTAGGCGGCGGCTCCGCCGTGCCGGTGGTGTTCATCGGCGGCAAGCTGGTCGGATCCATAGGTAGTTTGATGGCGTCTCATATCAGCGGCTCGCTTGTGCCGCTTCTTAAAGAGGCTGGCGCCCTTTGGCTTTGAACTTTTTGTCTTCTCTCTCTAGATCCCTTTCTTGCTATAAGTATGTAGAGGTGGAAACAAGAAAGTGATGAATTACTCGTATGGAGTTTATTATAATATATGCATTATGTGAATTATATTTTAGGTATTATGATATGATTTCATGTAGTTCTTAATAATAATAATAAGCATTTGGTTTCTATGTATAATTCTTGATTTCTATGATCAATTATTTGCATTTTGGAGTGCCAATTGGAATTATACCATATATATCTTTATTATCAAGCCAAATGCATGCATATGGTAATCACGATTATATATCTCTTCTCATCAACTAGAAGAATAAGAGAAAGAAAAGACCCTATTAGTCCATCACTGTTATCCGTGGCGAGACCAGGTTATTTTTGAATGGGGTAAAAAAAAACTAATATAAATAAAGGCTAAAAAGGACTAAATATTTAAAAAAAAAACTTCAAAAAGGAGTAAATATAAAGAAAAACCATGAAAATAAACCATGGGTTTCGAACCCTTGACTTTAAGCTTATATTAGAAGAGTAATTACCACTGACTACAGCATGTAATAGTTAATATTGCAACGGGTATGTTTTAAATATATTACGTATATGCATCTCAAATTAACGGCTGCGAATTTTTATCATTATTATTATTAAAAAACACGTTGAACAAAGCTAGGGTTTGTTGGGAAAATACCCTATTAATCTATCACTATAATGTATAGCTAGATAGGATAGGCCCCCACCTAAATCTATAACTCGAAGGTGGCGTTAAGATTATAATGACCCTTTTGCGCACCCATACTTTGTTTTTTCTTGCAACAATATAAATCCAGTAACATGCAAAATCAAACATGCATTTAATTCACTATAATAAATATACAAGTATAATATTAATTAATTGGAAGCATTTTTAACACAGTGGACCATACAAACAATTGGGATATACATGGGCCGGGCAGTTCTTCTCAGAAAAGTCAGAAATCAAATAAATAAGTTTTAGAACTGGAAGCCCATAAACAGTACTTGCAAGTACAAATCTTAAATGTCAAGGCCCATGTATAATAATTAGTCTCCAATTTAATAGTATAATTATGATGCAAACATATTTTTATTTATATTTTGCGCAATTTATATAGCTCGTACACATTAACTATTCGCATCCTTAAGTGTAGGAGGCAAGTAGAGTAGAAACTATATATGGATAGCTTTAGGGGTGTTCGGTCCATGAGTTTCCTATCATATTATGGGAATGACTCGGGTTTGATACTCATATATCGTGTTTGGTATATGGATATGGACACCCTACTATGGATATCAAACTCATATGGATATGAGTTTTATCAAACCCAAGTGATCGGTGGGTATGAGATTTGATATCCATAAGGGTATCAAAATTATGTTTTATGTATTATTTTTTAAAATTGAAATTTATTTTTATAATATTATGTAATATGAATAATGATATAAACATATATTTTTAATTTTATAAACAACAAGCATCATTATTTAGAAACATTTTAGCATGAATATAAAAATATTTTATATAAAAAAAGTAGTTTGAAAAAATAACTTTGTAAGAGCGTAACTTTATAATTGTTTTTAAAAACTATTTATTTATTTTTTGTAAATACTCAAATAAAAGATATTGTGCTTTTTATTAAAATATATTTGTATTAAATTTCACAGAAAAAAAGTCTCATATTATTATTATTTGAAATATTACAGTATTCACAAGATTATACATTCCCATTAAGGTCTAAGTACAACCAAACATCATATTTGATTATCATGCCTATTCACTAGTAAAGGTCAAACAACATTAAAGAAATCACTCATACACATACCCAATCATCCTACTATTATACACATTACCATTGTCATATCCGTATACTTACCAAACGGCCTATTAGCGATGATTATGATAATTAGAGAGATATGCTTGGCTTGAGATCTGATCTTACTTACCAAATATATACTCGTTATTGTTGTTGTAATATATGTACCATATTATTACTTCTATTCCTTTTATAGTTTGTGTAGGGTTAGGATTTCCTTCATGTATTTTATACGGGTTTGCTAAATGAAAATATTATCTTCCACTCTACTTTCTTGTGCCTCATATTATTTTATCATGGAATCAGAGCAAGTTAAATCCCGCTCTCACATTCACCATTTTCTTTAACCTATTATTGTAAAGACACATATAATACCGCCACTCACTTTTTTGTTTTGGTTTCTATCTTTTAGCGTGTTATTCAACCATGGCGACGGAGAAAGGAACAACAATTGATAGTATGTCACCATACTATCTTCACGCCTCCGGCAATCCTGGTCAGGTATTTGTTACGGATGCCCTTCATGATGGCAACTACGTTGATTGGGTCGACGAAATGGAAAACGCACTACGAGCCAAGAATAAAATTGGTTTTGTTGATGGCTCGGTCAAGGAGTCAACGGAGATAGACAATATGTATGAGCATTGGTCACAATGCACGCCATGGTGCGGGGATGGCTCGTTAGTTCAATGACAAAAGATGTTCGGGTGAGTGTGAAGCGAATCAAGTCATCAAGCACCATATGGAGCGACCTCCGTGAGAGGTACGGGAAGGCAAATGCCCCTGGCGCGTTTGATCTTCGGCAACAAATAATGGTAACACGACAGGAAGGAGGTACAATTGCATCATATTATAATCGGTTACGTGCTTTATGTGATGAGATTGACAGGCTAGATGTTGTGCCTTTATGTGATTGTTGTAAGTGGGGAAACGAAAAACGCATGAGAGAGGTGTTGCAGCGGCAACGGCCGCTTGAAATTCTTGCATGTCTTGATGACGTTTATTCTATGGTTAAATCTCGCGTGTTGAGCTCGGATCCCATGCCGACCGTAGGAGCCGTTTATCTCATGGTTTCCGAAGAGGAGAGTCATCGTCATGTGGCACACAATCGGAGGTTCCAACATGATGCACTACAAGATTCTACCGAATTCCCGATGGATTTTCCACCGGTAAATAATATAAATCCGTCGGTAGGTTAAAGTCCCAACGGATTACCGACGGAACAATTTTGTATGCTCCTGGGCGTCAGTAAATACTTACCAATGGATTTTTCGGACCGTTGCTAATTACCGATGGAAATGTCGACAGATTAGACCTCAACAACTATACGTCGTCAAAAACTTCGACTTGATTTTGGCGATGGAATGCTAACGGAATGACTCCGTCAATATTCCTGACGGAATTTGTTCCATCGACAGTTTATAATTGTTTAGGACAAATTATTTTCGAAAATTCCATCGGGAAATCCGCCGAGAATGTTAAGCTTATAACATCGGGAAATCCGTTGGGAATGCACTGAATTATTTACTTAATCTGTCGGGAAATCCGTCGGTAACATGCAGAAATTTGAGCATGGCATTCCTCCAGTTTTTTCATTTTCCTAAACATGTAACACCAATATCAGTTAAACACCAATTCTATACAATCAACTACTTCAAAATAACAATTAAAATACGAAGAACGATATCCAATACCAATACTTCCTTATCAATTCCAAATCAACTACTACGTCTAAGTGTACTTTCAAATACCAACAAAAACATAAGTCTAAGTGATCATCAACAGGAAGTGGAGCTGTCATCATCTCGCCTACTGCTCTTCGCCTGCTGAGCTAGCATCGGCTGAATCAAGAGAGCTTGGTCTTATAGCTGCTTTTTAAAAGGCCTCCTCAGTACTGCGTCGATCAGCCTCTATAGCAGCTATCCGTTGTTGCAGCTCCGTGTCTAGCTGTTGACGCAATTCGGCCTTCTTTGTGATAAACTGTTGGTCCGGAGACGAGAGTCAGGTGTAGAGGGGGGGGTGAATACACCTGAGTACTGTTTCTTTTTCTCAAACGCGAAGGACAGCTGAGCTGTAGGTTGCTACTGATGAACAGTGCCAAATAGTAACCTTCTGATCGCGGGTCAAAGTGTGCCAACTATTGAGTCTCTCCTACTGACTTTTGTCAGTTCTTGATTCTCAGTCGATGACTTAGTGCGGATAAGTGTGTAGGGCCCGAAAATTTCGTCTCAGTTGAAAACGTGATTTTCACAAGTTAAATAATTTTGGCTTGTGCACTTTTCAAATACGTTTTATGCAATGTATGAGTTTGTAAGAGATTTGTATGCAATGCAATAAAACAGTAAACGACACAATCAATTTTTAACGTGGTTCAGATACGCAAGATCCTACGTCCACGGTCCTGTTGAACAGGAGGTCTTGTTGATTAATCTGAGCAAGCCTCAGCAAGGTATCTGTGCACTGGACAGACCCTTCTAAGTTATAGTCCTTAGCGACTTTACAGTTCAAACCTAAGTTTGAAGGGGAGGGGATTTTCTCCAACTATGAAGGAGTTCTTACAATAAGAACAGTCACTAAATGTGAACTCCTTCGAGGGTTCTAAGCTATAGATATGAGCGGTTGAGCTTAGATAGAGAACAGGGATCTAAAGAAAGAAATTATAAAGGGAAGAACTAAAGATATTCTACTAAGCAAGTTCTTCACTGGATCTTCTTTGAAAGCGCTAGAGTGTTTCGAAATCTTGAGCGTATTGTCCCTTTTATATCCCGTGCATGGAGCTCATAAATGCTTCTCTATTTATAGTTGTGACCCAGGCATTTGCCCGTTGGAGAGGACGATGCCATGTGTCACAAGCGTCCAAGGAAAACGACCATAAGTTCGAATTGTTGCAGCACAGTTGTTGGTTACTGTGCATGAGAGCAGCTTTAATAGGTCAAAGCAGGTAGAGCTTAGATCGCTTCTCATTGGTCGAGGTTTGTGGTAGGTGAGATATGTCAGACATCGGTCTTCATCGGATTTGACTCTCACTCATCCTCGTATGATCTTCTGCTGACTTTCGAATGAAGTTAAAGGCTGGGTCATTTCCTGTCGGATACAGTAGACCTGATACGATCTCTGTCTTCTTTGTCTGAGTCGGCTGATAGTGAATATACTACGAGTGTAGTCAGCTGATGACTTTGAAGGTACTGAGCTTGAATATAGAGTTCTTCTATTGAGGTCGGTCAGCTGATGAGATGTCTTCTACTGAGCGATGATCAACTGATGACTAGAGAACATAAGCTTTTACACTGATGACATGGGGTTCTGGAAAGTAAACTTCCTATTGAAGATCAGTCCAACATTTACCCCGTACAGGACTTAGACACAAACAATAATAAAAATAAAAAAAGTCTAACCTATTACATCATCTAGTCCTATCGACACTACACGATGGATACAAGCTGGGTTTTGGGATCCTCAATTCCATAGCATGAGACACTATGATTTCCCCCAATACTGATTACCCCCAATAATACTAAGTATCCTCTAAGTGGTTGTTAAGACAAGCCACTGACTCATAACCCAACAAAAACTGTTGATGCAACTCATCTATCTCATTCTGCAGTGCCTCTCGAGACACATTATTCAAAGAAAAAGAAGTTATTAATTCGAAGTTAAAATTATGGAACTTTAATTTCTATAGAAACCATTATAAGATATGTATAAAACTAAGCCCTAAGACCGCCATCTGACACAGAACCTTGGCTAAGCACTTTCCTGGCGAGGTTGCCCATGCCGAACATCATTTTCTTATTGTCGAGCCCACACACTTCCACGTATATCTGGTTCATGTTCGCATAAGTCCCTTTCTCTGTAGCAATTTCTTTGACTAGTTCCTAATTTAACATCCAATTAAATAATTTATTAGCTATGAAAAGATATGTAAATAGTCTTAACATTATATAAATTAAATTAATAAATTACTTATATTAAATTGTCAAGCTTTCTGAGTCAAATACTGCCCATCACTACTCCCGTGAATGCTTTGAGTAACTTCATACAAGACCTCAGCTTTCGAGCATCCCCCTTCACAAGACTATTCAAAACAAGTTGTTACTTTGTTAGTAAACATAGTAATATTTTTAAATTTTATATTAGTAAACTAACCAAGTTCTGGGCGCGAACGAGAGAGCATCTAGAACCAGTTCTATATTTACTAATGCCGGTACCGGGTCCATCTAGCTCTAACAACCTACACTTTCTAGCAGTCTCGGATTTTTTTATTGTCTTCTTATATTTCAGCTTTTCAAACACATGACTCTAAAGCTATTATCTCTCTACCACTTCAAGCCTCACGTGAGTCAATTGAATCTGGAGGTTTAGAAAGGCAGCCCCAATGCTCTTATTGTTAATGTGTGGGCCATACAAGAGATAGGTGTTACAAGATTATTGGCTATCCTAATGATGCCGATAAACGTGGGGGACGTAAGGTAGGACGTGGTCAAGGTCGACGTGGTGGAGGAAATTTTCGCAGCTCGAGACCACCAGCTAAGGCGGTTGTCGTTCAGAATTTCGCCAGTCCCATTGATGGGCTTTCAGCGGATCAATATGTCAAGTTCCTTGAATTTTTTGGAGCCTCTAATCAAGCGGATTCGTCGGCCACAAATACCGAGAGTAATGAGAGTCCTAGCACTGCCAATCTTGCTTTATCGACTCGTATGGAGGGTAACAATTCTTCAACTCGTCCTTGGATCGTTGACTCCTAGGCTACTGAACTTATTGCTAGTGACATCAATTTGTTGCAGGATGTTCAATCACATAATGGTAATGGTGTTGTGAAAATACCTAATGGTGAAGGGATACCCGTTGAAGGTGTAGGAAAGGCTACATTTGCTTAAGGATGTTACTCTTAATGATGTTCTTCACATTCCTAAATTTCGATGCAATCTTTTGTCTATAAGTTGTTTGGCGAAGGATATTCAACGTACTTTTATCTTTTTCTGAATTTTTGCTTGTTGCAGGACTTGACCTCGAGGACTCTGGAACGGGTAGAGAGTGCGATGGTCTTTATTGCATGGAGCCTATTAGGGTACGTGGTACTAAACTTGCTGTCAAAAGAAATTTAAAGATTTGGCATCGGCGATTAGGTCATTTACCTCTTGAGACAATAAGGCGTATTAATTCTCTACATGATATTTCTAGTGGTTTTGTTTGTGATTCTTGTCTCCGGGCTAAGCAGACTCGAACTTCTTTTCCCCTTGGTTTCATTAAAACTACTGAGTGTTTTGAATTATTACACTGTGATATTTGGGGTGGTTACAAAGTAGAATCCTTTTCTGGTGCACGATATTTTTTTTGACAGTTATCGATTTTAGTGGTGTTGGGTGGGTGTTTCTGTTGAGATCGAAATCTGATGTTGGTGAATTTTTTTACCACCTTTTGCAATTTAATCAAGACTCGGTTTGGTAAGAATGTTAAAAGGATCTGAACTGATAACGGAAAACAATTTCAAAGTAATATGATGATGGAATTTTTTCCAGCAAATGGAATTGTGCTTAAAACCTCATGTACAGATACCCCTCAGCAAAAGGGGTTGTGGAGCGCAACATCGGTATATTCTTGAAGTTGCTCGGGCTTTACTGTTTCATAAATCCCCTTTATGAAATGATTTATGGTAAAACGCCAAATTATGATCATTTACAAGTTTTCGGTTGTCTCACATATGCTTACGATAATCATAAAGGGCTTGATAAATTAGCACCCCGATCTCGACCATATATTTTCATCGGATATCCAAGCTCGCAGAGGGTATCGTGTTTATGATTTAGACTCTAGCACAATTTATACCTTTGGGGATGTTCGGTTCTTCGAAGATATATTCCCTTTCAAAGTTGGTGCTTCTCTTGATATAAAGTTTGCATGGGAACCACCAAATCCACTGTTTGAGGAAGAAGGTTTTAGACTGACAAATTTTTTTGATGGATCCAATGAGGATAATGAGTTGACAAATATTGTTGATGGGTTACGTGAGGATAATAAGTTGACCACTATTCTTAATGGGCCAAATGAAGAAAATGCATCCTCCTCCAAGGGATCTTCTGTGCCCAATGAATTGATTGGGCCTTCCATCACTTCTCGGTCCAACACCAACTCTGATCCACTTAATGACGATACAACACAACCCAGTCGTCTACATTCTGAACAAGACTTTACTATTCATATGGGTCGTCGATTAGTGATTCTACATAGCCTATTACTACTGATGCTATTGTACCACGACAGAGCACTCGCATTCGGCGCTCTCCTAAGCATTTTCAAGATTTTAAGCTCGATCTTCCATCTTCTCTTGACCATTCACACTCTGCTCCCAACTCTGAGTCCTCGACGGTACACCTTCTCTCTAATTATATATCTTATCATTGTTTTTCTTCCTTATATCGTGCTTATCTTGTGGCCATCACTTCTCTTGGTGAGCCGAAGTATTTTAACTAGATAGTCACTAACCCCACATGGTGTGAAGCCATACATACGTAAGGAGATACACACATTTGAAGAAAACAATACTTGGAAACTTGTTCTTCTTCCTCCAGTAGCGGAGCCAGGTTTTTGAATTGGGGGGGGGCGAATTATGAGTGGGGTTGAGTGTTCCCCCGAAATTTTTTTTTAGTACAACAATGAGTATAAGGAATTCAAAAGTACTTATAATTTATAAAAACAACAAAAATAACAAGTCCAAAACGAAGTACAAAAACCATATCATATTACAATATCTTCTCAGGCATTTGAAATTGAGACCGACGTTTTTTCATAAGATTAAACTCCTCAATAATTGAATTTGTATCAAAAGATTCAACAATTTCTCTTTCTGAGCTCATTAGTAAACAACCACGAAGGAAATCATCTTCCATTTTATTCCACAACCTTGTCTTCACGAGTTTCATTTTAGAAAATGCACGCTCAGAGTTTCATTGTAGGACAAGGCAAAAGTTGTGGAGTTTTCTGGTAATAAATTAGGAAGAAATCCATGGCCATATTATTAGTATAATTATTAGCACAATGTTGTTATTTTTTACACAATTGTCATGACAAATCTTTTTTCTTCGTATAATTTTCCTTGTAATGTCGTGTTATGATATCTTCAAATATAAGCATGAACTTAAATTTCACGAAGCCTATGAAATATGTACGCAAAAAATGGAAGTATTCTACATAGAAAAAAAAAATTGGTTGAAAAGATTCGGTGGTGGCGGCCACCCACGCCAGCCACCACCTGCCTCCGCCTCTGTCTTCCTCCGAGACAACATGCTGTTGATTCATAGTGGGTTTATAAGATCAAATATAAACCTAATGGCGAGGTAGAATGCTATAAGGCATGCTTAGTCGCCAAATGATTTATGCAAGTTGAATGCCTTGATTTTCATGAAACTTTTGCTCCAGTTGCCAATCTTGTTACCGTTGGAACAATTTTAGCTATTATTGCTAAATGTCAATGGCATATTCATTAGCTTGATGTGAACAACGCCTTCTTACATGGGTATTTGATGGAAGATGTTTACATGAAGATTCCATAGGGAGTTTCTCGAAAGGGGGAGATTAGAGTCTGTAAGTTGAAGAAATTGATTTATGGGCTTTGATGAGTCATTTTTGTACCTTATTATCTGCCCGAAATGTTACTTAACTGTGCAGGAGAGACGCTTTTGTTGGCAGTTCTGCAGGATTTAAGGCTTATGTGGCGTGTGACGAGGACACGAGGTGGAAATGTTATTCCAGGAAGGGCGTGTTATGATCGAATTTGGACGAAATTGGAGGAAGAAAGGAAAGAGGATGAGAAGGTGGATGGATAAGGAAAGTTCAGATATTTCCTTATCTTCTAATTACTTCCTTATCCGAAGATTTTCCCTAGATCTAACTTGATCTAGGAGCAGCCATATAAAAGGAGGAGAGGCGCGAGAATAGAGATGACAATTTTGCGGGTCGGGACTGGGTAGTATAGTACTCGGACCCACCCCGCAAGTTCGACTAAGAGACCCAGATCCAGACCCAGACTTGTTCGGGTCCAGAAACTCAGAACCAACCCCAGACCCGCACGGGGAGGATCTATCCCAGACCCGTTGGTGCCGTTTCAATTGCTAATTTTGAATTATCTTATTTTTTAATTATTAATTTTCGTTGGTGGAAGCCTTTTTGTAAGGACTTTCTTATTATAGTTGTCAGCTATTAGTACCTAAGAGTGTGAATTGAAGAACAAGAAAAATCAAATAACATAAAGTAGGATAACATAATAAAATTAATAAAAAAAATTAATAATACGGGTCTAAAACGGGACTGGGTGGGGCAGGGCGGGTAGAGAAATTGGACCCGAACCCGTCCCAGACCCACGCGGGTTGGGTCCAGGCCCGCCCCGTACTTCTACGGGTCTGAGTATTACCCGCCCCATCACGGGGTGGGGCAGGTCGGGTCCGATGGCTCCAGTTCCAATTGCCATCTCTACGCGAGAATCATATTCATTCGTTCATACTCACAATCTAAAAATCCTTGCGCCGCCCCTTTTCCGTTTTTCGTTCAATTCACCCGAAGAAGAAGAAGATAATTTTCGTTTGCTTTTCCAAATTAGCTGATAGTTTGAGAGGAAGAAGGAACCCCAGTTTATGTTTTAAAGTTTGATTTTCGAAGACTATTCCGATTTTGTTTCTGTTTGCATTTAAATTTCGTCGTTGGAAGGAGAGATCGAGGACGTTTGTTCGGTACTCTTGTATTTTATAATTCAATTCGTTTTTCGTTTCCTTTTCATGTTTTATGATTTCCTGTTCTGATACTTTATTTTCGTGCATGCTAGAATTAGGGTTACAAATGAATTTTGTTCTGTTCTGCGTAGTGTCTTGCCTACACAGTCGATACGTTTTCATGAGTAGCTAAATTTCTAGTGGTCTGGCAGGCGAAATATACACGTGATTAGTACATGAGACTTAGGTGCTTATAATTAATCAAGACGGTTTCGGGTTAATTCTGAATTAATTAATCTTATTAATAACTTAGGCTTGATCACCCTAGGTTACGCAGTTTGTAGCTAACTTAATACTTCCATCGTTTCTCGTAGAATAAGGCTAGGAATGTAGCAAGGTTATTCGAAAAAGTAATTGGCACTACAAGAAAACAGACTTTATAGTGACATGTGACATTAAATGCATGTGTCGTATAATTACTACATTTATGCTTCTAGTGTCGTTTATTTACTTCGCTTGTGTGTCATCTAAATATTATGTTGTTTTATAGTGACATGGATGCGATGTTTATTTCTGTGTCCCATAATTAGGATAGTTTATTTGCGACCCCTCCATAAAATGTCGCAATTATACCACATATTTAAATAATGTTGCAGTCGTGTCGTATGTTTACGTCAGTTATACATCACCTACATTATTGTGTCATAATTTTGTGACACAAATACGACCCTTATTTTTATGTATCAAATTTTCGATTATTTATTTACGACACTTTAATAAAATGTTATAATTATACAATATTTTATTATTTTGTAATAAATTAACATAATTTCTTAATATTCATAATATAGATTTTTCTATATTTTCTTACTATCGCTGTTATTTCTTTTATTTTCTTTTTTCATTTTATATTAATAATTAAATTAATATAACCTTATAATTTTCCTATTTTTTAAATAATCAGATTAACACAATCTCATAAATTATCCACATTTATTGGTAATATAGTAACTAATAGTATACTTTTTCATAAGTAATCTTATTTTCGAATATTCATATGTATGGTAATAAATATTATGACATAAATTTTTGAAAATTTATATACCATGGTAAAACAAATCTCAGTCATACCAATTTTTTTCGAATATTCATATATATGGTAATAAATACTATGACATAAATTTTCAAAAATTTAATTATATACCATGGTAAAACAAATATCAGTCATACAAAAATTAAAACAATTATTTACTCATCTAATTTACAATTTTATTAGGAAATATTTTTTCTGATAATGCGGTAGCAGAAGATTTTTAAGAAACTAAAATCTTGTTTATTTTTTTTATAGATAAAGTCATCATTGATTACCCTGGTTCATAAAAAGTATTATTATTTTTTATAATAACTTAGGCACTTGGAAATTACGTAGTTAAACAAAAAGAAATATAAATATTATTTGAAAAAGAAATATAAAAATATCCAAAAAAATTTGATATTCGAAATCGAATATAAATTTTGATCCGATTGCATTTGATTAGTATTCAAATTCAAATACAAAATATGATTATATAAGTATATATATATATATAATATTTTAAAAAATGTTATGTGTGTCTTCATATTTCAAATGAGTTATAAATTTAATTTATAACTATATATAAATTTGTATCGAATAGTATTGAATAGGAGTCAAATATTCGAATATTATTATTTATTATTAAAAAAATTAAGAATTTCGAATAGAATCAAATTCTAATAAAAATTTCTAATACTATTGTTTATAACTACGAAAAAAATGAATCGAATCCAATGATTCAAAAGTAATATTGAATCGAGTAAGAATTAAATTTATTGTTGCAATACGAATATTTGAATACCCATTCAAACATAAATTTGAATAAGTGTTGTAATTAATATTTGACCCATTCAAACATAAATATGAATAAGTGTTGTAATTAATATTTGATTTAATTCAATACAACCCTATCTTTCTATATATATATATATATATATATATATATATAAATATATATAGGTATAGATATACATCAAGTAACTAATGTTGCATGCATTTAAAGATAGATATATCAAACATATATTGATAAGAAAATATACGATAGAACACTTTGTCAATATTTTATTATAATGATAAATAAATCATACATATGTTTGATATATCTATCATTATTTATCATAATGATAAAAAATATACGATAGAATACTTACAGTTTTCTATATGTTTGATATATCTATCATTATTTATCATTATAATAAATCGTATATTTAAGATAATTAGCGAGAAAATATTTTTTCCTCACCATGTTTTCCTCGCTAATAGTCCAAAAAAAGAAATTCGAAATTACAAATAATTTTTTGTGAGGAACTTCGTCATGTTTTCCTCGCTAATAGTAAATTCAAAATACCAAATATGTTTTAGTGAGGAACTTCATCATGTTCTTCTCGCTAATAGTTTCAGAAAAGAAATTCAAAATTTTATGTGAGGAACTTCATCATGTCCTCCTAGCTAATAGTCTCCAAAAAATATGCTAAATTCTCAATACTCTATAGTGAGAAATAAATCCATTTTCTCGCCATATTTTTCTCGCTATTAGTTGCCAAATAAAAAAACTTCAAAAATCCCGCTAAATTTATAATGGAAAAATACTTTCCCTCTATTTATATGATTCCTCACTAAATCAAATTCTTTTTTTAAAAAAAATATATATATATATATATATATTAATAGAAAATTGGTTAATACTTGGTAAAAATCGATTTAGTCATGGACTAATTTATTAACACTTTTCGTAAATCTAAGTGGTACGTATGGCCATGGATGACTTTATTAGGAAAATTTTCAAATAACCTTGATTTAATCAGGTATTCTAATAATTAAAGAGAAAAGAATTGAATTGATGATGATTTATTTATTTTTAATTTTAAAAAACACTGTTCATTATATTCCCAGTTTTTCTATTTTTTTATGTACTAAATTAACATAACAATTATTTTGTTTGCTATTAATAGTAATTTCTTTTACTAGTTTCCTTTTCATTTTATGATAAATTACCATAATTATTTTCTAGTTTTAATAATACTTTAATTTCAATAATTAATGTTTTAACATAAAAGAGTGGACAGTTCCTTTATTATTTTTTTGATTTTCTCATTAATTAATTAATATGATATTTTTCTCACTATTCATGTATATATATATATATAGTTTTATTTTCTTTACTCATATATTTTTTCACTGTTGAGTAAATTTTTTAGTATTCATTGCATTTTTTCTTCATTATTTTTATTATATAATAAATTATCATATTATTCTCTTTTTCATGTATTTAAATAATTAAATTAATAGAAACCTAATAATTATTTGTAAAAATAAAAGATTGTTCTGTAATATTTTATTTACTAATGAAAGAATCAATGATTTTCTTTTTTTTAACTTTTATTTATTTATCATAAGTTAACATGATTTTTCATGATTATTTTATTTTCTTATTCCTTTTTTATTACTTTTATTATTAGTTAACATAATTCTTTTGGTGAATCAAATGAACCTAACTCAAATAAATTAACTTTTCAGAATGAAACATTGGTGATGAATCTTTAATTTACTTTTTTTATAAAAACTATTAATTAATTATTTAATTTATTTTATTTACTCAGACTATTCATATAGTTTTTAATTTTTTCTAATACAATTCCAATTATTAATTTTTAAAAATAAAATAATGGGCGATTTTTTAAATCTATTTTTTAATATTTTCTTACTATTCATTTTTTTTTCTTTTTACTTTATAACAGGTTTACCTAATTTATTTTTCCTATTTTTCAATAATAAAATTAACATAATTCCGATAATTATATTTCTAAAGTAAAAGAATGAATGATGTTTTTTAAAACAATTATAGTTTATTTATTATTGTTTGATAAAACTATTTACAATTTTTTTGAACTTTCTGTTTTTAATTTTTTGTAATAAGATAACTTAATGTTCTCTTTTAATTATTTTTTTGGAATAACCAAATTAAGACAATTCCAATTAATTTGGCAAAATAAAGAATTTATGATTTGTTTATCTTTTATATTCGTTAAACACTATTAATAATATTTATTTATTTTTAATTTCGAACACTATTTGCATTTTTTTTATTTTATTTTTCTCCTTTTTCTA
This sequence comes from Lavandula angustifolia, assembly GCA_028984105.1. Taxonomy (NCBI): domain Eukaryota; kingdom Viridiplantae; phylum Streptophyta; class Magnoliopsida; order Lamiales; family Lamiaceae; genus Lavandula; species Lavandula angustifolia. The sequence goes on along the minus strand of CM054823.1, from coordinate 7,759,322 downwards.
GTAATATGTTAGCAAATAAAGTAAAGTAAACCCACAATTAATTTTCTAACTTAATTGAATTAATGATTCTTTTGTTCCTTTGTTATTATTTTATATTATTTTAACCTATGGATAATTCATTTATTTTTTCCCATTTCCCAGTATTTTATTATATACTAACATAATATATATTTTTTTCTATTCGTAAGATTTATTGTTCCATATTTTCTAACTACCATTGTTATTTCTTTAACTTTCTTTATTCATTTTTTTCATTTTATAATAAGTTAATATGTCAGTAATTATCCTATTTTTTAAATGATCAAATTTATATAATCCAATAAAGTATCTACATTTATAGGTAATAAAGTAACCGATAGGATAATTTTCGATATCTATATCTTATTATCGAAAAATTATATATGGTAATAAGTCTAATTCACACTCATATTTTCGTTAGTGTTCATCTAATTGATATACAAATCTCCGATCCACTTATCCAAATATACTAATTAAATTTATAAATTCTAATATTTACTTCATAATTTTATTAGAAAATAGTTTATCTGTTAATATGGTAGAAGATTTTTCTAATAAACTAAAATCTCGTTACCATTATCATTATGATAATTCTAATTTTTTCCAAAATTCAAATTCTAAATGAAATTTTTTGGAGGGTTATTTAAATTTTTTGAACCCACCAATTAGATATGTTAAGGAATGTTGGTCATCTGAAATATATTGTTTCGAAAATAGTATTTTTGAGAAATACTTTTTTACGGATATATACTCAAATATTTTAATTCGATTTGATTCTGTTAATCGATTGATTAAATCAAAAATAATTGAAAACCGAATATAAGATTTTATTATCCTAAGAATCAATTTATAATAAAATAATTTATAATAAAAATCAATTTATAATAAAAATAATTGAAAACCGAATAATTCAATTTGAACTTTTCAATCTGAAAAATAAAATCTAAATTAAGTACTAAATTTATAATAAAATATAAACTATATTACGTATATATGAATATAGTTTATGTAGATGATTTATATTTATCTTTAGTCGAATATCATTAATTTTGTATTTGAAGTTGAATGCTTCTCAAATCGTATATAATACATTTGAATTCAAATATCATGTTATCGAATACGAAGATCAAAGTTGGAGTTCGAATACAAAATTGAACCAAAATGATTTAATTTTTTAATCATGCTAGTTATATATAGAATTACTAAGAGATATACAAACATTATTACGAGAAAATATTTTATACTACTTAATCTAATAATTTGAGTTTTAAAACTAATAATCTAATATTTCATATAGTATTAGAAAAAGAAAAGAGCCAAAAATCATTACTACTTAATATATACTATTTTATTAGCTATGTTTGTAAACAAATATAATCAATCCTATTCATATTTGATTCGATATTCAAAAGACCTTAATTTATTATTGAAGTATTAAATTTGATGCATATTCGTTTACAAACCTAACTATAAAATTATTCGTATTTTACAAACAATATTATTGGGTTTCAACTTGATTGTATATTTTTAAGTTCTAAATTTATAATAAATACAAAAATATATTATATATTCAAGAATTAAGAAAAGAATCAATTATACAAAATGATGAATTAAGATAAAGAATAATATTAAATGAAACTGAAAATAGAAATAAAAATAAAAATCAAATTATAAAAAGGAATACACGTATACTTAAAAATATTAGAAGGAATTAATTAAATCTTATTAGTCCACAAAATTACCGTTAGTTTTTTTTTTAAATTAAAAAATAATCTAGTATTTGATAATCTTGAAGATTAACGTTCATCCTTTCTTTCTAAGATAAAAATTCAAAATTTCCCTAAAAAATTTGGAGGGTAGTTTAAAATTTTCAAAATTCAATTCAATTTTCAATATATCTTCCCACCTCTAATATAATAGAAGCCCACTTTTATCATCATCTTCCCACTCCTCTAAAATTACGGGTTTTTTTTTCCCTTATCTGCGTCCAACCTTATTGCAAAGCCAGGAGATACTTTGGAAGTTCTGGAGTTGGGTCGTCTGCAACTCTTGCCAAAAAAAATCGAAAGACTTTTTCTCTGCAGGTGAGTTGTGCAGATGAATGCAAGTGAGTTATTTTGATAACATCAGCTTTCTCTCTCTATATTTTCTCTCACTGTCTCTCTCTCTCTCTCAGATTCAATCAGAGGAGCCTTCTCGTTATTTTTACCACCTTCATTCTGAAGGCTTTAGCCCCACATACACAGTCTACTTTGTTCATTGCAGAGCTTCTGCTGTATAAATTACTCCGCAACATTAATCGATACTCCATCAATGTTCACAGATACAGAGAGGCACAATTGATTCAGCTCTCGGCCATCGCTGTGGAGTTCGATTGTGAAGTGAGGAACTGCTTTTGTGACGTGCGCCCGGGCAATATGACATCTCCGGAATCGTCGTGTTTTCGATAGCCAGTGACATGGTACTTGCACTTGTTTTGGATTGCGGCCGAGATATAAATTCAATTCCACCTTAGGTCTTAAGGACGACTACTTTTCCATCCACCACAAGGACACCGCTGTACAAGTAATTCATTTTTATTTTTTTTGCATGTAAATGTTCTTTGATAGATTCACTTAGATGTTATTATTAATATTAATTTTATATTCTACTTAATTGTTGCAGAATGTTCATTTGTTATATGGATGATTTGCAAAGGAGAAAAGATACATCTTGGAGTAAAGCTTATTTCTTGGTCAATGAAGATTAGCATGAACTCTTCTAGAAACTTCTAGTTCTAAAGACTGCTATTAGATGATTTAAGTATTTTTTTAATGTTTTGATTGTTATCTTTTTATGTAATCTTAATTTTGTAATTCTTACTTCCATAATTACTTAATTTATGAATAATTTCTTCCATTTTTGCAAAATGTGGTTGTAGTTAATCAATTCATTAATAAAATAATAATTGATTTGAGATTTTTTTGCCAAGAATTAAATCGTTGTTATTACTGCTAAAATATTCTTGCTAATTAGTCTCAAATATATAATAAGATTTGATTATATTAAAAAAATATCGCAATTGTATTTTAATAATTAAAAAAAATATACATTTACTTAGTGAGGAAAACTAATTAATGGCGAGGAGGGGTAAATTTGGCATTTCACATTAATGGAGGGTATTATGGTATATTCACATCATCCTTTTGGCGAGGAAATATGATGCTTCAAGAATCGTGAAATTTATGCGGCACTTGAAATATGATGCTACAAGAAACACGACTGTTAGTAATTTATGCGGCACTTGAAATATGATGCTTCAAGAATCGTGAAATTTTGCGTCATGTTAGTTTAATGCCACAAGCTACTGTCGCAAATTATGCTGCATCGTTTCAACAAATGTCACATCAAGCGTCGCAAATGAACATGCTTCACTAAAAATAATGACGAGTAGTGTGTGGCGAATAGTATGCGACAATTAGTTAAGTGAAGCATAAAGTGTCGTATATGTTGCGTCATTATTAAAAAATAATGTCGTACATTTACATCATCACTTTTTGCGATACAATCTAACGTGACATAGAAAATGTCGCAAATTAGCTTTTGCTACATAAAAAGAAGGTTTTGCGACATTTTTTACATGTCGCAAAATGTCTGTTTTCTTGTAGTGACATTTTTTGCGATACAATCTAACGTGACATTTTTCATTCTACATAAAAAGAAGGTTTTACATTTTTTAAACCAATAGGAGATTATTAGATCTCCAACATACGAGTAGGCTCCTATCTAGGCTCTCTTAGATCGATAAGTTGTCTAGTTATTAAAGTGCCCAACAACGTAGGTTGTAACTAGATTAGGAAAATAGTCGTTTCGATGCCCAACATGGTGACTACCGATTAATTAAGTGGGAGTGAGGATCGTGTGAGTTTAAGTTACGACAGTTTATAACTAGTTGATTCTTGAGATTAATTAATATTAAGTGTCGATGATTGGAAATGCGTGTGTGTGGAATATTCTGTTTGACCTGTCTTTCAACTGTCGAGTTAATACATCTTTATTTCAGTTAAGTTTTTATTATTCTTAGATTAGTAAAAATCCCAAACTTGCGTGGTTGCTAACTGAAACACTTAAGATATGTAGAAATATCATGTCTAATCTCCGTTCATGTGTTCGATACCATGTTTACTATATTGAATTAATTATCAGAATGTGCAGGATTATTTGGTGCAATACAACAATCACCAAGCTTCGTCAAGCTTCTCGCAATTGATATCACAAGTTCACCGCGGCTCTTTAGAAAATTGGTTTTTGGCAGTCCAAAGCTGATTACTCTCTTTTTATTTTTGAAAAGGGCACTACGTATCGTTTTGCCTTGATTTATGTTGATGATGTCATACTTGCAGGAACGGGTCTTGAGCAAATCAAGATTACAAAATATTATCTTCACACACAGTTTGGTGTTAAGGACCTTGACACACTAAAATATTTTTTGGGCATAGAGGTAGCTCGGTCTCCTACCGGTTTTATGCTTTGTCAAAGGAAATATACTCTTGACATTCTTGAAGAGAGTGGTATGCAAGGAGCAAAATCTTGCACTTTTCCGATGGAGCAAAATGTTCGCTTTGATAAAAATGAGGATGGAGAGAAGGTGGATGCCACACAATATCGACATCTACTTGGTAGATTGCGATACTTAACATCTATTCGTTTGAATATTTCATATGTGGTGAATGTGCTAAGTCTTGTAAGTAGTCCACGACTTAGTCACCTTAATGTTATTTATCGAGTACTTCGATACTTGAAAGGGAATCCCGGTCAAGGTCTTTTCTTACCGGTGGAGGAAAGCTGATATTAGAAGCTTATTATGATGCTGATTGGGAAGGATGCCCACTTACTCGGAGGTCACGTACTGGTTATTTCATCACACTTGGAAGAACTCCTATTTCTTGGCACACCAAGAAACAAACAGTTGTTGCTCGTTCATCTGCAGAAGCAAAGTATCGAGCTATGGCTGCAACAGTGAGTGAAATATTGTGGCTACGATGGCTCTTGAAAGATCTTCAAGTTGAGATCACTGGTCCTACGACATTATTCTATGATAATCAAGTTGCCTTACATATTGCAGCAAATCCGATTTTTCATGAACGAACAAAGCATGTTGAGATGAATTGTTATTTCGTTCGAGAGCGTGTGGAATCTAAGGAAGTTTAGACCCTACCCATTTCTTCTCGATTGCAACTTGCAGATATAATCACGAAGGCTTTGGGAGGAGATCAATTTATAATTTTACTTGACAAGATGGATGTTTGTGACATACTCACGCCATCTTAAGGGAGAATGTTAGCGATGATTATGATAATTATCGAGATATGCTTGGCTTGAGATCTGGTCTTACTTACCAAATATAGATTCCCTCCGTCCCACCAATCTTGCAACATTTCATTTTCGGGTTGTCCCACCAATCTTGCAACATTACCTAAAATAGAAAAAAAATGAATGGATCACATTCACTTAAACAAGTGGACCCCATTATTTTTTAACTTTACACCACTATTTTATACCTTTACAACCACTACTTTACTTTTACACCCACTATCTTAAAATCCGTATCGAGACCTCAATGTTGCAAGATTGGTGGGACGGAGTGAGTACTTGTTATTATTGTTGTAATATATGTACCGCTTTATTATTTTTATTCCTTTTATAGTTTGTTTAGGTTTAAGATTTACTTCATGTATTTATACAAGTTTCTCAATAAAAAGATTATCTTCCGTTCTACTTTCATGCGCCTCATATTATTTTATCACGGCCTCTTATTGTTTTCTGCATATATTTTGATGAAATCACGAGTTCGAATCCACCTCAATTGATATACAAGAAGTTCTCATCCATCAAACTGGCGTGAGTAACTGACGAATTCAAAGAAGTTAACTAAAACACTTATGACAAGATTCTGATTAACCCTAACTTTAACCCAATTCAGCAAAAAAAATTCAAAGCTAAAGTCTAAAAGCAATCGAAAGTCGGAAAAGGAAAAGGAAATAAAACTTTCCTTTTAACAGAAAGAAAAAAATCTAAATGGATAAAATAAAAAAACGGGGAAAAAGGAAAACAAGAATCGTGCTGCACACAGCAAAAGCGGAGGCGTAATTCATCAAGATCTAGTCTAGGGCTCCTCAATTTCGAAGTGTGATTGGCTTTAGTTTTTTTTGAAGAACCCTATAATTTCCTTCTAGAACCTTGTTGACTGTAGCTGGTTTGAGAATTCGAGGGCTTTGATTTGTTGAGAAGATTGTTTGGGCGGTTAGATTCCTAAGGATTTTGGAGGAAAACAAATGCCGGAGGAGGATTTGGTGGAGCTGAAGTTCAGATTGTACGATGGATCGGATATCGGTCCGTTCCGATATTCTCCGGCGTCGACTGTGGCTATGCTAAAGGAGAGAATTGTGGCTGAGTGGCCTAAAGGTTAGCTTGCTTGCTTCGAGTTTCTGCTTTCTTCAGTTTTGCGTCCGAACGTTGAGCTCGTGTGATTGAAATTTATCGATGTTCCCCTTTTCTTAGGCTTCTGATTGAGGTAACATACAGTGGACTGTTCAGTGAAGTTAATGTTTAATTTCTTCGTATTATGTTTATTGTTTTTTGCTTCAATAATATGTTTGTGCGGCATCCTAACTAATTTCTTATGAATTGAATTCCTTGGCGAATTTCTCGAAAATGTTAGAAGTGAAAGAACTGTGTGTTTGATTGATGAGCTGCTAGTGGTATCAGGAAGAGTTTCATGATTCTTAAAAGCGAACATTTAAGAATGTAAAGCAGATGCACCTCATAGAGTTTTGTGGACTCTCGACTGAGAAATTATGTTTGGGAGACTTGTATAATTTAGTGTATTGGTTTAATGTTAATTTATTTCCAATTCCTTTGCATGTTTATGTTTGTAACTTTTTGCTAATTGTCAGATAAGAAAGTTTCCCCAAAAGCAGCAAACGATGTTAAATTGATAAGTGCTGGGAAGATTTTGGAGAATAGCAAGACTGTTGCACAGTGCAAGATGCCATTTGGAGAGCTGCCTAAAGGTGTTATCACCATGCATGCTGTTGTACAGCCATCTTTAGCTAAAGCTAAGACAGGTAACTCTTTTCGAGTTGCTCGTTATACTGCAAAACCTCTTCTTGAGTCATAAGCTCAGTTGTTCAAATCATAAAATTCATACTCTATGTTAATTTTTGCTGATAGTGTTCTTGAAATTTCTATATCTGCATGGGAATCAATGGTTTCAGTACCTTCTTGTCATTGTTTTCTGATGGGTTTGATACTTTGATTATCACAAGGGAGTTGGAATGATGATCACACTAGAAATATAGTTATGGCCAATATCTCCTTAAAAATGGGGTGCCAGATCAAGGATTGGTCATGTATTGAGATATAGCAAATATTTGGACTATGAGAATAGGAGCATGCAATTGAATGTGAATTTTGAAGTTCCCGACAAGGTTCTCCAATACGAATATATCCTTGTCTCGGTATAGCATATCATAGGCCTCAGCGGGTAAATGATCAATGGTCTATCTTTTGTTATTGTATGCTTGTCATTTAGAAAGGCTCACATAAAATCTTCTATTAGGAAACTTGCTTATAGGAATTAGTTATTGGTGATTCTCATTGCTAAGGCTCATATCCCAGATTTTGCCCACTCCTGTACATATTTCGCATTCTTAATATTTCTAGTCACACTAAAATAAGCCGTGGAAGGGAGAGTGCCACCAAATATTTTTTCTATTCAGGATATTGTTATGACATATATTTGTCTCTTAGTCGAGCTGAAGATGCTAAGAAATCGTCAAATCTTGTATAGAGTATGTGTACTCGATAGAGATCAAATTTACTTCTGATGTTTTTATGGTGTTTCCTGATATTTCTGGATCTTTGTAAGTCACATTTGAGAGGTCTCAATATCAATCTTTATAGCAAGCAATATTCTCTTTAACCGAAGTAGTAGCTTAGTTCTGAAAGTTGCCATTGTGTTAACAGAGAAGAAGGTTGATGAGACTCCCAAGACGAACCTCTGTTCATGTTCCATCTTGTGAGAGTGGAAGTTTGATTTCTGGACTTGTAAGTTCTCCAGCTGCACCATGGAAAATACAATAATTTGTAAACAGTACAATACTCATTATTCACTTGTATGTATGAGAGCATTCCTGTGTAACAGTTGTTTGTCATGTATCTGGCTCTATAAAATTTGCTGCTTGTATATTTGTAGATGCAGAAAACTTATACGTACTATGAGAATACCACATCTTGGGCTCTACACTCCAAGGGGTTTTACAGTTCCTGTAAATTCTTCTTATTGCAAGTCCTTAATTAATTCTATTTCTCCTTCTCCTTCTTATCTCTTTTGTATATATTTTACTTCTTTTTTTTTTTTTCAAACTTTGCCATAATTTTTTATTTAACAGAACAGATAGGAAAATGTGAAAAATAGCTGGGGAGGTGGTGGGAAAAACTCGTGATAATTATTTAATGCATTTGAGCTATTTAATTCTTGTTTATTGGATTCATAGATCAATTGGCATATACATGCAGCAGCTCCTTAAAATCCCTCTTTGACAATAGGGATGAAGAAATATGAATCTGTGTTTCCAATCAGCTTAGTATTAGATCCAGTCTCTCTCTTCCACTCTCTCTCTCCTACACACCTGCTGCACAACATGCCAAAGCAGATCACATGCACTTGTCTTATATGCATATAGAAAAAAGGTGCTCCAACTCTTTAGCTCAAGAGCGATGGTAGCTGGTACTCCTACACAACTGGCATTCATTATCCTTCACACGCATGAGAAAACTCTGAGCTTCACAACAATGTAGACCTTCTCATAAAACCTCAACAACTCTCATCAAACACTCACTGCTTACCTGCAATGGCCTCTAAATTAGCCTTTCTACTCTTTTCCTTCTCCACTCTGTCATTCTTCCTGCAAATTGAAGCAGCAAAATCTATCTCTATTACTCCTCAAATCACTGTCATGGGCATGGTTTACTGTGACATCTGCTCCAACAACTCCTTCTCCACACATAGCTACTTCTTACCAGGTTCATATTCTTTCTTGCATCCTCAACTTTTGTCCCATTTTGGTTGTTTGAAGATATTCAATAGATAAGTTCTTGCTTTTTTTATTTGTGATATGACAGGTGTTGAGTTAGAATAGATTGCATGTTGAAGGCAATTTCTCCTAGAACTACTGAACAAATATCATTTTCAGTGAACAGAACAACAAATAAGCATGGTATTTACAAGCTGGAAGTACCTTCTGTTGATGGAGTTCAATGTGTCAAGGATAAAGCTTTTGGGAGCACTTGTCGAGCTAGCCTGCTTTCGACCACGTCTCCATCCTGTGCGGTCCCCAGTTTCCGGACTACATCCGACCAGATCACGATCAAATCGAATCTAGCCAATATGTGCATTTACAGCCTCAATGCACTGACTTATAGGCCATCTAATAGAGACATTACTCTGTGTGGGAAGTGAATCAAGAAAATGTTCTACCACAACCTTTTTCTCTCAGATGCAGCCCTAATTGATGTCTGCTAAATCAACATATGTCATAAAAGGGATCTATTTTTGGGATTTCTTGAAGCTTGCTGCAATCCATATGCAGTGTTTGATACTTCTGTATAAGGTTTTATTTTCTTGCATTTACAGATATCTCAGTCTGCAATCCAATGATTTCATTTTTGTTGATAAAAAATGTCTGATCAAAGCTAAACAGATTGTCAAAGATACATACATTATGGTAACTTCTAGCTGAATATATATGGATTCTTAGCCTTCTCAGGCTTTCATTTGAAAGTAAAAAAAATATGAAACAGTGGTTCAGAAAATGATGGGTTGAATCTCATGCCTGACCGCATTTGCTTAAACAAGCAATTCCTTCTTCCAAATAATCATCTCTGCTAATCCAAAACTCTGGAGCATCCTGAAATGTGGTTACATGATCTAAAGTTTTAACAATTCTATATTTTGTAGTTTCAGTGGATTCAGTAAGAAGACATGAAACTGAACCTTCATAATTCCGGCTAGAACAGTGCCTCCAAGATACACCATATGTTTTCTTCTTGGCGGATCCTCTATCCGCAGATGTAGTTTCTATCAAAGATAATATATAGAATACCATTTAATTCATGCACAAGACAGAAGAAAGGATATCAATCTACAGGTAGTATTAATAATTTTTTCTTTAAACCATTCTTATACAACTGGAAAAGTATATTAGCTTATAAGCTGAAATTAGTACTGATTTGCCTTCAATCCGTCCTTATTTCCCTTCAAAACAGCATCAAGGTATCGGCCTGATAATTCTTTCTCCAAGCTGGGGATAATATGACAAGATTAAGAAAGCTGGAAGAAATCTTGAGAGAAGAAACAAGAGAGATGTGATATATTGAATGGTGTTGTTTGTCATTAAAGTAGGGAGGGATATGATATATTTACCGACTAGGTAATCCAGGATATATTGTGCTTCCACCACTCAGGACAATGAGTTGGTACAGCTGCCGGAAAAAGGAAACAAAAGCTTATAATTGCACGAACAACTGCAGAATGTCCCATGGAGATCTTATATTCTATGAATGAAATATGAGTACCATCATCCTATTGTCAATGTCCATTCCTGGATGCAACGGAATACCATGTCAGCCATTCCATCTCCTTCGACATCAATAAGTTCCTGCATGAACTGCAACATCAAATTTATATGTGTAGCAGTCATAAAGCGTGGATTCTTGAAGACAGATGCCAAAGAGGAGTAGGTGACCAGTCACTGTATTCACAGCATTTAAGCTAATGGACCATGCAACTGGTTAAGGAATGTCAGTCTATAAGTGGATGAGGTAAGTTCTTCACTAACTTCATTCCTCACCATATTAATAATCCAGAAACTGATAAAGTACTCCGTAATGTTCACTACTTTGCTCTGAAATGATATACGTACTTACAGAAGAGAAAAGAGCCTCGGGTGCTTGAAAACTCTCATTTCCAACTTTAATGACAAGAGCTATATCAACATCAACACTTGAACATTATCCTAGAAGTTTGGTGTAAAGGACAAGAAATGGCAGAAGCAACTCACAGTATAATTTTTTACGAGGATGGTAGTATCAAGACCCAATTGATATTCCCTTTTATAATCATAACTGTAGCAAACTAGGTAGATGTTAAAACCTGTATACCTACTCAGAGGTCATTGAAAGAAGTAAAGGCCAGTTAACCTTATGTAACAATGCTTCTCTTTGATACTCCTCACTGTCTCAAAGTCGGCATTTTTATTCATAGCATACCTTCACAAAAGTTTCAGCATCACCAACATATTGCAACAACTCAACAAACAAAAAATAAAAAATCATATTGCAACACATCAACAACCGAGTTTTGAGATCTCAAGAACGCTTACCCCCTCCTCATGAGCAAATCAAGAAGATATGTTATATGACGCCCAGCTACATTCATTCGTTTTGTAAGATGAGGGAATGAGTATCCATCAACAACTGGAACCTAGGATGCAAATTTCACAAATCATTTCCTAGGATCTACTGACAACTATCAACTTTTCCAAGTTAAATGAACATGAATTAAAATTATCACATGATTAAACAAGTTCTAACTCTATTTGTCTGATGCTATTATTCTCCTTCCAATTTCTTTTAGATATACAAATTCCTGTCCTACCATGTTGAGCTTCCAACAATATATCATCAGAAAAGCATGTGAAACCAGATGTAATTAGGCTAAGAACCACTATCTAATTAATTTCCTTTATCAGTTCCAAAGCACATGCAAATATAAATTACAGAATTCTTACCACATGGGTGACTCCATCACCAGAGTCAATTACTAATCCCGTAAGGAAACCTGGGTGAAGTCAAGAAAACATTAAATGGGACATTATTGTTTATCCAGTATGAACTTTACAATCTGAGAAAAAAGTCCAGAATATATTGAAATCAATAAATGCTCCCATTAAGCAGGGAGTACATTTACTTAATCTCTTATCATACCACATAGTAGCCTAGAGACTTCAGCAGTTAAAACTAGAAACTTACTCTTCAAACATTTAAACATAGTTTAATCTTATAAGCACCTTGAGCATACAAGGTTAAAACAGCTTGTATTTGGATGAAAACACTTTGGAATTTGTATTTTTCAAACATAATCTCAACCTGAAACAAAGGTTAAGTGAAACTAGATCATGTAACCAGTCAATATTGACGTATGAGCATTAAGTAGAAAATGCAGACATATCATTCAGACATTCAATGAAGTCAGCTCACCATCTTTTCACGGTTTTTAGATGGATTCAGAAGTGGATCAGTAAGCAAGATTTTACATTCCGTGGGATCTACCTTCAGACAGGATATGATCACATGATCATGTGAAGAAAAACTTACATCTTCAAATAAGCTTGCATATGATCAATTTAAGAAAAAGATCTAAATGAGGTACTGTTGGTCCGGAGACGAAAAGTCAGGTGTAGAGGGGGGGTGAATACACCTGAGCTCTGTTTCTTTTTCTCAGTGAAGGTCAGCTGAAGCTGATGTTTGCAACTGATGAACAGTGCCAAGTAAGCCTTCGATCACTGGGGTCAAAGTGAGTCAGCTTCTGAGCTCTTCTACTGACTGATGTCAGTATTACGAAATTCAGTCGGAGACTGTAGTGCGGATAAGTGTTAGGCCCGGAGTCGTCTCTTTTGAAAACGCGTTTTAGCAAGTTAAATCTTTTGGCTGTGCACTTTATAAAATACGTTTTATGCAAGCTTATGATTTTCAAGTCAGTTGAATGCTATGCAATAAAACAGTAAAAGAACACAAGCGATTTAACGTGGTTCGAATACGCAAGATCCTACGTCCACGGTCCCGAACAAGGCGGAGAGAACTTGTTGATTATTCCGAGCAAGCCTCGAGCAGGGATACTGTGCACTGGACAGTTCCCTCTAAGTTATAGTCCTTAGCGACTTTACAATCCAAACCTAAGTTTAGAAGGGAGAGAATATTCTCCAACTGAGAAGGAGTTCTTACAACAAGAACAATTCACTAAATGTGAACTCCTTCGGATCTAAGCTATGAATCTAGCAATGAGCTTAGTCTAGAGAAGAAAGGGATCAAAGAGCTCTAGAGAGATGAACTACAAGAAGTGTTCTATGAAAACTAGTTCGTCTCTGGATAAGCTTGAAGGTTGAGCTTGAATGATTTCCCTTGATTTCGCGTATATTCCTTGTGTGAAATCTTCAAATCCTTCTCTATTTATAGCTGTGAGTTGTGGCATATGTCCGTTGGAGACGACGATGCCACGTGTCACAATCGTCCAAAGAAAACGGCCACTATTCAACTTTGTTGCAAGCAGGCGGTTAATGACCGTTCATGAGAGCAACTTTACTGTGTAGAGTAGGTAAGCGTTGTCGGCTTCTCATTGGTCGAGGTTTGTAGTTGGTGAGTGTCGAGTTGACCGTTCAAACTACCTCGTATGTCTTCTCGCCGAACATTTGAAGGGACTTTAAGTGCTTTGGGTCGCTTTCGTCGGATACGAGAGATCGGAAAGTCTCTGTCTTCTTCGGTCGAGTCGTCTCGACCGATAAAGTGAGCTTCGATAGTCGGTTGGTCGATCGCGAAGGTATACTGCTTGCACCGGTTCTTCTACCGATGACCATCGCCTTGTAGAGAATGCTTCTACCGAGGTCCGGTCGGTGATGCGGGATCTTTAACCGAGTTTGATATCACCGCCGACGAAGAATGCAAGCGATTACACCGATGACGTGGGGTTCTGAAAAGTATCTTCAGCAGAAGATCAGTTCAACAACTACCCCGTACAGGACTTAGACAAAATAATAAGCATTACATCAAGTCTAACCTATACATCAGCTAATCCTATCGACACACTAATCTACTGATATCAGCTCGGTTTTGGGATCTTCAATTCCATAGTACTACTATGATTTCCCCCAATTTCTTTTAACCCTAGAACAGCTGAGTATCAATCTACTGACTCATATCCAACAGGTACAGAAGAAAAAACCTTTAGTTCGCTAGAAAATACATGATCCCAGACGTGCCCCATGTCATCCCAATTTTGAACAATACCATTATTGACAGGATAAGATACATCCAATTGATGCCGCCACTTCAAACAAGCATCACCTACTATAATAGGAAAGATATGAAATTCCAGTGAGATCACGAACAAATTTGGTGCAGCATGACAAGAATTGGCATCTGAATCCCAACATGTATGAAAAGTCGGCATCTGAACCATAGTATTCAGATCATACGACTTGATGAATCATATGAACAGTATGAATAACATTCTCATTGACACTAGCCATCATAAGCAAGAAAATTGATCAAAATTGTTGAAGAAAAACAAGATCTTTCTTTTGTGCCTTCCCAACAAAATCATGGCATCAATCAGAAACACCTTCCTAGTTGTCATTCTACTACTTCTTTGAATCAGGTAGATAATGTAGACATAAATCCGCCTTTATGCACATTTACAATTAGACGTTACTTATATGTACAGGATGAACTTGTTACGGATCGAATTTATTCTCGGCGAGGCAGGAAGGGGAAACGGGCTAATTAATTATCGGGCCTAATAGTAACTTTAGTGGGTGGAAGCTTGTATTGCGATTATTTTCTTCTGTTGGTTTATCTCTAATTGAAGTAAGTAATTCTAGTTCTCAATCAGATATTCAGTTCTTCACGGCTCTTAACTCTAACAGAACTTTAACTAGATCAATGAGAATTCGAGCAAAATTTGTAAGACATATGCTTTGTGAACCTAAATGGATCAAACTAGAGAGTTTCCAAACTAAGAGTAAGAGCCTAAACATAGTGAAAATATTGTTGAATATTCTCATCTGGAAACGGTTTTGGTAAATTATCAGACAGAAAACGTTATTGCGCGGAAAAAATAAACAAATACAAAAACTAAAAATTGAAGAACGGCAAGCTAACTGTGATCTCTTGTTCCATTAAAGATTCTTCATAGCAAAGCATTGGCTTTCCAACAACACAAGGGAACACAGATGTGGGGAAGTTCTCTCCCGCAAAACCACAGTTCACATACTACACTCATTCATTTAAAGCAAGTGCTGCACCAATTAGCCAGAGAGGGCAGATCAACTTAACAATGCACACACTATTCAACTGTACCCACAATCAAAAGACAATAATCTGTTCTAACTAACCAAAAGCGCAACAGCAAGCAATAACTTCACACTTAAAACACACCATTCCCTTTGAAAACCCAATAAATTCCGATAATTAATTAACACTAACAGACCGGATCAACTGGAAAAATAAAAAATATCAGCTCTCAAAATATTCTAAGAGGCTACAGAATTAACAAGACGTGTATAATCAATCAGAAAAACAACAAAATTGAAATCAAGGTACTGATGATCGGTTGAAGAGGAGGTAACTACGCCGGTGCCATTGTCGCAGACGACAACGTTCCTACTGTCCATGTCGAGTACAAGCACGCCGGAAGATCTCTCAAACAGCAGTAGAATAAAAATGTGGTAATATACGACAATACCCAATTTGACTATTATAACTACAAAACTACTCATCCCCTTAAAAACTATTATAACTACCAAACTACCCATCCCCTTAAAAACTATCTAGCAAATACCCAATTTATTTAAAATACCCTCACTTTTTCAATTTTTTCACATGTGATAGGACCGTGCCGATCACATGGTCCTATCATATGTGATAGAGCCGTGTCGATCACATGTGATAGGACCGTGCCGATCACATGGTCCTATCACATGTGATCGGCCCGGCCCTATCACATGTGATAGGGCCGTCCGATCGATAGGACCATAAAAATGTTAGTATTAATTGTGATAGGGCATGTTAGTATTAATTGTGATAGGGCCGGCCCTATCACATGTGATAGGGCCGTGCCGATCGATAGGACCATAAAAATGTTAATATTAATTGTTGGATCACAAAACATGATAGGACCGTGCCGATTGATAGGATAGGGCCGTGCCGATCACATGTGATAGGACCATGCCGATCGGCACTAATGCTCAAATTTGACTTTATTGAAGAAGCAGAGGTATTTTAGTCTTTTTGAGTATATAGTGTAATTAAATATAACAATTGAGTATAAATGTGTTTGACTTTACCCATTTGGGCATTTCACCCGCCGGGCTCAATAAAAATCTCGGTGATTTCTTTCAATTCATTTGAGTTCCTATTCATTTATTCTTCAACTGTTTGTTAACTAATTTAATGAGTATTTATTTTTGTCGACTTCAAAATCTTTAATTGGTCTGGGCCCTCTAAAAGCCCATTATAGTCTATTAAGCCCAATTGCAAACTTAAACCCTAGTCTCCAACACACTTCTTTTCATTTAGCTATAAATTTCAGGTTTTGCAGCCGTTTGCGAACCCTAGTCGAAGAAGAGAAATGGTAAAAAAATTCTCCCTTGTCTCTGTCCTCTTCCTACCGTTCGTATCTGATTCTGAATGCAATGTTGTTTTCAGGCTCCAAAGAAGGGTGCGAAGCTTCCGGTCGCCGCCAAGAAGAAGGTGGAGAAGGTGGTGAACCCTCTGTTCGAAAAGAGGCCGAAGCAGTTCGGGATCGGAGGTGCGCTTCCGCCGAAGAAGGATCTTCATAGGTTCGTGAGATGGCCGCAAGTCGTAAGGATTCAGCGGAAGAAGATGATATTGAAGCAGCGTTTGAAGGTGCCGCCGCCGATTCATCAATTTTCGAAGACTCTGGATAAGAATCTCGGTATGAAATCTATTTACATTTCTGATTTTATCTATTCAAATCTATTAGGATTATTCAATTTTCATTTTGTGATGCTTTAGTCGGTTGTTTTTACCTTTTCATTCTTATAAGCTGTATGAACTAGTTGGATTTAGGATTTTAGCCACTTTGGTTGACTGACTGCATGTCGTCTCTTATGATTTGGTTACATATTCTCCTATCAGTGGTTCGACTAGTTATGAACATGTTATTATGGCTACCCATCTGAAAACTTCATGATGTTGAGAACTGTATTTATCAGTTTGCCACAATATTGACATTTTTTGTAGTTTCCATGAACATAGTTACATTAATGAATGTTAGGCTGGTTCACATATGACACGTGAATCTTGATGTTGCATGGTGTTTCTTCTATTGGGTTGCGTCTTTGCTTGTCTGTTGGACAGAGTTGAATGAGAATATGATAGGCTGCATAACAGAGTGGTTATTTCATCACATTTGATGTTCGCAAATGATTATAAAACTTATTATTACCATTCTAAGCTATGGCATCTTGTGTTTTTCTCTCAACACTACTATTAATGTTTATTGACCTTTCTTTAGTTATATAAAGTTATTTCCCCAATATGTTGTTGGAAAATGTAGTTACCTTTTTTGTCTCTTATTCTTCACATCTTTGGACTTGGTTTGTTGTACCTATCATTTCTACCCCAATATACTTAAAAAATTCAGATACCAAATTTGATCGTGGATGTTTGTCACAATATCTGTTGTTTTTGTAGTGGCCATGAATTTGGTTACATTGATAGTGGTAGGTTGTTTCACATATTACATGTGAACCTTGATGTTGCATGGTATTTCTCAACACCGCTCTTAATATATTATTGACTTGCTTTCTTTATGCAGCAACAAACCTCTTCAAAATGCTTCTCAAGTATAGGCCTGAGGATAAGGCCCAAAAGAAGGATAGGCTTCTTAAGAGAGCTCAAGCTGAGGCCGAAGGGAAAACTCTCGAGACCAAAAAACCTATTGTGGTTAAATACGGGCTCAACCATGTGACCTACCTAATTGAACAGGTTTTCAACTTTGTCCTTCATCTGGTCATTGTTCTCATCTGTTGTCAAGTGTTGTTCTGACAAGTCTTCCTTTTCAGAACAAGGCCCAGCTAGTTGTCATTGCCCATGATGTTGATCCAATTGAGTTGGTTGTGTGGCTACCTGCACTATGCAGGAAGATGGAGATTCCTTACTGCATTGTGAAGGGTAAAGCTAGACTAGGAAGCGTAAGTTCTTAGCCTTAATCCTTTTCAAAATCGCAGCTTCATCATTTTAACTGATATACTGAGGTTCTGTGCTGCAGATTGTTCACAAGAAGACTGCCTCTGTTCTTTGCTTGACCTCAGTGAAGAATGAGGATAAGATGGAATTCAGCAAGATCCTTGAAGCCATTAAGGTCTATATCGTTTCTCTGTTATTGTTATAGCCTGTTAGTTTCCTACTCTAATATTGTAAGTAAATTTTATTTGTTTTGCAGGCCAACTTCAATGACAAATACGATGAGACGAGGAAGAAGTGGGGTGGTGGTGTGATGGGTTCCAAGTCCCAGGCCAAGACTAAGGCAAAGGAAAGGGTTCTTGCCAAGGAGGCCGCCCAGAGGATGACTTGAGTAGATTTCTCACTTGGGTTTAGTTAATAGTTTCAAGTCATAACTCTCGAACTGCAATTGTCTTCCCAGCTTGAGATGGGACTCAGAATTTTGTTTTGTTTGGACTCCTCGTTTATTACATATCTTATTCTGCTCAAGTTTATGTATTATTGTTTTGGACCAATTATATTTAGGCGCTAGTTGAATTTCTTGTTCCCGGCTCTCACGAAGGATCACGGAAGTCAAGATGCCATGAAATGAAGAATATAAAAATTGATTTTTGAACCATCTTTGAAAAATTGGAATAATTCTTTATAAAGTAACATTCAGTTCGTGTTATTTTATTTACTAATCAAAAATACTTTTTATCCGAAAGTTACCAAACACATTAAAGTACTTAAATCCAAGAACATTAAAGTTTTTAAACAGTACATCCAAAGAAGAGCAACACATCCTCAACATAACTCCTCCTCAGAGATAATTTATTGGAGGGTTTTAAAAATAAACTGTTTCAACCATACAAAACAAACACATTGGATGCGCACAGTTGTGTCATATTTTCCCGTTACTTCTATCATTTGATTATCATAACTTGGGCCTTGTCCCTCGAGTCATAACCCGAGGATTTCACATATCATGTTAGTACTTGATACACAAAGATAATCACACTTTGTGCTACTAACAACGCGTACGCTTTCTAAACCCTCGTCCGGCGTTTTAGGTCGGACGAAAACCTCGATCGATTCTTTACAAAGAAGCATTAAACAGGTAAATGCACAAAAAACTTTCATGGATAAACATAGTTTGTAGAGCTCAATAACTCAAAGATAAAAATTTTCTTATCGTAATTCGATTTAACACTATTATCTTCTTCAGCGCCGAGCGTTACTCCTCTCCCTGAGTCAGGCCTACAAGAGTATACTAACTTTAGTTGTACTCCAAAATTCTACCACTTGTCTATAATAATTATAATAGTCCTTCTACACTCCCTCACCCCTCTATTGTCGAAATAAAACTCTTCCCTACTCTTCAATATATATATCTTAGCTCAGGACACCAATAATATCATAAGTTTACCTTCAACATGTTGCTAAGTGTTAGCTAATTCAGAGCACATTTCAATATCTCAATCAACTAATTATATACTACACGGTTTTCAAAATAAACAGAATACACAGTCTAGCTTGTAGCAAATAATGAGGTAGACAAAACAGAGCATGACTTTTAGTTAAATTACAACTAATGAAAATTGCCTCAATTTGCTGACATGTAAAATCCTTATTAAAGGTGATCCTTATGACAAGATTTGATGAAGGGTTATAGATATAATTCATGATATAGTTTTGATCTAATCAATGTGACTACCATGCACGACTTGGAGGAAAACAATACTCCTATTTTTAGAATTCAAACATGTATCTAACCAAAATTATGTCATGTATGCATCTTGGTCCATGGATCCATTTATGGACGAAAAGGTTTAATCATCTAGCATGCCCACTTCTTGCGTCGAATTAAAAAAAAAAGTATTCTATATTAATAATGAGAAGTGTATGATGTATTAACCAAGAATCATTATAAACATAACATAGCAACTACAAAAATGGTGTCCTTAACTTTTAAGGACTCATACATGCATTCACAAGTTCTAACAAAGATTTCTTGGAAGACCTAAAGAACAAGCCCCAAACTACAATAGAAACAATTGCCTGCTTGAGAAAATCATCGAAATACCTTGGTCAACTCTATCGCTCTTGATCGCTTGGAGAAGAAAGAAGAGTGTTTGGCTATACTAAAAATTTGGTGTAGAAGGAAAGTGGAATTAAATGGTATTGTCTTATATATATATAAAAGCATCTTAGTAATCATAACCTATCTCCACTAAGTGGATAATATCCTCTAGATACCCTTGCATGGAGAACACGTGGAGTATGGAAGGGAAAGAAAATCTGAATACAACCTACTTCACTATCATTGATAAGGTCTCTCTTATATGAATCATGACATCAACTACTTCTTTCCTTGCAAACGACAAAAACACATTCAAGGCTATAGTGTTATGAAATCAATTGGTATGCTTACATAGGGTAAAATCCCACTATTAATGGCTATCCTATATATTTGGATTAAAGATTATTAACTAGTCCGTAAGCACGACATACATAAGGTACCCATCTATAAGAAATCGATACACATGTACTATGATTTTAAGAAAATATACGTCAACCTTACAATGGCACTATATATTACACAATGTATTAATTTAGTCATGTGTAATGTAATTTCTTTATTGATAATGCTTTTAACTCGTGCATGAAATTTTAAGAAATCGATTAATGCTTTTATTTCGAAAGCTTATGATCTTGTTGGGTTACGTTTCAATCTCTATATGTAATAGATTTACGGGTGTCACAGTGATTGTCATTAAGGCATCATTAAGTTAGCCTATTATCATAACAATACAGAAAAGGCCGAAATAACTGATAAGTCCTATCCGCAATATGATACACAGGCTCAATGGAACTTTAGATAGAAAAGGCCCATTATAATAATGAAGCCCAAATATCCATGTACTGAGATATTTTCGTGGGTCGCGTTATTAAAAGAACAAGGCCAATAAAGCCGATCAATAAGGCCCAAGTCATTCAGCAACTATGAAATTATAATAACGAGAATTGCCATCAAAACCTTATGCTTCTATATCATCTATCTATTCTTTCTACATGTACACAACTGTTATAGCAGTCCCTATACACTATATCTACAAGCATTAATCACTACTACTCCACCCTCTTCTAACAAATTTACAGTGTCGGGTGGCTTCTTCTGAGCAATATCAGCAACATTTACCTATTTACCATTATGTCCATGCAGAACACCTTCAAATTTACAAGGTAATGCAAGAACAGGGGGTCGGTGTTCAATCGAGGAACGATGAGAAAGTTCGAGACCTGAAGAAGCTCCCTAAAAGGAAGCTAAATGTGCTCTCTTGGGGTGGTTTTGGGGATGAATCAGAGTCCCATTTCACCTGCAAAATGCCACGACCAATCTGCCCACAGATGGAATCGACTGTTTTAGGGTCCACCGGGCTGCCCGTTACATCCGTCACATAGAAAGTATCCCTGGCTTTCCCACCTCTTGTTGAGATCTCTGCTCTTTTGATGCACAGACTATTTTCCCTAAATACTCTGGTTATGTCGGACAATAGTCCAACTCTGTCTTCAGCGCATAGTTCTAACTCCAAGCCCTGAAAAACACAGATGTCCTCACAACATGAGAATCTGTTTACTCATCATATACATTTTTGTAGTAACTTGAAATTAGTACCTCTGTGCCTCTCCTTTCAATGGCTGCTTCTAAACACTGCACCACACGTTCTCGTTCAGCTTCTGAATTGATAGGAACTCCATCCGCATGACGAATATAGTATTCCTATATTTCCAATAAATGATATATCTATTAGCATCAGCAAAACTCAATAAACTTATAAACTTGGCTCATCAGACAGTTAATTTCAAAGAAAACTGAAGTTCCATCTAAAAGAAAAGTACCTGATATGCTTCCACCGTTCCTGTATGGACTACCCCATGAAAGACGACATACTGCATGTCGGTTAGGGTGCAAATCGTATCAAACAACAGCTTGGGTCGATCTTTTGATCTCATGGTAATGACTGTATAATCTTTTTCAGCACAATCTGTTACGATGACATGAGGTCTGGAGGGCTTGGCATGGACTTTCCCACCTACTGATACTACTTTTTCATAGTCTCGATCAGCAAACATAATCTGGTGCAACCTTCTTTGCCTATGGGTAACTCCAGGGGGTGAAGGTGTCATTCTTGCAGAATTTAGATCATTATTTCCCCTAAGAACATTGCATAGGAGCTCCTTTATCATTGCAAGGCGCTTTGGGTCTTCAATTGCAAAACCTGTGGTATGATCAGTGACAAGAACCACAGCTGCAGCTCTCTCATTGTGCGTCCATATCTCAGCATTTACCACATTGCACTGAAGATCAGTCAGGACAGCACAGACTTCAGATAATAAACCAGGCCTGTCTCTTCCCGTAAGCTCGATGCACGTAAGCTCTTCAGAAGGCATTAATCCAACCAGTCCTTTTAAAGGAGGTTCCATAAATTCATCGTTGCTTTCAAGTTTCTGCAGATAGTTGAGTGGCAATGAGAAATAGCCAAAACAACTGCACGAAACCAAGTGACCAAAAAGGTAATAAACAGGCACGAATCTACATACTGAACACTGTGGTATCTAATGCGAGATTCACTGCTGAAACGAAAAGACAGGAAAAGTTTACCACAAAACCTGATAGCCTCAAATCTTTCGAGATTCCTGTGTGGTTTGCAGGCTATTGCACAGGAGCGAGGTTTACCCTCTGCGCACCAAAGATAGCGGTTGCGGGTTCCTCGTCATCAAAAAAAAAAAAAAAAAAGAATAGGTGGACATTATGTCATTTCACCTCAAAGGAAATGCACAATTATGGTACCTCAAGTTACAAAAGGATTTTCCTCATGCTACTTGGAAAGCCTTCAAGAGGCAATGTCGCCAAAAGTTCGGATCACCTATACAATCCGACGCCTATGGAGACTTTATTAAACTAAGGCAGTAGATACGCACCAGCATAACTTCGACACAAACTACTCTCATGTCGCCAGCTCAACAAAAGAGAGACTTTCGTTAACAATCTTTGCAAAGATCTCTCCATAGAAGTAAAGCTTTAACATCAACTAGACGTGCAGATGACAATGAGCTTGGCTCGTCTCTACAAGCTACGAGACAAGAGCAAGGAGTCTAGCTCCGAGCAGATAAGATCCCAAGTTGCCTCAACACAGGATCAGCAAGCAAAGCCGCCATTCGTCCGTCCTCTATCCAAAACGGAGATGGAGACTCGACGTCGACAATGCCAATGTTTCAATTGCAATGAGAAACTTGAGTGTGGTCATAAATCCAAATGCCTATTTTGGCTGGAGTGGTTGGAGGAGGACGAGCCATACGAAGTGAATTCAGAGACGCAGCGGTCACGTTCCATGCTATTTCCGGAACACACCGGTCTCAAACCATGTCGGTTTCCAGCAAGATCAACGACCATCCCTTCACGATCTTGATTGATTCGGAATCTACCCATAGTTTCATCAGTGTGGCATTAGTACAACAATTAGAAATTTCAACAGGCAACAGACGAATATACACATCATTATGGCCAAAGGCGATTAATTGGAGTTTTCGGGGGTTTGTCGCGATCTACTCCTGCAATTGGAAAAATATTTTTTTTTCCTTTTTACCTATTTTTACTGCCACTATGTGGATTTGGGGTTGTATTAGGAGTCAATTAGCTCAAGACTTTAAGCTCAATACTTTGGAATTTTGAGAATATGACCATAAAATTCAATCATGGGGTTGAATGATAAATTTGATGGGACGGAGTAGCTGTCTTTCGTCTCTTTGCTTGGAGGCTAATCAAGAAGCTGAAATTGAAGGGTTGAAGACCCTTTTTCAAGATCTGTTCCAGAATACAGGGCTACCTCCGCCCGGGCCTATGACCAACGGATCAGATTGGAGCCGAGCACCAAACCCATTGCAGTTCGACCTTACAACTATGCTTATTATCAGAAAAATGAGATCGAGGTGCACTGTACAAAGATGTTGAATCAAGGGATCATTCGCCCTACTTCATTGCCTTATTCCTAACCCTTCTTATTCGTCCGAAAGGAGGACAACACGTCATGTTTGTGTCGACCACCTGCTCTTAATAGGGTAACTATACAAGATAAGTGTTTGATAATTGCTTGACAATTGTTTGGTGTGATGTATTTCTCGAAGTAAGATCTTCAATCCAGCATGGAGAAGACCGCATTTAGTAGTCATTATGGTCACTTTGAGTATTTAGTGATGTATTTCAGCCTCACCTATGCGCCTTCAACTTTCTAGGCTTTGATGAACAAGATTTTCCATTCAAAACTACGAAAAATTGTACTCGTGTTCTTTGATCATATCTTGATTTTTATAGCCGCACTTGGAGCTCTCACATGGACAACCTTACTACCTTAGGCGGGTATTTCGGTTTCTACGATAGAATCATCTGTTTTTGAAGGAATCCAAATGCCAATCAATTAGGCAACGTCGCATCTCTTACTTTATCTCCAGCAAGGGGGTGGAGGCCGATGTCAAGAAGGTGGCAGCCATGTCAAATTCGACTGCAACGCATGACTGTTAGAGAGTTGACGGGTTTTTTAGGCCTCATAGGATACTATCAGCAGTTTTTGCAAGCATTTAAGGTTATTATTATTCCCTTAACCCTCAATGTTTAAACGAAATCCACTTCAATAGACTAGGGAGGGTCTCGCAGCCCTTGATCATCTAGAGAAGGTCATGGCGACCACCGATTCTTGCGCTCACTGACTTTGATTAAAATCTTTTGGTCGAGTGTGATGCATCGGATAATGGTCTTGACGCAGTCTTACAACAAGGCAACATCAACCGTGCAGCGGCTCCCGACATGCTAGATTACCCGCTTATGAAAAGGAGTTATTATCATTGCCTCAAGCAGTACGACATTCGAGGTCCTACCTTTCTGGGCATCGACTTATAATAAAAGGGATCAGTTCAGTCTTAAGTTTTTGTTGGAGCACGTATTACAATTTTGTCTCAACATAAATGGCTTAGCAAGTTATTGGATTATAAATTCATAATAAGCGAGAGCAAAATAATCGACTTAATTTTTTGTTGCCATGAGTCGTCCACTCGTCTTTATTCACGCGATTTTTGGATTAAACCAAGATGTGTTCTTGGCCTAGTGATGTGGGCTACATGGAGGCCCAATCCTGGAGGTGGTTATATCCAAAGTCCATCATGAATTATTTTCATCAAAAGGCACCAGCCCAAACCCTTGGTCCACAGACTTGATATGTTATCCACATGGGATTCCACACAATTCCGTGCCATATGTTCCACCGTGGAGATATTCTCACCAGATTCAGCCTTCCACCTATATAAGCCAGTCGTCGATCTCAAGGTTGTTAACAATTCCTTCTTAGGCCCCGTTTGGTTGGAGTCGATGAATGGAATCAAGAATGAAAGTAAAGGTAACATTCCATTCCATTCCATGTGTTTGGTTCGTAATAAACCGAAAAGGAATGAAACCCCATCCCCCTCTCCAACCCCCTCAATTGATACTTTCTCAAACCCTTAAAATTGGGGGATTTGAGATTTGATTCATCTCCTCTCTCTCTCGTTTTTTTCTCCCTCACTCTCTTTTTCTTCTCTATCTTCTTTTCCAACTCTTCAACGCCGCCTCCACACTCCACACCACCGTCTTCTCGCCGCCTTCTCGCTGCGTACGACGCCGCCGCCTATGACGACGACGACGCCTTCTCGCCGCCTACGCCTTCTCGCCGCCGACGAAGACGCTGCCTTCTCGCCGCGTTCAATTAGTAAGATTTCTCTGTCTCTGTGGGGGTTTCTTTCTGGGATTTCTTTCTGGGTATATGGGTGGGGGACGGATGCTTCATTTTTTGTCTTTCTTGTGGGCTGGTTTCTATTTCTCTGTTTCTCTGTGGCGGACGGATGCTTCTTTCTCTGTTTCTCTATGGCTGGTTTTTGTCTTTCTGGGTATATGGGTGGGGGACGGATGCTTCTGGAGTTGCTGACTATTGGGAGAATTATTAACTGTATAAGACAACTATTAACTGTCCATTAACTTTAGGGGTTCAATTTGAAGTTTGGAGGTGGGTTAAGCTTGCAATTGAAGTTTGATTTGAAGATGTTGGATGATCTTTGAGTAGATGCTGTGGTTTTTTGAATTTGTGCAGGACGTTGCATCACAGTGGTATATAGTTGCTTCATCCGATCTATGTTTTGTTTCTGTAATTTTAGTTCTGTGAGATTGTATTTGCAAGTGTTGAGCATATCCAATATTGACTTCAGTGAATCTTTCCAGTGAATCTGCATCTTATTTTAACTTCAGTGAATCTTTCCAGTGAATCTGCATCTTGTTTTAACTTCAGTGAATCTTTTCTTTTTCACCAGTGAATCTGCATCTTGTATAGAATTGCCTAGGTGCATTGGATGGTACCTTAATTAATTGTCACGTTCACAATGAACCTGATTCGGGAATATATGTCACTCGAGACGCAAGGTCCTTCATTTTTTCCAATCGAGACGCAAGGTCGTATAGTCTCATGTTGTGCTCTTCTACATAACCTGATTCGGGAATATATGTCCACTGATAATCATATTGAATATGGAGGTGACGAAGAAGAGGACGACACTCGTAGCGGTTGTACTCCAACTGAATACATCAATCACATTGAACCTTCAAATGCTTGGACTAGTTTTAGAAACACTTTAGCTCAAGATTTATTTAATGAATGGAGAGGTAGTAGTTGATTTAGTTTTATTCATGTTTGATAACTATCTATGTTTGATTCATGGATTGCAATATTTGTACGAAGACAATTTTTAATATTTATGTAACTCCATTTTTAATATTTAAATATTAAACTAATATGAAGTTAAATAAAAATGTATTTAATTAAAAAAATAGTTGATTCCATTCCTTCAGTCAAACCAAACAGGTTTTGGAATCAAGTTCATTCCTACTGCAACCAAACAACTGTTTTCAGGAATCATTCCTTCATTCCATACCTCCAGGAATGATTCCTGATTCCGATTTCATTCCTTTCTGTCAACCAAACGGGGCCTTAATACTCTCTATATGGTGTATCCACGCTGCACTCGTAAACTATGGAAGGAACGGAGGGACATTGCCCAACCACCCACTACTGCCGCATTAAATGCTAAGTACAACAACAACTGTCATATTTCTAGATTAGGTGGTAAGGTGGCACAAGAACCGAGTATATCAGGAGCCAAGATTCAGCATGGTGCCTAATACTATCTCGTACAATCATAATCTCGGCCATGAAGGCTACCAGAAAACATTGAACATTGTCGAGCACGATTTTTCTATAGAGGAAATAAAAGCTATGGTGACCCATTTTGTCTGTGTTTTCAATGTCTATCAGCGCAACCCAACGTATCAATTAAGTCCATCAACACTTTTGCAGTCCTTATCAATGCCACACCATGTTTGGACTAACTTGGCATGGCCGAGTATTGTTATAGTATCAATTTTCATACAACTTTGCAAACAACTCTGTATGAGATGGTATATTAGGAGGCTTCTTCTTCGTCTATTGGAATATTTAGCGGGATCATCAAAGGTAGACGCGGTAGATATGGAGCTCAAGGACATGTTATTTGAGGTAGGTAATTTTGTGTTACTCAAACTCAATCCATATAGCAACTTGTTGCTGGCGGCTAGGCGTAATAAAAAGCTTGCAACATGCAATTACATATGAGATGAAATTACGTAACGTGTTCGTAAAGGGGCTTATCGACTCGAACAGCCAGAAACACGGCTACATCATGTAATAAATGTGGAGAAGCTTAAGACATATAATGGCCAAAAGTCACATTCACTGCCACAGATTCCGACAACTTTGGAAGGAGAGTTAGTCCCAGTTCCGTAAGCTATTTTGGATTGCAGAAAGATTTTATGGGAAGTATCAAATACTTGTTCACTGGAAAGGGGATTATCACCAACAGATGCATCATGGGAGGATTTTGAGATGATGATGGCTTGTTTTCCATATTATCTTATGCCTGTGGTCGACCGTATCTTAGAAAGGGGGAGCATTAGGAGCATGGAAGATGGGCCAAGTATCATTCAACTTTTCAAGCACACTTACAGTCGTTGAGAGAAAAGGGCTAATATTGGTCTTGTCGAGGGAGAGTCTAGTACGGCAGCCATGTTAGTGGAGATGGAAGATGATGATTCAGGCACAACACTAATGGAGGTGGAGGGTAATTCAGTCCCAGCAAATCTAATGGAGTTAGGGGGGATTTGGGCTTGGGATTCAGGCCCATAGAAACATGAGAGGAAATCGAAGCCCATGTAGAAGAGATGTTGGTGGACTTAAGAGAGGATATTGAGGCATTAATGGATGATCATTCTATTGCAAAAATTCAGGAGGTAATAGAGATTAGTAGTGAGGATGGACTCGGTCAGTGGAGTTCCGTTAAAGAAGTGATGGATGATACTACCAGCAAGATAGGGCTTCATCGAAGTGGCTAAGAGAACGAAGGAGTGGATCACAGTTATTTCAATTCTTAAGTAGAAGTATTTAATTATTAAGTCAGCATCTTGTTTATTTAATTCATTTGCTAGCCATGGTCCACTATATTAGTGGAATAGGGTTGTTAGAGTAGTCATTAGTTGTTTCATTGAGCCTATATATAGTCCCTCATTTTGGAATGAAAGGCATCAAAAATTCGTCCCAACTTATATGTGTATTTGATAGCTGCTACTATAAGCTCTTTATTACCCCTATTATTATTCATACAGTTCCCATTCCAGAAATTACAAGAAGTTATTTTTAATCCGTCAATATAGGTCGGTTAAAGAAACTAGTAGTAAATCCCAGCACTCAATCTAGCAAAAATCCTACTAGCCAAGGCGTCGTAACGAGATCCAAGAGTCAGGACCATACCATTCACTAATTCACTTAGTTTAATGTATATATTTCATGGGATTAGGTGTATCTGGGATCCTTCAGTAAAGAGAATGACATGATACTATGATCACTTTCCTTCCTGATGGACAAGTACATCATGCCTTATACTTTAACATCTCTTTAAGAAGTGATATCAATTTATAAAAATCACTGCATCAAGAGTTTTATTGATTACCACATTAAATTAAATAAGAGCAAATAAAAAGTTCAAGCCCTTAGTTGTGGAGACACGACATACCACGAAGTAAATCAGAACAATTGAGGGTGGGGGTGGGGATCAAGGAAGATGTATACCTCTTGGATGTAGCTGATGAGCTCTTGATTTCTAATTTTGTTTCCATCTTGGTCAATCACATTGAAGACTGCATGAAATTGGATATAGATTGTGATAATCCCGGGTTACATCAGATTGACATGAAGAAAATATTAAAAACTTTTATATAATGTCCAACGTTCATCAAGCACCCATGTTTACCCTCCCCTGAACTTCCCAAATCATGAGCGCAGCATAAAATTCTTGTCAGAAGAGAAGTTTACCATCCATGAACCATCCTCCATCAGATGAAATGTATGCTTTCTTAATCACAAGATCCAACTCTGTCAGAATTTGGACCACCTGAAGGAGGATTCCATGCTTATTGACACTGTCAACCTAGATAAGATCAAAGTATCCACCAATAAGAATCTAGAGATAAGAGATTATCATTATCTAGGTACCAAAGTCAACTCAAAAGCTTTTAAAAAAAATCCTTAATTTCTATCAGGCAAGTAAAAGAACATGCCTGTATTATAGTTGCATCCTCACAAGCATCATTGTCGATCACAACCCTGAAACAATAAATCAGTAAGCTTCCATACGGACTCATATTTCATAACGATCTGCAAAAATAACTGCAAGCTGGAGGGAAAAAACTCTCCAGTAATATCAAATCCAAATATCAATTTTCACTCAAGGAAACACGTTGTTTGATGGCAGGGCAGTGCTTAAATTCATATGCACTTCGTATTTAGGGTCTTCTACCAATGGAATGGCAATATTAAATCCAAATACCAATTTTCACTATAGGAGATACGTTGCTTGATCATGATGGCAGGGCATTGTTTAAATGAATAAGCACTTCGAATTTAGGGTCTTCTACCAGTACACACACATATACATACATATGTACGTAATATATATATATATATATATATATATATAATATATATGTGTGTGTGTGCGTGTGTGTGTGTGTGTGTGTGCAGAGAGAGACAGAGAGGAAGAAACCTTCACGCTATGACCTAACAATTTTACCTTTACCGATAACCTAAAAATCAATGGAACACATTACCTTAACTTTAAGCTCTTCACCGCAATTGAAAATTAACTAAAACTCAACGAAGCGTAGCAGTCGCAAGTCGCAACGATGAAATCACGAAATACGAAGGATTCACCGCAAAGAGAAAACAACCAACGAAATGATGGCAACAATTCGGCAATCTATCAAACGTAATCAAACTATACAAACCCTCGAAATAATTAAACGGAGTAAAAGAAGGTCAAAAGTTAATTAAAAAGGAAAGCGCTCCAAACCTGGGTGGATTGATCCTCCGAAGAAGCTTGGCGAACTCCTCATCCATTTCTTAAAATCTTTCAAACATTCAAGGAAAATCCTCCTTAAAAAAGGATAATTATTGTAGTGGGAAAAAGTAGTAGGGGAAAAACGTAAGTGCGGATGCGCTGTAAATCAGAGTTTTCTCCAATATCTGAGGAGGAAGATTATTTGAAGATAAAATGCTAGAGAGAGAGAGAGAGAGAGAGAGTACGAATTAGTTGTGTAGGAAATGTAGGCGGCCCTTGACTTGCCTGAAGGAGTGAGTAGTAACCAACTGCGACGTGGCTTCTACCTTTCAAATCTTAATTAAATCCCCAATTTCAATTCTAAATAATACTAGTAATATACTAAGAAATTCGTCCAACTTTCAATTTTAAAAATACAGCAGTTACAATTGAAGCACGTGGGCGTTATTCATTTTAGAAGGCGGATAGCGATAATTCACACAATTCAACAATATATTAACTATTGAATTAGATTAGAGTATAAATAAAACTATAAAATTAGTAGATTCATTAATTACGACATGTACAAATGTAGTTGGAAATAAAGAATTTGGGACTGTGCCAGCTGGTGCGAGTACAGAAATGTGTGGACAAATTTGAGTTCCAATATCGGAATTTTCCTTATAAACGACGACCCACGTGGCATTAATTCTTATCGAGATGGACAGATTCAATTCGATTGACAACATTAATTGCCTCTACTATTTCAAGAATATCAAATTTCGTAAAGCCACCGTCACGTCTCAAGCAACTAATGCACGTGTACCAAAAAATATGGTGGGCGCAGTGTTTACACCACTTTATTTTGGGATTTGTTTTATGCTAGGGGTGGGAGCACAGCACCTCCCACCCCCGAATTTTGACAAGTGTAAATCCATCTCCCAACTCAACTCTCTCACACCGTAGATAAATTTCACACTTACACTTGTCAAAATTTGGGGGTGGGAGGTGCTGTGCTCCCACCCCTAGCATAAAAGGAACCTTATTTTGGATGCCTTTTTTAAGTTTTAAACTCGTTTTATTAAAAATAAATCCCTAAAAAGTGACCGAATATTCACTCTCCACTCTTGTAATCTTTTTTAAGACTAATACTCAATTCGTCACATTTGTAGTGTCTTATTTTATTTAGGCACATTTATTAAGAAAATAATATTATGTAAATATTATTTTGTTTTTGGATAATTAATTTATTGCCACAAATTTCTTGTCATTTTTTGAAATAAAACATTATTAATAGGACAACCCTTTCGAAAATAGAAAACATTACTAATGAGACAAATAGAGTATATAAGGGTATAAATAATACTCCCTTCGTCCCGTTTGAAATGACATACTTTCCTTTTCGAGCATCCCATTTGAAATAACATGTTTTTTTTAAATGATAAAGATTGTATGGATCACATTTAACTATCAACAAGTCCAACAAACTATATCACATAATACCAATTTCTTAATTTTCGCGTTCAAAAACATCATTTTTAGTGGGATGAAGGAAGTAATGATGTAAAAACTTTTTCGGGTTCAGCACTAATGATTAGGGAAGCAAAGATGTACAATCAAGGGGTGCAGCATTTTATGTCTCCTTGAATCCAACTTCAATAACATTGGAATAATTAAAGGAATAAATTAATTAATAATATACTCTTTTGAAGGGAACGTGATTTGTTATTGGCATGTAACAAAGATCCCAAAATGATAAGAGGAATTTGGAATTTTCTTGCTTAATCCTTAACTTCAAAGGCTTGGTTCTCATCATATTGGATAAGGTTTGCAGATATAGCTTTCATGGTTGACAAGGCATTTAGATACGTAGATTTTTTTTAAATGTTTTTATTACATAAATCCCAATTAGTTTTGGATTTGGAACTCTAAATTAAACAACACTCAGTTGATCAACCAAAAATATATCTCATATTTCAGAGAAATTACGGTCTATATTATAAAAATCAAATAAACAATGTTAAGAAAGACCCAAAAGTGATATTTCCCTAAAAATACAATCGAACCAAAATGATAACAAATAACGGCATAAACAAATGACCAACAAACTAACAAACTAGTATCATAGTAATCCTAAAATAATTATTGAATGTAAGTTGCATCCCAAACTCTATATTTGAAACATCATGCAACCACATAAAATCTTTTTCAAGAAGAAAATGCAAAAACATCATCAAAATTCATTGTGATTAATAGCAAAAGTATTCTTAAAGTATGTTACGGTACATATTCCACTTTTCAAAAGAATTATATAAACATATTAAATACTCAACTCCAACAACGGTTTAACATATATATTTTTGGCATGTCCCATAAACACAACCATTCTTCCTATTACGTATATGATATATAATTTATTTATTTTTCCCCACAAACATAAAATTGTCTTGTCCCCTTGATGATTAATATCGACTAGGACATATTATCCCTTTTCAGTTTAATATCATGACAGCGCCGCATACATAGGGCAGGATCGTGGATACCTCGAACAACACACAATCATTTTATGTAATGGACAAGAACTCGTTTTCGATGTTTTGTTTGGGCTTCAAGCCTTCAATGAATGCGGACAATCAAAATGTACGATTCTTGAATTGCAAGAATTTTCAAAAAAAGTAATTAAGAAATGGATAAATATAGTGGGATTTATAAATTATATATGGAGAAAAAGCGGCCCATTATTTGTATATAAATATATACATGCGAAAGGGCATATGGGAGTATATGAGTAAATAATTTAGAAAGAGAGGTGTGAATGCGATCTGCGAGAGACAGACTTTTATGCAGGTTGGAAAGGTTTTTTTTTTTTTTTTAATGATAAAAATAACTCGCAGTCGTTAACAAATTGCACATTGGATAAAATCCCGCTTCTGTTCTCTAGCCTGCAAACAACACAGGGGGGTTCAACCATCATAGACTAACTATAGGTAACAAGTTCATACATAACGGTCTTTGTGGAGTTTTAATTATACATTTGCATGCCCATTTGAGGGTATCTTAGCTGTCTAGATAGAAATATTCATGCCGACGTCATCCTCTGATTTTTTTTTTCCTTCATTTTATCATATGGTTCAGACAACCTCTACTCAGCTTATTCCAAGTCAATAGAAATTGGAAATAAAAAATATTATCCACATATCCAATATAACAGTTAAAATACTTAGGATGTGGCTAAAGGTTATAAATTCAAATTACATCTAGACTGTTATGTGCAAATTTATCATGTTCGCACAAAAAATAGCAGCTACAAGAAAAAACATCCGACTATAAGAAAAAGAAGAAAAAATTATCCACTGGTCATAAATTATATGGAGTATCTTGTATAGTTAAGAGTGGGCTTCCAATTTGCTAAATTTCAATTAAAGCCCACACTAATGGCCCAAATAGATTTACAACAAATAAGAAGCCCAAAACTTGTTAACATGAGCCCAAAACTTAAACAACATTTATTTAGTTATTCTTTTATGGCAAATTGACCTAAATATCAGATTTTTGGCTAATTATGTCCCCAATTCGAATTTCTTAATCAAATTGGTCTCCATTTTTTAAAATTTTGGCCAATTAGTTATTCGGTTAACTTTAATGCAAATTAAAAAAATAAATTAAAATATTCAGAGGAACTTTCGGTAAAATTTTGAGGATCAATTCATCCAAAATTTTTACAGTAAAATTTACTGAGGACTAATTCGGCCAAAATTTTTACAGTAAAATTTATTGAGGACCAATTCGGTCAATATTTTTACCGTAAAATTTACCAAGGATTAATTCGACCAATATCTTTATTGTAAATTTTACTGAGGATCAATTCGGCCAATTTTCTTACCGTAAATTTAATTGGTGACCAATTCGACTAAGATTTTTACCGAAAAATATATTGATGACCAATTCGACCAATATTTTTACCGCAAATCTTACTGAGTGACCAATTCGGCAAAAAAATTTATCGTAAAAATTTTGGCCGAATTGATCTTCAGTAAAATTTACGATAATGATATTGGTCCAATTGGTCCTTAGTAAATTTTACAGTAACAATATTGGCCGAATTGATCCGCAATAAATTTTACTGTAAAATTTTGGCCGAATTGATCCTCTAAAAATTTTGTGTAAAAATATTTTGGCCGAATTGGTCCTCGAAATTTTATTCCGAAAGTACATTCTAAATATTATAATATACGTTTTAAATTTGCGTCACTAAACAGAAGGACAAATTTGATCAAAATCTAAACAAATAAGGGATCAATTTAACTAAGAAATTCGAATTGGGAACCAATTTGACTAAAAGTCTCATATTTGGGAACTATTTAGATTAATTTGCCTTTTATATATGTATTGGTGATCCCATTCCAGAAAAAGCTTTTCACTTTTTAAATATAAAATATGTTTCACACAAAGTAAAAGGAAAAAAAAAAAAAAAAAAAAAAGCTATTGTCTTACCGGTAAGGGAAGGAGGTTATGTATACAAGTTTAGCAGCACCACATATTTTAAAGATAATGCCCTTGGCATTTATTGGTGCAATGAAGACGACCAGTCATTGATAGAGAATGCACCTCTCTCTCTCCCCCTTTCTCTCTCTCTCTAGCAAATCTGTACCTGTAAATATAGATGACATCTGAAATATATGTGGCCATGAGTGGCAAGAAATGAAATGCGAACAAGAATGTCTACATCACCTCTCCACATTTTACACATCTCTATATTTCTGTTGCTCAAAATCTTACTAAAACGGCCCTGCTATTTGTGACTCATTTTTCCGATTGGGACCTCCCGATACATATGATTCATTCTAAAAAAAAATAAGAAACAATCTATACCAAATAACACTAGTGTAGTTTTTCATCACATTCATCTCCTATTCAGATACGTGCTATTCTTGGCATAGCTCAAAAACTTGAAAGGAAACGACATATTTCACCATTCACACACATATTTCACTTGTTACAACTCAATTCATCAAGGCTAATGGAAAGAATGCATGAAGAATCACAAATCTACAAAGTGGAGCAAGAGGGAGGGGTTGGTAGTTCAATCAAGTTATATCAAATTGTGTTTGAAGTCTAAAGCTTTGGGATATATGGAGAAAGAGAGAAGCACGAAAGACTTAACCTTGGAGCTTAAGTTTTCGAACGAATCTAAATAGTCTCAGTTGAGGCAAGTTGACAGACTGTGTGGTGTTCTTTAGTTAGCTCAAGAACAAATAGCCACAAGAAACCGAGAAAAGACCATAAATTCTGTTTTTCTTATTTACTACTATAATATATACTTAAGAAGGTAGCATTCAAATACTGCCTTAATATGGACATCTTCTACTAAAAGCTAGAAAATATCTGCAGAAACATGGCTAACATTTGCAGCAGAGCAAATAATTATGAAATAGACTCAGTCATTTACACAATCATAGGATCAAGAAAACAAATAAGCTCTATCACAAGGAAGACGGAGATAGAGAAACTAAAATAAATTGGCTCAAGCTTACCTGTATCTATCTGAAAAACATCTATCATTCTTGTTTCATATTTATACACTAAATAAAAAAACAAACAAACCAACCCTTTTTTCACTATCAAATCTTCGCACAAACTACTGTCCTGATTCTTGAGAATCATCGTCCTTGGACGACAATGGCTGGTGTTGGTGGTGTGGCAAGACTCTCCCAGCTGGAGCCATCTGCTGATAAATCTGAGCATATGCTTGAGGATTCATCACCCCAATATTCCCATCTTGTGATAAACCAAGCTCCAATCCGGGCAGCTGCTGACCGCCGCTTAAAATTGAAGTAAAACTCATCTGCCCCATATTCCCTCCGGGAAGCTCAAATCCAGCAAACCCCATTTTCTGCAAATAACTCGAATTCTCCGCCGCCATTGACGGACCGGAAGAGGACGACGATGACGTGTGAAACCCGAATCCACCAATAGTAGTAGGCGGCCATAACCCCGTGCTTGCGGTCGCAGGTCTCCCCAAATTCGCACCAATCATAGGCCAGGGGTTTCTTCCCCCACCCATGGAAACGCCTAAATCTTCGATCTTTTGATTAAGCCCCGACGAAATAGAGCTGCCGGCGGCGGCTAGGGCGGAGGCGGGGATGGTGCCGCTCCCCGTGGCGGCGATGATTGACGGTTCGGCCTGCTGCAGCAGCCACTGAATGGTTTCTCCGTCGGATTTGTGCCCTAATTCTCGGGTTAACTGGAAGATTCTGGCGGCGCAGAGCGCCGGCATCCGTATTCTCCGGCCGCGGCCTTCCACTTTGGTGTGTCGGTCCTTGTTCGAGCTTCTCTTTGGAGCGAGAGCTAATTTTTTTGAATCATCTTTCTCCGCAACTACAATTTGGTAATCTTTGTTCTCTGCTGCTGCTTTGATTTCTCCTACGCTGTTGGTGCTGTTGTGATTTGGCATCTCCAGCGGCTGCTTTGAGTTCTTCGGATCCATCAACAAACGATTCTTATCAGTATAATCTGCTCCGAGATTTCAAGGCTCGAGCATCGCGGTCTTGATTGCTTTGCTCCGAGTTGATTGATTGAAGGTGGGATGAGTTGAAGGAGAAAAGGGGGAAGATGTTTTGCGAGTGCTGTAATGGTGGTCTGATTGATTCAAGATTTTTTTTTTTTTAATTTTATATATTTTATAATTTTGCTTTATTGCAAAGGGGAAGGAATGTGAAGGACAAAAGGTGAAATCTTGAAATCCCAAGGCAGGAAATGGCATCTTTGTCTGAAAATATTGGATCCCTATTTAATGTGTGTGTTCTACTTTTACACTGTTGAGGGTTCTTGACTCTTGACTTGCTCTTTTGATTCAGACAATATTTCCACTTACTTCCCACCCTGAATTTTTAGCTTCAAAAACAGAAGATGAGCAGACACCACGCTGTCTGAAATTCAATTATTCCACTTAAATATTCTTAGAATTACATTTATAAGTGTGATTATTACACCAAGTGAAACACAAACGCATTAACTCGAAGTTCTTGTCCTAACCTCAAGTTTTGCATTATTACAACCAACAGAAATTAATAATGCATCTCTCTCTCTCTCTCTCACACACACACACACACACACAGAGACACACCCCAAACAAACATAGTGATATGTAATTATGGAAAGATTACAGAAAAACACCTGGTACGAAATGATTGGGATAGCGGAATTGCTTAAGACTCGCCCTAAATCCATCTGCCGAACCAAAAGGACTTATTTGGAATTAATAATGAAGTCAACACCAAATATGTGCATGGTGGAGGGTGATGCATTAATAAATTATAAAATGTAAATAGAATAAGTGTTTTGAGATTTAATACTGAAAAAATGATAAAAGGAAAAAGGATCATGCAGACAACAAGTGCTAATCATTTTATTTAGAAACAATTAATTATATGCCATAAAAATAGGTTAGCTAGTTCCAATGATTGAACAACCCACCACCAATTTTATAGAGTGGTGATGTCAATTTCAATTTTCTAAGGTAAAGGCTATAATTAATCATACAAATCTCTCGTTTATAGGGCCATCCCATTAATCCACGCCAACAATTATGGCTCTAAAGTAAAAATGGTAGGAGGCTAATACTATAAAGACAATATATAATGATTCATCGGCAGATCCAAGGAGGGTTGTGTGAGTGCCCTAAAATCATTCGAAAATTCATTTTTAATATTTTACAGACTACAGAGTGTATGGAGCAATGATTGAAATGGAGTAATGGGGGAATGAACTATTTTCTTCTAATTTTCGAATTTGAATTAAAAATACAGATGGATAATGGATGTGGACAGAGTAAGGATCAAGTAATTCTATTTCAGTACCTTTTATCACTTTAATTTCTTCCATTCGCGCTTTGAAAAA
Organism: Lavandula angustifolia; assembly: GCA_028984105.1. Lineage (NCBI taxonomy): Eukaryota > Viridiplantae > Streptophyta > Magnoliopsida > Lamiales > Lamiaceae > Lavandula > Lavandula angustifolia. The sequence goes on along the minus strand of CM054823.1, from coordinate 7,720,880 downwards.
TAGGACAGATCATCATCATATATTTTCAAAAATAAGATTATTTCTATACCATGTATCTTTGAAAAAATTGAATAAGACGAAATTGTACCCACATTGGACAAACTATAGAAAATGTAAAAGGCAAGAATAAAGGGAAAAAAGAAAAGAAAAGAGGTACTTCATTAGGTGTAGCATCAATAAGTCCACGTGAAATTATTTGGGCAGACATTTTAAGTATCCTACATATAGCTTTTTCAAATTGTACATAAAGAAATTATTTGGGCAGACATTTTAAGTATCCTACATAAAGAAAAGAAATTGTACCCACATTTTATCACTTTATGTCTTTTTCACACATAGCTTTTCTAAGTATCCTAAGAAAGTATTTGGGCAGAAATAGTCTTGACCATTCCATTATTTATTTAGCTCTACAAAATAAGTGGGTGCATACAAATAAAGGCCCAGTCCCAGATCAAGATTCCTTGATGTAAATTCATCTTTTTGTAATGTCCTAACATTGTCATATGATGAACTAACGACTCAACTCAAACCTTAAGACGGCTGCCGACAAAGAAGCGACGAGGGTTGCAATAATATAATGAAGTTCCATAACTAGCAACACAACGTGGGGCGCCACTCTGTAATTATCACTAAGATTAGCAAGAACAGAATCCCATCTATTTGATCAACTTGGGGGGGAGGTTTGTGTTTGGATGGATTAGTTGATCACCCACACTCGTCTACTCAGTCCTTTTTGTCCAACAAAAAGCCAGTAGTCTTGTTTCCTACCCTTTTGTAACTTAGCTAAAAATGAGGATCCCTCCCATGCCTCAACAATTTCATGATCAATTTAGCTAATATTTGTCTCCCCACCTCCATAACCCCAATAATGGACCCATAACGCGCACACGAGACACAAACACGTTGAGAGTCGGCTTCTTTTACTTACTGTGTAGTCTCCGACTGTAGCAAGTTGCTGCTCCTGCACCAAGGAAACTCTGCACCTGCATGCATGTGTTGTAAAACTCTAGTTAAATCTTCCTTGTTATGATCAACTAAGCTTATGTATGTGTGGGTTTTGTGAGCATTAAGCCAGATATTTCACAATGATGTCATAGCAAGATATGACTACTCAACTTCCTAATATATGTAAGATAGCTTTCACATTAAGGTCTCAAGTATGGTCAAGCATATAATTCCAAAACCATTAGCACTCTCTGGATGAAAATCAAGCCATCAAAATCTATACATTTGCAAAATCATAGGGCTTGAACGATACTAGTATTACTGTGATAAATGAGATCAATTATAAAGAACACAGTTAACATCATTTCCTAGGAGCAGACTAGAAAATTTTATTTGAGGAACTGTGACAGAACATAAGTACAGACCAATCTGAAATAGACAGCACCGTTAACTGATATAAAATTTCCCTATTCATACGACACTTTACAGACGAGAATTCTCTAGTAGTCGAAAATTATACGGAAATCCAATAAAAATCTTGCAGAAAGAATCAAAGACAAGGCAATACCAACAATACCTTAAAACATTGAGCATGGGCGTTGCATGGTTGTGGTCATCAGCCGCAAAATATTTTCTGGTGCTGAACATGATGTCAATAATTTACATTCACACAGCTGTCAGCATGAGTGTATGACTCTCTCTTCAGCACGTAAGTTGCTGAACGGACTTCTCTAATAAACTTGATTTTTCAGCACTATCCACATGGCCAAGAATTTCTGCTAGATACTCCAGCTCTTGTCTCCTGCACAAACTATTCCTTGATTATCAAACCCGGTTGAGAACTTTTGCAAACATATAATCTACAGCATCTATGAGTATTTGGGATCTCACAACCCAATTAAAACTCACAATTTCTCAGCCAAAGATGAGGAAATAACTCTAGTTAATCAGATATATCATGTTGCACTAAACTACCAATATATTCAGGAGAAAAGAGCTAGTGTACAACACTACAAATATCTACCGTGTGACCCTAGTGTACATACATCTGCCCAGGAACAACTACATTTGATGAGTATCAAATCATCCTGAGTAGCCCCACCAACTACTGTTGTACAACACCTTTGAAATAAACTAAACCAAACACAGTAATAAATGGCCCTCGCCTGATACTACACCCACATGCCAATTGGGCAATGGATTTGCATTTAAGTAACAAACTCAAGTAACATAAGTCACAGCATTATGATAACAAAGCGTAGTCCAGGCGAGAATTACTATTTAAATGTACATTATTAGTTGCCATGTCACTAAGCTTTATAATTCATATATGCCTCGTGGCAGCTATAGCATCACCGACATGTGGGACTTCAGGCCCTCCGATCAACTGACACAATGCTGACAGAGGACATCCAACCATAGTCTTGTAATCTTCCCAATGTAATTCTCTGCTGAAATCACCTAAAGGTCCTTCTAGGAACCCCATGCTTTCCATTTCAAAAGAGGCTGCCAAAGGAATTCAATCTGTCCCTCTATTAAAAGTCTTTTAAGTATCCTATTTTAAAGATCAAGTCATCTATTCCAACACCCATATCATTTTTCAACCATTCTGATAAGGCTTTCACAGGAAATCTCAATATGACAGTAAGTCCTAGAATTCTAGGTCTTGATGGAATGACAAGAAGCACCCAGATGAACTAGTTCTAACTTTTGTCTTTTGTTACAGTTCCTAGGTTGGATGCATCGTAAGTTGATACACAACACTGCGGAGCAAATGAAGAATTCCATAATAGGTAACTTACTTAAGAGGCATCAAATATCTATATGTGATCAAATGCAAAAAGTTTAAGACTCAGCTTGCCTCAACATGCCAACAGCTTGACATACACTCACTTTGATTTGTTATCTAGTGGCTTGGTTTCCTTTAACACAAGTTACGCCCATGCAAGAAAATGCAAGAGTACGAGGTTTTTGCTGACAAGACTGTCCTTTTGATATGATTTCAGGAAATCCTTGTTTTCCAGTGCAGATACAGTTTGATGAGCAAAACTATTGCTTAGAGTCAACAACGGCTTTTTCTCTCTCAAAAACCAACTTTCACAAGTCTTTAGAAAGCTTTGAATCTGATGAAGTGGAAGGGCTCTTCCAAGAAGTATCATTTGAGCCTTTTGAATTTCTTGCAATTGGCACCTTCGGCATGGAACTACCCAGTACAGACCCCCCAACCCCGAAGCTGCCAGCGGCATCCGAAGATTTGACTACTCATCGGATAGAGATAACAGAAAATGATCTCAAGCTAGTAAACTATGAGCTAGAGAAGTTTATTGAAGCTGAAGAGAAAGAGGCTGTCAATGAAACATCAGCATGGAGCAGTCAAGCAAGCATTATAACCCTCAGCAATAAGTCAATTGAGGGAGCAGAATCTGATGGTCAGACCTATTTCACAACTTTCCCTCTCCAAAATTATCTGTTTGCAACTTCAGTTGAGGTGGCTGACACAAATAATTATATAAGAAAGAAAAGACGTCCCTCGAAGAGCTTTTTATGAGGAACAATATAGCCCATGATGATCCAACAAGGGAATTTGAAGGAGCAGAGAAACGTTCTAGGAAAAGAAACATCACGTATTTCATGAAAAAGGTGATAAAGAAGTTACATTCCACATCTAGCTGCTCAATAGCTGCTTCTAAGGATGAAGCTACTGCACCCATTTCAGTGAAGAAAAAACTCTCCAAGGTCAGTTTACCCCTACTACACCAATTCCAATTCTGTTCATATAGTTCATTACTTCACTTCAATAGCAAATGCCATGAATTATTATCTATATATGAAGGCATACACAAGAAAATGTGATAATTTTAGTATAACTGCAGCCTGTCAACTTTCATACTTACAGAAGAAAGATCTCTTGTACAAGAAAATATGCTAATACATTAGAACCTCACACTGTCTTAAGTTTCATACAAGGGAAGTAATGTTCTTTTTGCACCAGAAAACTTGTCTATGGAAAAACAAGGTTTCAAATACTGTGTTTCTTAATTTAGATTTATTTTATTTTTTCATATAGAAAAATGAAGAGTGTCCAACTAAAATAGTCATTGCATTTCCAATTATTAATGAGATATTTCGACTTAGCCTTTCATTATCTCTGTCCATATTTTAGCAGCAAAATTTACTGCAATGATAGAAAATCTGGGTTTAAGCTTTGATATTTCATATTCTGCCACAATGATATTTTTCATGTTTTATAACTGAAAAATATAAATTTCAGTGCATAAGCATATTCGAAACTTTATAGCAGTTTATGTTTGCCACCATCTGATATGGATGCAGGCTCTTAAAATGCTGCAAAAGAAGGTGCACCCTGAAGAGATGACTGATAAACACATTCCCCACAAAGATGTCTGTAAGATCAAAGTAGATTATGGACATAAGATAGTTGATCCAGCAGGAAGTAAAAAGAGTGCAAAGAACGCTAAGAAATTGTCTTCAGATGATATCTACAAATGTGCTTCAGAAATTAATGGAGGGCGCTGGATTAAGACGGATAATGATTGTAAGTTAAATGTGAATTATAGATACATTAGTCGGTTATTACATACAGTTACTGACTCTTTCCATTTTTCATGTTTTGGGTATGTATGCTATTAGACTTGGTCTTGGAGCTGTAAGGGCAGAAACACTAAAAGCAAGGCAAGCAGGCCTATTGAATTCGAGTGTCGAGGATGGAGTTTTCTTGAGCATGTATATTTGTGACTTTGTTTAATAGTTAAGTCAGACTTTGGCAGATGAGCAAGAAATAAACTAGGAGTCTCTCCTAGACAGTGTGACCTTCAGTTAAATACTATATTATGGGATGGTAAGTGGTAATGCTATTTGATCTCTACTTTTTTTTTTTTTACTCGTGAAATCAGTTACTGGAAAGGATACAACGCCTGTACTAAAAGCTATTCAGTTCAATGCATTGAGTGCTTGCGTGATTATTACATCGTATATAACACTTAGAAAATATCATCTTCGACGTCATACCGAGATCATAGCTTCTTGGAGCCTTGAAGCAATAAGCTCTCTCCAACTCTCTGTCTTGGCCAGAAACTATTTCATCAAGAAAATTGTCTGCAATCAAAAACCTAGACCAATTCATTAGTTTAGACACCTCATCTAAGATTCAAAGTCATAAATATCGACGTTCACCATGCAAACTGTTCTTGAAAAAAAAAAACAAACCCCGCAAACATGCTTAGTGCTTACTATATAAGCAATGGATGATTCCCCCCCCCAAATTTTTGTGCATTAGTACGAGTTCTCTTTTATTTCGAGTAATTTATTTGCTTGTCCCACTTAAATTTTCGAATTCGCCCCCGAAATTTTTAAATTTGTTATCCTACACTAAAGTAACAATGACGAATAAGTGTGAAAGTGACCACTAACTTCGAAAAATATTAAAAAATGTGTCATTTATTTTAGTGGAAATGTAGAATTTGAAGGTTTTGGAAATCTATTTTGATAGAGTTACATATATGATTTAACATAAATAACTTTATGCAATTGATATATTTTATTTGTGTTTTCTTTTTTCAAATACTTGAAAAAACAAAGGCATGCATTTTATATTGGCCTCTGCGTACGGCAGACGAGACGACATCGTGGAGGCGGCCAAAAAGATTGCCACCAAAGTCGAACATGGGATCCTACGACGAGACTATGTTTGAACAGCATCTGATGACCGACATCACTGAATTCCCAAACCCGGACCTACTTCGAACAACAACTTCTTCTTATGGCAGTTGCCCTTCACAGAATTCTACTTTTCAGATACACTGTTCCCGGATTTCGATAAGGTTGATCTTCTCGAAGCTCTTGCTTCTTACCGCTCCAGGAAGAGAGGCTACAGTGTTCGTAATTGAATTCATGAATGACTCGAATAGGAATAGTTAATTGTTGGTCCGGAGACGAGTATCAGGTGTAGAGGGGGGGGGGAGAGTGAATACACCTGATTGCAAGTTTCTTTCCTCAAACGCGAAGGTCGGCAACTGTTGAGTTTTGCTACTGAACAAGTTCAGTGCTAGATAAACCTTCTGATCGCGGGGCAGAGTGATTCAGTAGGTGAGTCCCTTCTATTGACTGAGGTCAGTATGAGAAGTTCAGTTGCAGAATGTTGTGCGGATAAGTGTGGGGCCCGTTTGACTTCGTCTCTTTGAAAATGTTTTTATGCAAACCAAAACTGTATTGGCTGGTGCACTTTTTAAGTTAGTTTTATGCAAAGGATGATTTTGAAAATAGTTTGAACATAATGCAATAAAACAATAAACGACACAAACAATTTTTAACGTGGTTCGGATACGCAAGATCCTATGTCCACGGTCCTGCTGAACATGAGGTCTTCTTGATTAATCTGAGCAAGCCTCAGCAAAGAATCTGTGCACTGGACAGACCCTTCTAAGTTATAGTCCTTAGCGACTTTTACAAATCAAACCGAAGTTTGAAGGGGAGAGAATGATCTCCAACTATGAAGGAGTTCTTACAATAAGAACAATTCACAAAATGTGAACTCCTTCGAAGGTTCTAAGCTAAAGATATTACAGTGAATGCTTAGAAAAAGAAGGGGAACTAAAAATTCTCTAGACAGAAGAACTAAGGATATTCAGTTGGCAAGTTCTTCGCTGGGTTGGCTTTTGAGTGCTCTAGAGAGTTTTATGCTTGTAACCTTGTGTTCCCTTGATGTCCCGTGCGTTGAGCTTGGAGATTATTCTCTATTTATAGTTGTGACATATGCATGTATCCGTTGGAGAGGACAATGCCACGTGTCACAAAAATCCAAGAAAAATGGCCATATAATTTCGAAATGTTGCCGCAGAGTGGTTGGCGTTCTGTGTATGAGAGAAGCTTTTGTGTCGGAGACGGTAAGCTTGGCTTGCTTCTCATTGGTCGAGGTTTGCGGTAGGTGAGACTTGTCAGACATCAGTCTTCTACCTGAGTTGACTCTCTGAACCTCGTATACTGAATGTATAAACTAATCGGGCTAACATTAATCCTCTCAAGACTTTTTTTTTTTGGATTAGTTCGCCAATTGATCTCTCAATGTTAACTAAAATAGAGTATATATAGATTAGTTCACCAGTTAATCTCTTAATGTAAAATGAGCTTGTTCTTTGAGTTAGTTAGAACTGTATCTACGCGTCACCTCTAGCCTCCTATATTGCTACATCACATGGAGAATTTCAAAATGCAGCATAGATAATTGTTTTTATTTATTGTTAAGTTTTAATGATTATTATTGTGAGCCTATATAAATGCATCTTTATGTTTTAGTTTAGTAGATTGGAAGATTGAAGAAAATCGATGGTGCGACCGTTCGTCCCCTATTCCTCTCCGCTAGGCGGTCCGGCTTTGGATGTCCTTATCCTATGTATTCGTGCTTCGAATCAATGGGTTAACGAAGATTAATTTCCGACATTCGTGCGCGAATCAACGGATCTTGATAGATCGACTTCCGGTATCTGATTTCGATTACCTATCCCTTTATCTTTAATGTTATTCGAATTTACATTTGTATTTTAATATTTCCGCTGCATCACTACAGGAGATTAATTGAGAAGTTTCTTCTCTCCTATATATATATGAGAGAGAGATAGAGATATATATATATAGAGAGAGATTGTTGCAATTACCTAGTTACAGTTCTCCATTAGCAAGAATGAACTCTAAGCATCCTCATTCAAGATAGTCATCAAACTGGTGTTAACAATTGGAAATATATCATTTCCCGCGCTTCTAAACTCGGAATCAAGCTTCTCACACTCTGGGATTTTCCTCAGAATTTTAATTGCTCTAAAGTCTAAAGTAAGTTCATTCCATATATATATCTCGCTCGCTCGTCTCTATATATATACACACTACGTGCACTGTGTGCAGGGGCGGACCCACCCTATGGGCTGGGGTGGGCTCCAGCCCTGGTAAGAATTTTTTTTTTCCTTTTTTTACTAATTGTAATTCTAGATTTTTTTTGAAATATAGCTTAAAATTAATAGTCCAGCCCAACGTATTTCTTTCGATTCAGGTCCAGCCCAAGGTATTTTATTGGGCTGAATCCGCCTCTGGCTGTGTGTTTCATAGGTTAGGTATTGATTTTGTTCTCTGTCGTGTTGAAATACAAGATTAAATTAGGTAGGCGAGAAAATTTTCATTTGTTTGTCTTTTCTACTTATTATAGACTAACTGAATATATAGTAGCAATCAGTGGCATGTGGGCAGAGGTGGGGCAGTGGGTGTCACTTCCTCCACTGAGTTTGAGATATTTAACTATGATTTTTTTATTATGAATTGAATTTTAGTCCAGTGGTAAGATAGTTTGATAATTTTTATAGGTTGTAGGTTCAACTCCCTGAAGATGTGAATTAGCTTCCTTTTTTCTCTCTCTTTTCCGCTTCTAATTTAAATTTATTTCCTTATTTCTCTCTCTTCCTCCACGCTCGAAATTGTGTACAAATAGTTTTCTAAACTTGACTAAAGTATAACTTTATATTTATAATAATTATATTTTTTCTTAAAAATTATGCATTCTAATTCACATTTATTTCCCTTATTTCTCTCTCTTCCTCCTTCACGCTCGAAATTGTGTACAAATATTTTTCTAAACTTGACCAAGATATAACTTTATATTTATAATAATTATGTCTTTTCTTAAAAGTTATGCATTACTCCCTCCGTCCCGCTATTACTGCCCTACTTTCCTAACTCGGGTTGTTCCGCTATTATTATTTTTTTTCTAAAATAGCAAAAATTATTCTTAAACAAAAAATGAAGTGGGTACATTCAACTTAATACTCATCACCACATTATCATACTTTCTCTCTCCAAAAATCTATCTCTCACAAGATTTTCGTTCCATTCCGTACTCGAAAATTTATGATTTTTAACTTTTTGGAAACTTAAGATTATTTTTAAAATACAATATGAAAAAAAACAGAAAAAAAAAATCGATTACTTCAACTATGCCCTGCAGAAATTTGGATAAATTCTCATTTTTTCCACCAACCACTCCTTGAAAATTGTGTTCATTTCTTAGTACAATTAAAACTCATAAAATACACACTTAAATAAAGTTTCTTAATCTTCGTGCCGAAACCAAAGGGGACAGTAATAGCGGGACGGAGGGAGTATTATTTTGAATTTAATCCTTTTTTTCTTCTTCTCTTCCTTCTTCTTATAGTTTCCTTCTCTCTTTTTCCCCTTATGTTTCTTCTTCTCTATCTTTTTTCTTCTCTCATTTTCTATTTTGTCGTCATTTTTTTAGTTCACGCTAGACCACAAGTGCGTAATTATTTGGCCCCCATTGATGTAAATCTCTAGTACGCCACTGGACTAGCAATGACAGTTAGAAACTAATCATGCATGCGTATTATACTTAAATTAAAGCAACACTACTAGGATGTATAACTAATTATTCATGGATTTATTTTTTCTTCACCAGCCATTATGTATACTAGAATAACACCCGTGCTACACACATAAAAATATTATAAATTCGTAAATATAGTATATTTTATTAGATCATATATTATTGAAACTCAAACTACTTAATCTATTACTTAATTACAAAATTTCATTTGTGGTATAATTTAAGTTGATGTTGATAAAGACGAAGACTTTCAAGCTTTCTTATCCAACTCTTTTTGGGTTCACATTTGTCCTTTAGATGATCCAAGATTGATTTTTGATCTCTATCTTTCGGATCACCATAAAGAGCAGCATGTCAATAATATAGTTTGAGTTCCTTCTCTGTAATAGCAGTGAACCGTCACACTATATTTTGATTTTTCCAGTGAAGTTGAAGGAGTAATTCAAGGAAATATAAACCCTCCACGGATTTTCAGTTAAGATGGGGAACATTGTTCTGACAACTTGAGTTTTCGTCCTTTCTTGATACTTTTGATAAAAAGTGAACAGTGTAAGATGTGAAGTCTAAGAAATCAGATTTCATACCCTTTCTAAGAGTATGAAATCAACAATGAAGTTGAAGGCTGGTACTTCTAAGGAGGTGATATTAATAAATGATGCAGCCATTTCAGATAGTAGGTGGAGAACCAAAACATTCAAAGAGAAAGTTTGGAAGTGTTAAGAGAATTTAGTTTATCCTATGTATTTATACAACACAAGACCTATCAAATCAAATACTTTCATGAAGCAAACTCATTCTTTTGATAGCTTATCACTGGTGTCTAGTGGCATGATCTTCAGCTGCACATAGTTCTTGACTTCTTGTAACGGTAAAAGATAATTGTGTTATCTCCATAACTTGGATTGGAGTTCCACCTCTTAATTAGCCTAATAATTTCATCTTATATTCGTGTACTTTTCACGCTTGCAAGGTTTGCAAAAGACTTATGATTTCACTACAAAAAATTATTAAAATAGCCAATGAAATTTAATGTTCTTCCAATGCATATGCCAATAAGAATAACTCCTCTTTAGACTCCTCCTCTGCAACCTTGAACATAGTTGGACCTTTACCGGGTCATTTTCTTCATATTTAATTGTTCATTGTCGATTAATGCATGATTTCAACCATAGGTTCTTGAACTTTGGGAACTTCATACCTCCTCAGTCTTTCAATTAATAAGAATTCCTTGAGTTTTGCCTAACTTGTCGGGTTTAATATAAGTAAGAATAATCAATATGGTAACAATAATTGACAGAATGATACAAAAAGAATGCTTGGCATACTACATAAGCAAATATAGGTAGAAATAAGATTATGATAAACAAAATCAAATTTATTATTGATTACTGATTCTAAATCCGAAAAACACCAAAATGTAGCAATATGAAAAACTAAGTAATACCATACACCGTTATCTGGTTCATTATGTTATTATATTGTTCAACCTAGAATATAAGATTAGAAGATAAATGATTACTTTTGTGTATGTATAACGGCTGAAACATACAGTTGAGACGAGAGCTACCGAATTTTTTGCCTATTTTGAAGGGGTGGAAAAATATTATTTGTTTATGTCGTGAATTAAACTTTTTAAATCACACAAATGTCAATCTGTTAGCTTGTCAAGATCGAAATAATTGGCTAAAGAGAAAAAAAAATCATACAAGGTGAATTAATATTCCCTAGAAAGCCGGAAAATATATCTCAAATGATATAAATGTGTCTGTATTACAAAGAGAAATGAGAAATCACGAAATGTAGGGCAATACTCGTAACATAATATTTCTCTCAAAAATCGGGAATTAATTATGTACTCTCCCATAATTGACGCAATTATATTTTAGAGTTTGATTAATCTACTTATATCACAAAGGCTTAATATGCGCCTAATGGATATAGTAAATATCTATGTATATGAGTTACTAGAAAGTGACATATATATGAAAATCCTAAAAAAGATGTTTTCAAAAGTCGTTTTACGGGCTGAAATAGTCTAGTCGTATGTGATATAGTAAGAACATCGAGTATTCCTTAAAAAAATGATACAAAAATGAAGAAAATTGATATGGCGACTTGAATTTGATTGAAACTCTTGAAGAGCATAATATTTATCTGTATACTCCGTCAAAGTGACTAAAACATCATATATCTGTTCTATATGCACCAATAAAGAATTGATGTTCCCCATAAACAAAGTAAATCGATTTATACTCATTGACGCCAGAAGCGTGAGAGATCTATTCGTGCTAAAGATATAAAAGTCCGTGGAACATAAATTTAGAACACATCATTTCAAATTCCTCATGAATTGGATATGTGAATCATTATATGAAATACAAAAGTACGTAAGAAAATACCCTCATGCCTATAGACGGAGTTTGAATTAAAAGACTTAGGTAAGACTAAACACTATCCCGACCTGCAGATCGAGAATCTCCCTGAAGTAGTTACACCAATCGACCTACCTAAAAGATCTTTAAAGATATTTTATTATATCGCATCCACATAGCTATCTAATGGTTATTTCAATCACTTGAAGTGCATGGAGACTCATTTAGACTTATAGAAGATAACAGATGTTTTAGGACCAGAAGTTCCATTCTTATGTGTAATTGGAGAATTTGAAATGGTATTGACCATCATTTGTTATCTTCGAGACAAACATGATATTGGTCTATTTATGAGAGTAATGATATATAGATATATTTCATGCTATTCTCTATGAGGATAATTAAACTTGTGTTGCACATATTAGTGTAGATCTTGAAGATAAGCTTGAAGAATGTTATTTTGAGGGGGAATAATCAATTATCAATAATCTTGAAGATGAGACTGACCCCTAAAGATTAAATGGCCCTGAAGGTCAAATGGTTGGACTTTTTTTTCCTTTCTAAGTTTTTTCCCAAAAGGTTTTCCTAGTTAAGGTTTTAACGAGGCATCCAATGCAACACACGAGTAAATGAGTCATTGAGACTGATTCACAAAATAGCCAATGCAACACATGATCTCCAAAACAATGACGACATCAACATCCTGCAAATTCCCTCAAGTGACAATCTAGCGGACTCTTTTATGAATGTATTACCGACATCAACATTCAAGAAGTGGTACACAAGATCGACATGCGCCGACTCAATGATCTACAATGATTATTTTGAGGGGAGCAGCTGTACTCTTTTTCCTTCGACCAATTTTTATCTCATTGGGTTTTTCTTGCAAGGTTTTAACGAGACAACGATTTATTTATAGGGATGGTCAACAAGGGCGATTGTTGTAAATATATTTAATATGAAGATATATCATATATATGATGATCATTGTAAATCCTAGAGGCCCAAAAGCCCACTATGTAACTCTATAAATAGAGGTCTTCATCTTCATAATAATACACATTTCATACTCTCTCTCTCTCTCTCTCTTTTTCTCTTATTCCTTTTAGTTTATAACATAAATAATAATTTTTAAAAGTAGGAATACAAGATAAAATATGAAAAATTTAGATTATATATAGTACAAATAATGTGTGTATATAAATATATCACAAAAACTTTTGGACAACAAATGTAGGTACACCCAGCCCAATTATGGTCTAATTTTGCAACCCGAATCTGAGAATATTTATATATTTCTCAATTGTAAGTTATTCCTTTATCAACTCAAGAGGTTCTTGGGTTCAAGTCCTCTTATTCTCATTTTTATTTCTTTATCAACTCAAGAGGTTCTTGGGTACTGTTTGTTATTTCAATTATTTTCAATTTTATTTTTTTATTAATTTTTCTTGTTTAGAAAAAATAAATACTTTTTTCAGTTATTTTTTAAATCACTAGGGTCAATGTGCGGATCCAAGGGAAGTGGGTGGGACCACTTGAATCGAGTTGAATTCCCATTTTCGATATATTTTTAAAGAAAAAGAAAAAGAAAAAAAATATATTTATATATATATATAGAGTATGGATTCAGTGAGAAGTCATAGTTATATAGAAAGATATGAAGTATGCATATCCTTTATATGTTTTAAACATATTTTTTAATTTTTTATGCATATATCTTGTAATTTTTACATTATTGCCCTTATACATAAAATATATAAAGAATATGTATAAGTAATATTCTAGAGCATATTCAATTCAAACCATCAAATAATGAAATGAAGGATGTAGATTTCTTCTTATTTTTTATTTTAAGCAGGTTTCTTATATGATCCATTCTCACTCTCTCTGTCTCATAAATTTAGTCTAGTATAGATTTTCTTGTTCCATTCAAATATTTCAATTTCTTTTTTTGACAAATTATTACAAACACTTTTTTTTAGGGACTCGCAACTTTATATAATTCTACACAGATCAACGACTTCTTAAAAACTGTGCCGGAAATAAAGTAGACTAAATCTATGGGACGGAGAGAGTATATTATTTCATCCTTATTTAGTTATTTTGAAATTGCAGATCTGGCATGTAACCCTAATTTATATTACTGATTTTTGTGTATTTATTCTAGAGGGAGTATATTATTTCATCGTTATCTAGTTATTTTGAAATTGCAGATCTGGCACGTATCCCTAATTTATATTACTTTTTTTGTGTATTTATTCTATGATCTATTTCATAAACTGCATGCATGTAATGTACCCATCTTGTTTTCTTCAATAATCTTCACTACAGTATTAAATTTAAAATAGTTTGTAGAAACTAATTTAATTATTTGGCTGCGTTTCTGATTAATGCTAATTAAGAATCAGAATCTCCTATTTCAATGTTAAAGCAGGGCCACAGATTTTACTTTGTTTCCAATAATCTTCAATAAACTTTAAAAAAAATTAAGCACCAATTCATCCAAATTAGTAAACATTGGAGATTATGTGTGTCAATTTCTCTTTGAGAAAGATTAATTCTTTGATGAAATTGTTCATGATGTGATACTGCCCTTGTGGAACTTGGGCCTCTAGAAACGGTCCAAATATAAAGAGCGGGCCCAACCTGAGGGAAGAAGAAGCCCATGAAAAATGCTTAGTTAAGGCATTAGGCCCAAATAGTTAGGGCTATTTATCTTCTTCTCCTTTTTAGGTCAGATGGATTTAATTACCTTTATTGAAACTACTAAAGCTTAGGGTTATTGTTCCAATAACAGTCAAACAAGTTATGTTTAACGAGGAATGCATTTTTTTTATTGGCAAAGTCTGTCATAAACTCTTCTGACAAATTGCAAAATGTGACTAAATGTCCCTTAGGATGGCATAGTGGTAAGGTGGGTAGTATGTGGTCGGAAGGTTATGAGTTTAAAAACCACCAAGACCGTTATGTATGAGCTTGTCACATATGATTAGCTTAGGATGGTTGAACCCTTCTGTATTGTGCGCACTTTGGTAGCGGATGCGGGTTACCTTTGTCATCCAAAAAAAATTGTGACTATTATAGATAATGTTTGACTATGATTAGATGATACTAGCTCGATGTTAAATTTAGACAACTCACTATAGTTATACCTATTGCTATTGCTATATACATGAGCCGCCTCTTAGAGTTACCATTATTTAATTATATGTATTGTTTATTACTTTATTAAGTCTAATTTAAGCACTCTCTAACAAAGGACTAAATAAGTAAATAAGTATTTATTTAGTGTTGAACACGATAATAACACTATAAATATACCCTTCTCGAGCCAAAAAAATATAAGGCATAGAGCTTAGTAAATAAGTTTAACTATATATAGAGTACTCTCTCTTATTCTCTCTCTCTCTCTTGCAAGCAATAGCAAGAAAGGAAATGATGTCATCGTTACAATTAGCTACATCTATTCCAGTTCCAAGATTTACATATTGTTCCTTCTCCTCTCCAATCGAAGAATGCAGCATTGCAGGAAAAAGAACTGGAAAGGGGCCAAAAGTTGGCTTCTTTTCTCCAATACCTCGTAAGTCGTGTTTGGCTGCCATCTCATCAGATAAGGGGGAAAGTGGTGCCGAATTGGCGGTAGAGCTGATGCCCAAACACGTCTCTATTATCATGGACGGAAACGGAAGGTGGGCAACGAAGAAAGAGGTTCCAGTTCAAGAGGGTCATCAAAATGGTCGCAGCAACTTGAAATCTATCATCTCCAACGCTTCTAATCTCGGAATAAAGCTTCTTTCTGTCTTCGCTTTCTCCACTGAGAATTGGAGACGCTCTAAAGTACGTACATCATGCATGCACATAATTTTTTTTTATTTGAACCAAAACTTATACATATGTATATAAAAATTCCACCTTAATTTTCTCAGATGGAAGCTGACTCCCTGATGAGGATTTTTGAGGATTTTATACGATCAGATGTCACAGAACTTATAAAACGGTAAAATATACTCTCTTCCTCTCCTTATTAACGTCTTATTTCTAAAATAATACTCTAATCAATTCTGGTAGAATTTTACTACTTAACCCACAAAAATCAAGCTTCTTAATAAGTGTGTTAAAAAGAAAAAAAAACAAGAAGTTAATAATGGGACGGAGGGAGTACTACACATGCATGCATATAAAGTAGTAGAATACATATGTTAGTGTACAATATACAACAATAACACTGTTTTATGACAGAAAAGAAATCCGATTCTCCGCAATTGGTAATATAGTAAGGCTGCCGGAATCTCTACAAGATGCAATATCGTCAGCCGAGGAGATGAGCCGCAACAGCAAAGGAATGCATTTTGTAATGGCGATGAGCTACAGCGGTCGGAACGACATCGTAGAGGCAGCCAAAGAGATCGCCACCAAAGTCGAACGTGGGATTCTACGACCAGACGACGTCGACGAAGCCACGTTCGAACAGCATCTAATGACCAACATCACACAATTCCCAAACCCTGATTTAGTGATCAGAACAAGCGGCGAACTCAGAGTTAGCAACTTCCTTTTATGGCAGTTAGCCTACACTGAATTCTACGTTGCGGACACATTGTTTCCTGATTTTGGTGAGGCCGATCTTGTCGAGGCGCTTGCTTCTTACCAACGCCGGCAGAGGCGCTACGGCGAGCGAAAGGAATCAACGAAAAATCTATTATAGATAGAATTTTCCGGAATTAATTATAGGATAATAAATAATGACGTCTTTTATTTAATATCAA
This sequence comes from Lavandula angustifolia, assembly GCA_028984105.1. NCBI lineage: Eukaryota > Viridiplantae > Streptophyta > Magnoliopsida > Lamiales > Lamiaceae > Lavandula > Lavandula angustifolia. The sequence goes on along the minus strand of CM054823.1, from coordinate 7,704,396 downwards.
TATTAGTATAATAATGACGATGTATGTTTTTTAATTAATTAGTATTGTATTCTATGTGCTTATGAAATTAAATAATTTGCATTGGAATCTACTAATTGATTAGTAGCTGATTTTTTAATTCGTTCTTCCGACCTAATTCTAGTATTTTAAGGAACATGTCAAGGTGTCAACAACCATTGTAATTAGTTAACTTGCTATGTCGGGAAAATAAGATGTAAGCATTAATTCCAAAATCCAAATCATCAACTTTTAATCAACATCTTCTTTATGCAAGATAAATAATCTTTATGATCTCCTAAAGCATATACGTCCTTATAAGCTTCCACCTTCATCGATCCCAAGAAAAACAAACTTAGAAAAAAGGAGCCATTCATGTGTAGAATAATTGCATAAAAAAGTTGTTAATTTATATCTACCTTTCACATAAAGCAATCCCATTATCAACACATAATAATTTATTTTGCCCCTTTTAAATCCCACCGCCAACTTTTAGCATCAATCCTACGCCTTCTTCCTTAAGAAACACCATTCACTACATTAACACAACCCACTCAACATATTTCCGAAAAACCATAACCAGAATTTCAGAATTTAAAGGTTCAGCACTTTGTTGCTCCGATTTCAAAGGTTTATTAGATATGAATGTTGATTGGGGGCCGGTGGTAGTGGCGGTGGTGATGTTCATCCTCCTCTCGCCGGGGCTGCTCTTCCAGCTACCGGCGAGGACGAGGGTGATTGAGTTCGGCAACATGTATACAAGTGGGATTGCTATCTTGATTCATGCCATCTTGTATTTTTGTATCTACACCATCTTGATTGTTGCCATTGGAGTTCATATACATCCTGGCTAACATTTTCCCCTAAGATTGATTTCTATGTACTTAGTTTCTTGTCTTTTTGTTTTAAAATTTGTATGTACCATGGAATGTTGTTCACTCACTCATCATCCCATCAACTTCTTGCTCTTCCTACTAAAGGATGAGAGCAACCAATTAGGATCTTTTTCTCTATGTTGGGTTATGTTTCTAGTATTCCTTAGATTCATTAGACGATATCTCAATGATATGATTTTTAAGACATGATTCAACACATGATATATATGACATAATTCTAGCCTAGATGTAGCAATTTTAAGGTTGATAAAACCTTCGAAGCATACCATTCTTAAGGGCTAATTTTTAACTCTTAAAAATAGTGTTCGATCCCCTATTCTACAGAAAAATCCGATGAACTTTTATCCTACAATTGAAGTCTCACTATATGTCCCACCAATCTATCCTAGAACTAGCCATGTGTAAAATAGTACCACCTCATATTTCGCATATTCTAAGTTTTTTTTTTTTTTTTAATTTTCTTGAGACATAAATGAGGTAGAAGAATATATTTACACTATAGGGTCTACAACTCAACGAATTAAACATGCTAAAACAAAACAACGTTGAGAAAATAATCAATTATTACAAGCACAATTTCAGTCCAACAATCACACAAAAACAGAGCCACATCCAAAATCAACTCTGAACTTAAAAAAAAAAAAGAAAAAGGAAATGAAAATAGTTGAAGAAATAATATTAAGCTACTCCTCCCCTCCGGTGTAGATGTGAACCTTAACAGCCAGGACTAAAACGGAGTAGAAAGCGAAGAAGATGAGCGTGTGCAGCGCGATGGCCTTCCCGTTGGTTTTCATGCTCCCAAACTCCACCGGTCTCTTGTTTCCCGGTAACTGGAAGAGCAGCCCCGGTTGCAGAAATATGAAAAGTACAACTCCCACAAGCACAGGCCCCCAGTCCGCCATTCCTAGATACTGTGTTGTACCTTGGAGAAAGAAAATTGGATGAGAGATTGGTAAAGGAAAAAAGAATTTGTAGGTGGAGGAAAGTTGGTTTTTCCTCTTAAAAAAGAAAGTGAATGATTCTTTTAAGATGGATTTAAGATTCTGGAATCATTTTTACTATAAGCACAAGATTTTGATAGAACATCAATTCAGTTTATTATATGCTAAAACAATATTCCTCCACTTTGATGGGATTCTCACATCTCTAAGAAATACCCTTTTCTATATTCTTCTTCTTGCCTCATCCTCAACTCCTTATATCTAGCTAGCAACAACATATAGCTAAAAAAGATAAAAAAAAAAAATTATTTGTTTTATGAAGAAAAATGATCGATTATGCAGCTGTCTACACCATTTGCATTCCTCTGTCCCGGGCTAGTTTTGCAGCTTCCTGGTAAGAATAAGCCGGTTGAGTTTGTCGTTCCTGGTTATGCTCGACATTCATATCTATATCTAGTGAGGAAAAATCTGCATTCGCTAGCTATTATGAACCTCGATTTCTTGTGTATAGAGATATGTGTCTGAGAATAAGTTGCTAATTCAATTTTGCACTTCTTTTCTTAAACAAATGTCATATTATTTGGTTGAATAAAGTTTGAGCTTACTACTCTCTATTATATTTCATTTTCTTGGAATGTATTACGGTTACAGTGTTTTTTGCCTTTTTCATTGGCCAGTTTTGAGGTTCTATTCTAATTTCTAACTATCAAGATCTTGCAATAAATGCTGGTGGAAGGTGAAAAAATTAGACCTCTTTAAATCTAATTTGTTACATATGAACAATCAAAAACAAAAAGAAAACAGCATTTAGAGAACCCAAAGTTGGTGCATCATATCTAGATTAAACTTTGATACATGATTTAGAGAGAGAGAGAGAGAGAGAGAGAGAGAGAGAGAGAGAGAGTAGCTAATGAAATTCATCACAACTCAATGGGGAATCAATCTGAAATCCTCAGAAATAACCAAGACGATGAACATATAACCCAATGCTTCTCAAAAACTAGCAGCACTTTGACCTCAGGCATAATTTAAGCGGAAAATGTCATTTTGCACATAAAAGCTTCCTTGAGGAGTTGGCATGAGGTGAAACATCTGCACATCAAAAAGATATAGGATAATTAGAGAGAGAGAGAGAGAGAGAGAGTCAGTTACTAGTTTGATGATGTTAATGGAGAAGAATTAGATGAAAAGGGAGTAATACCATACATTTAGGCCCATGCAACATGATTTGTACGGATTCCGATAAGATAGGCCAAGACTTAACATATCTCTAAGTGCTAATCCCAGCAGCATCGTAGAACAAATCTCATTTCTAACCTTAGTTACAGCTAGCCATGCCCAAGGTTAACACATTCCACAATGAAAAACATGAGTTACAGACACTACATTATACAATCTCAATTCAAGGATTGACCACATATTTTACACCACTAACAACTAATGATCAACTTCAACTACATAAACACTCACTCTATTTGGTCCATTAACAAAATTGATTACTTAAATCCAAACCCTAAATATCTAAAACTCAGCTATAATCCTTCCAAAAACCAACAATTCGCCAGTAACCAATCGCACCCCAACAAACAAACCAACAAAACCCCAACAATCAAACGAATACCAAAAACCCTAATTCCGAAAATTTCTGGAAACGAATGAAACTATTACTGAACCTCGATTCCAAAAAAGGACAAACAAGTACCTGGCTGAACTTGAGCGCGTGCTGCTCGCCGGCCAGTTGCAGATTCCCGGATACGAAGACGACCATTCCGCCGTTGAGTCCCGACGGCTGGCAATCGACGGTGCTAATCTGATGCTGGCACTGCTGGAACGGCAGACTCGTTAGCTTCGCCACGATGGCGGCGGATCCCGCGATTTTCTGGCCCTCAAACGTCAGCATGGAGCCGTCCTGGTAGAGGCTCGCGAGCCCGGCCCGGTTCGCATCGAAGGTTGAGTAGTAGTGCTCCACGAATGCCTTCGCCACAGCATCCGGATCCATCGCGACTGATTTGATTCGAGTTCGTGTTGGCGGCGCCCTTTTCTCTCTCCTGCAAAGCGAAGAGAGAGAATGCTAATTTACGTTTTGCTTAGGTAAAAAAGGTCAAAAATTGGAGTTTGTTTGGGCCTATTGGGCTACAATAAAGCCCAAAAATTAAAGGAGATCTCAATTTTCATTTTTATTTTTAAAAAAGGAATATATAATTAATTTCGAAAATGTACATCACTCATCTCATCGCACAAGTGGTCGTATGGAACTAATAATAATAATATGTTAATTAGGACAAATATAAAATAAAACTCAAATTATTTCCAATAAATATCTCTTAATCAGATAAAATAATCATCACTGTAGAAAATGATTGAGGAGGTGGGAATTTATTATTGCAGGAAACAACACAAAGATCTTTCCTTTTCAGTTTTGTTTAATTTTTTGCTCGACTTCCACATGCGGGATCTGTATAAGATACGGCATTAAACAAATGAAAAAAATCTTGGTCAGTTGCAATCGCTCTGCTCCACTATATTACATCATGATTGCGCTCGACGCCTTCCACACAGACAAATATATTTCATTTTTCTTGAACCACAGCACAACAACTCAGAACGCGCACCATCTGTTTGTGAGGTTGTCCGACTGAGATAATATCAATAGTTCAGATTCAATTCACGAAATTATGATCGGTCGTTTCAGGGAGAGGTTTTCCGGATTCATCAGCAACCGATGGCTGGTTTTCGTAGCAGCAATGTGGGTGCAATCTTGCGGCGGCGTTGGGTATGTGTTCGGAAGCATATCGCCGGTGATCAAGAGTTCTTTGAACTATAATCAGAAGCAGGTTGCGAGGCTTGGGGTGGCCAAAGATTTAGGTGACAGCGTTGGGTTTTTACCCGGTATTTTATCTGAGTTGTTGCCGTTGTGGGGCGTTCTGTTGATTGGGGCGATTCAGAATGTTATTGGATATGGCTGGGTTTGGCTCGTCGTCACCGGCAGAACTCCGGTTCTGCCGTTATGGGCTGTGAGTATTTATCTTACTTTCTTTTGCTAGTTTTGAGGAAGATGGGATTGATGATTAATTTGATATGTGATGGAGAGATTTTAATTGGACTCTATGAATATGGAATGATTTGGACATGTAATTTTGAGTCGACTTGTTGTTTGTTCATTTTCAGCTGGTTTCGGTCTAAAGGTTGATGCTTTTTTTTGTGTGTGTTTTATAGGCTTAAGTTACTCTTCTTTCATCTCCATCAGCTGAAGATGCTTGAACTGTTCCTCATTTTGTAAGGGAAGCTTGTGTCTTAAGATGTTATTTGAGGACTAATGTAATTGATCTTGCCTTAATTTGGAATTCAGTTTATTTCTATATATATACACGGATTAAGTATGGATGACTTTGAGCCATGGGATTTTGCATTTGATGTTTGTGATTTGATGATTTTGAATTTGATGTTTATACACAGATGTGCATTCTTATCTTTGTGGGAACAAATGGTGAGACCTATTTCAACACAGCAACACTTGTCTCTTGTGTGCAAAACTTCCCAAAAAACCGAGGTCCGGTTGTGGGGATACTCAAGGGGTTTGCCGGGTTGAGTGGAGCAATCTTGACTCAAATATACACTCTGCTCCATTCTCCGGACCAGGCTTCTCTTATATTCATGGTTGCAGTTGGTCCCGGAATAGTAGCCATTGCCCTAATGTTTATCATAAGGCCGGTAGGAGGCCACAGACAAATCAGATCATCTGATGGCCTCAATTTCTCCATCATTTACAGTGTATGCCTCATCTTAGCTGCTTATTTGATGGGAGTCATGCTTGTGCAAGATCTAGTCTTTGTCAGCCAGACTGTCGTTACAATCTTCACTCTCATTCTATTTGCCCTTCTCTTGTTTCCTGTCGTCATCCCTATCACCCTCAGTTTCTTCCGGAACCCAATATCACCACCGGAAGAAGCACTTCTACTTGGCCCGGATAAACAAGAATCTAGCAAATCCGGGGATGATAGTCAAGATATCATATTTAGTGAAATCGAAGATGAAAAGCCAAAGGAAGTGGATCTGCTCCCTGCTTCAGAAAGGCAAAAGAGAATTGCTCAACTTCAAGCAAGACTAACCCAAGCTGCTGCTGAAGGAGCAGTAAGAATCAAGAAAAGAAGGCCACACAGAGGAGAGGATTTCACTATGATGGAGGCATTGATCAAGGCCGATCTTTGGCTAATCTTTTTCTCTTTTCTGTTAGGTTCCGGTTCTGGTTTGACTGTGATCGATAACTTGGGCCAAATGAGTGAGTCTCTTGGCTATGACAACACCCATGTTTTTGTCTCCATGATCAGCATTTTCAACTTTCTTGGCCGTGTAGGTGGTGGTTACTTCTCCGAAAGAATAGTCTGGTAAGAAACTCAGACCACACTCAGAATTGAATCTTTTTTACACAGCATCATAACTATCATGAATTCCCTCTTACTAAACAGCGATTATGCATACCCGAGGCCATTAGCCATGGCTGTTGCTCAAGTCTTTCTAGCAATCGGACACTTCTTCTTCGCGATGGGATGGCCCGGAGCAATGTACATTGGAACTCTACTTGTTGGGCTCGGCTATGGAGCTCATTGGGCTATAGTACCCGCTACTGCTTCCGAGCTTTTTGGCCTTAAAAAGTTTGCAGCTCTATACAATTTCCTCACACTAGCCAACCCTGCAGGCTCATTGGTATTCTCTGTTGTCATAGCAAGTTCCATATATGACAGAGAGGCAGAGAAACAAGCTCAAGGAAATTACATAAACCGCGGTGTATTATTCCCCTTATCGAGCTACCTAAGTGCAGAAGAATCACTGAAGTGCAAAGGTACAGTGTGCTTCTTCCTGACTTCCATGATCCTTTCCGGGCTATGTGTTGTTGCTGTGATTTTGAGCATGATTCTTGTTTATCGGACGAGGTCAGTCTATGCTAACCTCTACGGTAGGCCTCGGAGGTAAGTGAGGAGGCTGCTGAGGTAGCTAATGGTTTCTGCTATCTGATAGTATGCAAGAAGCTATGGTTTCTGCACTTTGTTGCAATGTTGTTTTGTTTGGTTGTTTGTATTTATTATATCAAGATGGAAGCTTTTTGGTTGGTGGAATAGATTCTTCTACCATGTATTGAGTGAGAGTATGATGCTCGTACTTGTATTTCTTATAAGATATTCTTTTGTAAGATTTTGGTGACGAGAGAGATTCATTATTGAATGCTTATTTTGCTTTTGTGATTATATCTGCGGCATCTATTCCAAACTGTTAGAGATTGCTTTTGTTCAATGAATATCGATTTATTATGTTAAAGAAATTTATTATAAAATAAAGTTCAGAAAAATAATTGAATTTGTTAATTTATATAGCGAGATGAAAGTTTAATAAAATTTTAAATTTGTCGACCACGCCCTTTCGGACCAGAACTCATTAGAGCGCTCGGCCATCTCGACAACTCATTAAATGATTTATTTTAATACAATTTATACAATCTTGCTGAGAGTGGGATTTGACCTTAGACCGCTCGACCATCTCGACTTGATATAAAATGGATTAACGTTGTTCGATCATCATGAGTTCCCAAATCATATGTGCATTTAGTGTCAATCTGCATTAACTGACCAACAATGCAAAGCATATTGTCCAATAACAGGCTACGGACGTTCAATTCTAGAGCTTGAAACTTCAAACCATGCTAAACAAAAGAAATCAAGAAATCTAAATTACAATTTACAGCAGTCAAACTCAAACACAAGAAATCTACATGGTGAAGACCAAACTGCCAACCAAAACAGCAGAGAGTGGTACGGTCAAGTTGTCGTCGTCGAGTTCACTGCTTAACGGATGAGATTCGACTAATGCAGTAGCAATTGACACTATCAGAAACCTCAGAACCATCTTCATATCCGAAAGATGAAAAGTAGAGCATGTATCTGTTGAGGAGGTGCATACAGTAATCCCTAACCTATCAGGGAAAAGAATTACCAAGTTTCAGACGGAAGAGGGGGGCCCGATAGACGCCAAGAAACCAGCACTTGCCATTGCAATGCTGCCAGCAAATGATTTGTTTTTATTGTAGGGGAGTTTCAGGCCGCCAAACCGGCGACCCACAACATCAGCCATACCTGAGATGGAAGAATATGGTTATCTGGAGGCTACAGTGGAAGGGGAATAGTTAACAATAGCCTTACAAAGCAATACCATCACCAGAACACAAGTTACAAACCGCTGCAATTGCTATTGGAGATGTTCTCTAGTAAATGATACCGGCTAAAGTGATTGTCAGAGCATAGTATGACGGCCCCTTGAGCAATTCCCTGAAGAGAGAATGTAAATTGCATTTTGAGAAGCCATAACCATTTCATATTGCAGAGGATGAATACGAAAAGAAACTGTTGGATAGTGCAGTGTATTTGGTCCAGGACAAAATCATTATGAGTGTAAGAAGTTTTTCTGTCCCTAGCTGATGATACTGTCTATGACTATGTATCAGAAAGTGCATCTCTTCATTTACAATCTCGGCTTTCTTGATATACACACCTATTGGATAGAACGGTTCAATATCCACATACATCACTAATTCTTGCAGTATCACGTCATCATGATATCTATATGTTATGTTGATTTCTCACCACATAGTGAAACTGGTATGAGTAGCAAATCACAAGCGCTATGTTTTCTGCATTTCTCAATTAACACGCCGTAAACTAACTTAGCATGATAATAGGGCAACAAATTGATTTCCATGGCATCTTGAGACATACCTATGGTCTCCAAATCTAGTCATCGACTTGACAGCTGCTTCATCCTTCCATATTCCCAGTCTCAAAAGAAGCATTTGGACTGTATGAAAACAAGGAATAAGAGCTGCTAAAATTGCTCCCTGGCGACCACAACTGCAACACACTATCACGAGCACAACTAATTAATTGTACTATGTCACCTACAATGAAAAGCTCAATCACAGTGAGTGTATAGTAAGTATTACCTGAACATAGGCCAGCAAAGCATGAATGCTAATCCGAGAGTACTGTGCACAAGCTTCCTGTTTAGTTTCTAGAAAAGAAAAGTGAAAATGAAGAAAAATATCAGATTAGTTCGAAAGGAGGACGCTACAACAGCTACTTTATCTCTGGAAGAAAAAACATATTTAAGTAAAAGCATAACTTCCATTAAATGATTGAAATGAGAAGTTTCCGAAATATCTTTAGACCTTAGAAGTCACAAATTCAAGCATAATTCACAAAAACTATAAACGAAGGAAAACATATAGGAAAATTAACTTGCCAATTATAGCAGAGATTCACAACTTTGTTCAGGCAACGTTCAACTAGAAGTGATTGACTTAATCACGCGCGCATAAAATAATTTATTGCAATGCTGATGAACTCGTAGATTAACTCCACCAATTAAAGTAACGATAGTGCATTAAAATCGCAGACAATCCATTCCACCGGCAGAAGTATATAACTACGAAGAAGCTCTAGCAGCACGAAGAAAATTCCGAGAATCCACCACATTGCTCTTAATAACCGAATTGCAGTTGCAGAAAAAATGGGGTAAGAAAGTTGATTTTGTTCCCGATTACAGTCGCGCAGTAAAACGAGAATACGAGCACAAAATCAAACAAACCAGGGGTAGAATTAGAAACAACAGTAAACCGGGTCAAATACGCCTCTCTTAGCCATCTGTTCCCACAATTTAAACGACAGCCCAACTTCACCCGACAAACCGCCGGCGATGATGTCGCTAACGACGGCATTGTCTAAAAACATCGCCGCCGCGGACGTCAGCTCGCCTCGAATCCTCCTCCGCGGCTTCGGCTTTCGCAGCTGAAGAAAGTTCAATCTCTCTCTCGAGTTAGGAGTGCCATATGGGAGAGTCGAGAAGAAAGCAACTACAAGTGCCACAAGCGCTGTCGTCTTGAGTCTTGAGTTCGACAGGATTAACTACTCGCGTGATCCAGTCAGGTATACAAGACAGAGATCCTCTATCCCATTTTTTTGTATCCCATTAGGTGCCTACCAATCACGCGGTGTCACGCGTGCATTGGTGGGCCATCAAATTATCACACACCTACACTTATTCTCACCTTATTGGTGGACACCCAATGGGACACCCATTGAGTTAGAGGATCTTCTCTCGGTATACAACTACTTCGGCTAAAACTAAACATAATGGATTAAATATTTATTTAAAAGTTTTATTTCCTTTATTTTTATAAAATATCAATATACTAAAATCTAATACTCCCTCTCCCTCTGTCCTGTCCCATTAATTTAAGGCCACAAATTATTTGTTTTTTTTTAAATAAAATGTTAATAACAAAACACTATTTTTGAAAATACAAAGTACTGAGACGGAAAGAATAGTTAATTATAGGTCTCACGCTTTTTATATTATAATAAAACCAAACCACCTAAATATTCAAGCCAAAAAAAAAAGTGGACGATGTAACATAGAAAGTATTTAAAAAAATCTCAAATATTATTTCAAACCTATTGACTTCCTCAATCATCCGGAAACACAACTATTATGTTCTAATGGAGAAGTCAATGAATGATGGAAGATAAAACTAAGTGTAGAGAAGATCTTGGTTGATACATCAAAATTTAAAGGGAAAGGCAGAGAAGCTCGTATTCTCTTATAATAAGTAGCTTTATCTTGGAGGAGGAGGTGGGGGCATATTGGACTTTGCAAATCCGATCCATGCAACGATACCGACCGCGAGGATAACCCATCCAAAGATGTCATACTTGAGATCACTGCTTTGGCTCTTCTTTGTACTCTGCTGCAGTAGATAAAACAAGATGGTTTGGTCAGGAACCAGGTGCATAAAGAAAAACAAACAATCCAGGTATGCTCAGAGTTTACTAGGAGGGCAACGTAGACCAAGATAATGGATGAAGATTGGGAGAGCAAGTGATGAGTGAGGTAATAAGGGAGAGATGGTGGAGTTACAAGTATGGCCAAGTCTTGGGAACTCTAGACTTAAAGGGGTATGTATAAAACAGAAGTAATCGCTTATGGCTGGACAAATGAGGCGTATAGATATGGCACTAGATATGTAAATATGAGGTTATTATCCATGTGAATGGAGGCTCAGCTCTGTAATGGCAAGCCTTCCTGATATGAGAGAAATAATGAAGGCCTAGGATTTTGTTTTATGAACATCTCTATAAATCCAGTGAAAAGAAAAACAAAGAATACAGAATTTACCTTAGTCCTAGTTGATGATGCGGCAGGGTCTCCTCCCAATCCCATAGCCTGTTGTCCCAAACCATGCTTGTGGATTTCCTCATGTAACTCAGGTGCCTTAGAACATAGATATAACTATATCAGTTGCATAAATTCCAACACTCAAGTATTGTATAATCTATGAAGGAAAAGTTGCTACTTCATCTTTTCATATGTTTCAACCTACATGACTTATCCACAATTATGAACAACTTAGTCTCCCATTTCAAAAGAGAATAGAAGTAAATGCACCTGATTCTTCAAAAATAGGTATCGAAAATCAAATATACCTTGTCGGCCACTTCCAATGATTTCTTATAAAGTTCATTTGATGGTTCCTGCACACAATGAATAAGAATTTAGAAAGAAATCTGAGAGCATAATGAGAAAATTATTGTTGACATACTGAAATACATACCAAGTTATATGCTTGCTCAAAGTACTGAGCTGCTTTATCGAAGTAACCCCTAGCCTCATCAAGATCAGGAATCAGAAATGCACTAGATGTATATGCATTCCCAAGGCACCAGAGTGCATCGTGCTTTGCAGGGTCAACTACTAATGCTTTCTCCAGCTTGTCAATAGCATCTACAAAAAAGGCAGTTCAGAGTTTCGCACTCGATGCAGCCCTCCAAAAACATCCCAAAAATGCTCATACTCTTAAGATACAATTCGACTTAGAATACCACTATCGTACACGAAAAGCGAAAGGTTCTTTTCCCAATATTAACATAGCTCCTACTCATTTAGTTTATGAACAACGATAGATTATAGATAGATAAGTTCCTCATCAGGACTACTGTAAAGTGCATAACTACTGCAGCACGAAACAAGGAACAAGAAATATCTGTAGCTTTTCAATCATTGTTTTAAACTCAAATATCCAGACTCACTCCAATCCTAGGAGAAATCATTTTTCCTTTTACGACTCTTGTAATCAGATATAACTTGGTTATACTTCTGATTACAGCTAAAGCAGAATGCAAGAGAAAAACTCAATTAATTCAGAGCAGCACAAAATAGTTTCTACCTTGAACCATCTGCTTAGAATCCGGACCATTCTGAAACTGCGATAGTTCCAGTAAGACGCCACCCCACCTAGTCAGATTCTGCAAATGCAACAAATCAAAACCAAAAACAAATTACATATTCACAGTAATAGTAACCATTACTACTGACTGACATGGGCTTCCAACAATAATTTGCCTATCGAAACGAAACATACTTCAAACAGCAATTTGCACATCAAAAACGCGAACAGTTACTATTACATCAAAAACCCTAAAATCAAACGGTCTATCTATAAAACACGCACATAGACGCATAGTGCGTGAAGATAGTCTCTACTCACATCGGCATCGTTAGGGCTTTTCGCGTAGGTTGCCTCAGCGGTTCTGCGAGCGTGCTCGAAGAAAAGAAGGCGATCGAAATCGCTCGACATCTCCATATTTTATGTCGACTGGTGCAAATTCTTTCACTTCTTACACCTTTCTGAATTTAAATCAGGGGAAATATCTAAAGATGCAACAAATAGGGCTTTCTATGTGTTTGTTACAATGATGGGCCGATTCCTGGGCTTTCAAGCTGTATAAACTTCACGTAGTCGGCCCCAAGATTAATAGAACTATGCTTTCTATTCATAATCTGAAAATATTTGGTTTTCTTAAAAAGTTTCTTTGTCTAATAATTTATACTCCATCTATTCCCATATAAATGTCTTGTTTCTTTTCGATGTGATTATTTAAGAGAATTAGTTTGGATTAATATAGGTGTGTGATTTATGTGACTAATTAAATATTTAAAATTAGTTTATGCAATGAAACTCATATAATTAATTAATGTTTTAAAGATGGTTTGGTTTGGTAAAAGCGTGGAACACATTTCTTTATATAAAAACTAGATAAGTTTAGAAAAACAATCTGAAAAAAATATAAGAAAGTATAATAGGATCGGAATATGTTATCCGTCATGATTATAATAATTTTATAAGTATATGATTTGATAGATAAATGTTAGTAATACAAAATGTTGACCAAATTATATACCACCCCCAACATCCCGCCCCGCCCCATCACGCCCCACCCCCACCCCAACACTCACATGCTAATTCTCTATTTTATATGCATAGGCTAGCCAAATTTAATAAAAGCAAATGCAAGAAAACGATGGCTACGTTAGTTCCTATAATAATACTCTCCCTCCTCCTCCTGACCTTACTCTTATTCCCTCTCTCAAAACTCATCCAACGCCGATCCGGATCGGGTCACCATCTCTCAAACCCGGGGCCGACTTCCTACCCCGTCATCGGATGTTTGATAACTTTCTTCAAGAACCGGCGTCGCCTACTAGAATGGTACACCGAAATGCTCTCTGCGGCGGCGACGCAAACGATCACCGTGTCCCGATTGGGTGCGCGGCGGACCATCATAACAGCCAATCCACAAAACGTAAAGTACATCCTCAAAACACACTTCAACAACTTCCCCAAGGGAAAACCCTTCACGGATATCCTCGGAGATTTTCTCGGCCGTGGGATTTTCAACGTGGACGGCGATCTGTGGTACAACCAGCGTAAGGTGGTCGTACATCAGTTCACCGCGACGTCGTTGAGATCATATGTTGACGGAGTGTTGAAGAATGAAGTGGAGAAGAAGCTGATTCCGGCGGTGGAATCGGCGGCGGCGGAGGGGAAGGTTCTGGACCTGCAGGAGCTGTTTAGAAGATTCGCATTTGACTCGGTGTGTAGGGTCTCGCTAGGGTACAACCCGTGTTGCTTGGAGTACGACTGCTTGGATGCGTCGCACCCGATTATGGAAGCCTTCGATGCGGCCTCGGATATTTGTGCGAGGAGAGGCGCCGCTTCGGTTCCGGCGGTGTGGAAGGTTAAGAGGTTGTTTAATTTAGGGTCGGAGAGAAGGTTGAGAGAATCAATTGAGAAGATTCATTCCTTCGTAGATAAAATAGTTTGCGACAAGAAAAGGAAAGGTGATGATGACAGTGAGGAGATGGATCTTATGTCGAAAATGGTGATGGATGGGATGGATGACGAGGTTGTAAGAGATACGATGATAAGCTTCATCATGGCCGGCCGAGACACCACCTCCGCCGCGATGACGTGGCTCTTCTACTTGCTCACGTCTCATCCCCACGTGGAAAATGAGGTGGTGAAGGAGCTGACAATCCTCGAAACAGTAGAGGAGCTGAAGTGGCTCAAAGCTTGCATTTGCGAGTCGATGAGGCTTTTCCCGCCGGTTGCATGGGACTCCAAGCACGCTCTAGCCAATGACGTGTTGCCAGATGGCACCCGGGTCCGGTCTGGAGACCGGGTGACGTATTTCCCCTACGGTATGGGGAGAATGAAGAGTTTATGGGGGGAGGACCGGTTCGAGTTCAAACCGGAGAGATGGGTTGCGGAGGTGGAAGGAGATAGAATCAAAGCTTTGAAGAATTACGGGCCGTACAAGTTCCCGGTCTTCCAAGCCGGTCCAAGAGCCTGCCCCGGGAAGGAAATGGCCTTCGTCCAAATGATGTATGTAGTGGCATCAATCATCAAACGCTTCGAAATTAGACCGGTTGCTCCGGACCGGCCGGTTTTTGTTCCCCTGCTCACTGCTCACATGGCCAGAGGATTTAAGGTGTTAGTTCGTCCAAGACAATGATCATATAATATGGGTATGTTTTTTGCTACTTACCTATGGATGCTCAATAAAAATTCAAATTCATAATATTACAATAAAGTCATTTGTTCTACTTTTATCAATTAAGTCGATCGTAGTTATTTATTTCAGACCAGCCTATATCAATTAGTGTCAAGTAGTAGGATAATGTGCTGTCACACTTAAATCATTATAAATTGCAACATGGGCACGTTATTTACATATTTTTAGATTTATAATGATAGGCATGTGGTTAGTGCAGTTTTAAGTAAAGAAGGGTAGTGTGCTAGATGCTAAGTGGTAATCCTAACGTGTTTTTCATGTTAATCCGAACGTGACTAAACGTGATTGTAATTAATATCTGCACGACACTTCACATGTTGCTAATGTACGGTTTCTTTAAAGGGTATGTTTTTGGGCATGAACCAGAATGCCTAATTATACATTCAGCATTATCAGGAGATCAAGTGGAAGCTTCCATAGCAATTAAGTATGGCTAGTAGCACCAACTGATCATATAAATGAAATTACATTGGATGAGTAGATAATAGTATGTAAGAGGTTTTGAGGACTTATTCAGATTCATCTTCTGTGATTGAGTGGCTGCTACAGAGACAAGCTGCCGAATTGCTCGTTCCACTTCTCATACGTTCCGAGTTCATTGAGTGAGACAGACGGCCTAACTTCTTGTAACGCTTTCTCAAAGTCCTGCCCAACAAAGGCAAACAAGGATTTACAAGCTTTACACATGTGATTGTACATATACTATCATTTCAGATCCACCAAAATAACCGAAAGAACGGTTTAGAACGGAATTTATTGACTGCAAACGCGTTGTAGAACCAAGTAATCCAAAGTGTGATTATAGACTTAATCTTCAGTCAAACCTGTAGATTTACTGGCCTCATATCTTCCTTCTTCAGCTTTGTGATCTCAGTACCCTGCATTAGAGCCTCTCTAAGTGGGCCCATTGAAGCATCCTTCACCAAGTTCTTCATATCAGATCCTGAGTAGCCTGAAAACCAGAAGAAACTAGTAGTAGGTTTCTTAATTCTTTAGTGGTTTATTCTTCAAGGCAATTACCTTCAGTTATTCTGCAAATAACATCGGTATCTTCATTTGAGAGGCTGAACAATCCATCTTTCTCAAGGAGGTTCTTTATTATCCAGGATCTTGCTTCTGTGTATCAAATTTGGAAATTTGTTAAGGTCAAGCAAAGAGAGCTTCAAAACAATTACAAGGATGGTTTGCTGTGACCTGAAGTCGGGAGGGGAATATACAGTCTCTTTGTGAGTCGCCGCCTTGCAGCCTCATCAAGTTCTTGAGGTCTATTAGTTGCACCTGCATTTAACGAGTTTTTAGTTTATCACCCGGATTCAAACAAAAACTACAAATGGCTGTACAGAAACTTATTTTGAAGATGTGCATCCCTGGAAACAGAATTTGACTATCTTTCTTCTTCAGTGACCATTCGAATTAGATTGTGCACCAAAGTTTAGAAACTAAGAGTGCTTTTCATGTAACTTATGTAGGTCAAATTCTTGCTGGTAAAGAGTTTTAGCAATAACCTATTAGTAGAATTTGCTCGTTGCCACTGTCAAAGCCTTCCATTTCAATGAGAAACTGCGTCTTTAGTCGCCGACTGGATTCATGTTCACCTTCTGACTTGCGCTGCAACAAATATCGAATTGCTTAAATCTCTCATTTGCAAGTAGTAATTAGCAAATGAGGAAAAAAAATGTAGGGCACAGAGTAATTCTGACACTATCATAACAAAGAGCATGATCCTACAAGTGAAGATGTTTAGAGAATGCCTTAACAAGTTGCCTTCCTTCCACAATAAAATACAACCCTGCATATGCTTGCAGTCTTCACGAACACAGCTTTAAAACAGTTCTCATTTTCAGTTTGACAAGAAACAGAGAAAGAAAACTAACAAACAAGGATCAAAGTGATTGACAGTCTTGTTAGAAAGTCAAAACTTGATAGTAGAAAGAGTTTCCTATTTTACCTGAGATAGTAGAGAGTCTATTTCATCCACAAATATCACAGCAGGTTGGCGACAACTAGCAACACCAAAAAGGGCCCTTACAAGTTTTTCACCTTCGCCTATCTGCAACCATGAATCGGAGCTAATCATGGAGCACTTTAAACTTGACAGATAAACAAGATTCGTCCAATATATCTTGATATAGGAATTAACCATGTAAATTGGCAGCAACTATGCATTAGTCAAGATATCATGCTTGGTTTGCTTGAGCATTGCCTATGATTGTCAACACAATAGCATACCACAATAGCATACAGCTTTTTTGCCTAAATATTTTCTTCAGTCTCACTTATGTTATAGTATATAAACTCTCAAGTACAGTAGTGCAATCAGCCTGACCAATCGAGAGGTTCATGGCAAAAACGAGTACCCATTTGCTTGTCAATGAACTGGCTGATATGTAGAAAAAGGTTGCTTTGGCCTCTCCAGCTATTGCTTTTCCTATCATTGTTTTACCAGTTCCCTACGGCATGTAAGAAACTGAAATAAGCCAAAAATCACGTCATGTCTAACTAATATATTTTGTAGTGTAAGACACTTACAGGAGGTCCAAAAAGGAGAAGACCACGACCAGGAGAACGACAACCTTTAAATATGTCAGGACGCAGCAAAGGCCATATCACCATCTCAGTTACACATTTCTTTGCATGATCCAAACCAGCTTAGAATACATGCATACATAGAAAAGAAAGTCAGATTACCTAGAGGAATGCTTGTTCTCGAAAATGGAAAACTTACTACAATCTGGCATTACCAATATCCTCCCAGCGTACATTGGGATCTCTGTCCATGATCTCATTGCTGACATGCTCAATAAGCCGTGGTTCTAGATTTCTCAACTTTTCAGGAAGCTCACCATCAGGGCCACAAAGCAACTCCATACTACAATAAGTATGGAACTGTAAACATTGCATGAAGAGTAACAAGAAGCACTAAACTCCCCTTCTTTCTTCACTTGGGAGAAGAAAAGGAAGGAGATAATGTATTCTCCAACAATTTGATACAGGAAGCAAAGGAACATACATCAGATCATCCAAAAGCAACAAAAGGCCAAAACTAAGTGGAATATACCATCTTTTTGTTGAGTCATCTATTGCATCTTCACTTTTCCCAGCAATTCCCGAAGTCATGTTGCCAGTGTTATTCCCATTCGACCTTATGGGAGGAACAAAATTACCTCTCACGCCACGTCTAGAAGAACCATAAGATCTGGCTCCATAACCTCTGTGAGTTCCAGCATCACTTTGAGGTGAGATGGATGCACTTGGGGATCCACGAAAGCCCTTGTTTTGTCTAGTATCCATTGCCTGGGAATGACAAAAATGTTCAAGTTGACTATGAATTGTGGACAATAATCTCTGTCCTCGTGTACTTTAATTTACTTGCACTGTCTAGCAAGAAAGATTGACTTCCACTTCGAACTAAAGATAAAACCTCTGGCACTACATATTATCATAATCAGCTGCAGAGCATAAAATTGAAAACCTTATAACAAGTAAACTACATCCACCTTCTAAAACATTTATAACAGACGACTAAAGCAGATGAGGTATCATCTATGATGACATCAACAATAGCATAATCAAACAAATAACAAGGACAGATCAGTAAATAAGAGCCTACCAGCTTTGCTTTAGCAGTAACAAATCCTATACTAGGAGCTTCAACATCTGCTTCTTCACGGAGTGATGGGGATTTTAAATTTTCTATTCTAGGGCTAATGCTTTCCTGATGCAAGCGTTTGGTCTTAAAAATAACCTCACAAGCTCCTTCCTCCTCCTCTGCTTTAGACATAGAGTGACTCTGGAGATAGTGGCGACTTGAATAATTCTTTTCAGTTACAACACAATCCTCAGAGAACTTGTCTTTTGTGGAACCTCGATTACTTTCTTTAGAACCATTGCCATACAGGGAAGTTAGTTTGGCCTGTACAAGATTCTTCGACGCCTTCAGATGGTCCTGCTTATCAGGTTCTTTTCTCTGAGACAAGGATGAAATAAGTTTCAGAAACAGCAAGTAATTCCTGAAAATAATTCATTCAAAAGTGAACAAAAGTTGGACATCAAACAAGTTCAATATTCAATGATTCGGCACAACTTACCAATCCATTTGCAGTTCCTTCACAGGACTGCGAGAAAAGTGAGCGGAAGTACCTGGACTGCTTGATCTTCTCTAAGTCAATATCAACTTTATTTCTGAATGTAAAGCCTACTTCCTTGCCTGTTTGAGCAAATGCTTGGCTGAAGTAATAGGGGATGTAAATTAAAGTCAATATCAAGAACCCCAAAGGTATCATTGATAACACAGGAAACAGAAAATAGAAAAGCAGCAAAATGGAAGGGTGTAACAAGCCCACCCGCTGACTCACATATCAATTAAAACTATGTTCAACCTCCGACTTAATTCAAACTATGTACAGCATAAACAAATCAAAGCTAAGACAGTCGGCTAAATTTAACAGCCTGAACTTCTTCAAACACATCTACACATAGAATTCTGCCTAATTTGCATCATTTCCGCTAAATAGAAGAGACAAATCTTACCGATCAGAATCAGGAATGGAGGCTCTCCGAGCAGAAACGAGCCTGGAAACGGCTTCACGGTGGATAGGGCGAATGAATGCCTCATCTACCGAACACCGCGACTGAGAGTCGAGGAATCCGATGAGCGCGAGGGACAGCGCCTGCGCCGAGCCAAAATCTCCCTTCTCCAGAGCCGCATCCGCGCCGAATAGCAGCGATTGCAGCCGCTTGAGGTTCTGATCGACTTCATTTCTCCAGCACAATTTGCCGTCGACTCCCGGATTCGACGCTGTCGCGGCAATCGCCTCTTTTCCCGCCATTGTTTTGGTTTGCTGGCTGCAGGGAGATATTTCCCGCAAACTAAAAATTCGAATTAGGCAATATATACCTACTTGGGGGTGTTTGGGCCCATTTTTCTGCTTTCTCGAAATCTATAGTTGCCGCACTAATAAGAAATATTTCTTAAAATTGGCTTCTGGGCCCATTTAGATGATCTTTTATTGAACACCCCTATTTTCGTTTTCACACTGTACAAGTTTAATCAAAATGAGAAGACCCTTCCGTTAAAAGTGGTTTGTTTTCTCTTTTGAGTCATAAAATTTAAAATGATTCATTCTAAAAAAGACAGATTATGTGGACTAAATTTTAATTATCAAAAACTCAAACAATCTACACCAAATAACATTACTATCATAATTATCGTGCCGAAAAAAAATGAGACGCAAATAACGGGACGGAGGGAGTACTATTTTATTAAGAGCAAATAGTCAAATTGATCATCCACCTTTTCCATAACATTCACATTGGTCTTTCGCTTTTTAATGAAGTCAAATAAGCCTAAGCATTTCAATTGTCACATTCATCCCTCCACCTTTTTATATTAAATTGGCCATCGATCTTTCAATTGAGTCATGTAAGCCCATATATCCTAATTTTCGTCCTTCACTTCGCTACTTTCCCTCAAATTTAAAATCATGAATCAGTTACATTTTTTCACTTCGGGGAAGAAGTTAAACAAAATAAACGATGTATTTCGATGTATCAGAGTTAATCTTCCGAGTGAGCCATGTCGTCAAAGAGAGAAGGTGAGGCGAAAGGGGAGAACGAATATGACAGACGAAATTAAAATGTTTAGGCTTCTATGAATTGAAAATTGGGAGACCGATTTGAATGGATGGAAAAGGTGGAGGGATTAATATGAGTGTTTTCTCCTTTTGCCCACTTTTAAAAATGAGTAAACAGTCAAATTAATCCACATTTCCCATGACATTCAAATCGGTCATTCACGTATAACTGGATTCATATAAGCCTAAACATACAAATTAGTCATCCACTATTCAATTGAGTCATAAAAGCCTAAATATCTTAATTTTGTCTAACATATTCGTTCTACCCTTAACGGCTTCTCTCAATTTTTAAAACATAAATCAACCCCAATTTTTTTTCTGGAGGAAAGAAGTTAATCAAATAACGTTGTATTTTGATGTTGTTATATAATTAATAATACGAGGGAATCATGTCAACAGAGAAAAACAGTGAGACGAACGATAAAACGAATATGCCGAACGAAATTATAATGTTTAAACTTATATGACTTTATTGAAATGTGGATGACCAATTTGAATGTTATGTGAAAGATAGAAAACCGATGTGATTGTTTACTCTTTAAAAATTAAAACTCTACTAATACATAATTACAAAAAATACTAAATTTGTCTTTCTTTTCCTTCTCTTTCTTTTTTACTTCAAGAGCGTCAAATTATCTCTGCAGCATAACATTCCAAAGTCAGTACACAAAGGCACAAGTGAATAACAAATTTAGACAGCTTTTACACATTCCATCAAGTATAACTACGAAGTGGCCGCACTACATCTAAGCACAGTCAATAGGCCCTGCTTAAGCAATAACAATTCTACATTCCAATAACTCATCCAACCAAGAAAGGCAGATGAGATGAAACATTAAGCAAGATACCCAAAAGCCTATTTCCTTCTTTAGTCGATACCGAGGCAAACTGCATCACCTCTACAAATGTCCATATGCAGACGTTTAGTCAGGAGTAAGGCAAAAACGATTAGCATATTGTGTTGTTACTGCCAAACTATGGGGCATCTCCTGGCAACTTTCGGTTGAGGTAGCGGATAACAGCATCTTCAACCCATTTAAGAGGAGAGCATTTCAACAGATTTGAGATCCCTTATATTACTAGAATGTACATAGATGAAATGATTGTGCAATGAATGAAGTTAGAAACTGAAACAAATGGCAAAAAAACATAAATAAGATAACTATTCAACCTTATTACCTATAGGGTTACAACAGTTACACCATCTAACAAGTTGGATATAAAATACATGATGTAGTTTTTAAGCATCAATTTCCTCCATACTGAAAACACTGTAGATCATTTAACAATTTGGCCTTCATGTCTCAGAACTTAAGTCTACATTCATTCATGATGTTTTCAAATGATAATACTATTAAGCGAATTTGTAAATGCAAACATAAACCATACCATGGTTGGTTATAGAAATCTGAATGGTGCTCCTTTTCTACATTGCGACTGGATTCTCCAGCAAGAAGCTTCAGATCCTTGTTTTGAGAATCCACAAGGGCGTTAATAAACTCCACAGGCGACTGACTAAATCCAAGAAAGAATGCTCTTCTCATCCTGTGCTCGTGGATCTTTCTTATTGCAGCACAAATTGCCTCATCACAGGCATCTATCTCCTTTGTCTTTTCAGTATTGGCCAACAAAGCACTAAATTCTCTCTGTATAGGGAATGGCAAGGTTTTAAAAAACCCAATTGAGGCCCGCCTCGAGGCGCGCCTCGAATCGAAACGGCGAAAAAACGCCTTGAGGCGTACGCCTCAGACCATACGCTTCATCTTAGCGCCTCGTTCCGGCGAGGCGCGCCTCGAGGCCCGCCTTTGAGACGTTTTTTCATTGAGGCGGTCCCTTTTTTTATCGGGCCAGAATTCGAATTCTTATGAAATTAATATAATTGAGCTTAAACCTAATTACATTAATTAGATTTTCATCAATTTCAACCCAAAATATTTAGATTAGAATCAAAATTGAGTAGAAAACAACGTGAATTGAAATTAATATTAGTGCTGCTTCCAGAAACGAAGAGGTTATATTAAATTAGACATTTATTTATGTGATTAGTTGCCTGAAGTTTTATTAGATAACTGGGTACAATTAATTATTTAACTTAATAAAACGAAGAGGTTAGATGAGCTAGTAAGATTCATTGTATTTCTCTTCCAGAAAAGACATTTTGGCCACAAATTCCCATGTATTTCACTAAAAAGTTAAAATCCTAGTTGTGGAGAATATTGAATCCCATGTATTTTGAATTTGAGAGTACTTTTGACTTATGTGTTATTATATACTCCCTCCGTCCCAAAATTCTTGTCCAATTTACTTTTTGCACGGTTTTTAAGGAGAGTTGTTAGTTGTGTGTAGATTGGTATAAAGTTGTGGGTCCCACAAAAAAGTTGTGTGTAATAATTTACTAAAAAAGAAAAGTGGACAAGAATTTTGGGACAACCCAAAATGGAATAGCGGATAAGAATTTTGGGACGGAGGGAGTATTTATTATGGGGAAAAAATTAAATTTACGCCTCGTTCCGTTTCGAGGCTTACGCCTCGTGAAACCATGAAAAAACGCCTCGAAACCCGTTTACGCTTTTTAAAACCTTGGGGAATGGTACATCAACCAATACGTCGTAACATGCGGTTCCAACAGGACTACTTCCTGAAAGCTTTATCCTATGTTCCAAATGTATGGGCTGTGGAGGAAACAGATGAGGCGATATTCTTTGGGTGACTGCTGTGAACTTTATTCTGCCTTCCCCAAATACTCTTTGAAGCGGCGGATCGCAGATGAAAGAAGACGGGTCATCTGGGGGCTGCAATTTTCGAGCCTTAACATAATGCCATACAGCAGCCATGCTTTGCGCACATGTATCAACCTCAATACCTAAAAGCTCAGTCAATGCTGTTGAAAGTTTATACTTCTCAGGCATATAACTCATTTCTAGTCTTATACTCCTTCCGTTTCACTAATCAAGTCCCATTGCTTTTGGGCACATAAATTTAGAAAGTGGATGAAAAAGAAAATTTGTGGTGTAAAAATATAAAGTGGTGAGATCCATTTGTTTAGAGTGGTTGTGGTCCACTCATTTCTTTCCATTTATGGAATATGACTTGTTTAGTGAGACATCCCGAAATAGAAAATGAAACTTGATTAGTGAAACAGAGGGAGTACTTGCTGTAAATTCTTGATCCCCTTTCCTCTTGACCTCAAAACATTCATGAGAAGCAGATGACCTAGAATTGTCCCATATGATTAAATGGTTATCAGGGTAAATTTTCTGATCAAGGGTAATTCTAACTCTCTTGAAAAACAAGGAGAATTTTGGATATGAAGGGTTTGGTTTCTGTATAGCCGCCTGGTCAGAATCCATTCCCTCCTCCAAAATCCTCCCTATGATTTTAAGAGTCCATGTAGGCGTCTCAGCATTCGGTTTTTTAGGAATTGTGCGTATCTGATTAGCAAAAGTGTTGAATACATAGATACGGAGGGTCTTCTGAAGGTATGTCGGTGTCTTCAGAGCATCTTGGATGTCAATTTTCTTCCTTGTGAGAGCAGAATCCACTCGAGACTCAAACTCAAGGAGCTGAGTGTAGAGAGTTGACTCTGGCAAAATAGCAGCTACTTTTTCATGCAATTGTTTTTTCGGGAGCTTCTGCTTTTATCTCCGAGCAGCAGCTAAGAGATCCATTGGCCTCATGGGAGAGGCCACATTGGAAGCTTGCATAAAGCTTGCAGGACGCACAGGCGGTTTCTGTGGGAAACGTTCGGCTCCCGCACTTCCAGCTCCTGACATAGAAGGAGATTGGGAACCCAAATTTGCAATCCCTCCCGGAAGACCCTGGTTAAAGGGAAGTCCCTGAGCAGCTTGCAACTGAGCTTGCAGCTGTGCATGGGTTGCCATCGTTTGAGCATGGGCATGAGCTTGCACCTGAGCCTGGGCGATCGCTTGTGCCTGAGCTTCCGAAAACTGAAATTGGCCTGGAAATCCAGAGCCCAATTGCTGCTGCAGTGATGGATTCATAGATATAGAGTTCCCGAAAGGAGATGAACCCCCAACATTCTTTTGAGGAATGTTGTTATTCGCGGACATGGCTATAAGTCTTATAGCTACAAACAAACGCTAAGACTGTGAGAATTTGTAGTTTCACTAGGCCATTTCCAGAAGCATTCCTGTATTTAAACTAGAACTGGTTTAGAACTCAATTAGTCCCCTTTCAAAACAAGAAACATTTGCAAGAAACAACTTCACAAGGAGCTTACATCAGATAAAATAAGTTGCACTATGTGACGAAGCAGTAATTCTTATGAGAAGTAACATCAAATCAATCAGCAAAACGAGGCAATATGTTTTAAAACCCTAAATTCCCACCAAATCATATAAATTGCAAGTGAATTCAACAAAAAATTCAGCAAAAACGGGGAACAACACAATCTAATCAAATAAAAATCTGTTTCTTGATCTGAAGGGCTAAGCTACGACAAAATTCAGCTACAATTCCCAATTCAACCTACGTTCCCGCAGCAGCTCCACATTTATTAAATCAACCAAAACCATAAATTAAAATAGAGAGAAGAAATCTTACCCGAAGAATTAGAGCTCAGATTTTAATTGCTTGATAATGAATTTGCTTCTACGCACCTCGTTGCGAGTCAGCGACCTCGAGTTACTGTCAGAGTTTCTTGTTCGTTTTCTCATACGCCGCGCTTTAAGCGAGTTGGACCGGACCGATTACAATGAGTTTCATGGGCTCGAGTTTTGGGCTAGAAAGCTTGACCGTCTGATCTATCCAATAATTCCTCGAACTTTAAAAAGCCCAACCCAATAATAATCTTAATAAACGTTTTAATATAAAGCATAAAAAACCCCTATCCAAAATTCGGACTCCGCCAATCTCCGTCATGGCTACCTCATCCAAAGCCAATCTCTTCTCCTTCTTCACCCCATCAAAACAACCGTCGCCACCAGCCACGCCGGCGCTAAGATTCACGCCAAATCGTCAATCCTCTCCGAACACGCACCCAGGGTGGACGCCGGTGGTCCTATCGAATGAAGAGTCGCCGTCTTCGTGCTCCGCCGACGTCGCGGCGGTTGTGTGCCCGTCGCTCGCCCACGCGAGCACGATGTTCTTCCGATCCGGCTACAATGTTCAGGTAATCGTGGACGATAAGGAGCCGGAGGAGAGGCTGCTCGGCCGGTTCAGGAGGGAGGTGATGCGCGCCGGCATCATCCAGGAGAGCAAGCGTCGCCGCTACTTCGAGAACAAGCAGGACGAGAAGAAGCGGAAGACTCGCGAAGCGCAATCGTCGCAGGTCTCTCTCTCTCTGTATTGACAGTTAATTATTTGCTCAAGATAAATCAGTAGAAACCTGCGAGTTGATTTTGAAAAAGTAATCGAGTGTTTTTATGCGATTAATAATCTCAGCAGACGACCTTTTACAAGAACGCCAACCTTACACAGGATAAGGAAGAAACCACAAAGGCCAAGAAGGAAGACGATGGTGATAACTGGGATCTCCCCGAAGGTGGCCTTCCCTAATCACCACATCGTTTCTTTTACTGCTCTGTATATTTTCGCCTGCTGTAATGAATGTTATTTTGCTACGAGATGTATTTCCATTATAACAATCTCAGTTTTCGATAGAGTATTTAGGCTTTGCCTAGTAAAACAAAACAGAGTGAAAGAGGATTTACAATGCCAAAGGCAACCTCAATCATCAGTGCCGAAGTAACGATCACCAAACCGGGTATCACGCGGAACTCTGCATTCAGAGCAACATCGATCTTCAACGAGGGGAAACGTTTGCAGACGCACTGTATCCCCTCTGGTGCCTGTGTGTGTAAAGAGAAATATAAGAAGTTGACAAGATGAACTTGTCGCAGAAAAGAATGACTCACTGAGATGAGGTTCAAGAATATAATGTGTGATTCTGGAACTCCTTTCTGTATGAGTAACTCAATTGCCTGACCTGACAGAATAGGTATGTTTCAGGCAAAAATAGAATTATTGAAGATGTAAGAAGCTTCAGTTACCTGTTGCAAGAACAGGGTCGAGGAGGGGAACATGGCGCTCACGAATATCATTAGGAAGTTTCTCATATATAAGCTGTGTTTGGGTAGGAGGACAAAAATATGTCACAAGATTTATATATACACTAATTTTTATAGGCTCAAAGTGTAACCTGTTTCCCATCGTCACCATCACGGTGGATCAAGATTTTCCCTATTTTAATCCCTTTGCAGCAAGCACGTAATGCGTTTTCCATGCTTTCACCACTGTAAGGAAATAAATCATGATAAATATGGATAAACCAAAACCCATCTCGGAATTTGCAGGAAAGTCTGAATATATGTATAAACAAGCCCCAACCCTCTTGGATAAATCAATTAGTACTCGGATATTATATATATATATATGTATATATAGCAAGATGCCAGGGTTATTTCCTTACCTCCGAACAATGGAAACTCCACACAGTTTTTTGCAAAAGTCGACACCAGTATATATCGAACCTGGATCAGAGTAAGTTTCAATAATACAATCAGGGATGCCAACATCCAGTACACTGAACATGAAATAAGAGGAGATGCAACTCCTATCCGCACACTCAAAAGAAAAAAAGGGAAATAAAAAATACTTATAACTACTTCAAGCATACCGGTTGGGGTGATAACTTGTTTCTCAGTAAACGGTAAATGCCCCAGACCATGCTCCACAACCTCAAGTATCTTAATTAAAAGTCTGTATACGGGATCAACTACTATTACGAAATTTCAGGATGAATAGTTTATAATTACCAGACGCATAAGCCTATCAGAGTAAAATACAAAATCATGCTTTGAAATGTCTCGGTCCCGAATCAGGGTATGCATACCTCTTATCTGTAGAACAAAAATTGCATGCGTCAAAGTCTGAGAATTGGTTATTATTACATACAATAAGAAAGAAATCAAAGCTTTCTATACATAAAAAGATAGAACTATAGTGACTCATAACGTTCTAACGCTCAAAATCCGAATTCCAGTTGTTTGACATAAAACCATGGAAGAGAGCAATTAAATCATTGTTTGCCATGTAACTGAAATTAGATATTAGTATTTACCAGATGTCTTTATAGCATTCATGAGAGAAATTTTAGGCTAGTTTCTCATGTACCAAGATAACTACTCTTTTCTTTTCATTCAAATCCAATCTGAATGAGAGAACTAAACATATGCTTCGGGGTTAGAGAGGCTACTCTGCTTGTCTAATAAAATTAAACAATGTTCCGAACAAGAACAAGCTAATATATATACCTGGAAAGTCGACTGTATAACAGTCACGTTCTGAAATATTTTACATAGGTCATGCTGACCAAGCTTGGTCCTAATATGTTGGACAATCAAGTCAATTGCAACATGATTGTCACCTCCTCGCGGTATAATAACATCAGCATACTTTTTGGATGGCAGAACAAAATCGTCAAACGCAGGCTTCACAAATTTTGCATACTGTACCAAGGATAGTATTCACAAAAGGAACATGTTAATAAGAGGAAGGCTACAAGTAGAAGTAAAATATGAACTGTTAGCATTCTTAGTGTTTTCTTAAGGAATAGAACTATGCAGTTATATACCAGGTAAATCAAGGAATTCACACAAGGAAGAACTAAAGTCATTAGCCTATAGGTGCTTCTTACTACGAAATACTCAAAAAAACTGAGGTTGACAAACTGAATCGCTGATGAACTTAAATAAATGCCCACAAAGTAATGAATAAATGCAAGCAATTTCCTGAACTTTGCGTGGCAAACAATATGAAAATACATTAATCTTCACCTTAAAAGAAATTCAGTAAGAGTCTTGCCTGTTCTAGGACAGAGTTTATATCCCTACCCCTCTCAACTGTATCCCGCCTTATTCTACGAGCAAGCCTCACATCAGCATCTGAATGACATAGTCAACATAACAAAATGCATGAACAAAACAAGAATTGTAACTAAGCTGAACACAAAAGCAAAGAAATACTGATACGCATATCAAAGTTCACCTGTGTCAACAAAGATCTTCATGTTCATAAGGTTTCGCACTCGTTGATCATGGAAAACAAGGATACCCTCCAATATGATCACATCAGATGCATTCACCTGGAATCTTGGGAATGTTATATTGGAAAATCTAAAGATACTCAGCATTTTTTTTACCAACCGCATTTAACATATTAGTTTTTGTCAGCAATATTAGATTTTACACAAATCCTAAACTGTAGCCTAGAAAGTTGTGGAGTAGAACAAAGCTGCAATCTGCAGGTGCAGTTAATCAAACTGAACGATCAAAGGTGTCTACCTGACGGAAGCTTTCAGAACACCTTTGATGTGTTTTAAAGTCGTATATTGGAATATGGACGGGCAGACCAGACTTTAGCTTTCCAACACACTCAAGAAGCTGCTCGGTATCAAAAGCATCTGCAAGGGTACCTATGGATTGATCTAAAATATTTCTCCAAAAACCCAATAGCAGTAAACTAGGTTGATTTCAGATCATTTCAGTTAAAACTATGAATATTCACATCATGAAGTAAGTTACCTGGATGATCAAAATTGTATTCGTGCACACATTTCAACTCTTCGGGAGTTAAGCCACGATAGAAAGAATCCTGCAGTAGGGATGTATCAAAGTGATGGCAATATTAGAGGAACTATCGGTTTTAGGTAATGGCAAATCCAGTTAGATAGATGCCATGCCATACCTGACACCACATATAGGCTTATAGATACTCCAGAAAAACCAAGCTACACAAAACTAGATTAAAAGAAAAAGAAACTAATCGCTAAAACGTCAGTTAACGAATATTGAAAGCGCACAACTAAATACAGTTTTGCTCCATCAAGCTTCCCCAGATTGCAACAGAGGAATCAAGAAAAAAGTTTCTATATACGGCTTAAAAGCAACAATAGCAGAAATTTCTCAGGAAATAACGCAAACATCAATAGAAGAAATGCACACAACACACAATTACTTGATTGACAAGAACCACGCGATGATCGTGAAGCTGCTGAATAATCATATCTCAGACAGTCGTCTTCCCAGACGCCGTTCCTCCCGAAACTCCTACTCCGACAGATAAAACCAATAACAAATCATCAGACGAAATTTAAAACCACTATATCCAATTTGAGCGTGTTGAGATTTGAAAGCAAGCATGCAAGTGTAGGAGGTGCAGACTGTAGGATTGAAGCTGTTTGATAGGCAGTTACAGTGGTTAAGGATTGAAGGAGGAAGAAGTCGCAACCGTAGGATCATGATGATGAGCTGGATAATCCGATGGCAGTAAAGAGTTCCATTACTAATAAACACGTGTTTTAGTTGTTACGTTTTTGTGTTAGTTTGGCAGTTATCTGCATACGTATATTAGCTATAAATAGGAAGTGTGGTTTGCTTATTCTGTAAGGGTGTTGAATTGAGAAACAAATAAAATTCACGAGCTAGATCTAGAAACTTCGACTAGATCTAGATCTCCATTGTTGTCTTGCTTACTTAGATCTGAGTTTATCGTTTACAACAGAGCGACTATATTGGAAGATTCAAACTACCGATAACAAAAGGTTGCTTCAGTGCGTCGGAATCGGCGGCGGTGAAAGCGAACGAAGTCGGAGTGACAGGCGACGAAGAGCGGGGAGAAGGTAATGAAGATGAACCAGAGCCGAGGCTTTCTAGGCGGAGGCCAGAGAAGTGTGGGCCAGATGCCGCCTCCATGACGTAGTCGATCGCCGTCGTCTCCTCCGGCATGGCTGGTGGTGGTAGTTGGGTTTTTTTTAAAGGAGTGGAATAATAAGGCTCTGTTTGGTAATAGTGGAGCGTAACGAGATGCCTTACTTTTCGCGATTCCGACTCCCAATTTCCTTCTTTAAATCAATTATTCGTTAAATAAAAATCTTAAATCTACACATGATTTTGATGTTATTAATTACTCCTTACTACTACTACAACTATTATATTTCACATATATTAGCATTGGTCTTATCCTCTCCTCTCCTACACTTTGGCAATATTATAGTCTACACTAATTATTGTATTTAAATACACAAAGTATAGTCAGTCTCATCAATTTAAAATACATATACACTTTGGCAATATTTTGTTTTTTGACCCTCAACTCCTTGTTTTTGCGATTTTAGTCCTACCGTTAGATTTTCCGTCCATTTTAACGGTAATTCAATTTTAATTTTAAAAAATAAAAAATTAAAAGGGCAAAATCGGAATTTTTATTTATATAGACCAAAATTGCAAATGAAGAATTATTTGGAACCTATTTAGCAAAATAAAACAGTTTAAGGACTGATTTTACAAATTTTAGACAAATAAGCTAATTGCTTCGTATCGACGAGATTTTGCATTAAATTTTCGATTTTTCATATAACTTTATTGTTTCGTATCAAATATAAGCTAACGAAGATTTCGTACCAATATAAACAACATTTAATTCGAAATGCAAAATATATACTGTGAATTAATCATTAAAAAATAAAGTTATTATCACCAATAATTTTTACTTCAAAATAATCATTTAGCGCATAATATTTAATTCAAAATAACTAGAATACGAGGAGAATTGCGAATCCGCAATTGATGAGCTCCCTGACAAAATGCGGAGGAGGCCGACGGCGAAGAACATTCCCTGGAGCTCGCAGCGGAAGAGGAAGTGGGAGACGAATCTGCCGAAGCTGATGAACACAGGGACGAGGTAGATCCAGGCGAGGAAATGGACGAGTTGATCGTTGCGCTGGTAGCGGACGTGAGTTATGGTTACGGCCTTCAATGGCGGGTGGTGGTGTTGGGAATTTGTCATGGCAGTTCTATGCAGAGAATGTGAATATGAGACTAACCTTGTTTGCAATAGTTTTTTTTGGCTTATTATAGTATTTGCAAATAAAACTAATATTTTTCTGTAATTTGCGAACTGATACAAATTTTATCGTATTCTATTATTCATGAAAAATTACGAATTAAATGTTTTTCATAACATATTATTCATCGTAAATTACGAACTGACATATATTTTCCTCGTATTCATGTTATTTTGAAGTAAATATTATGCTCTAAATTGTTATTTTGAAGTAAAAAAAATTGGGTGATAATAACTTTATTTTTTAATGGTTAATTCACAATATATATTTTGCATTTCGAATTAAATGTTGTTTATATTGGTACGAAATTTTCTTTAGCTTATATTTGATACGAATCAATAAAGTTATATGAAAAACCGAAAATTTAATGCAAAATCTCCTTGATAAGAAGCAATTAGCTTATTTGTCTAAAATTTGTGAAATCAGTCCTTAAACTATTTAATTTTGCTAAATAGGTCCCAAATAATTATTCATTTGCAATTTTGGTCCATATAAATAAAAATTCAGATTTTGCCCTTTTAATTTTTTTATTTTTTTAAATTAAAATTGAATTACCGTTAAAATGGACGGAAAATCTAACGGTAGGACTAAAATCGCAAAAACAATGAGTTGAGGGTTAAAAAAAAAAATTGTTTGAGGACAAAATTCGCAAAAACGCGAAGTTTGAGGATTATTTTTGCTAGAAATGTTGGCCTACTTCCACACCGGATATATCATATAACCCTTTTAGTGTGTTGATGGAACATGATAGTACATTCATATTGCCCTCTAAAAAAATCGAACCTTTTATTGGCCTTAATTTTTTCACTTTTAAAAAAATAGCAATAATAGCATAACACAAACTATTGATTACTAGTTTGGAGCAATGGTCCAATAGTCCATAAAAAATTTGTTTGGATGGGGCTGCAATTTGAGCAGTCTTACACTCTTATTGACTTTTGGGCCGATTCAATATGTTATGGTTATTGGATTGGTCCGATTCAAAAAAATTGATATCTTCACTTGAAATTATGCCAATATAAGTAAGAATTTCGATTTTTTGATGAAATTAAAACTAAACTAACAATAAAAATAAATTAATTTAAAATTATTTTTATTAAAATTAAATATCTAAAACAAATCGTATCGGAGTATCATACTATATCGGAATATTCGAAAATACATATAGGCCCCGTTTGGTTGGCAAGGATTCTGCCTCAGGAAAGTAATCTGATTCCAAATTATTAAAATCCTGTGTTTGGTAGTACACGGAAAGTAATTTGATTCCAAGATTTTAAAATCCTATGTTTGGTTCAATTTTAACAAAATATTAGGAAAGTAATCAGAATCCTAGAAATCAGGAAAATAGTGTAATAATTGTGGATTCTTTTTTCTTGTTCTGAATAGGTATTCTTTTTCCTTGGTTCAAGGAAAGTATTTATTTATTTATTTATTTATTTATTATTATTATTAAAAATAGAATAATAATTAGTTAATAATATTATTAATTTGTAGTTAATATATTTTTATAAATTAATTGAATATTTTAATTTATTTGTCTTTTTATTATTTATTATTTATGAAAAATAATAGCAATATAATAATTATTATTTTTCTTAAACAATCATGTTATTATTATAAAAAATATTATTATTAAAATAAGTGAGTACTTTAATAGATTTATTATTATTATTATTATTATTAAAGATGTTAATAATATTAAAAAATATATTTTTAACTAATTATTATGAATATTTTATTATAAATTATATTATAAAAAAATATCAATAGTAATATTTATGAGTGATTTTATATATTTATGAAATAATTATATAATAATTAACAAATAATTGATGAGAAATATATTTTATTCATATTATTGATAATATAATTTTACATTTCCTAGTATCAACCAAACAAGTGCAAGTATTCTATTTTCTGTAGAATCACATTCCTAGGATTCAAATTTCTCAGTAATTTTACTTTCCTTAATCATTTTCCTCACAATCATATTCCACAGAATCAAATTCCCTAACAACATTAATTATAAATAGAAAAAAGGAAATGGTTATCGGCATGATCGGGACTTCTTTATCCATCTTATAGCTGAAAAAGCAGTAGATTCACACACTCTCTCTCCCTCTCTCTCCCTCCCTCCCTCCTTAAAGGCTTTGAGATGAAGACCAGTAGGGGCACTTTAGTAAATCAGTTCCGCTAAAGGTGTTAAGAGAGAGAATGAGAAAGAACACGCCCCTACCCCACTACCCATCTTCCAAATATTTCCTTTTCCGTTTTAATTTATCCTTTTCTTTCTCACATTTCTCTTCCTATAATCACTCTGTTGAAACTTCAGTCCAACTGCAGATTCTAGATTCAGGTTGTTCGCGGAGTTAGGGGTGATATTTTCTTCGCTTCACGACTACAGCATTATCGATAGACCCACTCGATTGTTTCTTAACGAAGTTTTAGCTTCTGCTACAATATTCGCAGCTGAAGTTCCCTTGAATTTTCGCAATGTCTGCCAAATCTAAGTAAGTGCGGTACTATTGTTGTCGGTGGATCTGATGCGTGATTGTGTTAGCATTCAATTTAATTGGGTTTCAATTTTTTGTGTTCTAATTTGCACCTACCGTCTGATTTTCTATGATCAGATAGGTTTCCTGCGAAGGAAATTCGAAATTCCTACTTATTTATCATTGGGCTGCGAAAATTTGCTTCTTTTTTGGAAGTTGTGTTGGTAATCTTGGTTGATTTATTTATAATTCTATGTTTTTGCCACTTGTGTTCGATAAACTTTTATCTTGTGTTTCATGTTTCCTCCGATTTGCAATTTGGTGTTAGAATTGAGAAATCCCTTGTTATAGATGTGAAATTCTCTGAATTTGAAAACATTCTATATTTGGATTATGACTAATTTTGTGAATTTGGATATCATGCTTGAGATTTGCAATGTATGCAGTAGTGGATCTTGTTTTTAGCTATAGTTAGAAGTGAGTTGAGAAAGTTGAGTTTTTCTGCTTAAATAGATCTACATTACCTGCAACTCCAAATGCCAAAACATCACCGGCTACTCCTCGAGTCAGCATCAGCAGGGGAGTGGCTAAACCTTCACTCCAGAATGGTCGAAATTCGGTTGATCGATCTCCGGGTTCTGTTACACCGAAGCCTAAAATGGACAAGCTCTCTCCCAAGCCAAGTACCCCAACTGATGTAAGTTTAGCAATCTTGGAATCGTGTGTTATTTGTTATGCGTTAGTTTCTTGCTGCATTGTCTAATGTCTAATGTCTTGATGTTAAGTTTAGTCTCAGAAGAAGACGCGTATTCTGAAGCCATCTTCAGAGCTTCAAGCCGAGTTGAATCAAACGCAAGAAGAACTGAGGAAGGCGAATGAGAAGTTGGTTGTGATTGAGAAAGAGAAGGCAAAGGCTCTTGATGAATTGAGAGAAGTGAATGAAAAGCTCAAGGAGGCTTTTCTGGCTCAGAAACAAGCTGAAGAGAATTCTGAAATTGAGAAGTTTCGAGCTCTGGAGATGGAGCAGGTCGAAATTGAAGCAACTCATGTGAAGGAAGACGAATGGGTGAAAGAATTGGAAGCGGCGAGGAGTCAACACGCTTTGGATGTGGCTGCAATTCTCTCGGCCACTCAAGAACTTCAGAAAGTGAAGCAAGAACTGGCTATGACTTCTGCTGCTAAAAACCAAGCGTTGAGCCATGCTGACGATGCAACAAAGATAGCCGAGATTCATGCAGAGAACGCTGAGGTTCTCTCTGCTGAAATAAACCGCTTGAAAGCTGCATTAGAGTCAAGGGTTGAGATGCAGGCTCATGAGAGTGGTAAGTTAGTATCTGATTTGAAATTGGAGATTGATTCTCTTAAACAAGAACTTGAGAAAGTGAAGCTTCTTGAGGAGAAATTGGCTGATAAAGAGGCTGCATTGGAGAAACTTAATGTTGATCTTGAGGCTTCGAAAATGGCTGAATGTTATGCACGTAACTTAGTGAAGGAGCTGCATCAACGAGCCGAGGAACTTCAATTTGAAGCTGAGCAACTGAGAGAATCAGAGAAAGTGGCTTCCGAATCTCTTGCAGGTGTTGTGCAAAAACTAGGTCGGAGTAATGATCAGCTGCGGGATGCAGAATCTGAAATCGCGACACTGAAAGAGAAGCTTAGTTTGATAGAAATCTTGAGTGAGAGACAGAAGGGTGATTTGGAGGAATCAGAAAATCTTCTCAAACAAGCTAAAGAAGAAGCTTCTGAAATGGTGAAGAAGGTTGAGTCTATGGAGTCTGAACTTGACGCTATGAGGAAAGAGAGAAGTGAAGCGTTGAGCAACGAAAAGCTTGCAGCTGCTAATTTACAGTCTCTGTTGGAAGAGAAGAACAATGTCGTTAACGAGTTGGAAATTTTGAGGGAGGGAGATGAGAAAAGCAAGAAAGCATTAGCAAGTTTAGCATCAGCCTTGGAGGAAGCCTCTTGTGAGGCAAGAGATGCAAAAGAAAAACTAATCTCCAGTCAAGCTGAGCATGACAGTTATGAAAGACAAATAGAGGATCTGAAACTGGACCTGAAATCGAGTAGTGAGAAGTATGAAAGCTTGCTCGGTGATGCTAACAAACAAATCAATGCTCTTTCTGATTCAGTTGAGCAATCGAAGCATGATTGTGGTATCTTGAAGGCTGAGTTGGAGCAAAAGGAGTTAGCTTTAGTGAGTTATATGAGAAAGGCTGAAGAAGAGATTTCTCATAAGGAAAATGAAATGAGAGAGCTGATGATTTCGGTTGAAAAATCAAAGCACGATTATGATAACTTGAAGGCTGAGATGGAGGAAAAGGAGCTAGATCTGATGAACTCATTGAAAAAGTCTGAAGAAAAGAACCACCATATGGAGAATGAACAAAGCATACTAACTAAATCACTCGAACAATTGAAGGAGGACTATGATAATTTGAAGGCTGAGACGGAGCAAAAGGAGCTAGAACTGATGAACTCAGTGAAAAAGTCTGAAGAAGAGAATTCCCACGTGGAGAATGAAATCAACCGCCTCCTAAATTTGTTAAAACTGACTGAAGAAGAGTCGTCTGCAACGAGGGATGAGAGGGACCGTTGGAATAAGTCATTTAAAGAAGCTGATTTGGAGGCGATTTACTTGAAGCAAGTTGTTGGTGAAGTGAAGGAGGAGGAAGCGAGACTAAAGGAAAGTGTAACCCAAATGGAGAAGCAACTGCATAAAATTCTTGCAGAGAATGAAGATTTACGGATAAGTGAAGCAGCGTGTAAGGATAAAACCGAGGAGCTATCTAAGTTGCTTGAGGAAGCTTTAGCCAAGAAGGAGGAAGAAGATGGAGATTTAACCGATTGTGAGAAAGAATACGATATGCTTCCAAAAGTGGTCGAATTTTCGGAACAAAATGGTAGGGGAGAGTTAAGGCCCACAAATGAGCTCCATTCTGAAGATAAGCATGAAGGAGTGAATGCATTAGCTTCTGAAGGGAATGAGAAACTAAAAGAAGAAGATAGAGAAGTTGATCCGAAAATGTGGGAGAGCTGCAAGATTGATGTGAAAGAGTTGTCTCCAGAGAGAGAAGCTGAGCATGAAGAATCATTTGAGGATGAGGTCGAGTGTAAAGGTGAGGGTGGTGGTGATTTGTACGATCACACGAACGGAATCTCTTCCAACGACAACCATGGAAACAACGAGAGCCCGCCGTTGAAATCGAGCAGTGGGAAGAAGAAGAAGGCTCTGCTTCAGAAGTTCGGGAGCTTGTTGAAGAAGAAGAGCAGTTCCAGTCTCAAGTGATGATAGGGTTTAGGGAGGTACAGTGAATATTGAATACTATTTGTTATTGCAATTGAGTTTTCTTTTGCTAAGTGTTTCTTCATTTGCTTCATTTTTTCTCCCTCCTGTAGCTTCTCTCAAAACTTGAACTCAATATTTGTATCATGTAGTATCATTTTCTAACAATGTAACTTGAGTTATGTTGAGGGCTTGGCTTCTCTTCCCCACCCCGATCCTCCATTCTCTATCGTGTTTTATTTTTATGACTTTGGGCTATAAAATTCTAGGCCCAATAAAATGCGGCCTAATTTACAAACCCACTATTTTATTCTTATAATATTATAAAATTTTAAAAATTAAAATTGTCGTGCGATTTCCTTCAAAACAAAAGGTTGGTTTAGGTCGGATTTATACAAACTCGATAACTTTGACACCTCTACGCACATTATGCATTCACTGAAATACACGATATTCTCATCAGTAGTGGGAATGTCGCTATTTTATCATGTGTAGCATCTATACGAGCCACTAGGCCGACACGTGTTGATTTGGATGTGGCTAAGTTCAATGTAGGGAAATTGAATAATCTTGATGACACAATCGTTTACTTTACATTTTCTTCTGCTAAGTTCAAAGAATCATATAGTAATATATATATAGAGAGAGAGAGAGAATATCATGCTAATCCTAATCTAAGAGTGGTATTGAACTTAAATTTCAATCATTCATCATTGCTGGATACTTGTAATCCACCCATCAGTTTCCGCAGTTTATCATTACATATTCTCAGCCGGTAGACTCTCTCATTGTCATCCAACCTGCAACACCAAAAAACATTAAAAAAATAAATATATAATATTAGTAATACTAATAATAATAGTAATAAGATTCTTACATGTCCGGCGAC
Source organism: Lavandula angustifolia (assembly GCA_028984105.1). Lineage (NCBI taxonomy): Eukaryota > Viridiplantae > Streptophyta > Magnoliopsida > Lamiales > Lamiaceae > Lavandula > Lavandula angustifolia. Next base: position 7,666,442 of record CM054823.1, on the reverse strand, counting down.
GAGGAAGACGAGGGCAAGAGAATATTGGCGAGCTTGAGGACGTCGTCGTTGCAGTTAATAATGGCGTTGAAGCACAAATAGCGGCCGTAGGCGGTGACATCCTCGAACACACAGATGTGGGCGTCGACGAGGAAGTCGAGATCGACGGTGACGAGGACGCCGTCCTTGAACATCTCGGCGGCGCCGAGCAAGTACGGATCCTTAATACTCAACTCCGGACACATCAGCAGCCCGGCGTTTATGGACACCATGTTTAACCCTCTGTCCATCGCCAACGCCCACGCCGTCTTCTCCGCCACCGTCTTCGACAGCCCGTGCCATAACTGTACACATACCAGAATACCAGATGAAATACTATAAACGCTAGATTTGAGTTTTTATTCAAAATAGTAGTAGTATATATATATGAGGAAGAGAGTTGGGTTAATATACCTTAAACTTTTTGCAAAATTTAACGTCGCTCCAGTTCCTCTCGTCGACGTCGGAGGTGCGGGCGCCGTGGGGGTGGTCCCGCCAGACGACGGCGGTGGCGGAGGATGTGAAGACGACTCTCTCTATGGTGTCCGTCTGAGCACACGCTTCCAGCACGTTGTGGGCCGCTCTCACTTCCAACTCACCCATAAATTCCTGCACAATAGTATTATTTTTAACATACTATAACTCAATCAAGACACGGTCCCATTAAATAAATACTTTATTACAGCTTTAAAACGGCTGTCATTTTCCAAATTGTCTTCAACTCTCAACGAAGATTCTTTTTCTTATTTTTGAAATGTTCTAGATTGATTTCTTATCCAGACTAGAATTCAACTCATGGAATTTTTCAACATACATAACTTCTTAAAAATCCACAAAGCAGATTTTTTTTTATAAAGTCAAGAAATCTAGATAGCCACAAAAGCAGATATTTTTAAAAAATCGTGTAAATTTGAATTAAAAAAAGAAACTTGATCACAACATAGTAATCCACATCAAAAAGGGCATCCAAAAATAATTTCAATTTCATTGGTTTGTTGGTTATAAATTTTGCCGGCCTAGAAAGAGAAGAGTCGAATTAATAGCCTCAAACCATCCACCGACTCTCTCTCTCTCTCTCTCTCTCTCTCTCTCAAATTGAAGAGAAAACTTACATCATATGTGGGTTGGTCGGAAGGCAGTTCAAAGGAGTAGAACAAGGCACAGCAGCCTTTGAATGCGTCCAAAATGCTGTGATAATCCAACGGATCCGAATGGAAAACTCTCAAATCCTCCTTCCCAATCGATTGCCTCTTGTACCTCTGCAGCTCCTCTGAAAATATAAAAATCCGAAAAATCTAATTAAAAGACTTAAAAAAACGTCAAACAGTGAAATTTGAGACGGGGAGAAAGAGAACAGTACCATGGCTGTGGACGGCAGCGTGAACGGTGTAGCCGCGGAGGAGGAGGCGCTGGACGAGGGCGGAGCCCAAGCGGCCGGAGGCGTTCATGACGCATACGGTTTTGGATAAGTTCCAGAAAGCAGCTGGGGCCATTGAGAAAAAATCACACACACCACACACAGTCAGAATTGAGAGATGGAGAGAGTGATTTGTGTTTAATGGAGAAAGGTTGCCGTACTGTGTAATATTTAAAGAGAGAGAGAGAGAGAGATTGGGGGCATTGAAAGAGTGTGGTTAGCTGATGGTTGGAAAGGTCGTAGTTAGTCATAGGCGGTTTGTTTTATGCTAGGGGTGGGAGTAGTGCACCTCCCACCCCGGATTTTGACAAGTGTATCTCTTGTCAAAATTTGATGTACCTCCCACATTAATAATAAAATAAGAGATATATTTGTCAAAATTTGGGATGGAAGGTGCATTAACAAGAAAAAAAATATATATATATATATATATTAGCCCTTCATTTTATTTAATCTATAGTTGTTATTATTTTAAATTTATGTATTTTCTTAATACTTTATTATTGATTAAAATATCATTAAGATTATTTATGTCAATTTGTTTTCTTTATTTTTGGTAATCGCAATCTACTTCCTTTATACAATTTACTTCCTTTATTTTTATAACCGCAATCTACTTCCTTTATTTCACATACAGTAATTTACATATAAAATCAAATTTAAATTTTTAAGTTTGAGTTTCATTTTCTGTATTTGGACATTATGTACTGACTTTTCATTTTTTGAGTTATCATATTATATCATTTTTCCAGAAGCCACCATTTGAACATCAATGGAAACCAGATTGTAAAGATTGGATCTGCACGAATATCCATAATTTTATGCATAAAGTATTTTGATCTTATGCATATTGAAAATATAAAGAATAATAATATATGCATAAATTATATCGATATTATGCATGGACTAACATTATGATATGCATACATTATATAAAGCGTTCAAAAAGAAAGAATAAATAAAATATGCACTTATTAGTTGATAGTATGCAAAAAATAATTATAAGATAAAGTATTATGACCCTATGCATATTGAAAACATAAAGAATGATTAAAAAAACATAAATTATATCGGTATTATGCATGAACAAATATTGTGATATGCATGTACCACATTTCTCGTATAAAGCGTTCAAAACGAAAGAATAAGAAAAATATGCACTGATTAGTTGATAGTATGCAAAAAAATAATGATAAAATAAAGTATTATATTCCTATGCATATTGAAAACATAAGGAATAATAAAATATACATAAATTATATTGATACTATGCATAAACTAATATTATGATATGCATATATCGGATTTCATGTATAAAGCGTTCGAAAAGAAAGAATGAAAAAATATGCATAAATAAGTTGGATACTAAAATATTATGATATGCATATATTGTATTTAATGTATGCATCAACTTATAAAACTGACATACATAAATAATTAAGTAAACAAAAAAAATAAGAATATGCATATATTATATCAGATGTATGCATGCATTAATAAAAGAGAGAGAGTGTAAGTTTAATGAAGATGAAAATGTCAGAAGTGAGTTTGATGAATATGGAAAGATCCACCTTTTTTTTCTTTGCTGGAGAGTGAAAGAAAGAGATAAATATGTGGGAAAGTGGAGAAGATTTAGACGAAAATTAGGAAAGTTAATTATGATTCAAACACATACGATCCAAAATTACAAACTTACCCTTAATTATCCACTTCTTTTATTTTCAGCAGCTAAAAAAATAAAATTTATCAATTAATTACATCCATTGATGACACTAAATATAAGGCTAAGATTTCTTCCTATTTCTTATATTAAGACCCCTTCTTACAGGATCCACACCATATATATATATATATATATATATATATATATATATATATTTAAAAATAACAATTTTTTTCAATTACACAAGCAAATCATTAAATCAATCCCACTTATCTCAATTATTGCATTATCTACTAATTTTATTAGTATTATTCTTTTGACAATTTACTACTACTACATCGGATGGTGAAAGAAAACATTAACTCTTGACCGAAGTTGGGCTAAAATCCAAGATTTCCATTTTCTATCAATTGTTTTTAGGTATCGTGTTTACGCAAAAAGATTATGGCCCAAAATTCTGCGATAACAGATGTAACACGTACAATTAAAATAACAAGAATCAATCATTCATGAAAATACATAATTTTGAAGATAGCTACGATACAAGTAGCCTATAACGACATAAACTTTTGAATTGTTAATGATTGGTTCCACTTGGAGAACTCAGATTATAGAAATAGAGAGATAGAGAGAGAGAGAGAGAGGTTGATGAATTGTGCAGCGTTGCCACTCCCACATTTCACGAGGAAAGAGAGTTTGGTAGGAAAAAACGTGTGGGTTTTATCAACTGAAGGTGTTTGGTTTGGCTTTTGGGACTATTCACAATTATAATAATATTAGTATATACTCGTGATATTCTTTCTAGAAAAACTGAATCAAAGAAATCAAATTATAATTTGGGAGAACTGCAAAAATATGTATTATTATAACTTTATTTGCAAAAATAGACACGTATAAATTGCAAAAATGGGCAAAGACATAATTTTTAATATTTTAAAATTCTGACTCAACCTAGCTAAAAACCTACTCTGCACCGACACATCCAATTTAGAATAAAATAAGAGAATTTCTTGATTTTTGAGGACTTTGATTACACAATCATTTAAATTTTGATTGGTGAATGCATATATATATATATATATATATATATATATATAACACATACCACGTAGACGATAGTACTGTTATTTTAATTTTCATTACATAATCATTTTAATTTTGATTTATGATTTATTATTATCTTTCAAAAATAATAAAAAGAATTAATTAGGATTGATATTATTAATAATTTTTGCAGTATTCATCAAGATACGTGCTACGTTATCGATACACAACGTAAACACTCGATTTCTCCATAGTGTTTAATATTTATTTAGATTTAATGTACAACGTAAGCGCTTGATTTTTCGTTAACACTAACGTAAGATTTACGAGCGCTTAGGTTATTTTTCGAGCGCTTAGGTGACAAATAATTATGTTTTAGAGTTATATTTCAAATAATTTATTTATCTGTTTTTTCCTTAACCTAATTGACTTCGTAATTATTTTTTAGGAAATTTATTGATTTTTAAGATACTAATGAGATTATTTAATTTAGGGACTAAGTTAGTGTGATTTTTAAGATTTTTTTTTGATAGAACGTGTTTAATATTTATATAGATTTAATGAACAACGTAAGCGCTTGTATTTTCGTTACCACTAACGTACGATTTACGAGCGCTTAGGTTATTTTTCGAGCGCTTAGGTGATTCATAATTACGTTTTAGATTTATATTTCAAATAATGTATTTATCTATTTTTTCCTTAACGTAATTGACTTCGTAAACTTTTTTAGGAAATTTATTGTTTCTTAAAAGGCGACTAATGAAATTATTTAATTTTTTGACTTCGTAATATTTAGATTTTAATATTTATATAGATTTAATGACTTCGTAATTTTTTTTAATTGACTATTTTAGCTAATAACCAAAAAGTTGAAGTCACAGTAGGTGTTTAGCTAGGTTGAATGTGTCGGTGCAGAGTAGGTGTTTAGCTAGGTTGAATCAGAATTTTAAAATATTAAAAATTAGATTTTTGCCCATTTTTGCAATTTATACACAATGTGCCCATTTTTGCAATTCTCCCTTATAATTTACTAGAATATAAATGTCTAGCCTTTCTAATTGAGTCACGAAATTGACCACCAACGCTAATAAGACAAGTCGTATTTAATTGTTGTGTTGACACGAACTCTCCCAAATTATGTCTATTTATTTTACACACATTAAAAAAAATACTCCCTCCGTCCCATTATTTATGTCCAATTGGGACTTGACACGGTAATTAAGATAGTGGAGGTAAAGGTGTAAAGTTGTGGTATAAAAGTATAAAGGGGTGGGGTCCACTTGATTAGATTGCTTGTGATCCGCTCATTTATTTCCTTATTTGGTATGGGACATAAATAATGAGACAACCAAAAAAGACAAGTGAGACATTAATAATGGGACGGAGGGAGTATAATATTATGAAAGTTACATTTTTCCCCAAGTAACATAAATGTTGGTATTAAAATTTAAATAAATTACCAAAAAATGAATGACATAATTTTGTTTATTTATTAAAAAAATTAAATAAAATAATCTTTTTTAAAATTATTATATTAATTATTTATTAAAATTAGTGAAATATGTAATTAAATACTAAACCGCAAGTATATTTGAAACAGACAAAAAAGAAAAATAAGCATATAAATTAGGTAATATTTTATTTTTTTTGGATTTTACTCTGCACAAATACAACATTTATCAGTAGAATTGAATGAACACACAACTAACATTGTTGAGCTGTACATACAAACCCATAAGAGCAAGTCCAATGGAGCTGCAATTTGAGTTTTGCAGTTCAAAACTCAATCCAACCATGCTGCAAAATAAACTGCAAAACTCAAATTTCTCCAGTTTTTGTACAGTAAATAGGTAGAAATCCGTTTTTGACTGCATAGGACTAATTTGCAAAAAAAAAGTATTTTCATTGTTTTCAATTCTCGCCCTAAATTTGTTGTTATTCACATAAAGCCCCAAATCCATGAATTCAGAGGGAAAAGTTTGCTACGTTTTTACTGTTACTTACCGGAATCGAGAGTTCATCTTGCTGCATAGGAATGAATTTGTTGCCATTCACATAAAGCCTGCATATGACTGATTCGAATCGATCTATTTGCTCTTGCTGGCGATCTGATTTTCGCCTTCCTTTTTGGGGAGGGATGAGGATGAGAGAGTGAGGAGAAAACTGGCGATGAAAGAGAGGAGAAAAATGGCGAAGGGGTGGGGGGAGAGAGAGGGATGATTGTAATTGAATTTAATTCTCCTTCATCTTCTTTTATTAAATTAGTCAACAAATTAGTTTATCTTATTCCTTATTTATTTTGTTATTCATTGTTATTCCTTATTTAATTAAATCAAGATTTTATTTCCTTATTTAATCAAGATATTTTTTTCCTTATTTCTTATTTACTTAAATTAGTTAGTTGATAGTGAAAACAAATACATAGTTTTGAAATAAAATACAAGATTGTGTCCAAAATAGACATGATTGTAGTTTGTAGAACGAATAGACATTTTGGCTAGTAGACGAAGATTTGTAGTTGAGAGAGAATTATGTGAAGTTGTGAATGAAAATACAAGATTGTGTCTACATTTATACACTCAAAATTTCACTAAGTCCAAAATTTTGAATGTTCATTACTTAACTTTAAAACCGAAGTGACTACACATGGTTTCACATCTATCAAATTACACAATTTTCAATACACTACACCTTTCATTACTTTCAAAACTACACAACTTTCAGTACTTTCAATACACTACACAACTTTCACTACTTTCAATACACTACACAACTTTCAATACACTACACACATTTCACTACTTTCAAAATTACACAACTTTCAATACGCTACACACCTTTCAATACACTTTCACTACTTTCAATACACTACACAACTTTCAATACACTACACACCTTTCACTACTTTCAAAATTACACAACTTTCAATACACTATACACCTTTCAATACACTTTCACTACTTTCAATACACTTTCACGACTTTCAAAATTACACAACTTTCAATACGAAATGACTACACATCTTACTATCAAATTCACACTACTATAAATATATAACCTAAACTTTGTAGACATTTATTATCTACTATCACAAAATGAATCCAACTTACAATAGTTCATCATCTTCCTCAACAGACGATGAAGTTGATAACTTTGTAGCCCATTTTCTTTTACAAAAACAACAGAAAATAAGACGTGCTATCGCCAATAATGATAGGATGCTCCAACTTCTTCATGATGAAGAAAATAACCAAACACATGGTGGTTCAGTTCCAGGGCATATCACCATCAATCGCGATCGTGAGGAGGCTGATCGTAGGTTGTACAATGATTATTTTGCAGATTCTCCAATGTACAACGATACCATGTTCCGTAGGAGATATAGGATGTCTCGCTCTTTGTTCATTCGCATTGCTGATGCAGTTAAAGAACATGATCACTACTTCCAACAACGAATAGATGGTGCTGGCAAGTATGGCTTATCAACATTTCAAAAATTAACAGCAGTCTTCCGCATGTTAGCTTATGGTCTTCCAGCAGATGCTATGGACGAGTATTGTAAAATAGGTGAGTCCACTGTGATTGAAAGCATGAAGAAATTTTGTCGTGCAATAGTTGAAATATTTAAACCACGTTATTTGAGAACACCAACAACTAATGATATTGCTAGACTTCTCTACATTGCTGAAGCTCGTGGGTTTCCAGGAATGTTAGGAAGTCTAGATTGCATGCATTGGAAGTGAAAAAATTGTCTTACTGGATGGGCTGGACAATTTGCAGGTCGTAGTGGAAGTCCTTCGATTATACTCGAAGCTGTAGCAGATTATGATCTTTGGATATGGCATGCTTATTTTGGTTTACCAGGCACCAATAATGATATCAATGTGTTGGAGAAATCTCATCTTTTCCATGATCTCACAAATGGTATTGCTCCTGCTGTTCATTACACACTTAACGGAAAAGAATTTCATATGGGGTATTACTTAGCTGATGGTATATATCCTAAATGGGCTACCATTGTACAAACAATTCATAAACCTCGTACTCAGAAGCACAAATATTTTTCTATGATACAAGAAGCATGCAAGTAAGATGTAGAACGTGCATTCGGTGTGCTTAAACAACGTTTTGCAATTGTAGCAGGGCCAGTGCATTTTTGGAGCAAAGAAGTGATACATGAGATAATGACTACATGTGTAATTTTGCATAACATGATTATTGAAGATGAACGTGATCTCAGTGCTCCGATTGAAGTTGCAATAGAAACGCCAACACCGGATGTCGAAATGGTGACAAATAAATTACCGTTGAAAGACTTTGTTGATCGACACAACAAAATAAGAAACCACGCTGTTCATGACGAACTTAAAGATGCGGTAATTGTACATTTGTGGAATGAATATACTAATTCCGAATCTTGAGTTTATGTGTAATTTATTAGTTTGTTTGTTTTATGTAATGTCTTTTTTTATTCTCTACTCATTTCCCTCATTTGGAGGTTTTGACGAGGCTCGGCTCTTGAGTTTTCGCTATGTGATCTCCAAGGGTTTTTATGATTTTTTTGTTCTTCTTTTTAATAATATAACTCTATTTTATCATTTTATGATTTAATATTATTTTTTATAAAATTGTGTAATTAATAATTATCTAATACATCATTTAATTATTAATTTTATTTATTAATTATCAAGTTATTTTAGATATATTAAATTTGTATTCAATATTTTAGTAGTGAAAGTGGAATGTACTAATATGTAATTAAGAAAAATAAGTAGGTAGAATTGAAAGGTATTTTGTGAAAGAATATAAAGAAAATATTATTTTGGGTTTGGATTTGGATTTAATGGTTAGAGATAAATTACTGTTTGATGTGACAGAAACTGAAAAATGGATATTGATTTTTGGTTTTAGGTTGGAGTTGCTCTAACACCAGACAGATACAGCTTTTTCCTACGTCAGACCTTTACTACCACAAATTTCAAACCACCACAATTTTTCAAGAATTTAAAAAAAAAAAAATTAACCTTTCTGCAATAAATTCACTAAACAAAACTTTATATTATAAAAATTAAAAAACACATAGCAGGAACCCTACTATCTATTGTCAAAAGTGTCAAAACCAAACCTTCTAGAACATGTTATATGTTAAAACATAAATAAATGCAACAGGCTGTTTCTTTCTGAACTTCAAAAAAGGGCCATATTATACGTGAAAAATCGGGTCGGGTCGGGTCAACGTCATTCACATCAAAGATATGGGCCCTGAGCATGATCCGGATACCATGGCGCCAGCTTCATATGCACATGTGAAACGAGTAGACATTCAAGAAACAGCAAGTTTTCTCCTGTCTGGACCCAATTCAACCTTTTTAACATGAATTGTACTCAATACTGCCCAAATCAGTTAACATTTAGGAGACAGAAGCATACCTCTTGTTTGATCAAATGGAGGATTATACTATGCTTGTGAGGATATCGGGACCGAGCTCACGTAAGCCACCTTCGGTTTCTTCTTCTTCTTGTCTTGCGATTTTTGTGTCTTCCGCTTCTTTGTTGATGTGTCTTTTGGTTCCAAGTAGTCCTCATTTTGCTCTTCAACAGCTGCTTTTGCGTTTTCTTCGGGTTCAATAACGGACATTCCGGTGAGGGTGTAGTCTAAAAGGAATGTGCTTCTTTGCAACCTATCAACTCTGGTGTAATGCCTCTGTGAATATGGGAGAAGGCCTTCGAGGAGTTCTCCGACGCCCTTCATCTGAAAGGCGAATACAAGAAATTACCATTAAATCAAACAATACGAGACATCTAAGTCGTACGAGTACTACCTCGATTAGATCGGTCGGAGGGAGGATGGTGAATAGGCGTGAGAGGACAAACTGTGCTATATGGCAGAGTTTCGGTTTCGTGTTCCATTCTCTTATGTAGTCCAAAAGTAAACGGATCTCTTCCTTTTCAAAAGGACAAAGAGCCTTCTCGATCTGAAGGTCAGCATCTGTCTTCTTGCAGACTTCAGTGAAGAGTTGAAAAAGTTTGTGAGGTCTGCGGAGTTCAAATGCAAGTCGGACAGCTCTAGTGTAGTCGCAGTCATACACGGCATTTTCTAGCTCTTGCCCTCTTAAAACATCTTCCTCCTGCAGAGTAATATGAAGATGTAATAGAAAAATTATAGTGAAATCAGCTAATAATCTATCAAGAAATCATTTTTAAAAACACGTTGGATGAAGTAATTCATCCGAATGCATGTAATGTGTATACATGTGCTCCATAGTAATCCATATAGAAAAATATGAAGTTGATAATCAGATGCTTTACTTCTTTAAGGAAGGCCTCCTCTTTCTCCGCAGCCGTGGAGTCATGCCACAAATTAATAACTGCATCACCACCACCGGTAGCAAGCATCTCTGTCTTCTTCCCTATAGCCAAAGCCCATATCTGCAGAACATAAAGAGTAAGGCGATGGAGAACTATATATTCCAAATTCCAATCTGATGAAAAAAAGGGAAATATTTCAATTTACAGTGTCAGTAGAGGATTTCTTGGAACTAAATATGGATCCATTTGATAATAGCTTAACTATATAACGTACAGCTCAAAACATGTGATGCTTTGACTTGAAATCTAGTAAACCGACTGAGTTTTCAATAAATTATAGGTCTAGCACTGAGGAAAGGTAGAGAGGCTTTAGCATGACATGACATTTAATGTGCATATAAGTAAGTGTGAGCCTTCCTGTCCAATGTAATCCTTCAGATATCCGAAAACTCAAAACAACAATCTACCAAATCCAGGCACTAGGCAAGAAGTCCAACGAAAACCTCGTCTAAAATCTTATGCTATCAAAGATGAGCAGAAGAAGCAATTCAAGGTGCTGTTAAGTTGTCTTAACCAAAACCCCATACCTTGTCTTCATGCTGATCATAAGTCGCCAAACATTCGTTAGTTTTGACTGTCCACAGCTTGACCAGGCCATCAGCTCCTAATAACCAAGTCAAACCTATTCAGCAATGAAACTAGGGAACACTAAAGCAACGACAAGTAAATTAGGTTATCAGGCAAGCTTACCACAAGAAACAAATTGTGTCCCCCGTGTAATAAATGAAGCTCTAATGACACTTGATGTATGTCCTTCAAATGTTTTTAGACACGAACCATCAGAGATGGCCCATATCTTTATTGTCTTATCACCGGATGCTGTTATGACACAATGATCCACTGGAGAAAACTCCACAGACCAAATTCCTCTCTTGTGACCTTTAAGTACAACAACAGAAACCAGATCAGGAAGCTTCCATATGGCTGCTGTGCGATCCTGAATATTTGAAGGAAACAAGGAAAAGAGATTTATTGGCAACTTGCAAAAGATTCGCTGCAGTTGTTTATCTCAGTATAAAGCACCATTTGATAAGTCAGCAGTTACATTGTGATAGATGATGATAAGCAGGCCGGGCAACAGAGAGCGCGCACTCACTTTTTTTCAATTTACTAACCTGTGAACCACTACAAACAAGGCTATCATTGGGTGCAACTGCTATCGAGTTTATATCTTTGTCATGGGCTGCCACTACCGCTTTTGCTTTCAAATTGGAAACTTCTCCAACAGTGTCTGACACTCCATCTAAGCTCCAAACCTTCAACGTGCGATCACTAACCAAGCAAAGCAAGAAAGGTAACTCTTAGAGACAGAAGAAGTTAACAGAGCGAGATAACTTTTATTGGCATGCCAGTTATATTCATTTCTGAGTTTTTGAACACTATATGTAAATCAGATCCACATACAAATACACATATAGAGGAATACACTTTAAAAATTCTGTGAAATATTACCTACTACCGCTGACAAAAAAGTCCCGGCTTTTCTTTGAGAAAGCAATGGCACCAATAGCTCCCATGTGACCTATGCCAACACCAACACATTGTTGGCTTTGGGTTTCCCACAATCTAACCTATATGCGCAATTGAATAAGAGATTATGTAATAAAGTAAGAAAGTAAAGTCAGGAGTAAGTCAGCAATGAGGATGAGCTAAACAGTAGTAGCAGTTCACCTAAACTAGCAAAAGAATACCTTATTTATGAATAATATATAACTTACACTGTTATCTTTGCTTCCTGATACAACAAGGGATTTTCCAGAAGCTGATACGCAGGTGTCAATGCATAGAACCACATCGGTATGACCACTCAATATGTAGGAACATGACATCGATGCCAGATCATACACCCTGACCTAAACGAGCAAAAAGAACTTGAAACATCAATGGACATAAAACTTGGTAAAAAGAAAAAAAAAAAAAAAAAAAGGCTATCCTTATGAGTCAGTCATAAAAATGGCTATATTATTTCACGACTGCTCTTTAAACTAACTAAAAAGAATAGAGGGAGGGGTTGGTGGTAAAATGCGGTGTAAGAATTCACAAGAGTCAATTTTACCTGTTCAACACTCGTAGCAACTGCAAGGTATTGTTCCTCATCACCCAGAAACTTCATATCTGCAATCTCTTCATTGTATCCAATGAGTCTTTTCCTGAGGGCTAGGTTCAAACCATCATCAGCGTCTTTATCCAAATCATAAATAAGAAACTGCTGGTCAGCAGTACCACAGAGCAACCCTTGGCCTAACGGAAGCATCATAGCCGAGGTAAAACCTCTTTTAACCTCTTCTTCCTCTGAGCTTATGGCTAAATCTGAAGATTTCTGCTCAAAGAGAAGCACTGCCCTATTGCAGAGAAATTATTGAAGTTCAGTGTGAAAGCAAGAGGTAGGGATATTGTTCAGGCTCTCTTGAGAGAGAGTTACCTATATAGTATATTATATTATTAATTTAAAATATCACCCTTACGAAGATTTTCCAAAACATTCAGAACTATGGATGACATACCCGTCGGAGTTCCATATCCGCACAATCCCACGTTCACCAACTGTTAGAAATTGAATAGACGATGAACTGATCTTCTTCCCCTGTTTCTGAGCAAATGATGACAAGCACTGGGAAAAGGGGGATGCTGCAGAAAATGTACACACAGCTTCTAATGCCTCATACGTCAGTACAGTAGTTTTACAGCTATAATCGTGCAGGTCCCAGATATTCACAACCTGAAATGACAAATCAACATCAGGATACAGATCAACAGAATGTCAGTCATATGAAAAAGTAATATATCAAATAAAGAACAATATAGATTAAAACTTAGAAAACATTATTTTGATGTATAGGTAAACAAAATATAATCTTTAATGACCTCAATGACAATAAGACTTCCCCTTAAGATCATTATACTTAACTTTTCTGTCTATTTGATTGATGAGCGACTATATTATTATCATAGAAACACAGGTCTAGCAGAAGATTAGGAATTTACCTTATCTCTTCCGGCAGTCAACAAGGTCCATCCATCTTCAGATATTGCAATTGAAGTAACTGTGGATTGATGTTTTTCTAGGGTAGCAGCACACTTTTTTTTCGCAAGGTCCCACACCCGAACAGTGGCATCATCACCACCGGAGAAAATCTGTAAGAAAATAAATCACTTTTAACCTCAACTCGAACTAAAATTTTCAAAACTATCAGTCTGCGCTCTATTTCATCTTAGAAAACTCACGAGTAATCGGTTTGGGTCGGGGTGGAACATAATGCTGGTTACCACCCCTTTATGCCCCTTGAAATAATGTGTGCAGAAACCTCCATCGACATCCCACACCTGCACTTTCTTATCTGCACCAGCTGTCGCCAGCAATCCTCCTGATGAGTGGCAAGCCATACCCATTACAGGCCCTTCATGCCCCTAGCCAACAAACCAACATACAAATTTATCTTATAACAACCAAATTGACCTGCAATTAAGCACTAAAAATCTAAACCTTCAAAATAGCACTTGATACAAACCCTAGATTGCTAGCTAGAAAGTTAAAACTCAGCTCACAAACCTTCCATGAGCGAATGCATTTGAGCGTGGAGACATCCCACACTCGAATTTGCCGGCTGTGGCTAGACGAGAAGATGAAGTTGTCGTTAGGGCTGAGGACGAGGGCAGTCACGGGTTCGGAGTCGCCTTCAATGGTTGATTTTATGGCGGCGTTAGAAGAATAAACGATCTTGATGCTTTCGTCGCAAGCGCAGACGATGAATGAACCGTCGGACGCGACGGCGTAAGGTCCGCCGGTGTAGAATTGCTGCAGAGATTGAAAGCTCCGGTAATTCTTCTTCAACGCAACCGCCGACGCCATGATTGAGAGCAGCGGCGACAATGGGCGATGGGGTTTAGGGTTTTAAGCCTCTACTAAAATCGCGTCGAAAGAGCAGCGTTTTTTATAGCCCCTTTTTCTGCTATTTATGGCCTTTTAAATTTTATTTACATCAATATTTAATTTAAAATTATCGGCAAAAAATAAAAAGGGGAAAAGCACAAATCGTTTGCCCTAATTCTTCTTCTTCTTCATTAGCAGCAGGAGGAGTGCAAGCCAAGATCCACTTTCCAGCTACAATACGATGTCGAAGGGTTCAACGACGAGGTACCGCATAGGTTACGCGCTGGCGCCGAAGAAAGTTCAGAGTTTCATCCAACCATCGCTTGTCAATCTCGCCAAAGAGCGAGGAATTGATCTCTTTCCTATCCAAATCACCAAACCCTTAATCGATCAATGCCCCATCGATTGCATCATCCACAAATTATCCGACCCGGAGTGGATCAGTCAGCTCGACCAGCTCCTCCGCCACAAGGCAAACGTCGTCGTTATCGACCGGCCGGAGGCGATCGAGCGCCTCCACAGCCGTGTCACCATGCTGCAGGTGGTGAGTCAGATTAAAAACGCGTGCGGAATCTCGATAGGGATTCCGAAGCAGGTGTTTGTGGAAAGTCCTGAATCATTAACCAATAACGTTATATCTAGGGATTTGAATTTTCCGGTGATCGCGAAGCCGATGGTGGCGGACGGAAGCGCCGGCTCTCATCAAATGTCGTTAGTCTTCAACGAAGATGGATTGAAAGAGCTGAATTTGAACACCGCGTTTGTGCTGCAGGAGTTTGTGAACCATGGAGGGGTGATCTTCAAAGTCTACGTAGCTGGTCAGTACATTCAGTGTGTAAAGAGGAGGTCTTTGCCGGATATTTCGGAGGAGAATGCTTCAGGAAATCTTCTCTCTTTTTCGCAGATATCGAACGTGACTGCTCAAGATCAGAGTGATGAAGGCGTTGCGAAGCTAATGGAGGCTGCTGAATTGCCGCCTTCTAAGTTTGTGACGGAAGTGGCTTGTCAACTGAGGGAGGGTTTGAAGTTGAACCTTTTCAACTTTGATATGATAAGGGATAGTCGAGCTGGAGACCGGTATCTCATCATTGATATAAATTACTTCCCAGGATATGCCAAGATGCCGTCTTACGAGACGATTTTAACTGATTTCTTCCTCGACGTTGTGCAGAAGAAGCAAAATGTGATTTCTTGAGATTTTAAAGAAAAGGTTGAAATGCAGGGTAGTTTGTGTGGAAATATCAGCATAGAATCGGAATTTGTATGTGTTTTTGTACTCTGCCAAATCTTGCTCCTTTTTTACTCTTTTAGGATTCAAGATTGCAATAAAAGCAACAATCTTGGTCCTTTTTTACTCTTTTGGGATTCATGATAGCAATAAAAGCAACTTGTTTCATGCCTGGGAAGGCTGATTTGCCAGAATTGTTGGAAGTTGGGCTTCTTGTTGGTTTCTAGATTTATGTATGGAATGCTAACTTGTTGCTTACATTTTTGGTTCATTTTGTTCTTTGTTAGACTATTCTTTTTCATTGGCTTTTAATGGTAAAGATGAGGCTAAGGGTGTTTGGAGCACTATATGCTTCACTGCTTATAGCTTAAAGCTGCATTTTTAGTGTTTGAAAACTCACTTTTAACCTATACTTCTTTTAATTTCAATACAAATTTTAGAGAAGCTACTCAAGCTGACTTACCTCATTTTATAGCTTATGAATTTTTCAGTTTTGTTTAATTCCAAAAATAACTTTAACCAAAAATGCAACATAATTAAATTGAAAAATAAATAAATTCAAAATTAATAATTAAATAAATTATATTTTTATTTAATTAAATAAATTTATTTATATTTCATTAAATAAAAAAATAAGTTATTTAATTAAAAATCATGATTTCATTTTATAATTAATTGTGTGGCGACTTGCTAAATTTACGTGTAATATATTGATTAATTTAATATTTTATATTATTAGATTAAAATTATAAATCAAAAAATAAATATAGAATATGAACAACTTCTCGATTTTATTTATTCATTATAAATTCAATTGTTTAATAACAGTAGGGCAAGGTAGTCATTTATAAATTCAATTGTTTAATAATAATAGTACAAGACAATCATTTCTTTAAAATATATATATATAGATATCTCTATCAGCCGCATTTTCAAACATTATTTTTTTAGATACTCGAAACACACCCTAAGACTACCTCCACCAACGATTCAACCTTTTAAATATTTTATTATTTTGTTTCTCTTTCACATTAATAATATCATCTCAATCCAACCACATTTTTTTTATTTGATTTATGAGCGATTAGTCAAACCACCTAGCCACAACATCATTTACAATTATTTTTAATTACAATATAATTGCTTGCAATAAAATTAAATTAAAATACAAAAAAATGCATTGTCAAAATGCGTCACCATTTTGATTAGTGCCGATATTTGGATTCTCACTTACTATACATCAAGAAGATATCCCTTGGGGATCGTTGGAATTGTTTTTGCTTGTTCATCGAGCTGTCATCGGAGCATTTGGTGGAAATTGGAAGTTCGGAGTGGTTTCGAACGGCATGAATTCTTCGGAGTTTTGAATGTTTTCAAGGTTGGGATAATATTATTGGATGATGAAAAGTTTTGAGAATTTGAGAAAATATTATGATAAGATCTATGGGAAAATTTGAGAAAAATAATAAATGGAGGAAAATGTGTGAATTACATGAATATTGTGTATTGGGAGATGAGTAAGATAATTACCCATTCAGTGACTTTGAGATTGTACGTTTCCAAAACGGATATTATCGGGTCGGATCAATTTAATAATAGTTCTCTATTGGCATTCCACCCTTCCTTCTCCTTTCAGGGCATATTCCAAAGAGAGAAAGAGTGTAATTTGTTGTGGTTGGGGTAGGTTAGATGCAGCCGGTGGGTTTTTTTTTTCCCTCTCAAATGACGTGGAGGTCAGACTCATAAGATTTGTGGTTGCCGTTAACGGATGAGTGTGGTAAACTTTTTTCATTGTTCTATCTACTAGCTAGATTGACGTTCTTATGACAAGGTGCAAGCTTTTTGGTCATATTAGTTTGAAGATTTCCAAATATGCAAAATCATGTATCTACACTCATCAAGAAAACACACCTCATAAAGCTGAGACTGTTAAAGTTACAAGAATGCTTAAGTTATTGTGTTAACAAATTAAAGGAATATGGATTAGACAAACTGGCACCGAGAACCCTCACTGCTCATCATTCTCTTGGTCTGCACTGTGGGAAGAAGACAGCCAGATTCTTTATATTTTGGCCACTTGGAAATCTTCCTTTCATCGTTTCTCCACAGCTTTGCAGCCACTGATTTTAACCCGCTTCTTGCATATGTAGCAAACATTGTCAAAAGTTCTCTGCAAGTTACACGCAGCATGTAAAGATCAGAAAGATTTCATTCTTCTTGCCCTCATAAGACGATAAGAATAATTGCTAATAAGCTAAGAATAGTAGGTAAGATCAATACTTTGAGAGATGAAGTGTTTTACTTACAGAGGTGAGCAAGGAGACCGGCCACCATTCACATAGTAGACGAACAGGTAGGAGTCGTAATGCTGCGCGTTGATATAATAAAAGTTGTATAGCCTTCTTACACACTGAAAGGACATTTTCTTGTACAAATGTATGGCCGGGTTATTGTACGAGATGACGTGTAGATAAACAGCACGGCAACTAGAAAGACTACCGGCATACTTTATGACCTCATGTATTAGTGAACTGGCTGATAAAATGAAAATAAAAGAATCAAGAATTCAACAACAAACTTATCATTTCACAAGGTGGTGAACTAAAATGAAAGAAACCAAAATAAGTACCTATTCCCAGATTCCGGTAGGAGTCTACAACTCCCAATGTTAATATGTATACTAGCGTTTGGTCCGCTCTTGATGAATCAAAGTTCACTAAATCTTCTATCTGAAAGAAAAATTAAAGCTAATATATAAGTTTTATTAGAGGTAAAATTTCAAATGTAAATGTATTTTCTTAGGCAAAATGGTATCCATCAATCCTCACCTCACTTTCTTTTGCTGGAACAATTCTTGCAGTAACAAATCCAATAAGTTCGTCACTCTGTTCATCAGGCCGGCTTTGATCAACAGCTCCCCATGCAACAATATCGTGGCCATTGACAACATTATGGAAGAATTCGGATTCATACCTGAAAAACCATCAAAGATGTTTTTTTTAGAAAACTAAACAACCATCAGACCACTTTTTTGAGTAGCCATAGATATCATTCTGACCTTATGGGAAACAGGTCGCCATGAATTTTTTCAAGAACCACCAAGTCAGATGGTTGTATCGGCCTATAAGCTATAGTTGGACGGCGGGGAAGTTTTATATTTACCATTGAAGGATATGACATCAATCGCCAGAGAAGATTTGATTAATGTACAAACTCCAAGAGCCAATGATCTCTTCCATTTATGCATTACATCAGCTTGCAGCCTGCAGAGTCCTGTTAAAATTTGTAACCATTAATCTATTATTCATAGGATAATTGCCAAGAAGTTAACAAACTTCAATCAAAGTTGCAAATTAAATATGAACGTTCAAACATTGCAATAAAGATCCAACCTTTTGATTTATGTAGGGTCGAAATAATCTAAACAGAAAGAGTCTCCATGGCAAACAAGTGGCTGTTTCAACTTCAAAAGTAAACAAGGCAAACCCGAATAAGGAAAAAGTAAAAACCACACTTCCGTCTTGTCAAGCTAGTTTACACATCATTCTTAAATAGAAAAATAAGAAGAAGAAAAAGATGGATGGCAGAATATCACTATCCAACCCTATACCATGTACTATGCATACTCCTTCACATTCAACCTTATAGCTTTCATAAACAAAAATCATTTAAATCAAAGCAAGATGCAAACTTCAAAATCCCAAATGATTTTTCAAATACATAAGTTCTTCCAAATTCAACCAATTCAAGACATTCATCAACCAAGAATTGCACTAACTTACCCAGTATAACTGATAACAAGCACCAATTAAATAATCCAATTACTACACAATTTAATCAATCTAGAAAATTCGGATGAACAGAACTGCAAATAAATCAATAAAAATCAAAGTTCCCACCTTTAATCTGGGCCGCATAAGTGGAAGAATTGGGGCTAGAAAGAATCGAAAGCGATCGGTCCTTCTTTCCTTCGCTAACAAGAAATTAAGACTGCGATTCCCCCTTTTGATTGATTGAGCTTTGATGCTTACTCCTTCCTTCGTCTTTCGATTTCGGACCTTCTTCTGCGTAACGAAGACTCGCCCTTTCTCAATTCAGCGATTTTAGCTTTTCGTCGTCGTCAAATTGAGTGAATAGTCAACTACATAGGATCTCCATTCTCCCCTGTTCTCGAGCTTCCGTTATTTTCCAACATTTTTGATTGTGTATTTTTCGCTAATTTAATCGGCCGTAACAGCGCATGATTGATAGTTTTATCTTCCTTTTTTAAGGCAAGGTAATAAATGAATTATTCATTTTTTCTTCAATAAATCAATCAATTATTATCACTCTAGTATCTATAGAGTGCATTAATTATTTTTAAACACATCTAATCTCAAAAGTAGGAGATTTTAAATTGGAGAAAATCTAAATAGATCAATTTGATCCGGATCAAATTTCATAAATAGTTTTCGTCAGTTCTAAAAAGTCAATTTTAGCCTTTTCAATTTCAATTTTAAGTTTAATTCTTTATACTAATATAATAAATATATAAATATAAAAGAATTAATGCAAAAATTAATAATGATAATCCAAAAGTTCTTTCATTTAATTTCTCATGACTTTTATTCATTTAAGAATATAAAAACATAATTATGCATTATACAGATAAAAATGAAGAATGAAGAATGATATTTTTCAATATGCAAGTTGTAACACTTTATAAAAATAAAAATAAAGAGTGGTATTATGATGATTCTGTCATCAGTGATTTTTTCAATTGTGTTTAAAGTATATCGAGAAATACTATTTTTATTTTTACTTCTATAATATATAATTATAATAAATAAAATAATTTTGTAATATCGTGAAAGAAAATCTAGCTCAAAAAAAATTATTTATATTTTATTTTGACAGGAAACTAATTCTACAAAAAAAAAAATCTCTTTAGTTTTAATACTTCCTCCATCTTAATATACATGATTTGTTTGTTCTCGCCATAAAAATTAAGAAAGTGAGTGGAGATGTGTTAAAGTGATGGTCTATTTATTTAAGTGATTGTAGTCTATAAGTTTTTTCATTTTTTAAGAAATAAGGCAATAATAATGGGACAGGGTAAAAAGGAATACAAACCATGTTTACTGAGACAAAATGAGTATGTGTTTCTATTTATTTTTTTAAAATTTATTTATGAAACAATTACAATATAATAAAATACAATCATTGCAAAAAAATACTCGGAAGAAACTCAAAAATTCGTAAAATCAAAATATATTTATTTTATATCGAAGAAAGTTAAAGATTTATTTAGCAAGAAAAACTTTTTAAATCTAATTTATTTCATAAGTAAAAGAAAAAATAGAAAATCAATTTGATATAGTCAATTTATGTATAAATAAGTGAATGTGGAAAAGTTGATGAATATTCGTTGACTCGAATTTGGCTCAAATTTTCGAATACGAGTCGAGCTTGTGCCCGAGCTATTTAAATAAAGGTCAATTTGTTAACAATCATAATAATGATATAAATATTAATAAGCTTGTGTTCAAATAGTAGTTATGTCTCAGTTAATCTAGTTTTGTTATTAGATGTACATATTGAAAACTTTGTAGCCGCTAATTGAGACAACTGTAGTGCTAATATTGAAATCTAGCGCTTTCGTCTTTCTTCTATTCCTTTTCAACCCCATCTCTCTCCCTCTCTCTCTTTCTGCAATCCCCTCGGTTCGTGCGTGCCTCAGTAGATATGGAAGCTGGAGGCGGAGGAATTTCAACAGTGGCGACGTCGCCGCCGCCGCCGTTTCTGAGCAAGACTTACGACGTGGTGGATGATCCGGCGACGGATGCGGTGGTGTCGTGGAGCAAGAATAATAACAGTTTCGTGGTCTGGAACGTGCCGGAATTCGCCAGAGACCTTTTGCCTAAGTATTTCAAGCACAATAATTTCTCCAGCTTCGTTCGCCAGTTGAATACTTATGTTAGTTTCTTCCTTTACTTTTTCTAAATTTTTTTAACTGAAGTTAGATGCGTAGAAAAGGCATATTTACCTTTGTAATTACGAGAATTCTGAGATTTGATGGATGTTGGAATTGATAATGAGTGTTATTACATCAGATTGTTAGTTTTGTTGGTTGCCATCCGCCTCCTGTTTGCAACCAACACTTCCCCCATTTGGCAGTTTAGAGTAGAAGTAGTAGTTTACATGTTGAATTGTTGAATGAGGTTCCCTGATGTTAAACACAAACAAAGGAAGAGTTAGTAATTATCCCAAGATCATGAAGCACAGATTATTAGGTTCCAATTTGCAAAAAAATCATTTAGATAGCCACCTTCGCAGACCGCAGTAAATAAAGTTCTTGAAAGTAGAGATGAAAAGATGGTCTGATCTTCAAAAGCAGTGGATGAGAAGGAATTTGGGGTCCTATCATGTTGGTTCTTTCTTATGTGTATGTTGAGCCTCAGTAATTCTTTTATAGTTTGCCTTCTTCTGTTGTCAATTAGGGCTTCAGGAAAGTTGATCCTGACCGTTGGGAGTTTGCTAATGAGGGTTTTCTCAGAGGTCACAAACATTTACTGAAGAACATAAGCAGGCGTAAAGGGACCCATGCTCAAGTGCAGCAACAAAATGTTCAAGCTCAGAATCCGTCCATTCCGTCTTGCATTGAGGTTGGCAAGTTCGGGATGGAGGAAGAAGTTGAAAGGTTGAAAAGAGATAAGAATCTTCTCATGCAGGAGCTCGTCAGGTTGAGGCAGCAGCAACAATCAACCGACACTCAATTGCAAACTGTTGGTCAGCGTGTTCATGGGATGGGGCAGCGGCAACAACAAATGATGTCGTTCCTTGCAAAAGCTATGCAAAGCCCCGGGCTTTGTATCACAGCTGGTACATCAGCAGAATGACAGCCCTAGACAAATTTCTGGTGCTAACAAGAAAAGGAGACTTCCCAATCAGGACGAGGAAAATTTAGCTCGCAAATTAAGTCTTACATCGCCTGCTGGACAGATAATCAAATACCAGCCTCTGATGAATGAAGCTGCCAAGGCAATGCTAAGGCAAATCCTGAAAATGAATACATCAAATAGGCCCGAGTCGAAACTAACCATTTCAAATGGTTTCTTGATTGATAATACACCTTCTCCTTCAGATCTATTAGATAGTGGTAGTTCATCCAATAGAATATCTGGAGTAACTCTCTCAGAGGTCTTATCCTGTACTTCTGCTCCACCCGAGGTCCAGTCTTCATGTGTTCCAACACATGCTGAGGCTTGCAGTACTTACTTTCCTGAGGCAAACACAGGGGTACCTGATTTTATTACGGCACAAGGAATCAGTCCAGAAACGAGTCTTGACCTTCCCGATGGGCCTTTTAATGGGGCAGAGCCTGCAGATTTCAGTTCCAGGGATATACTTCCTGGCTTCGTTGATGCCCCTATGCCTGTTCCATCTGATGAACCTTTGGAAGATTATGACGTAGATATCTCTCTTGATGACATACATAAGCTGGCAGGATTTAGTGATGATATTCAGAAACTGCCAGATATAAATGATGTATTCTGGGAGCAATTTCTTCCGGAGGGTCCCCTCACTGAAAATTCAGGCGGAATAAATAGTGTCGATTTGGGACATGAAGATGGCAATGATCAGTTGATTGAGCTAGAAAGCGAATGGAATAGACTGAGGAATATGAATAATCTTACCGAACAGATGGGGCTTCTGGCATCATCTGCTAATATTGGATGACTCTTTCCAGAAAGCATATATACACAGATCACCTCCCAGCTCAGAGGTATAATTTACTGTTTGTTTGCTGGATGAAAATGATAGAATTACGGGTATTATGAGTTTATGACTTACGACTACTTACCACCACCTTCAGCGTGTATATATGCCTAATCTGCCTCCATATTTCATGGCTACAGATACATAGAATTTCCATTTTTACTTGATATTTTTACTTTTCTTTCTGCTCTTTTATGAGTTCTATGTATGGTTCACTGCCAAGAGTAGTATATATAATCTTATTTGATACTTGTTGATTTTGTTAAATATAAATATGATATGCAAACATTGAGGTTTTGACTTTCTTCAGGTGGTTGTTTCTGTGATGCTGGGGTACAAAATAGTATGAGAAAAGCTTCTTCTTCTGCTGCACTACTCTTATATACTGTTTTTTTTTACGTTTTAATGCAAAATGTGTGAACCCTACTAATGTGTCTTTGATCTTGAATAACAGAATGAATCGAGGTCTGAGTTACTGCTTTAACTCTCAAGCCTCTCTTCATGTTCATAATGCGGTAATGTGTAATGCGAATTTGCAATTTTGGACCAATTTAATGTGATCACCTGAGGTTTCTGTAATCAGACTATAGAAACTAATAATTGGAAGTGCTTTTGTATACATTGTATTCCCTCCGTCCCACTAGCTTTTAGGCATAGGAATTAAGAAAGTATTGTTATATAGCATAGATTGTTTGACTTTTTAATAGTTAAATGTGGTTTACACAATTTTTATCATTTTTGGAAATGTTATCATTTTTACACAATTTTTATCATTTTTGGAAATGTAATAGGACGACTCTGTATGGCAAACTTGTCATCTCTAGTGAGACTGAGGGAGAGGGAGTATATATTTTTAATAGAACCAAAAATGGTTTGACCCGTAGTTAAATATTACTAATGTAGGTGTTAATTTCGTTATGCGAAGATCCATTTTTGTATATTTAATCAGAGAATAAATTGCTAATATACGAAAATACAATGAAATGTATAGTTTAGCATTTGGGCTAATTTGGCCCGTGAAGATCTGGGCTAAACTTTCAACAGTCCGATTTATCTATAGTTGGTCACCCGTTTTCAAAAAATGAGGTTAGTCTATTGGATTGGATCATGTTTGGCCCAATCTAGTCACTTTGGACATTTATAATTTTAATATATTTGTATTATTTAAGAAATGAATTAAAATAGGAGATAAGAAATAATCCGCATCCTTCATAGATGGATCATTAAGAAACAACACTTTATTGAAGGAACTAGAAAAATATCTTAGCCCTCCATTTTATAAACTTAACGATTCAGATCAATAATAAGATTTTTGTTCAAAAATAATTTATTTAATATTACTAATATTATTAAGACTAATTTAATAAAATTATATACATGTATATTCCTAATTTATAACTCACTCTCTCTTCTTTATTCACATTCTCTCGCCCCTTTCTCCTCTCTCTATTCTCTCTCTCTCTCTTCCCTGCCTCATCTCTCCTCTGTATTCTCTCTCTTATCGTCGCTCATCTCTCCTCTCTATTCTCTCTCTCTTAGCCGTAAAGCGCTCTCTCTCCGCTGTAATCAGTAACGCCGCCGCCTTATGAGTAGCAATAAGTTTTTGCCGCTGCTAGATGGAGCGCCATCAACCTGACTCAGCCGCCAACGCTGTGCGCCGCCGCCACCTGCAGAGGAGAGCGCCGACTATCCGTCCGACGTCAACCACAACAGCCGCCGCCGCGTTGCAGGAATTTTCCAGCTAGAAAGATAAGCCCTAATTTTTTCAATTAGTTTCAAGGTCTTTGCCCAATTTTCCCCAAATTATTTTAATTTTATTTTAGGATTTGCAATCTTTCAATTAAGGAAGACATCGATTGAGATAAATAGTTTGTAGATTGAATTGCTGAGGATGTTGTCGATTTTTGTAATTGTTCATGGATTTGGAATTGATATTGGTTGTGTTGTGAAATTGACTCAATTTTGGTGTTCATGGAGATTCAATTTTGGTGAAATTGTTTATTTGGTGATCATGAAGATTCAATTTTGCAGAAAGGATGATGAATTTCTACGGTGAGATTTAACTGTAGATTTAGTCAAATAAAATGCACAAAAAAATGAATAAAGTGTATAAATTACGAATAAAGTGCATAAAAATTACGAATAAAGTGCATAAAATTTTACGAGTAAAGTGCATAAAAATTAAATAAAGTGCATAAAAATTACAAATAAAGTGCATAAAAATTTACGAGTAAAGTGTATAAAAATTAAATAAAGTGTATAAAAATTACGAATAAAGTGCATAAAAATTTACGAATAAAGTACATAAAAATTATGAATAAAATATATAGATAATTTAAGCAATTTATTTAAATTAAAGGATTTATAAAATTTACTATATAATAAAAATAAATATAATAATAAAGTAAGAAATTAAAGTAATCAAATGACTTTTATACCCTTAATGAAATTAAATAAGAGATTAAAAATTAAAAATATCTCCTTTAATCTAGACCACACATATTTAAAATGAAAGGAGATGATTTGTTCCTAGTTCCTTCAATAAGGAGGTGTTCCTTAAAGAACCCTCCCCTATATATATATATATATATATATATATATATATATATATATATATATATATATATATATATATATATATATATGAAATTGATCAAATGAGATCCTAATTTCAAAAGAGATACGAGAACCGATCTCATCCCTCCATTTTGTAAATCTAAGGCTATCTTTTTTTTTCCCCAAAAGGCATTTAAAAATAAATCAAAAAAGGAATAAATCTTCTCATTAAGGGCAAAACTGTAATCTTCCCTAATTTCTTTTCCCCTTCTTTTTTTCCACGATTTGAATATTTAAAAAGCCGAAAGAAACAGATGAGCAAACTCATAAAGAAACAGACGACCTTGAAATCGTGAATGTGGAAGTAAGAAGTCGAATATCTGTCGTGGGTTCCGATTTCTTTGTTTGTTGTCTGATTTCAGCCGGATTTCCGGTGTATTTGGAAGACTGATTTCTGCCGATTTTGCATCCGTTTTTAATCTATTCTTTCTGCTTGTTTTACCAATTTGCATCTAAGGTAAGAATTTGTTCTTGTTTTGAAATTATTGTTGTTCGGGATTAGTGGATTGATTTTTTGTTATCCACTTGTTTCTGCTCGTTTTCAATTTATGCTGAATTTTTTTAGCTTTCTGGATTGATTTCATTGGTCGAATTTGTTTTTGATTAGGGTTTGTGATGCATTTATGAGATTTATGGATAGATTCAGTAGTGTTGTTCTGTTCTGGATTCACTATTCGATTTCATTTTCTACGCATAAACAATTTTCATGCATATATTTTTTCGTGTTTATGGTGATACTCTTTAATATTCATGCATGTAGTGTGTTGAATGGCTGAATCGTTACAGTCAAATGTGTCTCTTGACCCCGATGATTCCATTTTCATTCCTGATTGCGCGGCTGAATTGAAACCGTATTGTTAGTCCCGAGAGTGAGTTCAGGTGTAGAAGGAGGGGGGGGGTGAATACACCTGAATTCAATTTTCTCAACTTTGAACACGAACAGTCCTATTCAGGATAATGCCGATCGAAATAATTCGAAGGACCAAATAAGCTGTTTTGAATCGTGTTAGGCTAAAAGTCTGACTCTACTGAGATCTGCTAACTGACTAAGTCAGAATTCAGTGTCAACAGTAGAAATTCAGTGTGCGGAAATGTGTAGGCCCTAATCAGTTGAATGAAAAAAACGTTTTATGCAAGTCTCAGTTCAGCAAGTGGTCAGTTCAGTATGCTGAGACAGTTGAATGATTTTAAGAAGATTTTCAGTATGAATAGTAAAATCAATGCAACAGTAAGAGAACGTAAGTAAACGACACAGAGAGTTTTAAAGTGGTTCGGATATCAATCGATCCTACATCCACTGTCCCGAAAGTTCAGGAGACTATTTATTATACTGAGTTAGTCTCAGTCAGCTTGTGCACAGGACAAAGCTGTGGCTTGAGGATTATACTGAGCAAGTCCCAGTTTACAAATGTATCAAACTAAAGTGTTTGACAAACTTCTCCAACAGTGAAGGAGTCCTTTTACAATAAGGATTGGGTTCAAATATGAACTCCTTCGTCTAAGCTATATATGGTTTCGGTTGAGCTTAGGGTTAGAGGGATAGGGAACGAGAGTGTAGCTTCTAGAGCGACGAACAGCTGAGTGTAGTTATAAGTTCGTGTCACGTCGCTTGGATACTAGATGCTTGGTTGTCGGTTCAGGTTGGTTCCCTTAAGAGCTAAAAGGTAGTCTTTCGCCGGAGATAGATCTTTAGATTCTTGCGGAAGACTTAGGCTTTTTGGTTAGGCTCGTTTTAATGCTCTGTGTGTTCTTGAGAGGTTTTTTCGAGTTCGCGCTTGTTCTTATGATTTTGGTGGTCTTCAATTCTTGAATGATCCCTCTACTTATAGAGAAGAGATTGGGAGAGATTCGTTGGAGACGATCTTCTTCTTTCTCTCTCTTTTGGTAGCAAACGACTCTTTTGAAGTAGGTAACAATGTACTTTCCCACCTTTTTAGGTAAAGGGTTGACTGCAGCTTTAGCAGGTGAGAAGACACGTGTGTTCTTGTTATTCGTCGAGGTGGATAGAGTGGTTGAGACAGCACATACTTCAAGGCAAACTGAAGCTGACTTCTCTCTTCCTCGTATATGACAATGCTGATTGTCTTTCAAAAGTATTTGACAGTTCTGACTGTCTGCGGATGCTGAGTCTGATCCCGTATTCAGTAGGTAGATAGCTGAGGAAAGTCTACTGAAGATCAGCTCCGAGTTCGATGAATCGCTCTCGCTGAGTCCAGTTCCATCGACTCTTTCGATATCTTGCTCCCGCTTGAGTCCAAGATCACCGAGTCTTCTACTTCTGGTGTTAAGGCAGATAATCTACTGAGCGCCTTGATCAGAGCAGAGTGTCTACTGAGTCTGAAACCTCAGAGACAAATAATGATTACAACGGAATGGTTCACCAATCAGATAGGGTTTTGGGATCTTCAAATCTTCTCAACAATCGTAGCACTAGGTGCCGAGCATGGTTCAAGATAGAAGATAGAATCATTTCCCACTAAGTGAGACTATGCTGATGACAGAATCATCACCCAACAATTTCCCCCTATTTGATGATGCCAAAACCTATCATCTATGCTAACACTAAACAAACAGAAACAGAGCCCCTTACAATATTACAGGTAAGATCAGTGGAGTTATTCCAACAGTTCTAGACTACTGAGAAAACAGGGCAAAACACAATTTCCCCCATTACATAGAAACTAGACTAGCAGAATCTAACAAAGTAATAAACTGACAAGAAAGTAAATAGTAGTGAGTGTGTGAGTCAGTAATCACTTCAGTGATTCTGAGTGTTAAAGCATAATACAAACACGGATGGATAGACAACAAGTGGTTGTCAGAGCCAAAATTAGATTTGTATATATGAGTGATTCAGTCCAGTACAATTACAAATCTTGCTAAGCTAGGAAGAACAGAACTAAGCTTAGGAGCCCTTAAACTGCTTGATCCTGTCCATGAATCCTTGAGATTGCGTCTCTGGCAGTGGCACTCCATACATCCGGTATGTGTTCTTCCTCAGCTTCAAGTATTCAGCAAAGTCTGCTGGCTCATCTTCGTCCAGTTCTTCTTTTTGATGCAACATACTTCACTTCACTTCTATTAACCCAAAGTGGATTGAGTCATCATTTCTTCTAGGTGGAGGTATGATTCTGGGCTCCGGAACACTGACTTCTATACCTTCAGATACGGCTTTATGCAAGTATATGTATAGATCAGGTTCAATTATCATCATCCATTCTGTGTAGGCATCAGTCTTAGTCATGTTGGGCCAGAACCTCCAGAAATAATTGCGCTTGTTGAACTCTATCTTTGAAGATTCCCATCTCTGAGTAAATTGAGCAGGTATCCAATTGTCTGTCTTTGGCCATCTGTGCGATTTCAGATCAGCTGGCTTCTTGAACCTTCTGTATCGATAAGGAATATCAGCTTTTGAAGGTACTCTCAGCCTGGCCTCTTCCTCAGTCCTTTTCCTCAGTACTTCAAGGTCTGCCTCCCAAATTCTGTCTCTGGCAGCCTGAACTTGTCTAGCCTCTTCGCCTCTGTATAAGTATCTGTTCATTTGGTCGAATATGGCCTCAATCTCATCATCTTGGGCTTCAGTGGCTTTCTGAGGAATGTCTTCAGATTCAGTAGGGGTACTTGATTTTTCTTTTGACGTACCCTGCTTCTCAGTGCTTTGCTTTTTTTGCTCCTTCTCTTTCTCCCTATCTTCTTCATCCTCGATAATCAGTTTCCTTGGAGGTATCCTAGCAGGCTTTCTTCCTCCTCAAGCTGGAGATTTTGTCTTTCCTTTGACAGGCTTAGACTTTGGTTTATTAGCAGCTTCTGTTTCAGCAATCTCCCTTGCTAGCTTCTCATCAGCTGTAATTTGAGCCTCCTCCTCAACTGAAATGTATCTCTTCGTTTTCTTGGCTGGAGGGGTCGGGAGAGTCAGCACTTTCTTGCCTTTTCCCTGAACAGGTGGAGGGAGAGGAGCCTCTTCCTCTTCCGACTCTTCTCGCTCGAGATACTCTGCAACCTCCTTGATAATATCGGTCGGAGTCCGGGTTGCATGATAGCTCGGGTTCTCGAGCCACTTGGGCTAGTCTCGGTGTGCTCGCAGCCCAAGACACCCCGGGCCTTACCCTCGTCTGAGTCTGAGTCTGAGTCCTGCTTATCTCAGTCACGGACTTGATCTTTTTCTCAGATCTCAGTGAAGCTGTCCCCTTAAGTAATTTGGCAGCAGTTTTGGTAGGGGTCGGCTTCTCAATACTCTTCTCTTTTCCTTCCCCCTTTTTGGCATCATCGATTCATGGCCGGGGTAGGGACGAGTACCTTCTTGTCTAGGCGTTTGTAGACAAGCGAACAGCTTCATCCATGTCATCATGGATCTTTGTCGGCGCCAAGTGCAGGCTCATTCCTCTCATTAGTCGGTTCCTCCGAGTATTGCTTATGGGAGAGGTCATTCGTCGCCTTGAATTCTCGTCGCCTTCTCGAAATCTTATCCTCCACGACCAGTTGAATGTTGTCAAGTCGGATTTCCGTGGCCTGGGCTTGTTCAGTGAAGGACTCAGTATGAGTGGACATTGAAGCCTTGAATGCTTTGAGAAGTTTGGCTGTCCTTCCTGAATGATTATGAGCTGATCATCAAACTGCTTATGTTGCTTAGCCAAAGCTTCGGTTACAATTGCAGAGACAACAGGGGCGGCTGATTTTGATACTGATGTTTTCAGCCCCTGTAGCTCAGTGGTTGTGGCTAGCGTAGTCTGTTTCCACACCTTGTGGACGGCCTTCGCAAGAGCTCGATTCTGGATTCCCTGAGCGGTGAGAGCTTTTGCTACGGATCGAGATCTCTTGGTAGTTGGGCTGGGCGCTGCTTCGTAAGTCGACTCCAGTAAGAGCTTAGCGGGCTCTGCTGAGGACGAAGCACCAGCCGTGGACTTCACAGGTCCAAGGATACGGAGTGGAGGTTGAGCTTGTTCAGTAGCATGTGTATCCTTGTCCTGGGGATTTCCCTCATCAGGCTTTCCAAGGCCTCGAATCATCAGGTGGATCTTGACCATCGTGGTCCGATCCATCCGAGGGTCTTGAGCCGGTTGCTAGCCGCTCGTCATGTATCATTGCCGGCATAGCGGCCCTCGGGTTCTCCATGGTGCTGAGGTCGGCGGGCTCGGAGTAGCCTATTTGCTCCCTCAACTTCAATTCTTCTTCATGAAGGCTGGCGGGGAGTAGTGGAGTACTAGACGTTGTAGATGGGGCCACTCCCCGAAATCGCAAGCAACATGTGGAGCCTTGCCGATTTAGCAATGAGCAACAAATCGAGTAGTCGGCAAGCTCTCGGAACCTTTTGAAGAATCTATCGGGATGCTCGGATACGATCACCGAAGCTTCCATCCCATTGTCTCTTCTTCGATGCTTTGTCTCGGACTCCAAGTCTATGGGAGACGTCCGAGTCTCAGCAGGAGGCACATCTTGCCGAGTGGTGGAACCGAGAGGGGGGCTATCAAGACGCCGAATCTCTTCGCTATGTGCTTCGTAGCATCCCCTTGTTCCACTTCTACGGGTTCCTCGGTGGAGACGGCCTTCTCCACCGATTGAGTCTTCTCGATGATTCGACTCGTCTATCGCCCGCCGAGGCCGAATAGGTTCTTGAGTAGCTCGAGCAAGCAGGAACTTCGGGAGAGACCTCGGGTTCGGTAGGCACGTCCGGAATGGCTTTCCTCGGTTTCTTAGCTGGTGCCTTTGGAGTTTTTTGCTGGAGGTGTTCTCTTCTTCGAGGGTGTAGCTCGCCGAGGCTTAGTCTGGCCGAGTTACGGCTGAGGGACTCGACCCGATCTGGCGAAGAGCAAGCAGCCTTGTTGTGGAATCTGACCTTCTTCACATTAAAATACTCCTTGTCATTGTAGGTTATTGGTTCAGATCCGCAGACATCCTCTATCATTATGGATAGTTTCAGTCCATGAAGAAGCTTGCCCTTTACACTCAGCGTGTAAGAGGCCTTGTCGAATTTGGCCGCTTGAGCCATGAATTCACGGATAAAGAACTCCGTCCAATTTATCTGAGCTCTATCATATATGGCCATCATGAGCTGGATCTTGAGCCTCGATACTTGATCGAATGAGCCTGCTTGGCTGGTCAGTAGATGCGTCACAATATAAGCCAAAGCTCTGTACTGAGGCAGCATGTTATTTTTAGGAAAAGCAGCTCTGAAGGTCATGGGCTTTCCACAGAATATAGTCAAGTAGTCATCTACAAGATCATCATTGTACCCCACAGTACTGGCTCCTTCAGAAGGCAGATCAAAACTTCTCTTTAGCGCCTCCTTGATTGATATTTGCTTCAGTATCGGAGAAGTATCCTTGATCTTGTGAACGGCGAATCTTCCGATTATGTCCTCGCCTACTGAGTCAGAGTTAAGATAAACTTCGGCCACCTGCCTCGGGAGGAAGTATGTCGGCTTCCTTGAAAGAAAACTTTCAAGCCCTGATTCTCTAAGAGCTGGGAAGATCTCGTCCATATAATCGAGATCACAGGCGTCGAACTCCATGGTTGGCTCGAACCAAACACGGTCCTTGTCCATGATTTCTTGCATGTTAACTGGAGTAGACACTGAAACATTTTTACTTGCCATTATACCTATTACACTAGCATTTATCAGTATCGATTTAAATAAAACAGTTTGTATAGCGATTCTGAAAAAGAAAATTAATTCGTGTAGCAGTTGTAATAAGCATACCGAAAGAGAGATTGAGATTCTGAAAGGATATGCAAGAGGGGATTGCAAGAAATGATCTCAAAATTTTCGGATGCAGAGGATTTTAAGTGCGGTAATGGCGGTTTCTAAAGATACGATGGAATATAAATCTATCGTGAAGATGAACAGTTTCTGATCTAAGGCTGAGTTTAAACTAGCTTTATGAGATGGACGGTCAAGATTAAAAGATATATATTAAGTAATGATCACATATGCCGCCTAAGTCAAAGTCAATTGTCAATATGCCTAAGTAGTAACTGTGAAAAGACAAGCATTTAATGCGTGCAGAGTTCAGCAAACTTATGTATGGAATGTCGTGCAATAAATATAAGCCGTTAATAATAAATGACAAACTTAGGATATTTAATAGCATGCTGAATCTTCATCATAAATGCATTACTGTTTTATTCGTTACTACTGAGTAGAGATACGCAAACCTGTCAGCTGAACATAGTAGTCAGCTGATACCTCGTGTAGATGGTTTTCTGTCTCTACATACTGAATTTACTCAGTATTGAGAGTGATCATTCCCCCTTACTGAATGATCCTCTCCTCGGAACCTTCTTCTTGATCGGGGTCGAGTAGGATCCAACAGACCTAGCTCTACTGAAAGTTCTCTGAATCTGGATTCAGCTAGAGGCTTGGTCAGTATATCAGCCCTTTGTTTGTCAGTATGGATTTTCTCCATTCTGATATCCTTCTTTTCGACATGGTCACGAATGAAGTGACGTCTGATGTCCACGTGCTTGCATCTTGTGTGAAGTACAGGGTTCTGAGTAATTGCAATGGCACCGGCATCGTCGCGAGAAGATTGGCACTTCATTTTGAGTGACGTCATAGTCTCGTAGGCTGCTTGTCTCGGCCCAAAGGATTTGGGCGCGACAACTTCCAAAGAGCCATGTATTCGGCTTCGGTAGTTGATGTAGCTACTGAGTGCTTTGTTTCTTTGAAAACCATGAGATCGGCTTTTGCGCCAAGGAACTGACATGTTCCTGAAGTTGATTTTCGGTTGATTCTACATCCTGCATAGTCAGCATCAGAGTAACCAGTTAGTTCAATATTATCATCAACTGGATACCATAAACCCATGTCAGGTGTTCCTTTGAGATAGCGGAGAATCTTCTTTGCTGAGTCCATATGGCTCTGCTTTGGATTCGCCTGAAATCGAGCACAGACACCTACAGCATAAGTTATGTCAGGACGTGTTGCTGTTAAGTATAATAATGAACCAATTACAACATGATATTTAGTTTGGTCTACTGATACTCCCTCTTTATCAAGATCAATCTTCATATTAGTGTTCATCGGGATCTTGATAGGTTTGCCGGATGTGCAACCGAATCTTTTGATGAGGTCTCGAGTGTATTTGCCTTGATTAATGAACGTCCCCTTTTCAGATTGCTTGACTTGAAAACCAAGGAAGTAGTTCATTTCTCCCATCATTGACATCTCGAACTTATCCTTCATCATCTTTTCAAATTGCTGACACATAATGACATTCTTTGATCCAAAGATGATGTCATCCACGTAGATTTGCACCAGTAATAGGTCTTCTTCCAGTCGAATGCTGAATAGAGTGCGATCTACTGTACCTTTCTGAAAACCTTTCTGAAGAAGGAACTCAGATATGGTATCATACCAAGCCTTGGGTGCTTGTTTTAACCCATACAGAGCCTTCTTGAGTCTATAAACTTGATGTCCCTACTGAAAGCCGGGCGGTTGTTCCACATAGACTTCTTCTTTCAGTA
This sequence comes from Lavandula angustifolia, assembly GCA_028984105.1. NCBI lineage: Eukaryota > Viridiplantae > Streptophyta > Magnoliopsida > Lamiales > Lamiaceae > Lavandula > Lavandula angustifolia. Next base: position 7,631,995 of record CM054823.1, on the reverse strand, counting down.
CGCTGTTCAGGAACGCAGACTTCACATCCATTTGATATACTTTGAATTTTTGATGTGTTGCGTAGGCTAGGAATAGTCTGATTGCCTCCAATCTTGCAACTGGAGCGAAAGTTTCGTCGAAATCTATTCCCTCAGCTTGACAGTAGCCTTTAGCCACGAGTCTTGCTTTGTTCCTTACTACAACGTTGTTTTCATCTCGCTTGTTCTTAAAGACCCATTTTGTTCCAATTGCACGTTGATGTAGGGGTCTATCAACAAGTTCCCAAACATCGTTTCGTTTGAACTGATTTAGCTCCTCCTGCATGGCTATGATCCAGTCAGCATCTTTTAGTGCATCCTCAATCGTCTGAGGCTCTTCAGTGGACAAGAAGCAGGAGTATAATGCGCTTTCTCCTTGACAAAATCTGGATCTTGTCTTGACATGTGCTGAAGGATCTCCAATGATTAGATCAGCAGAGTGAGCATCTAGCCATGTTCTACGATATTTTAGCTCTTCATCTGAAATTTGATCAACACAGATAGTAGGTGAGTTAGGCATTTCAGTTGTACTCTTCTGAGATTGAAGAATTTCAGTAATAAGAGTGTGATCTACTGAGTCACCAGGTTCAGGGGCATTCAGCTCAGGAACATTACTAGATGTTCCCCCTGAGTTGTTACTCTCAGTAGTGGTCTCAGTTACCTCTTGGGTTTCTTCATCGACCTGAGTTATCTGGGATTGATTTTGTTTGGGAGAATCAATCTGCTCAGCTACTTGCTCTGCTGGTTGAGATTCAGTAGACTTGTCTTCAGTTTCTTCGTCTGAATCATCATCCCAACATAGCTGGATCTTTTCAGGTTTGTCTTTTAAGCTTAGATCCTGTAGCTGCTTACTGATGTCCTCAGATTCAGAGTTAGAGTTATTGCTCCTGTCTTCAGTAGCAAACTCATTAAAAAAAACATGAGGGCTTTCCTCCACGCAAAGAGCCCGATAGTTGAATACTCTGAAAGCTTTGCTGACCCGAGAGTATCCTAAGAAAACTCCCTGATCTGACTTGCTATCAAAAGTATTCAGCTGATCTTTCCCATTATTGTGGATAAAGCATGAACAACCAAAGATATGGAAATAAGATAAAGAAGGCTTCCTGCAGTTCCATAGTTCATATGGTGTCCTCTTATGCTGCTTTGTCAGTAGAGATTGATTCTGAGTGTAACATGCAGTGTTGGTAGCTTCTGCCCAGAATTTGGTTGGGAGTCCTGAATCTGCGAGTAGAGTTCTAGCTGCTTCTTTGAGAGTCCTGTTCTTTCGTTCATCAACTCCATTTTGCTGAGGTGTGCGGGCGTACGATGTCTCATGCTCTATTCCTTCGCTTGCGTAACTTCTCTACCATGGAATTAAGGAACTCAGTTCCTCTGTCTGAACATATTTTTCTAATTTCGGTGTTCTTCTCGACACTGAGCCTTTTCAGAAGCGTTGGTAACTCTGTTTTGACGTCAGACTTGTTGGCAATGAATATGACCCATGTGTAGCGTGAGTAGTCATCTATGACCACTAAAGCATATTTCTTGCCTCCGATCGTCACCGGGAGAGCCGGACCGAATAAATCCATATGTAGCAGCTGTAGGATTCCATCAGTGGAAGGAGATGGAACGGGTGGATTTTGTTTCTTTGTTTGCTTTCCCTTCAGACATGCTTCACACTGAGTGTCTCTGCTGAATATTTCATTCGGCAGTCCCCTTGCTAGAGTGTTTCTTGCTATCTTGTTGAGCGTCTTAAAGTTGAGATGGCTGAGTCTTCTATGCCATAGCCACCCCGTCCGGTTGTCATTTTTTGCCAATAAGCAAGCTTCGAGGTTCGGTTGAGTTCCGTCCCACCACATATATGTTCTTTCAAGCGCGAACCCGATAACACTGTTTTCCCCATGGATTTATCAATAACATCACGAAAACCAAATCAAATATCACTTTATTCGAGTTATCACAAAATTGACTAACAGAGAGAAGATTATGCTGAAGTCCTTCAACATATGATACTCTTGGAACTTTGGCAGTCCCAATCCTGAGTGTTCCATATCCTCTAGTATAGCCTTTGGCATTGTCTCCAAACTCAATTCTGGGTCCTTCTTCGGAGATATAATTCTTCAGTAGACTCCTTTGGTATGTCATGTGTCTTGAGCATCCGTCGTCCACATACCATGGGTCTTTACGCACTCTGCAAAAAGTAATTATATTCGGGTACCCTTTATTTTTGATTTTGGGTCCTTAGATGTTAGTTTTAGTAACCCAAATCTGTCTAACAACCCCGGTGGTTTCGGCACGCTTTCTTTCCACTTGAGTCAATATACTTGACCACTGGACTGGTCAGAGCTGACTTCTTAGGCTGTTCAGGTTCAGGAGTCCGGATCTTCTGAGTTGGTGGACTACTGACCTTTGCCTTTTGTGCGTTTTTCTTCTTTTTCTGACTCTTAGAGCCTCTTCTGACTATACGATCATAGTAATATGACCCATACTGAGCTGGATGTGTCAACTGAGGTGGTCCATACCGATCAGCCCACTTAACTTTGCTAGTTCCCCCTTGACTGAACTGGGGTGTTTGAGTACCGGTTTTACCGGTCGAATACCGATGCGTAGGATGAGGTGCTTTCATCTTTTGTTTGTTCTTTGCTGAGGGGTCCAGAACATTTGCATTGATTGTTTCTCCTCGAACAAACCTATCAGTTAGACGCACTTCTGAGTGTACGGGGGCAGATGAGGAAGCTTCCTGGTTGAAGCCAAGTCCTTCCTTACAGTGCTTGGGCTTGTTGCTTGCTAGCATGGCCTCCAACTTCTTTTCAGCGCCCATGTAACGCTCAGTCATCAGGCTTTTCCAGACATTATCACTTTTCTTCGAATGTATCATGTTCGGTCCCGAAGTCCCGATAGTTCTTGCTTCGATAGACTCTCGTTTAGTATCTTTACGAGTCAAGTCATTGGTCGAACCGAAATCCGATCTTCTTGATGCTTGAGACTTGGCCATCGGAGAGTTTATCTCCTCCCTGAGTCTCCACACAAGTCCTTCGGCTTCAGTAGCAACCTGACTCTCCTGAGAAAGTCTCTGATTCTCCACTTTCAGGGTATCCAACTCCTGAAGAGTCTTACTGAGCTGCAGACTCATTTGAATTTGTTCATCTAATAATTCTTCATAGGCGGTCGTGATGTCCAAATTCCCATCCGCACTCGAAACGATTGTCGTGTGTGCGGTGTGAAGAGGAATTAAGTGGTTCATGAGAGTTTACCTCATCCTCTTCTCCTCGCCATTAGGCACTTTTCGATTGTTTCTTCAGCTTCAAGCTCTAAGGCCATGAAAGCTGCTTCATTGTCAGATGAGTCCATAAAGGAGTCGACTTCTTCTGAGTCGTCTGAGATTTCACCGGCTATGTAGGATTGTCTTTTCTGGGCGAATTTCTCTCTCCTTGCCTTACGTGCTGCGCATTCAGCACTACTGAGCTCAGGACAATCATATTGATAGTGTCCTGGATTTTTGCAGTTGTAGCAAGTGATGACTCTTTCTTCTTTGCTTTCACTATCCTTTGATGGTGCTGAGTCACATCTTTCTTTCGCATTCGGAAGATTGTGAGTCAGGAGTGTGTTTTGGTGTATAATCTGACTTACCTTTTGTGTCTCGATATGCTTTAGTCAGTTTTCTGCGCCTCTCCTTCTCCTTCTGATACTTCACAGCGAGCAACGCGTACTTCTGAGCGAGACTTCCTTCTTGTAGATCATTGAGTGAAGGTTCAGTCTTACTCATTGTCTTGCTCGTCGCTGGAGATGCTGCGCTGATTAATGCTTTGAAGGCATGGTCAATTTTATTGTCAGCTTCAGCTCTTTGCTTTCGTTGAGGTCTGTCGAACTCAAACTCTTCTGCCTGAAGTTCTGAAAAGATATGGTCAGGAGAGACAACATCTAAATCAGAATGTCGCAATAAAGGGGCAAAAGGTGTCCAATGTCCGTCCGACAGTGCCCTCAGTATCTTGAGATTCATTTCTCGGTTGCTGAATGTCTTTCCCAGCCCATTGATGGAATTCATCAGATTCGTAAATCTGACGTTCGAGATCTTCTATTTTGTCACCGGGCACGAGAGACAAACTTTCCAGCTTTTTGGAGTTCCAGCGCCGCTTGTTAGCTTTTATCTCTGAGTTCCACGACTCAGTAGCGCTAGAGCGTCCCAGAGTTCCTTTGCCGTTTTGCATTCCTGAACCCTGCCAAGATAAGAATCACTAAGAGTGGTCAGTATGGCATTTCTGGCGACTCGGTCTACGTTGTGAAGTTTCTTCTCTTCAAGAGTGAAGAGACTTCTGTCTTTAGGGATCTTCTTCCCAGTCACCATTCCTCCTCCTTCAGCTGGGGCCTGAGTCACGACACTATCGATCATGGGAACAATAGGTCCATCTTCAAGCACTTCAGTCATACTATCATGGAGGGATGTCAGATGTGCTTCCATTCTGACTCGCCATACTCCATAATTCTCTACCGAGAACATGGGTACCATTCTTATACCTGACATATCAGCCATATAAAAATAATGATATGAATATAGAGTGATATGCAGTGAAGAAACATTTTCTCCGGATCCGTTCAAGTAGACCAGTTTCAAGATAACAAGAGTCTTAAAGAACTCCTGCTCTGATACCAATTGTTGGTCCCGAGAGTGAGTTCAGGCGTAGAGGGGGGGGGGGGGTGAATACACCTGAATCCAATTTTCTCAACTTTGAACACTAACAGTCCTATTCAGGATAATGCTGTACTGAAATAATTCAGCAGACCAAATAACTGTTCTGAATCGTGTTAGGCTAAAAGTCTGACTCTACTGAAATCTGCTAACTGACTAAGTCAGAATTCAGTGTCAACAGTAGAAATTCAGTGTGCGGAAATGTGTAGGCCCTAATCAGTTGAATGAAAAAAATGTTTTATGCAAGTCTCAGTTTAGCAAGTGGTTAGTTCAGTATGCTGAGACAGTTGAATGATTTTAAGAAGATTTTCAGTATGAATAGAAAATCAATGCAACAGTAAGAGAACGTAAGTAAACGACACTGAGAGTTTTAAAGTGGTTCGGATATCAATCGATCCTACGTCCACTGTCCCGAAAGTTCAGGAGGCTATTTATTATACTGAGTTAGTCTCAGTCAGCTTGTGCACGTGACAAAGGCGTGGCTTGGGGATTATATCGAGCGGTCCCGGTTTACAAATGTATCAAACTAAAGTGTTTGACAAACTTCTCCAACAGTGAAGGAGTCCTTTTACAATAAGGATTGGGTTCAAATATGAACTCCGTCGTCTAAGCTATATATGGTTTCGATTGAGCTTAGGGTTAGAGGGATAGGGAACGAGAGTGTAGCTTCTAGAGCGACGAACATCTGAGTGTAGTTATAAGTTCGTGTCACGTCGCTTGGATACTAGATGCTTGGTTGTCGGTTCAGGTTGGTTCCCTTAAGAGCTAAAAGGTAGTCTTTCGCCGGAGATAGATCTTTAGATTCTTGCGGAAGACTTAGGCTTTTTGGTTAGGCTCGTTTTAATGCTCTGTGTGTTCTTGAGAGGTTTTTTCGAGTTCGCGCTTGTTCTTATGATTTCGGTGGTCTTCAATTCTTGAATGATCCCTCTATTTATAGAGAAGAGATTGGGAGAGATCCGTTGGAGACGATCTTCTTCTTTCTCTCTCTTTTGGTAGCAAACGGCTCTTTTGAAGTAGGTAACAATGTACTTTCCCTCCTTTTTAGGTAAAGGGTTGACTGCAGCTTTAGCAGGTGAGAAGACACGTGTGTTCTTGTTATTCGTCGAGGTGGATAGAGTGGTTGAGACAGCACAAACTTCAAGGCAAACTGAAGCTGACTTCTCTCTTCCTCGTATATGACAATGTTGATTGTCTTTCAAAAGTATTTGACAGTTCGATCGTGTCGCCGATCTCGAGTCCGATCCCGTATTCGGTAGGTAGATAGCCGAGGAAAGTCTATCGAAGATCGCTCCGAGTTCGGTGAAGCTCCTCTGCCGAGTCCGGTTCCATCGACTCTTTCGATATCGCTCTCGCTGAGACCAGTATCACTGAGTCTTCTACTTCTGGTGTTAAGGCAGATAATCTACTAAGCGCCTTGATCAGAGCAGAGTGTCTACTGAGTCTGAAACCTCAGAGACAAATAACGATTACAACGGAATGGTTCACCAATCAGATAGGGTTTTGGGATCTTCAAATCTTCTCAACAATCAGAGCACTAGGCTGCTGAGCATAGTTCAGTATAGAAGATAGAATCATTTCCCACTAAGTAAGACTATGCTGAGGACAGAATCATCACCCAACACGTATGTTGGACGAAATTTAAACTAATTGAAATTTATATAATTTTCATGCAGTTACGGCATGATTTTTGTTCCATTCACCGGCCTCGACAACCACGGCAAGTGTATTACATTTGATGCGGGATTGTTGTCTTTGGAGACAGTGGAGTCTTATTCTTGGTTACTTAACACATTCAAAACTTGTATGGGCGGTTGTCCGAAGTTATTAATAACCGATCAGGATCCTTCCGTGAAGATTGCAATAGAGAATGTTATACCCGAAACGCGTCATCGCTTTTGTATGTGGCACATCATGGTGAAAGTTCCGGATAAGATTCCGGTGTCATTAAGAAAAAACACTGATTTCACCAAAAGATTTAATGACATTGTGTGGAATAGCGACCTGCAACCGGAGGAGTTTGATGAGAAATGGAAAGCAATTTTATTAGATTTTGATTTGGTTGGTCATGATTGGCTTGATGGGATATTTGATCTACGCCATTATTGGATTTTTGCTTATTTAAGAGACTTCCCAATGTCTGGATTGTTTTGCACAAGATCCATGTCCGAGAGTGAGAATCATTTTTCCGGACTTACTTAAAATCGAAGGCCAATCTGTTGATGTTTTATTTGTTGTATGAGAGTGCAATAAATGCTCAACACCACACACATGACAAACTTAATGCAGCGGATGATGGTAGTTTACCAATTTTAATAACGTTGCCTTTGGAGCGAAGTTTGGCTGCAGTGAATTTAAACACTATGTTCTATAAGGTGCAGGCTGAATGGGTTGATGCTGTTAATGTTTGTTCTATTCAGAAAATAACTGATAGTGGTTGCGAGAAGATGTTTGAAATAGATGATAATGCCGTAGGTGTTTTCAACGTTAAGTTTAATATTGTTGATTTCAGGGTGTCATGCACATGCAGGAAGATGGAGATGCATGGTCTGTTGTGTAGGCACATTTTGAAGGTGTTGAAGAATTCCAATATCAATTGTGTTCCAGATTCCTGTGTCCTTTCTCGTTGGGTAGAAATGTGTCTTTCAAACGTTTTGATAAGCTTTCTAAAGTTGTGAATGTTGGCCATTCTGCTGCAGATGCCACTAAGAAGTTGTTGGACGTAGTATTCAAATGTGCGGGTTTGGTTGCAGGCAACCCTGCACGTATGAACGAACTACTGTCTGATTTTGATGCTTTGGTCAACAAATATCAGATTCAGGATGAAGGCGGAGCAAGTAGTAAGGGTAACCAAAACACGTTTGAGAGTTTTTATGGCTCACACATCGCTCAAGATGTCGAGGTGCTGCCACCAGATCAAGTGAAAACCAAGGGCTCGGGCAGTAGAATACAGTCTAGGAAGGAGGCGGCATTGCGTGCTAAGTTGAAGCCTTAGAGGATGTGTCGGAAATGTAACCAGATGGGACATCACAATTCAAGAAACTGCCCTAACGTTAAGGATGTTGGAGATTCGTGTTAAGTGTTTATGCAGAACTTACTACAGACATATGCACTGAACCTTGGCTTTGTATGCTTTAATTTGTCAAAACTGAATCTCTAGATAATTTCTTATGTTATTTTCATGCATACGAATGTTTATTTTTATGCATGTGTTTAGTCACATTTATGCATATGTTTTTTCATACTCATGTTGAAGCTTTATCGTATATTTTTGGTTGTATTCCTTGTCTGTTTTTTCGTTGTCATGTTCAAGCTTTATCAATAAAAAACAAAAGTAGCCAATGTTGTAATCTTTTTTAACTTTGATATTCATGCATACCGTAGTGTATTTTATGCTTATCGTATGTAATTGTTTTGCATATCCCTTTTTATATACATGTGAGTTTATATATCTGCAAAATGCCCAATTTAGATTTGCATAAAATACCAATTATTTATGCATAACTTCTAATACTTAAATATACCAAAACACATGTTCGCCTACGTTAGTTCAACTAGTGTATCAATAAAAAATAAAAGTACGACCATAACCAGTAACATGTTGTCTGTCCTACATCCCAAGTTCTTCCAACCAAAAACTCCCACACCAAACTTCTAACTATCAAGCATTTCTTTCGCACATTCTTTAGAATCAAGTTCGTTCACATCGGCATGACCAACAGCCTCTTGTTCCACTGTCTCCTTCATTTTTTTATCATCGAAATTCACTATGCTCAAGCAGTACCGCATCCTCAAAAGCTTGATTTGCTTCACACCTTTCCTTAAAAATCTCGTGTCCCAATTGCTTACCTCATCCTTGAACGTCTCCATATGCCTTATCAAATACACTCCTGCAAGAAATCATTCATATTTAAATTTTGCCTTTACAAAATGATTTATGCTTACATTTTTCCGAAATCATGCACACAGTTATATAATTTCATGCTGACTAAATACCAACCTGAATCCAAAACTTTAGATCGGTTCCCCCAGATTGGAATGATCATTTCTGCCTCGCATTTCTCAACCATTTTTGCACGGCTCGTACATTTCATCTCCGTCAGGTATCGTGCCAGCAGATATGTCTAAGAACGAAACAATATAGACCATTTCAACTATCATTTCAGAACATTATGAATTCCGAAACCAACAAAAATTAATAATAGAATGTTTGCTCACCAAATCATTGGGTATGTTTCCATACTTGACTTTCATATCAATGCTTTTGTGATCAGTGGTATTGTCAATTATGAAAGTCCTCTTCAACCTCAAATCAAAACAGATCATGAAGTAGCATCCGTCGTTCTCAATCGGGAAAACATACTACATAAGAAGAAATTAATTTCAATTATCCAACATGGGCAGAATAAAAACAAGTGCAAGTTTGGGGCGTGTAACTACAATTACCATTTGGATCTTATTCAAATTAGCAACTTTATGTGATGTGAGCGTCTTTGTCATTCCAATGTTGAATATTTCTTGCTTCTTAAATGAATCGATGTCTTTTTCGGGACAAACAACTGTTCCACTCTGTGTTTATTAAACATTCTTAATTAATATTTCACCATCTACATAATCATGGTAAAGTTCCAAATTTATTCAATTATATGTACCATCAATGGAGCAAACAACCAAAGTGGTGATTCATCCGACTTAACTTGCTCCTTGTCGTTTAGAATAGCACCCCATGCATCAATTATCACATTATCAACCCAGTTGTTTTGCCTCAAACTCTGCATCTTTTTTGCAAAAATCTTTTTTTCTTTCCAATCAAAGAGCAGACTTGCAAAAGCAACAAAGATAAACAAGTTATTACTACATATCAAAGAAGATTAATTTTTAGAAATTGAGTTTAGATAAACAATACCAATCATCATCAACCACAAAAATGCTAAACCAACACACTGTAATCTCCATTTTTGTCATATTTCTTGAAGCATCCACGTAACGCATAATGTAGGGTGACTTTTTTGCCTTTGCACTTTTCATTGACGATTTTTTCCGACAAGGCATTCTGCTTGTAACTTAGATATTGTAAATCATAAGAATAATACCCAATTAATTTATCAATGTTAAGATGAACGATTAATAAGCGTCGTATATATCTTTTACCGCTGGTTTTAAACTCCTTTCACCCTTATTTTCGGAATTAGTTTATATCTCATCTTCCTCGTTATCATTGTCACCCTTAAAATTTTTATCAATACAAGTTAAACATCATGAAAACAATAAGCATGAATATATACCAAGGTGTGCATAATTTATTAACTACATATGCAATAACTACTTCATTATAATACATAAAGGGGTTCATCCCTAAAAAATAGACCATGACATTGCAACTGGTAAAATCATATTGCAAGAAATTTTTCATATTAAAGCACAAACCATCTATAAACTATACACACCAAACATTGTAGTTATAAATATGTTAATTGAAGATTTTGTTTCGTGCTTATCCAATTAATATTTCATGCATACACAAAACCAATTTTATGCATATCCAGGAAATAAATTTTCCAAAATAGAAAACTGTTGGGTTATGAGTCAGTAGATGATACTCAGCAGTTAGCGAATTAAAATAATATTGGGGGAAATCGTAGTAGTACTATGGAATTGAAGATCCCAAAACCCAGATGATATCAGTAGTGTAGTGTCTTGATAAGATTAACTAATGTATATGCTAGACTGTTTTTGTTTTGTTTATCATTGTGTCTATGTCCTGTACGGGGTAAAATGTTGGATTGATCTTCTGCCGAAGTTACTTTCCAGAACCCCACGTCATCAGTGTAAGAGCCTGCGTTCTTGAGTCATCAGCTGATCTTCGCCTCAGTAGAAGACATCTCATCAACTGACAGACATCAGTAGAAGAACTCTATGCAAGCTCAGTACCTTCGCAGCCATCAGCTGACCACACTCAAGAGAATATCTCTTGTCAGCCGACTCAGACGAAGAAGACAGAGACTGCTTCAAGTCTACTGTATCCGACAAGAAACGACCCAGCTGTTAAAGTCTTTTCGAAAGTCAGCAGAAGACTATACGAGGATTAGGGAGTCAACTCCGATGTCTGACACAATCTCACCTACCACAAACCTCGACCAATGAGAAGCCGTCAACGCGATATCTGTTCTAACCAACTAAAGCTGCTCTCATGTACAGTATCAACAACTCTGCTGCAACAATTCGAATTTATGGCCGTTTTCTTTGGAAGGTTGTGACATGTGGCATCGTCGTCTCCAACGGATATATGCCTATTTCACGACTATAAATAGAGAAGAAAATCCGAGCTCCACGCACGGGATATCAAGGGAAAATACTCAAGATTTCAAACAACTCTAGCGCATTCAAGATCAATCCAGAGAAGAACTTGCTTAATAGAATATCATTAGTTCTTCTCTCTAGAGTTCTTTAGATCCCTCTTCTCTAGCTAAGCTCATTGCCAAATCTATAGCTTAGAAATTCGAAGGAGTTCACATTTAGTGATTGTTCTTATTGTAAGAACTCCTTCCTAGTTGGAGATTATCCCCTCCCTTTCAAACATCGGTTTGATTTGTAAAGTCGCTAAGGACTGTAACTTAGAAGGGTTTGTCCAGTGCACAGATTCCTTGCTGAGGCTTGCTCAGATAAATCAACAAGACCTCCTGTTCAGCAGGACCGTGGATGTAGGATCTTGCGTATCCGAACCACGTTAAAAATTGCTTGTGTTATTTACTGTTTTATTGCATCGCATACAAACTGATTACAAAATCATATCTTTGCATAAAACATATTCTTAAAAGCTCACTAGCCAAAACTACTTGTGAAAATCACGTTTTCAAACTGAGATGAATCTCCGGGCCCCACACTATTCCGCACTAAGGTTTTCGACTGAGTCTCAACGATTGACAAAGTCAGTAGGAGAGCTCAGTAGTTAACTCAATCTGACCCGAGATCGAAGGTTCTTACTTGGCACTGTTCATCTGTCCCACCAAACAGCTCAGCTGTCCTTCGGTTTGAGAAAAAGAGCAGTACTCAGGTGTATTCACCCCCCCTCTACACCTGACTCTCGTCTCCGGACCAACAAAAACTAACCTGGGCTTCATCAATATCAGCAACTATGCCTTCAATCTGAACTCCTTCATTGCCTGCAAACTGAACTCCTTCATTGGTCTGATCACCCACATTCATCTGGTACGAAGAAAAAAAACAATGAAGGAAAAAAAATAATTAGTAACTCAAATATTTTGATTCGTACTAGTACGAATTACCTCTTTCTCCGTATTAATGTGCTCTTCTTTTTTGCTTGCTTCTTTCTCCATATTACCGTGCTCTTCATTTAAGCTTGTGACAACTACCGCTATAGCCTCATTCGCCGTAGCCATTTCTGCCTCACTTTGGTCTGGAATAAGGTCTGAACCCTAACACTCAACCTTGTCTTCTTTCGAATTTCCCTGATTGTCACCGTCTATATTTTGCCGAGTTGCAGGAGACTCAACCTTGTCTTCGTTCAAATGTCCCTTCAACATCAAAAAACAAGATACATGCAATGGTATTTTATATGTGATAATCCGAAATAACATTATTTTTACCTTATCAAGTTGTGTAGGCCAGAAAAGTTGTGTCATCCCCAAAACTGAAACTCGGTAATTCATCGATGTAATTCTTCACCATAAGCCTTGTCATGTCAATAGCAAACATGGCTTCCTTGAATTCTTCGAATTCCGAATTCCCCATCGATCTCTTCAACCCGGTCATCAACCAATGATATCGATTCCCGGAACACCACATGCAATTATCCTAGAAGCCGCATCAACCATTTTCTTAAACGAATTGTCGTTAAACAAGTCGACGGTGCCTCCTCAATGAGCTTCATCAATTTCACCATTTCCTCTACAACCACTTCGGCTGTTTCATTATTAACGAAGAATACTTCAACGACGGTTCTCGAAGCGTTGAAGGACCTCCCCTGTAACACCGTGAAATTTTACCTAAAAATAAATAAATAAATAAATAAAAATGCATTTGCATTTCATGCATAATATCACGAGTTTAGTTCCGTAAGTCGCGCCTTAGAAAAATGAAAATGAAAATTAAAACATCTATGTTATTTTTCATTAAATTATTTTTGTTATGTAAATTTATTTTGAATTTCCTGAACCTACTAGGATTAATGAAAGAACATAATAATTTATATTATATAAGTTATTAGGAGAGAATTTAAAATTATATTTTGTGAATAAAATAGATATTATATTAGTGTTATACATGTTTTAGGATAAATCTAATTGTGCCTATCCATATCTTAATTTATCTAGGGTTGAATGTCTTATATGGTAAGTGATAGAATAAATACTATATAAAATATATAAGGATGAAAATAATTATGGATAAAATATATTTGATACCTTTTATAATTAGGGATAATTTATCCTAAGTCTATAAATACACTCTTAGTCGTCCATAAAATAGTTGCACATAAACTTTTCGAAAAATCTGTCAACATACCTGCGAACTGTTTCAAGAAATATTTACACATCTTCCCGGTATCCTATCGTGGTGAAATTTTAGGTGAAGATTACTAGGTATGTCTTTTAGATCTCTGTAAATTCTGGTGATTTTTAGACAAGTCTCTATATTTTTAATAAATATTTACTCTTACACTGCCGGAAAACCATGCATCCGGGATAGGGTTTAGCAAAATATTAATATCTCACTCCAAAAAACTGATTTTGACTTGATTCTTTTTCCTAAATACTCCAAACACGTTGGGGTTTGTAAAAATATTTATTTCGTATTTTTAACATATGTGTATGAAAGCAGTTTAATACAAATTTCCGGGTAGTTAGTTGGAGCATGCATTTTCGTATTCAGATTTTGGTTGAAACGTTCTGTGTTTTTCAGAAGTCATCCCTTATCCAACAAAGGTGAATTTTTGATATGATATCCCTACGTATGGTCCCTAGATGTTTGTTAAATATTAGAATATTTAAAGTATGTTTAGTCCCTGAAGCGTATAGTTAAAGGTAAGTAGGTCAGAAATCGCCACTGTCGATGCAGTAGGTACTGTTTTTGTTATAACTCTTAGAGGACTTATTATTTTTATATGAAACAAAATATGGAATGATTTAGACTCATTAAAGAATCTACATATAGAAAATTAGAATTTATGGAATGAATTCATGTTCTGTGGAGTTTTTTTAACATAGGTATTCTGCACGAGTTAAAATAGAACATAGAAACCTAGTATATAGATATGATATTGTTTGCAACCTAATAAATATAAGGTATCGTTGTATATATCATGTTATAAGCTTAATACTAGAATAAGTCGTTAGAACTCGGAGTTATTTAGAAACGAGAAGTAGAAGTAAGTATCGATATACTTATCTGCATCCCATGTACAAAACGATTAATTGTTTCATGAATATCACGACATTAAGATTTGAATTATTTCATGTTAGGATTGGCGCGCAGGACTTAATCCATTGATATACATCTTTTCATTCACTCAAAAAGGTTAAGGTGGGGTTTTTCTTTTATTCTTATTATACACTATACAGTTTTTCTCATGCGTTATTCAGTACAGTCAGAGCCTTCGGGCAATTCACGCAGTAAAACCTTCGGGTTAGCCTTCGGACAATTCATGCAGTAAAACCTTCAGGTTAGCCCTCGGGCATTCACGCAGTAAAACCTTCGGGTTAAGCCTCCGGGCTTGCATTTCTAATCTCTCATGTTAAATTCTTTATAGTTTATAATTTGGATAATGTTTGACCCCACTGAGTAGTCGTACTCACTCCCTTATATTTTCACTTTTTCAGATCATGGTCCGGCAGGTGCTTGAAGTGGCGGATGGTGATGGTCACACATGAAATGATCTAAAATGTTTTTTTTTAAACGCATTAATTTAGTTTTATCTTGAACTATGCATTTTTCTTTATTTAATTCCGTGAACTAGTAGGTGCACATGTTTTTGATTCAAGACTTCCGCTATTATGAAATGCATTAAAACCTCATTGATTTTATATATCTATTATTTTTGAAAATTAAATTGAGAAGATTAAATTTATGCAAGAGGTGACGTCCCCTTAAAAAGGTTATGAAAATTGGGGCGTTACACTCCCACTTCGCGGCTGCTTCCGGCCCCAGCTGTAACAATGAAGGAAAAAAAATAATTAGTAACTCAAATATTTTGATTCGTACTAGTACGAATTACCTCTTTCTCCGTATTAATGTGCTCTTCTTTTTTGCTTGCTTCTTTCTCCATATTACCGTGCTCTTCATTTAAGCTTGTGACAACTACCGCTATAGCCTCATTCGCCGTAGCCATTTCTGCCACACTTTGGTTTGGAATAAGGTCTGAACCCTAACACTCAACCTTGTCTTCTTTCGAATTTCCCTGATTGTCACCGTCTATATTTTGCCGAGTTGCAGGAGACTCAACCTTGTCTTCGTTCAAATGTCCCTTCAACATCAAAAAACAAGATACATGCAATGGTATTTTATATGTGATAATCCGAAATAACATTATTTTTACCTTATCAAGTTGTGTAGGCCAGAAAAGTTGTGTCATCCCCAAAACTGAAACTCGGTAATTCATCGATGTAATTCTTCACCATAAGCCTTGTCATGTCAATAGCAAACATGGCTTCCTTGAATTCTTCGGAATTCCAGAATTCCCCATCGATCTCTTCAACCTGGTCATCAACCAATGATATCGATTCTGGAACACCACATGCAATTATCCTAGAAGCCGCATCAACCATTTTCTTAAACGAATTGTCGTTAAACAAGTCAGACGGTGCCTCCTCAATGAGCTTCATCAATTTCACCATTTCCTCTACAACCACTTCGGCTTGTTTCATTATTAACGAAGAATACTTCAACGACGGTTCTCGAAGCGTTGAAGGACCTCCCTGTAACACTGTGAAATTTTACCTAAAAATAAATAAATAAATAAATAAAAATGCATTTGCATTTCATGCATAATATCACGAGTTTAGTTCTGTAAGTCGCGCCTTAGAAAAATGAAAATGAAAATTAAAACATCTATGTTATTTTTCATTAAATTATTTTTGTTATGTAAATTTATTTTGAATTTCCTGAACCTACTAGGATTAATGAAAGAACATAATAATTTATATTATATAAGTTATTAGGAGAGAATTTAAAATTATATTTTGTGAATAAAATAGATATTATATTAGTGTTATACATGTTTTAGGATAAATCTAATTGTGCCTATCCATATCTTAATTTATCTAGGGTTGAATGTCTTATATGGTAAGTGATAGAATAAATACTATATAAAATATATAAGGATGAAAATAATTATGGATAAAATATATTTGATACCTTTTATAATTAGGGATAATTTATCCTAAGTCTATAAATACACTCTTAGTCGTCCATAAAATAGTTGCACATAAACTTTTCGAAAAATCTGTCAACATACCTGCGAACTGTTTCAAGAAATATTTACACATCTTCCCGGTATCCTATCGTGGTGAAATTTTAGGTGAAGATTACTAGGTATGTCTTTTAGATCTCTGTAAATTCTGGTGATTTTTAGACAAGTCCCTATATTTTTAATAAATATTTACTCTTACACTGCCGGAAAACCATGCATCCGGGATAGGGTTTAGCAAAATATTAATATCTCACTCCAAAGAACTGATTTTGACTTGATTCTTTTTCCTAAATACTCCAAACACGTTGGGGTTTGTAAAAATATTTATTTCGTATTTTTAACGTATGTGTATGAAAGCAGTTTAATACAAATTTCCGGGTAGTTAGTTGGAGCATGCATTTTCGTATTCAGATTTTGGTTGAAACGTTCTGTGTTTTTCAGAAGTCATCCCTTATCCAACAAAGGTGAATTTTTGATATGATATCCCTACGTATGGTCCCTAGATGTTTGTTAAATATTAGAATATTTAAAGTATGTTTAGTCCCTGAAGCGTATAGTTAAAGGTAAGTAGGTCAGAAATCGCCACTGTCGATGCAGTAGGTACTGTTTTTGTTATAACTCTTAGAGGACTTATTATTTTTATATGAAACAAAATATGGAATGATTTAGACTCATTAAAGAATCTACATATAGAAAATTAGAATTTATGGAATGAATTCATGTTCTGTGGAGTTTTTTTAACATAGGTATTCTGCACGAGTTAAAATAGAACATAGAAACCTAGTATATAGATATGATATTGTTTGCAACCTAATAAATATAAGGTATCGTTGTATATATCATGTTATAAGCTTAATACTAGAATAAGTCGTTAGAACTCGGAGTTATTTAGAAACGAGAAGTAGAAGTAAGTATCGATATACTTATCTGCATCCCATGTACAAAACGATTAATTGTTTCATGAATATCACGACATTAAGATTTGAATTATTTCATGTTAGGATTGGCGCGCAGGACTTAATCCATTGATATACATCTTTTCATTCACTCAAAAAGGTTAAGGTGGGGTTTTTCTTTTATTCTTATTATACACTATACAGTTTTTCTCATGCGTTATTCAGTACAGTCAGAGCCTTCGGGCAATTCACGCAAGTAAAACCTTCGGGTTAGCCTTCGGACAATTCATGCAGTAAAACCTTCAGGTTAGCCCTCGGGCATTCACGCAGTAAAACCTTCGGGTTAAGCCTCCGGGCTTGCATTTCTAATCTCTCATGTTAAATTCTTTATAGTTTATAATTTGGATAATGTTTGACCCCACTGAGTAGTCGTACTCACTCCCTTATATTTTCACTTTTTCAGATCATGGTCCGCAGGTGCTTGAAGTGGCGGATGGTGATGGTCACACATGAAATGATCTAAAATGTTTTTTTTTAAACGCATTAATTTAGTTTTATCTTGAACTATGCATTTTTCTTTATTTAATTCCGTGAACTAGTAGGTGCACATGTTTTTGATTCAAGACTTCCGCTATTATGAAATGCATTAAAACCTCATTGATTTTATATATCTATTATTTTTGAAAATTAAATTGAGAAGATTAAATTTATGCAAGAGGTGACGTCCCCTTAAAAAGGTTATGAAAATTGGGGCGTTACACTCCCACTTCGCGGCTGCTTCCGGCCCCAGCTGTAACAATGAAGGAAAAAAAATAATTAGTAACTCAAATATTTTGATTCGTACTAGTACGAATTACCTCTTTCTCCGTATTAATGTGCTCTTCTTTTTTGCTTGCTTCTTTCTCCATATTACCGTGCTCTTCATTTAAGCTTGTGACAACTACCGCTATAGCCTCATTCGCCGTAGCCATTTCTGCCACACTTTGGTTTGGAATAAGGTCTGAACCCTAACACTCAACCTTGTCTTCTTTCGAATTTCCCTGATTGTCACCGTCTATATTTTGCCGAGTTGCAGGAGACTCAACCTTGTCTTCGTTCAAATGTCCCTTCAACATCAAAAAACAAGATACATGCAATGGTATTTTATATGTGATAATCCGAAATAACATTATTTTTACCTTATCAAGTTGTGTAGGCCAGAAAAGTTGTGTCATCCCCAAAACTCGAAACTCGGTAATTCATCGATGTAATTCTTCACCATAAGCCTTGTCATGTCAATAGCAAACATGGCTTCCTTGAATTCTTCGAATTCCGAATTCCCCATCGATCTCTTCAACCTGGTCATCAACCAATGATATCGATTCTGGAACACCACATGCAATTATCCTAGAAGCCGCATCAACCATTTTCTTAAACGAATTGTCGTTAAACAAGTCAGACGGTGCCTCCTCAATGAGCTTCATCAATTTCACCATTTCCTCTACAACCACTTCGGCTTGTTTCATTATTAACGAAGAATACTTCAACGACGGTTCTCGAAGCGTTGAAGGACCTCCCTGTAACACTGTGAAATTTTACCTAAAAATAAATAAATAAATAAATAAAAATGCATTTGCATTTCATGCATAATATCACGAGTTTAGTTCTGTAAGTCGCGCCTTAGAAAAATGAAAATGAAAATTAAAACATCTATGTTATTTTTCATTAAATTATTTTTGTTATGTAAATTTATTTTGAATTTCCTGAACCTACTAGGATTAATGAAAGAACATAATAATTTATATTATATAAGTTATTAGGAGAGAATTTAAAATTATATTTTGTGAATAAAATAGATATTATATTAGTGTTATACATGTTTTAGGATAAATCTAATTGTGCCTATCCATATCTTAATTTATCTAGGGTTGAATGTCTTATATGGTAAGTGATAGAATAAATACTATATAAAATATATAAGGATGAAAATAATTATGGATAAAATATATTTGATACCTTTTATAATTAGGGATAATTTATCCTAAGTCTATAAATACACTCTTAGTCGTCCATAAAATAGTTGCACATAAACTTTTCGAAAAATCTGTCAACATACCTGCGAACTGTTTCAAGAAATATTTACACATCTTCCCGGTATCCTATCGTGGTGAAATTTTAGGTGAAGATTACTAGGTATGTCTTTTAGATCTCTGTAAATTCTGGTGATTTTTAGACAAGTCCCTATATTTTTAATAAATATTTACTCTTACACTGCCGGAAAACCATGCATCCGGGATAGGGTTTAGCAAAATATTAATATCTCACTCCAAAAAACTGATTTTGACTTGATTCTTTTTCCTAAATACTCCAAACACGTTGGGGTTTGTAAAAATATTTATTTCGTATTTTTAACGTATGTGTATGAAAGCAGTTTAATACAAATTTCCGGGTAGTTAGTTGGAGCATGCATTTTCGTATTCAGATTTTGGTTGAAACGTTCTGTGTTTTTCAGAAGTCATCCCTTATCCAACAAAGGTGAATTTTTGATATGATATCCCTACGTATGGTCCCTAGATGTTTGTTAAATATTAGAATATTTAAAGTATGTTTAGTCCCTGAAGCGTATAGTTAAAGGTAAGTAGGTCAGAAATCGCCACTGTCGATGCAGTAGGTACTGTTTTTGTTATAACTCTTAGAGGACTTATTATTTTTATATGAAACAAAATATGGAATGATTTAGACTCATTAAAGAATCTACATATAGAAAATTAGAATTTATGGAATGAATTCATGTTCTGTGGAGTTTTTTTAACATAGGTATTCTGCACGAGTTAAAATAGAACATAGAAACCTAGTATATAGATATGATATTGTTTGCAACCTAATAAATATAAGGTATCGTTGTATATATCATGTTATAAGCTTAATACTAGAATAAGTCGTTAGAACTCGGAGTTATTTAGAAACGAGAAGTAGAAGTAAGTATCGATATACTTATCTGCATCCCATGTACAAAACGATTAATTGTTTCATGAATATCACGACATTAAGATTTGAATTATTTCATGTTAGGATTGGCGCGCAGGACTTAATCCATTGATATACATCTTTTCATTCACTCAAAAAGGTTAAGGTGGGGTTTTTCTTTTATTCTTATTATACACTATACAGTTTTTCTCATGCGTTATTCAGTACAGTCAGAGCCTTCGGGCAATTCACGCAGTAAAACCTTCGGGTTAGCCTTCGGACAATTCATGCAAGGTAAAAACCTTCGGAGTTAGCCCTCGGGCATTCACGCAATAAAACCTTCGGGTTAAGCCTCCGGGCTTGCATTTCTAATCTCTCATGTTAAATTCTTTATAGTTTATAATTTGGATAATGTTTGACCCCACTGAGTAGTCGTACTCACTCCCTTATATTTTCACTTTTTCAGATCATGGTCCGGCAGGTGCTTGAAGTGGCGGATGGTGATGGTCACACATGAAATGATCTAAAATGTTTTTTTTTAAACGCATTAATTTAGTTTTATCTTGAACTATGCATTTTTCTTTATTTAATTCCGTGAACTAGTAGGTGCACATGTTTTTGATTCAAGACTTCCGCTATTATGAAATGCATTAAAACCTCATTGATTTTATATATCTATTATTTTTGAAAATTAAATTGAGAAGATTAAATTTATGCAAGAGGTGACGTCCCCTTAAAAAGGTTATGAAAATTGGGGCGTTACACTCCCACTTCGCGGCTGCTTCCGGCCCCAGCTGTAACATTATTTTGATTTCCTTCATCCATACTCGCAATATCAACCGGTTCTAATATGCGACCCTCACCGAATCCACCGTTTTCTAACTCCGTCTGTTGCCTCTTTCTCAATTGTACTCTATCCCAATTACTCCCTCCGTCCCACTATTTGTGGCTCACTTTCCCGAAAGGAGTGTCCCATTATTTGTGCCCACTTTCCTAATTTGGTAAAAAATATTATCATATCTTCTACTCTATCTTCTCTCTCCTACTTTATTACATTCTCTCTCCTACTTTATCATCATTTCTCTCATACCCTCTCACTATCTTACTCATCTTCTCTCTCATACTTTATCATCTACCCCCTCTCTCATACTTTATCATCTACTCTCTTAATTCCCGTGCCGAAACCAATTGAGCCACAAATAACGGGACGGAGGGAGTAGTTATCAATGGTAGATGCCTCCCCATGTGTTGATTGAACATCACCACACGATCCACATAAAACAACCGAAAACAGAAATGATGTGCATAAAAGTGTTAAATAGTGAGCACGGACTAAATGAATCATATGCATAAACTCCGACAATGAACATACCAATAGGAAAAGTGATGGTCCGAAAAATGGGTTGGTTTTGTTTTCCTTCCATGTCCGCGTGCTTTCAATGAGGCAGCGGATTACCAACTCACACCAATTCCATTACCTTGCATCACTTTGCTCCTCCAACGGGTCGGAAAAGAATGGATAAAGGTACCCGTTCGAGCTCGATTGAATAAGAGAACTCGAAAGCAATACAAGAAAGTTCATCCAAAACATTTTTCCAGCGCTCTTATCACCTAGAAATGTAGCAGTTACATGGTTTACATTTATCTTATGACAACTATCAACAGGTCCGGCTGTTGTGAATTGCGCTACCCATTCGTCTACTACATCACTTCGCTCATTAAATTTTTTCGTCCCTATTACTAAATCCCCCCTAGGAAACCCAAAAGCACGATGAACGTCCAACTCATTGACATCTATTCTCCTACCATCCGATATCACAAGTTGGGATCTTTTTGGGTCGTAATTGTCAACTACCCAATAACACATTATTGGGTAACCTACTTACATCTAACCCCAATATTCCACCAAAACCCATAGCTCTTACCATTGCTACCTGGGCCTCGTTCATTTTGCTGATGGCTTCCATTAGTGAATGAGGACAACAACGGCTTGTCAATTGATTCACCTCATCATCAATCTTTGCCTGTATTTCTTTGTTAGCTTGCTGACCTTGGTCAACATGTTTAGCCCTCTTTCGTTTGCCTTTTTGCTGTGGCTCGGGAAGATCATTGGTCTTCTTACCTTTTGCGTTGGCCAACACCTTCCCTTTCTCCTTCACTTTCTTGTTTTTCCCTTTCTCCTTCCCTTTCTTATTTTTCACTTTCTCCTTCCCTTTCTTCACCAACTGTATTATAGGAACATTCTCGTCCGAGGATGTCGTTTTCTTCCTCTTTCCTTTTGATCGCGAAGTTCCTGCGTTTGTACAAAATTTTGTGATCACTAATGCATTTTATTAAATCTGTTTATGCATATAGACTCAGATATTTATGCACACACCACTAGCAAATTTTGTAATACAGTAATCCAGTAATGCATATCAATTTCATGAACCCACGTTATATATTTTATGCATATAGTTATCATATTTTTTGCATACCAAAACCACATCAACCTTTCCATAAACAAAACATTTACGCATATGACTCAAGGTTTTTATGCTTACCTATCGACATAGTTATGCACACAAACAATATGATTCATGCATATCAATCCAAAAAAATATGTACCACTGCTAGAAATATTTATGCGTAAAATTCAAGCTTTTTATGCTTATATGTAAACGACTTTATGCTTATGCTGAAAAAAGTTCCAGACCAATTTTGAGTACACTAATATTCAATAATAATGCTTAATAAATATTATAACTTTCATGCACACAGCCACTCAGTTTCATGCATATAAGCCACAAGATTCATGCATATCAATCAAACCGGAAAAACAAATAACTGGTAATATATGAAATACCAAAACTAAATCAGAATATGAATTAGTTACCTTCGTCCATGTTTTACCGAATAAACCAAAATCTCACTCGTAATCTTCAATTACTGAAATACACAAACAACGATTGTACATCCAAATTTCAGTAATTGTTACAATAATTGAAATGTTAACCGAAATCAAAATCAATGTTAACGGGGACCAAATAGATTTCCACGCAGGTCAATCCGGTTTCTGAGCATGAAATAAACAGCAAAAAATGCTCCGTAAACCGTAAAAAAACCCTAAATCTCAAGTCAATCCACCATAAAATTTTCACAAAACAATTAATATACCTAATGCGGTTTCGAACGAGTTCACTTCCTCTTAAAACAAAATATCCGCACGCAAACATAAACGAAGGTTTGCAGAAATATCGCCCAAAATAGCGGCGGTTTTCAGAAACAGATACTCACAACCACAATTTAATCAATGGGTAAACGAAAATAACAAGAAAAAAGAAGAAACATACCTCTTAATTCGTCAATTACGGTCGACTTTTCTCCAATTTCTTCGAACGAAGTTGAAAACTGGCGATGGTTAGGGTAGAATTCTCCTCCAAGAACGACGCAGGCCGATAAGAACGAGGAGAGCGAAAATGATTTTGTTTCCCCGCCCAATTCTGATCCCTTTCAAATGAAACATTTGGCTTTTCCCAAAAGGCCCTTTCTACTCTTTTTTTTTTAAATAAAAGATTAATTAGTGTAATCTTGGCTATTAGATTAGGATGCATCTACGGTTAGGATCGGTTCTCGTATCTCTTTTGAAGGGGGATCTTCCTAGAACCATACCATATATATATATATATTAAATGTTGCAGAGCTTATGCATAAAAAAATATAAATTATGTATAAAGAATATAAGAATTATGTTTGCATTTTGAAAGGGTTGAGGATTTTCTGTCCCATTTGGTGTACGACTAATTATAACATGACATCTGTTTTCACCCTTACAAAGTTAACTAAGGCAATGTAACCTCAGTTGTATATGTTAGATAGTAAAATACTAAAATTTGATTTACTCTGGACACCGTATGATTCAACATTTGGGGCAGAACCACAATTGATTTAGCGATTGAAGCAATCAACAAATCAAAAACAATTGTGATTCTTTTATGATCCTCCGCAAATTGTTCACAAGGTTGTACAACAACTCATGGAAAGAAGCAAGGTAATCGTTTTCAAATCTGTTGGATGATTTTTTTTTTCGGGGGAGAAGTTTTGAAATTGAGGCGTTGGGAAGCCGTAGAGATGGAGGTTGACGGCAGGAGAATGGTCATCCCAGCGGTGAAATCTGGCCGTGGCTTGGCAGCGGCGGGATTGTCATCCTAGCCGTGAACTCTGTTCATGGCTTGGCAGATCTGGATGTTGGAAGGACGAAATAGATTTTATCGTATTTTTTTAGGAGCTTTTTCATTTTTATATGTCAGATAGAACTTTAAAGTTTTTTGAGGAGTTTTTTCATTTGATCAGCTTGAAACGAAACTTTGGGAACGATGAAGAAAGATGCAATTTTTTATTGGAATTTTTTATTATTATTAAAAATTATAAACAATGATATTTAAATTTTTTTAACTGCAGTAAGTAGCCGTAGTTAATTTTTTTAGGTGAAAACATGTGTCATGTTATAATTAATGGTACACCAAATGGGACACTATTTTTGGGACCGAAGATCTCCAGCCGAAATGAAAGCCGGTGATGATGACTAACAAAAAATATACATCAACGTTTTTAATACTAAATCAAGTAGGCCCAAAGTCATTGGTTTAGATGACGATGATGCCTAAAAAAAGCGAGTATTCTTCTCCGCAGTTTAGTCCAGTGCTACGATCGGCCTAAATTCAACTTTAGACTATCTTTATCGGCAAGATTTTTTCATGGTTGGTCGAACGCTGCCAATTAAAAATAAATGATCAATTATTGAAATACAGCAGATATACGGCCGACCTGTTTGGAAAAAGGCTTGTCGGCAAACACTTACCCAACAAAGGTCATCCAATGAGATACCGCCATGTGGCGCTTTCTCATTGGTTGGTTATATTTTTTTTGTACAACGGATAAAATCGGGTATATCTTTTACATACTTTCGTAAAAAAAATTAAAAATTATACCAAAATTCGTGTTTTTTTTCTCTATAAATAGAAACCAATTTTGCCATATTTTTTCACACTCAAATCCTACAATTTCTCTCATTTTGTTATCATTCTACAAAATTTCTGCGTTCTAGCCATGGATCCAAACAACTACAATTCTCAAAACTTCCCTTACTCGCAAGGCTATTATCCTAGCTTCGAAAATTTTCAAAACTCCGACGAATTCACACAAGATTTTGGTATGAATTCTCAATTCCCACCTAATCCTATCCACTCTGAATATCAGCAAGCCTCTCAAAACACTCCCCCAAGCTCCTTTGAAAATGCTCAAAAATATTGTAACAATCCACAGAGTTGGAATGTGCAAGAAGATATTACACTAATGTCTGCTTGGTGTCGTATTAGTGGCAATCCGATTATTGGCACCAACCAAAATGCCAATACATTATGGAAAAAAATTCATAAATATTATGAATAAGCTCGAGTTGAAAACAAAATGGGCGATCAAAGGTCCGTTGAGTCACTCAGACAACGATATAAACGCTTGAATACAAATGTTATGAAGTGGATTGGTGCATATAAGTAAGCGTACAAGCGTCAAAGAAGCGGAATGTCCCCAGATGATATTAAGTAGGTGTTTGCAATAGCTTAACCTTTTTTTAAGTGCTTAAATTAAGGAGAAGTTGGTAAAAGTGGCTTATTAGAGAATTTGGGGTGTGTTTGCAAAAACTGCTTAAAAGAAGAAAAAGTTGAAAAAATAGTGTTTGCAAAATTTATACTGTAGTAGCTTATTTTGAGATTTATAAGTAAGATGTCAAATCATAACTTATCCGAAATTACAAATATGCCATTAAGTTGGAGAAGTTGGTTAAAACCAACTTAACCAACTTCAACTTATTCAACTTAAATGTAGAGAATTTTGAAGAATTTAAGTTGTTGAAAACACTCAAAATCAACTTTTCCTTAAATTAAGTCATAAGTTCAAAAATTTAATTGTTTGCAAACACCCCCTAAAAGAGAAGCTGAAGTTATCTACGGTAAAGCAAAGTTTACTCACCACGATGTCTTTGAAAAAGTGATGAGTGGGAATCCCAAATGGGAGTTGAAGTTGGATTCAACTAGCTTTACACGTAATGTGGATCAAAGTGAAAACACTGCTGAAGAAAGTCGTGGTAGCTCGAAAAGAACCAGGACCGGTGAAGATGGTGATCCTCCAACCGAGTCCACTCCAGAAACTCCTAGGAGTGAAGGTTCAACATTACGTCGTTGTTGGTCCGGAGACGAGAGTCAGGTGTAGGGGGGGGAGGGTGAATACACCTGAGTACTGCTTTTTTTCTCAAACCGAAGGACAGCTGAGCTGTTTGGTGGGACTGATGAATAGTGCCAAATAAGAACCTTCGATCGCGGGTCAGAGAGTGAGTTAACTATTGAGCTTTCCTACTGACTTTTGTCAGTCGTTGAAACTCAGTCGAAGAACCTTAGTGCGGAATAGTGTGGGGCCCGGAGATTCGTCTCAGTTTGAAAACGTGATTTTCACAAGTCAAGTAGTTTTGGCTTGTGTACTTTTAAGAATACATTTTATGCAAAGATATGATTTTGTAACAGTTTGTATGCAATGCAATAAAACAATAAACAACACAAGCAATTTTTAACGTGGTTCGGATATGCAAGATCCTACGTCCACGGTCCTGCAGAACAGGAGGTCATGTTGATTTATCTGAGCAAGCCTCAGGAAGGAATCTGTGCACTGGACAGACCCTTCTAAGTTATAGTCCTTAGCGACTTTACAAATCGAACCGAGGTTTGAAGGGGAAGGGATAATCTCCAACTAGGAAGGAGTTCTTACTATAAGTACAATCACTAAAGGTGAACTCCTTCGAATTTCTAAGCTATAGATATGGCAATGAGCTTAGCTAGAGAAGAGGGATCTAAAGAACTCTAGAGAGAAGAACTAATGATATTCTATTGGGCAAGTTCTTCGCTGGATTGATCTTGAATGCGCTAGAGTTGTTTGAAAGCTTGAGCGTTTTCCCTTGATATCCCGTGCGTGGAGCTCGTATTTTCTTCTCTATTTATAGTCGTGAAACAGGCATATGTCCGTTGGAGAAGACGATGCCACGTGTCACAAACTTCCAAAGAAAACGGCCATAAATTCGAATTGTTGCAGCAGAGTTGTTGATACTGTACATGAGAGCAGCTTTAGTTGGTCAGAGCAGATATAGCGTTGACGGCTTCTCATTGGTCGCGGTTTGTGGTAGGTGAGATTGTGTCAGACATCGGAGTTGACTCTCCCTAATCCTCGTATGGTCTTCTGTTGACTTTCAAAAATATTATTAACAACTGGGTTGTTTCCTGTCGGATACAGCAGACTTGAAGCAGTCTCTGTCTTCTTCGTCTGAGTCGCCTGACAAGAGATATTCTCTTGAGTATGGTCAGCTGATGATTGCGAAGGTACTGAGCTTGCATAGGGTTCTTCTGCTGATGTCTGTCAGCTGATAAGATGTCTTCTACTGAGGCGAAGATCAGCTGATGACTTAAGAACGCAAGCTCTTACACTGATGACATGGGGTTCTGGAAAGTAACTTCGACAGAAGATCAATCCAACATTTTACCCCGTACAGGACACAGACACAAAGATAAACAAATCAAAAATAGTCTAGCCTATACATCAGCTATTCCTTTCGATACTATACTACTGATATCAGCTGGGTTTTGGGATCTTCAATTCCATAGTGAAAACTATGATTTCCCCCAATATTCTTTTACCCGATAACATGCTGAGTATCTTCTACTGACTCATAACCCAACAATTTCCCCCTAATTGATGATGCCAAAACCTCTATATGAAGTACTAAAGAAAAATCTAAACTTCTGACATAGGTAGACTTCAGTAAAACTGAATCAGTTAACTTCATGAGGTCAGCAGTTGAGAGATAGGCAAAATCAGAGAAATGGTTATGTGTGAGTGTGTGTCAAATCACTTCAGTGATCAGTTGTGATAACATAAACGAAAGCCGTAAGACAATGAGTAATTGTCTGGCTAGAAGCTGGAACTTATATAAATGAGAAAGTGAAATACAGAGTTCCTATCTTCTATACAAAAAAGAATAAGGAGACTACTGCTGGCGTCTGAACTTCTTCGTCTTGCTTTTGAAATCCGCAGACTTGTCAGCAGGAGGTTCCAAACTATAGTATTTGTAGATTCTCGCGCGAAGTGTTTGGATTTCCTCGAGGTCAGCAGGGTACTCAGAACTAAGATCATGATGATACTGCTGCTTCGACCTCGTCTTCTATCTCCTTAGTGCACAAAACACCACGAGTCGTTCTGGGAGGAGGAATCCTTTTGAATGCAGGGGCTACTAGTGATCGCTTCTCCTTTTCTAGGATCAGCAGAAGTTGAGCTCTGAGCCTGGTGTTATACTGATGAATGAATTCATCAAACAGTTGGTCTACCGGGATCCCAGATGGGTAGAATCCCTACATGTAGTATCCTTTAATAAATTCCACCTTCAGTTCCTCCCATTCCTCGTTCAGCTCCAAAGGTACCCACTTGTCTACATGAGGGTGAGGGGTTTTCTTCAGATAAGTTGCTCTGGGAGCACCTCTCCTGTAGTACTTGGATGACCTTGGAATTTGCTTCTTCCAGTCGATGACCGGTTCACTGGCTATCTTGTCAGTAATCTCTATGATCTTGGCCAGATCTTCTAGTCTCTTCTTCTCTCTGAGGGCTGCTGATCTAGTGTCTCCTCTCCGGAGATTCAGTCCTTTCAGCGTGGCCTCCCAGATGGCTCTGTCTTCTGCCTCTTGCTCTGGAGTAAGTGTTTGAATAGCAGCACTCTGAGCCAAGGGCTGAATGTCAGTGGCAGAAGCTTTAGCTAGCTTCTCCTGAGCTTTTCTCTTCTCTTCTTCCAGGAGTAGTTTGGCTTTGCCTTTGGCGATTTTGCCAGTAAGCTTCCTGGGCTTCTTTGCCTTCTTAATTTCTTCCTCGATCTGTTGCTCATAGTTGAGTTCATCTTGAAGCTTCTGAGCAACACGCTGATCGAATGCCTCCTGCTCCGCCTTGGATTTAAACTTAGGCATCAGAGAAGATGGAGTTGTTTCAGTAGTAATCTCCTTCCCCGGCCTTTGCGGTGGCAGTGGCTCGTCCTCCTGGTCAATAAATTGTGCAACCTCCTCAATATATTGAGCCGAGGATCCTTCTCCGGATCCTGCAGCTGGCTCAACCACAGTAGATGTTGTTTGGACAGTTGGGATTTGGACGATTCGAGGAGGAGGTACTGAGCTGGTTTCAGCTTGATCAGCTGAACCTTCCCCCTTAGTTATTACTTGGACTTCAAGTCCTTCTTCCGCCTAAGCCTGTTCCGCCTCAGCCTTCTCTACTCCTTCCCCCTTTTTAGCATCATCAGCCAGGGAGAGGCGAGTGCGGATGGCAACTACTTCTTTCTCCAGATTGTAACAGATATTCTTAATGGAGGTGGCGGTTGCTTCGAACTCTCTGACGGCGTCGCAGTAGTGTTCCCAGTCCTTCTCCTGGTCAGCACGGATTTGCTTGATTTGTGCTGCTGACTCCTGTGTCAGTTTCAGGAGAGACTCATCATGCGACTCTATCATTTCCTTCTGAATGAGCTTGAGGGCCTCCGCCTGATTAGTTATGGCTTGTTTCATACTGGAGGTGGCCATCTTATTGCGCTCATCCATCACTGTTTGGATATTAGTCATGCTCTGAGTCTTGAAGAAGCTGCTGACTCTGAGCGGTGGCCATCTTATGCTGTTCTTGAAGAAGCTGCTGACTCTGAGCGGCAAGGTCTGCTTTCTGAGCTGCGAGGGCGGTCTCGACTATCTCCTGAATATTGATGGAAGGAGTAGGAGCTTCGGAGACCTTTTTCATCTCGCCCGCAAGTCTGTCAACCTTCTTAGTTTGGGCTTTTGTGTACTGAGCCCATTTTAGATATACGTCTTTGGCAAGGAGACGATTCTTGTCTCCCTGTCGTCTGATGGCTTTGTTGACGGACTTTGAGGTCACGGAACCGATAGGTTTTATCTGATAGCTGCTGGTTCTGAGCCTCTGCTCAGATGTTGCGAGTTGTTGCTCTCGACTAGGCTTCGAGGCAACCGGGGCATCACCTGATATAGACGGTGGTGGTGATTTACCCTTCTCGCTAGAAGTGTTACCCTCGGCAGATCCTCCCAGTTCTGCTTCCTTGAGTTGCGCCTGATCCACATCATCATCATTGTTGTTGTCATCATCGTGATGGGATGGCGGCGAAGGGCTGCTGACATGTTCTGAGGATCTTAGGCTCAGAAGATAGAGCATAGCTGCGCGGAGATCCTTGAACGAGGCTAGGTCAGCGGGTTCCCCAAACCCGATCACTGACTGCAGGCTTTGTTCCTCTGTCAGTAGGGACAGAGCATACTGATTCTTTATCAGCTCTTCAAGCATGTCCCAGCTGAGGAACCTCAGTAGCATCTGAGTCCTCGCCCTTATAGCTATTTCGACCAGATCCCTGTGGTCAGCAATTTCTGGGATCTGTGCAGTGAGTTCTCCAGTGGCTCGGAGGTGAGTCGACTGCATGGTCGTCCACTAGGAGGATGTCTCCTCAGTCGGTTCAGCTGTGTCCGACTGAGTCTCTTCAGAGCTGATGCGCTGGACTTTGTCTTTTAGAGTGGCACCTTCAATGCCTGTTCCCGCATCTAAGATTGACTCCTCCTGAGTCAGTGGGGGAGAGGTAGGCTTTGCTGGGGCTTTAGATGTTCCAGACTTGCTGAGCCTTTTCCTCTTAGGTGGGTCGGCGCGAGGGGGCAAGTCAGAGGTGACTCTCTTCTGTTCAGGTGGCCCTCGTCCGATTGATTTCTCAGCAGCGGTTCTTGTCTTGAACTTAATGAGCTTGCTGTCGAAGTATCGCGAATCAGCAAAGGCTGCGTGATTCAATACTGAGTCTTCGATTAGTACGGACATCTTTGTCCCGTACAGCAGCTTGCCCACACTAATAAGTCTCCTCTCTCCAGTGGGTGTGGCTGCGAACTTCTGTGCCTGAGCTTTAAGCTCAGTCACATAGAAATCGGTCCAGTTGACTTGGACTCCGTCATCTATGATCATCATCAACTGGAGACGGGGCTTGGACAGCTGATCAAAGGAACCGGCGGCGCTTGTAAGTTTGTGAGTTACGATGTAGGCGAGCCCGTGGTATTCTGGTAGCAACTGGTTCTTCAGCATCGCTGATTTGAAGACAATGTCGTCTCTGCCACAGAACCTCTGAACATAGGAGTTGATCTCCTTCTCCTTATATCCAATTGGAGAGACTCCATGAGCCGGAAGGTCAAAAGAAGATTATAGAGCAGCCCGAATGTTGATGTCGTTGTGACGGACTCCCAACTATGAGGGGTCACTTCCTTCATGTACGAGAAACTGGATACCTCCCCGTCTATTGGTCCCGAGAGCACGTTCAGGTGTAGAGGGGGGGGGTGAATACACCTGAAACCGATTTTCTCAACTTAAATACGAATAGTCCTTTTTCAGGATGATGTCGTACTGAACAAGTTCAGCAGACCAGATAAGCTGTTCTGAATCGTGTTGGCAGAGTGACTGATTCTACTAAGACCTGCTAGCTGACTGAGAGTCAGAATACAGTATCTTGCAGATAGAGTTCAGTGGTGCGGAATAGTGTAGGCCCAATTCAGTTGAGTTAGAAAATGTTTTTGTCAAAACAGTTTCAGTTGATTAGTGCAGTCTACTTAGTTTGCTGAAACTCAGTTGAATGATTTAAAGAAGGTTTTTCAGTATGAACAGTAAATCAATGCAACAGTTAAGAATAGAACACACGACACAGAGATTTTTAAAGTGGTTCGGACACAAAAATCCTACGTCCACTGTCCCAAATGATCAGGAAGCTATTTATTATACTGAGGTAGTCTCAGTTGGTTTGTACGCTGGATAAACACTGGTCTTGAGATTTATACTGAGCAAGTCTCAGTTTACACGGTTATCAAACTGAGTGTTTGAAAAACTCCCCAACTGTGAAGGAGTCCTTTACAATAAGGATTAGTTCAAAGATGAACTCCTTCGTCTAAGCTATGGATATATGCTATTGAGCTTAGGTTAGAGGGATAGGGAACAAGAAGGTGGCTTCTAGAATGACGAACAACTGAATATAGCTTTGGGTTCGTGTATCGTCGCTTGGATACTAGAGGTTGTATGAAAAAGTTAAGCTTGGTTCCTTATGAGCCAGAATGTAGTCTTTTGCTGAAGATAGATTCTTCGAACTTATTGCAGAAGACTTAGGCTTTTCGGATTAGCTCGTTTGAATGCTCTGTGTGTTCTTGGTAGTTCGTTTTTTTTCGCGTATTCGTGTTTGTTTTTCTCGTGAGCTTCAAATTTGATTTATCCCTCTATTTATAGAGAAGAGATTAGGATAGATCCATTGGAAATGATGATCCTTTATCTCTCTCTTTTAGGTAGCTAACGACTCTTTTGAAGTATGATGGCAGTGTCCTTTCCCTCCTTTTCTGGAAAGTTGTTGACTTGCAGCTTTAAGCAGATATAGGTTACGTGTCTGCTTGTCATTGGTCGAGGTTCAGAAAGTGGTTGAGACAGAACAGACTTCAAGGGGATCTGAAGCTGACTTCTCCCTTCCTCGTATTGACTCTGCTGAAAGGTGACTTCAAAGATTCTGACAGTCAGAAGACTCTGTCCGTTGCTGAGTCTGATCTCTGATTCAGTAGCATTCTCCTGTTGAGGCTGCTCT
The DNA here is from genome assembly GCA_028984105.1 of Lavandula angustifolia. NCBI lineage: Eukaryota > Viridiplantae > Streptophyta > Magnoliopsida > Lamiales > Lamiaceae > Lavandula > Lavandula angustifolia. The sequence continues at coordinate 7,599,353 of CM054823.1, read as the reverse complement.
ACTTGAAGATTAGCTCTGAGTACAGTGAACTACTCCTGCTGAGTCCAGTTCTACTAACTCCTTTCGCATATCTTTGCTCTCGCTGAGTCCGAGTATTTACTGAGTCTTCTACTTCTGGTGCTGAGGCGGATAATCTACTGAGTGCCTGAACCAGAGCAGAGGGTCTGCTGAGTCTGAACAAAAAAAAATACAACGTAATGGTTCACCAATCAATATAGGGTTTTGGGATCTTCAAATCTTCATAAATACATTCAGAGCACAGGGCTACTGGATCGCTTTCACAAAGATAGAAGATCGAATCATTTCCCACTATTATCGACACTGCTGAGGGTAGAATCATCACCCAACATTTTCCCCCTATTTGATGATGCCAAAACCTAATAGCTAAACAAGCAACCTAACACTATGACTTATCAGAAACAGAGCTCCTTACAAGTATTACAAGTAGGATCAGTAGAGTTGTTCTTCAAGTCCTAGACTACTGAGGGGATCAGGGCAGAAGGTCAGAATAAATACAGAGTCTGAGCAACAATTTCCCCCTGTCTTAACAATATTTTCCCTTTATCTATCAAGTCTATCGAATCTAGCTAAGCAACAACCGACAATAAGTAATCGGACAAATGAGTGTGTGAGTCGGTAATCACTTCGGTGATTCCGAGTGTTAAGCATAAATAAACACGGTACTGTCGTACAATAAGATATTGTCAAAGCCAAACAGAGATATATTATATATATGTAAAGAAGTTCAGTACAGTTACATCTCTGCTAAGCTAGAAAACAAGAAAAAGATACAAAGAGAACACATAAGCAAAGAGTCATTTGAACTGCCTAATCCTGTCTTTGAAATCTTGGGATTGAGATTCAGGGAGAGGCACTCCATACATGCGATAGGTGACTTTTCTCAGCTTCAGTATCTCAGCAAAGTCCGCTGGATCTTCTTCATCAAGAAATTGGCTTCAGCAGCGTCCTTCACTTCTTTCTCTATAACACCATAGTGAACGGATCCATCAAGTCTCTGTAGGGGTGGCAAGACTCTAGGATCTGGAACTCTGACTTCAACATGTTTATTGATAGCTTTCTACAATCTGACATACATGTCTAGGTCGGCTCTCATCATCCATTCAGTGTAAGCTTCTTCCTTGCGCTTGTCAGGCCAGAATCTCCAGAAGTAGTTCCTTTTAATGAACTCTATCTTCAGCGCTTCCCATCTCTGAGTGAATTCTACTGGCATCCATTCATCAGTTCTAGGCCATCTATGAGTCTTCAGATCCATAGGCTTCCTGAATCTTCTATATCTGTAAGGGATATCAGCCTTTGAGGGGATCCTCTGACTCGCTTCCTTTTCTGTTCTCAGCCTGAGGGCTTCAAGGTCTGTTGTATGTAATCTTTCCCTGGCTGCTTCAATCTGCCTGGCCACTTCACCTCTGTACAAGTTTCTGTCTAACTGAGCCCAGATCTCTTCCATTTCCTGTTCTTGTTCCTTAGAGGCAGTATAGGAAGGCTTGTGAGGTGGCTCTTCTTCTGAGTCAGCAGGAGTAGAAGATTTTTCTTTGGAGGTGCCCTGCTGCTCAGTAGACTTTTGTTGCTGCTCCTTCTCTTTTTGCTTGTCAGCTTCGTCGCTTAGTTTAAGTGTTCTGGGAGGCAGCCTTGACCTTGTTCTCTTGCCTCCAGCTGGAGCCTTGGTTTTGCCTTTGACAGGCTTCGGTTTAGGCTTTTTGGCTGCTTCAGCTTCGGTAATCTCCCTTGCCAGCTTCTCGTCAGCGGCTATCTGAGCCACCTCCTCCGGGGTTATGAACCTCCTGGGTCCTTTCTTCTTGGAGGGAGGTGTTGGGAGTTTCAGTACTTTCTTGCCTTTACCGGCAACAGGAGGTGGAAGAGGAGCTTCTTCCTCTTCTGAGTCCTCCTCGTCAGCGTACTCGGCAACTTCTCTAATGATATCGAGAGGATTCTGAGTTGCCTGAGTCGCGACTTCTTTGGCTCCTGAGCCACTTGGGCCTGTCTCAGTTGATGCTGCAGCTGCAACTGAGACACCCTGGGCCTCGCCAGTTTCAGTAGGTGCAGTAGGGGCGGATGTCTGAGTTGTTGCCCTTGCTACTGACCTTGCTCTCTTTGGAGCCTTCAGTATCAGCTCCTTGGCAGCTTCGCCCTTAATTGATTTTTCTATTAGACTTTCCCCCTTAGCCAAACTTTCCCCCTTTTTGGCATGAGCAAGTAGGGTTGGGGTTGGAGCAAATACCTTCTTATTCAAGCTTTTGTAGGAGGCTGACAGATCATCTAGTCTGGCGTGGATCTTGGTCAGCGCCTCATGCAGCTCATTTCTCTCGTTGGTCAGCTGATTGTTGTATTCTTTGTGTGAGAGATCTGCTGCAGCCTTGAACTCTTTCAATGCTTGTTCAACCTTCTCTTCAAGGGCCTTCGTACAGGTTTGGAGTCCGAGTTCATTGCCTTGAGAGGTGGCTGCGACTGATTCAGTATGAGCGGTTTGAGCGGCCTTGTATTGATTCAGCAATTGATCCTGGCCTTCCTGAATAGTCTTAAGCTGAGCCTCGAATTCAGCTTTCTGTGCAGCTAAGGCATTCGTCAAAATGCTAGAGAAGTTAGGGACCTGAGATGAAGAAATGGCTGAACGGAGTCCCTGCAGCTCTGCACTCTGTGCCTCAGTGGTTTGCCGCCAAGTTTTTTGGACGGCACGGGTAAGAAGGCGATTCTGTGTGCCTTGATCCTTCAGTGCCCTGGCCACTGTTTTTAAGTGACGGATCTTTGGGCTGGGCGCTATTTCAAAAGCAGATTGGAGAAGAAGTAGAGCAGGATCAGCTGCCTTCGAAGTACCAGCCACCGTCTGTCCAGGACCAAGGATGCTGAGTGGAGGGTCAGCAGTAGATGCAGTGGCATCCTTGTCCTGTTGAGTTCCCTCATCAGGCTTCTCAGGGCCTGAATCATGGGGTGGGTCCTGACTATTGGGGTCAGACCCATCTGAGGGTGCGGGTGCTGAGACGGGTTGTCTCTCATTCAGCAATACAAGCATAGCCACCCTCAGATCCTTGAGCGTGCCGAGGTCAGATGGCTCTGAGTAGCCAATCTTCTCTCTTATCAGCAGCTCTTCTTCATGTAGTTGTTCACATGTATGGTAGAGGACAAGGCACTTCAGATTGGGCCATTCCTGGAACCTGATCAGCATATGGAGCCTCGCCTACCTCGCTAATGTAACAAGGTCTGAGTGGCTGGCGATCTCCGGTATCATCTCAGCAATCTCCTGAGAGGCTCTAGATATGAGCGCTGAGGCTTCCATCCCGATAGATTCTTCTTCTGAGGCAGTCTCCGAGCTCTTGACTTCGATAGGAGATGCATGTTTCTCAGCAGTAGGGATACTGCTGAGTGGAGGGACGTCCAAGGGGCTATCCAGAGTCTGGACTTCTTCAGTTTGGACTTCAGATTGGATCTCTTCAGCTTGGACCCCTTGGTCCATTGTCTCTACATATTCAGTGGAGACGATCTTCTCCACTGATTGAGTCCGCTTAGAAGACTCAGGCTCGTCTCTCAGCTGAAGTGGTGGCTGAGCAATGACGGCCTCTGTTTCCACTGTAGTTTCAGTGGGCGCAACCTGGCTGACCTTCTTCAGCTTTTTGGTTGGCGTCTTTGGTGTGGATTTCGGTGGGGACCTCTTCTTCTTCGGTGTCGAGGTCTGCTGAGTCCCACTCGTAGGTGCAGCGGGCCCTGAGCCGATCTGTTGAAGGGCTGCTGACCTATTCTAAAATCTGACTTTCTTTAAGTTGAAGTATTGTTTGTCAGCGAAGGTGACTTTGTCAGATTTACAGAAATCCTCTATCATCACTGAGAGTTTGAGTCCATAGAGGAGCTTTCCTTTGGCGCTCAGCCGGTTAGATGCTTTATCAAATTTGGCTGACTGCAGTGTGAATTCTTTGATGAAAAATTCTATCCAGTTGATCTTGGCCCGATCATATATTGCCATCATCAGTTGCAGTTTGGGCCTAGATACCTGGTCAAACGAGCCTGCTTGACTCGTCAGCAACTGAGTCACAATGTAAGCTAGTGCTCTATACTGAGGGAGCATAGCGTTCTTGGGAAAAGCAGCTCTGAAAACGTTTGGCTTTCCGCAGAACTCAATAAGGTATTCATCCATTAAGTCATCTTTGTAGTTGAGTGTGCTGTGTCATGAGTTGGGGAGGTTGAAGCTTCTCTGAAGGGCGTCGCGGATGGACATCTGCATCACTTCAATCGCGTTCCGTGAGGGATCGTGTACTGGATGGACGACGAATCTTCCTCTAATATCTCCATCTACTGAATCATTGTTGGAGTAGATCTCGGCGACTTGGCGCAGAAGAAAGAAAGTTGGCCTCCTGGTCAGAAATCCTTCAAGACCTGTTTCTCTGAGTGCGTAGAATATCTCCTCCATAAAATCCATATTGCACTCATCGAACTCCATGATAGGTTTACACCAGACTCGATCCTTCTCGAGGATCTCTTGCATGTCTGCCGGAGCACCTACTTGAATTCCTGTCATTTTTGTAATCTGCACACAGCACATGTCAGTATCGATTAACATATAAGAGAAATAAAGATCATACGATATTTAATAATCATTGAAGAATTACCAAAAGATTTTCTGAATATTTTGGAGAGAATTTGGATAGAAAGGAAGTAATTATCTCAGAAAATCTCGGGTTTTTGAGATATAGCAGATATGGAATGAAGGTGTCAAAGATTTGAACTCGAATATATGTATCTTAGAGAAGATGAACAATTAAAGATCAATGGTTCAGTTTGAACGCGCCTTTTAGATGGACGGCTAGGATTAAGTTTTATAAAATAGGCAATGATCAAATTAGCCGCCCAAGTCAAAAGCCAGTTGTAAATAGCCTAAGTAGTAACTTGATACGACACGCAGTAAATGCGTGGCAGAGTTCAGCATGCTTCTACATAGAATGTCGTGTATTAAATATGATCCGTTAAAAATTAAATGACATTTCTTAAAGCATTGAATGCGATGCTGAATCTCATCATAAATGCACATAATCGTTCTATAGGCTACTGAGTAGAGATACACAAACCTATCAGCTGAACATCGTAGTCAGCTGATACCTCGTGTAGTTGGTTCTTTGTCTCTACGTGCGATTTTACTCGATGCGAGAGCGAACATTCCCCCTACTCGAATGCTCCTCTCTCGAATCCGCTTGCCGACTAGCGTCGGAAGGTCCAGCAGACCTAGCTCTACTGAAAGTTCTCTGAATCTGGCTTCAGCTAGAGGCTTGGTCAGTATATCAGCCCTTTGATGGTCAGTATGGATCTTTTCCATCTTGATATCCTTCTTTTCGACATGGTCACGAATGAAGTGGTGTCTGATGTCCACGTGCTTGCATCTCGTATGAAGTACAGGATTCTGAGTGATTGCAATGGCACTGTGTTGGTCCCGAGTGTACGGTCGGGTGTAGAGGGGGGGGGTGAATACACTCGATTCGATTTCTCAACTTCGAACACGAACAGTTCTATTCGGGATGGTGTCCGATCAAACGGGTTCGGCCAGACCAAACAAAGCTGTACGAATCGTGTGCGGCAAAGAGTCCGACTCTACCGAGACTCGCTAGCCGACCGAGTCGAAATTCGGTATCTACGGTAAGAGTTCGGCGTGCGGAAATGTGTGTAGGCCCAAATCGGTTGAGTGGTGAAAATGTTTTATGAAAGTCTCGGTTCGGTAGATATAAAGTTCGGTATCTTTGAGACAGTTGATTGATTTTAAGAAATGATGTTCGGTATGAATAGTAAAATCAATGCAACGGTCCAAGAAAGCAAGAGAGACACGGGATTTTTAAAGTGGTTCGGATATCGCTCAAATCCTACGTCCACTGTCCCGAAAGATCGGGAGGCTATTATTTATCCCGAGTTAGTCTCGGTCGGCTTGCGCCCTTGGGCAAAGCCGCGTCTTGGTTTTTAGACTGATCCAAGTCTCAGTTTACAAATATCAAACTTAGAAGTGTTTGACAAACTTTCTCCAACAGTGAAGGAGTCCTTATACAATAAGGATCGGGTTCAAAGGTGAACTCCTTCGTCTAAGCTATAGATAAGAACGGTTGAACTTAGGGTTAGAGGGATAGGGAATATGAGTGAGTAGCTTCTAGATCGACAAACAGCTGAAGGTAAGCTATAAGTTCGTGTAACGTCGATTGGATACTAGAGGCTTTGTATGTCGGTTCAGCTTGATTCCCTATGAGCTAGAATGTAGTCTTTCGCCGGAAGATTGTTCTTCGAGTTCTTGCTAAGACGTAGTTCTTTGGGTTCTTTGCTCGTTGAATGCTTTCTTGATTTTTGCTCTAGATACGTGCATTCGGTTGTTTATTCTTGAATAATCCCTCTATTTATAGAGCAGAGATTGAAATAGATCCGTTGGAGACGATCTTCTTCTCTCTCTCTCTTTTGGTAGCAAACGGCTCTTTTTGACGTAGGTAACAGTGCCTTTTCCTCCTTTTCCGGAAAGTGTTGACTTGCAGCTTTAGTAGGTAGGATGACACGTGTATGCTTGTTATTTGTCGAGGCGAATAAAGTGGTTGAGACAGAACAGACTTCGAGGCTAATTGAAGCTGACTTCTCTCTTCCTCGTATATGACTATGCTGATTGCATTTCAAAAAGATCTGACAGTTCAGGAGACTGTCTGCCGTGCTGAGTCTGATCCTGTAGTCGGTAGGTATAATGCCGAGGTACACTATCGAAGGTCGGCTACGAGTCCAAGTGAACTACTCTCGCCGAGTTCGGTTCGGCCGATCGACTCTCTCGCATATCTTTGCTCTCGCCGAGTCCAAGATCACCGAGTCTTCTACACCGGTGCCGAGGCAAATAAGCTACCGAACGCCTTAACCGGAGCGGAGGCGTCTACCGAGTCCGAAACCTCGGAGACGGAACAAATACAAGGGAATGGTTCATCAATCAGATAGGGTTTTGGGATCTTCAAATCTTCAGACAAGTACAGAGCACAAGGCTACTGAGCTTAAGATCAGTGTCTAAGACCGAATCATTTCCCACTAAGAGTAACAGTGCTGAGGATGGAATCATCACCCAACACACTGGTACTGTCGCAGAAGATCGACACTTCATTCTGAATGACGTCATAGTCGCGTAGCGGCTGTCTCAGGCAAAGGATTTGGGCGCAGCAACTTCCGGCAGCCATATATTCAGCTTCAGTAGTTGACGTCGCTACTGAATGTTGTTTCTTTGAGAACCATGAGATTAGCTTACTGCCGAGGAACTGACACGTTCCAGAAGTTGATTTTTGGTCGATTCTACACCCTGCATAGTCAGCATCAGAATAACCAGTTAGTTCTATATTATCATCAGTTGGATACCATAAACCCATGTCAGGTGTTCCTCTGAGATAGCGGAGAATCTTCTTTGCTGAGTCCATGTGGCTCTGCTTCGGATTCGCCTGAAATCGAGCACAAACACCTACAACATAAGTTATATCAGGACGTGTAGCTGTTAAGTATAATAAAGAACCAATTATAGCATGAAATTCTGTTTGGTCTACTGATACTCCCTCTTTATCAAGATCGATCTTCATATTTGTGTTCATCGGGATCTTGATTGGTTTGCCGGATGTGCAACTGAATCTCTTGATGAGGTCTCGAGTGTATTTCCCTTGATTGATAAACGTCCCCTTCTCAGATTGTTTGACTTGAAAACCGAGGAAATAGTTCACCTCTCCCATCATTGACATCTCGAACTTATCCTTCATCATTTTCTCAAACTGCTGACACATGATGACATTCTTCGAGCTGAAGATGATGTCATCTATGTAGATCTGCACAAGCAATATGTCCTCTTCCAGTCGAATGCTGAATAAAGTGTGGTCTACTGTGCCCTTCTGAAAACCTTTCTGAAGAAGAAACTAAGATAGGGTATCGTACCAAGCCCTGGGTGCTTGTTTTAACCCATACAGAGCCTTTTTGAGTCTGTATACTTGATGTCCCTGCTGAAAGCTGGGAGGCTGTTCCACATAGACTTCTTCTTTCAGCACGCCGTTCAGGAAAGCAGACTTCACATGCATTTGATAAACTCTGAATCTTTGATGTGTTGCGTATGCTAGGAATAGTCTGATTGCCTCCAATCTTGCAACTGGAGCGAACGTTTCATCGAAATCTATCCCTTCAGCTTGACAGTAGCCTTTTGCCACGAGTCTTGCTTTGTTCCTTACTATGACATTGCTTTCATCACGCTTGTTCTTGAAGACCCATTTAGTTCCAATCACATGCTGATGTCGGGGTCTGTCAACAAGCTCCCAAACTTTGTTTCCCGTGAACTGATTCAGCTCCTCCTGCATGGCTATGATCCAGTCAGCGTCTTTCAGTGCGTCCTCAACTGACTGGGGTTCTTCAGTAGACAAGAAGCAAGAATATAAGGCGCTTTCTCCCTGACAGAATCTGGATCTTGTCTTTACGCTTGCTGAAGGATCTCCAATAATTAGGTCAGAAGTATGAGCATCCAGCCACGATCTACGATGTCTCAAATCTTCATCTGAAATTTGTTCAACACAGATAGTAGGTGAGTTAGGCATTTCAGTTGTACTATTCTGAGATTGAAGCAATTTAGTTACAAGAGTGTGATCTACTGAGTCACCAGGTTCAGGGGCATTTAGCTCAGGAACATCATTAGTTCCCCCTGAATTATTATTCTCAGTAGAGGTCTCAGTTACCACTGGGGTTTCTTCATCGACCTGACTTACCTGGGATTGACTCTGTTCTGGAGAGTCAATATGTTCAGCTACTTCTGTTGCTGGCTGAGATTCAGTAGACTTGTCTTCAGTTTCCTCATCAGAATCATCATCCCAACATAGCTGGATCTTTTTGACTTTATCTTTTAGGTTCAGATCCTGTAGCTGCTTACTGATGTCCTCAGATTCAGGTTCAGAGTTTCTGCTCTTGTCTTCAGTAGCAAACTCATTAAAAACAACATGAGGGCTTTCCTCCACACAAAGAGTCCGATAGTTAAAGACTCTGAAAGCTTTACTGACCCGGGAGTATCCTAAGAACACTCCCTGATCTGACTTGCTATCGAAAGTCTTCAGCTGATCTTTCCCATTATTGTGGATAAAGCACGAGCACCCAAAAATATGGAAATAAGATAGAGAAGGCTTCCTGCCGTTCCATAGTTCATATGGTGTCTTCTTATGCTGCTTTGTCAGTAGAGATCGGTTCTGAGTGTAACATGCAGTGTCAGTAGCTTCTGCCCAGAATTTGGTTGGGAGTTCTGAGTCTGCGAGCAGGGTTCTTGCTGCTTCTTTGAGTATACGATTCTTCCTCTCAGCAACCCCATTTTGTTGAGGCATGCATGCAGCAGACTTCTCATGCTCTATTCCTTCTGCTTTGCAGAACTCCTCCACCATGAAATTATGGAACTCAGTTCCTCTGTCAGAACGTATTTTGACAATCTTAGTGTTCTTCTCGACACTGAGCCTTTTCAGAAGCGTTGGTAACTCTGTTTTGACGTCAGACTTGTTGGCAATAAATATGACCCATGTGTAGCGCGAGTAGTCATCAATGACCACTAATGCATACTTCTTGCCTCTGATCGTCATCGGAGAGACTAGACCAAACAAATCCATATGTAGCAGCTGAAGGATTCCATCAGTGGAAGGAGATAGAACTGGCGGATTTTGATTCCTTGTTTGCTTTCCCTTCAGACATGCTTCACACTGAGTGTCTTTGCTGAATACTTCATTCGGCAGTCCTCTTGCTAGAGTGTTTCTAGCCAATTTGTTGAGCGTTTTGAAGTTGAGATGTCTTCTGTGCAAAAGACATCCCGTTCTGTTGTCATTCTTCGCCAACAAACAGGCTTCAGGTTCAGCTGAGTTCCAGTCAGCTACATAGATATTCTTCTTGCGCGAACCTGATAACACTGTTTTCCCTGTATATTTATCAATAACATCACATAAACCAGCGTAAAAAATCACTCTATTCGAGTTGTCACAAAATTGACTAACAGAGAGAAGGTTATGCTGAAGTCCTTTAACATATGATACTCTTGGAACTGTTGCAGTTCCAATGCTGAGTGTTCCATAGCCTCTGGTGTATCCTTTAGCATTGTCTCCAAACTCGATTCGAGGTCCTTCTTCAGTAGTATAATTCTTCAGCAAGTCCTTTTGGTACGTCATATGTCTTGAGCATCCACTGTCCACATACCAAGGGTCCTTGTGCACCTGCAAAATAGAATTATATTTAGGTATCCTTTATTTTTGATTTTGGGTCCTTAGATGTTAGTTTTGGTAACCCATATCTGTCTCACGACCCTGGTGGTCTCAGACAGTTTCTTTCCACTTGTGTCAACATATTTAACCACTGGACTGGTTACTGCTGACTTCTGAGGCTTTTCAGGTTCAGGAGTCCGGATCTTCTGAGTGGGTGGACTGCTGACCTTTGCCTTCTGCACGGCTTTCTACTTTTTCTGACTTTTGGGTCCTCTCCTGACTATTGGATCATAGTAATATGACCCATATTGAGCTGGATGTGTCAGTTGAGGAGGTCCATACTAATCAGCCCCCTTCGCTTTACTGGTTCCCCCCCCCCGGCCGAACGGGGGTGATCTCGGTGCCGATCTTCTTGTCGATTGCCGATGGGTAGGATGAGGTGCCTTCATCTTTTGTTTGTTCTTGGCTAGGGGGTTTAGTATATCCGCATTGATGGTCTCCCCTCGAACAAACCTATCGCCTAGCCGGGTTTCGAGCATACGGGGGCGGATGAGGAGGCTCCCCTGGCTGAATCCAAGTCCTTTCTTGCAATGCTTGGGCTTGTTGCTTGCTAGCATAGCCTCCAGCTTCTTTTCAGCGCCCATGTATCGCTCTGGTCATCGATTCCTCCAGACATCATCACTTTTCTTCAGCATTTCATGCTCGGTCCGAAGTCCCGACAACTCTTGCTTCAAGAGACTCGGTTCGATATCTTTTTGAGTCAAGTCTTTGGTCGGGGCCGAGATCTCGATCTTCTTGATGCCGAGACTTGGCCAACAAAGAGTTTATCTCCTCCCCCGAGTCTCAACTCAAGTCCTTCCGACTCGGAATGACCGACTTTCCCGAGAAAGTCTCTGATTCTCCACTTTCAGGGTATCCAATTCCTGAAGAGTCTTACTAAGCTGCAAACTCATCTAAATCTGCTCGTCGAGTAGTTCTTCATATGCGATCGCGACGTCCAGATTCTCGTCTGCACCTGAAAGAGTGTCGTGTGTGCAGTGTGAGGAGGAATTAAATGGTTCATGAGAGTTTACCTCATCCTCTTCTCCTGCCATGAGACACTTTTCAGCATCTTCTTCAGCTTCAAGTTCTAGGGCCATGAAAGCTGCTTCATCATCAGATGAATCCATGAAGGAGTCGACTTCATCTGAGCCGTCTGAGAGTTCACCAGCAATGTATGCTTGTCTCTTCTTAATGAACTTCTCCCTTCTTGCTTTACGTGCTGCTCGTTCAGCAGTATTGAGCTCAGGACAGGCATACTGATAGTGTCCTGGCTTCTTGCAGTTATAGCAGGTGGTGACTCTTTCTTCCTTACTTTCACTATCTTTCGACTGTGCTGAGTCATCCTTTTTCCTGCATTCAGAAGTATGCGAGTCAGGAATGCGCTTTGGCGTATATTCAGACTTACCCTTGGATTCTCTGTGGGCTTTAGTCACTTTTCTGCGCCTCTCCTTCTCCTTCTGATACTTTACGGCAAGCAATGCATATTTCTTGGCTAGATTTCCTTCTTGTATGTCAGTGAGTGAAGGTTCAGCCTTGCTCGACGCTGGAGATGCTGTGCTGACTGATGCTTTGAAGGTATAGTCGAGTTTAGTGTCAGCTTCAGCTCACTGTTTCCTTTGAGGTATGCTAAACTCGAATTCCTCTGCTTGAAGTTCTGAAAAGATATGATCAGGAGTAGCAATATCTAAATCAGAATGACGTAATAAGGTAGCAAAAGGAGTCCAGTGACCGTCTGGCAGTGCCCTCAAAATTTTGAGATTAATCTCTCGATTGGAGAATGTCTTTCCCAGCCCGTTGATAGAGTTCATCAGATTCGTAAATCTGACGTTGAGATCTTCAATGGTGTCACCAGGCATGAGTGACAATCTTTCCAGCTTTTGGAGTTCCAGCGCAAGTTTATTTGCTTTGATCTTCTGAGTCCCCCGACTCAGTAGCTCTAGAGCATCCCATAGTTCCTTTGCATACTTGCATTCCTGAACTCTCCCGAGATAGGAATCACTCAGGGTGGTCAGTATGGCATTTCTGGCGACGATGTCTAAGTTGTGAAGTTTCTTCTCCTCTGGGGTGAAGAGACTTCTGTCCTTGGGAATCTTCTTCCCGGTCACCATTCCACCTCCATCTGCTGGATCCTGAGCTATGATGCTATCGATCATGGGAACGATAGGTCCGTCCTCTAGAACCTCTGTCATGCTGTCGTGGAGAGAGGTCAGATGAGCCTCCATTCTGACCCGCCATACTCCATAATTCTCTACTGAGAACATGGGTACCATCCTTATACCTGACATATCAGATATGATAAATAGTGATATGAATGAAGAATGATATGTAGTGAAAACATTTTTCCGGATCCATTCAAGTAGACCAGTTTCAGAATAACAAGAGTCTTATAGAACTCCTGCTCTGATACCAATTGTTGGACCCGAGAGTACGTTCAGGTGTAGGGGGGGGGGTGAATACACCTGAAACCGATTTTCTCAACTTAAATACGAACAGTCTTTTTTCAGGATGATGTCGTACTGAACAAGTTCAGCAGACCAGATAAGCTGTTCTGAATCATGTTGGTAGAGTGACTGACTCTACTGAGACCTGCTAGCTGACTGAGAGTCAGAATTCAGTATCTTGCAGATAGAGTTCAGTGGTGCGGAATAGTGTAGGCCCAATTCAGTTGAGTTAGAAAACATTTTTATCAAAACAGTTTCAGTTGATTAGTGCAGTCTATTTAGTTTGCTAAAACTCAGTTGAATGATTTAAAGAAGGTTTTTTAGTATGAACAGTAATTCAATGCAACAGTTAAGAACAGAACACACGACACAGAGATTTTTAAAGTGGTTCGGACACAAAAGTCCTACGTCCACTGTCCCGAAAGATCAGGAAGCTATTTATTATACTTAGGTAGTCTCAGTTGGTTTGTATGCTGGACAAACACTGGTCTTGAGATTTATATTGACCAAGTCTCAGTTTACACGGTTATCAAACTGAGTGTTTGAAAAACTCTCCAACTGTGAAGGAGTCCTTTACAATAAGGATTAGTTCAAAGATGAACTCATTCGTCTAAGCTATGGATATATGCTATTGAGCTTAGGTTAGAGGGATAGGGAACAAGAAGGTGGCTTCTAGAACGACGAACAACTGAATATAGCTTTGGATTCGTGTATCGTCGCTTGGATACTAGAGGCTGTATGAAAAAGTTAAGCTTGGTTCCCTATGAGCCAGAATGTAGTCTTTCGCCGGAGATAGATTCTACGAACTTCTTGCGGAAGACTTAGGCTTTTCGAATTAGCTCGTTTGAATGCTCTGTGTGTTCTTGGTAGTTCATTTTTTTCGCGTATTCGTGTTCGTTTTTCTCGTGAGCTTCAAATTTGATTTATCCCTCTATTTATAGAGAAGAGATTAGGATAGATCAGTTGGAGACGACGATCCTTTGTCTCTCTCTTTTGGGTAGCTAACGGCTCTTTTGAAGTATGATGGCAGTGTCCTTTCCCTCCTTTTCTAGAAAGTTGTTGACTTGCAGCTTTAAGTAGATATAGGTTATGTGTCTGCTTGTCATTGGTCGAGGTTCAGAAAGTGGTTGAGACAGAACAGACTTCAAGGGGATCTGAAGCTGACTTCTCTCTTCCTCGTATTGACTCTGCTGAAAGGTGACTTCAAAGATTCTGACAGTCAGAAGACTTTGTCCGTTGCTGAGTCTGATCTCTGATTCAGTAGCATTCTCCTGCTGAGTCTGCTCTACTTGAAGATCTGCTCTGAGTATAGTGAACTACTCCTGCTGAGTCCAGTTCTACTAACTCCTTTCAATATACTGCTCCTGCTGAGTCCAGTATTTACTGAGTCTTCTACTTTTGGTGCTGAGGCGGATAATCTACTGAGTGCCTAGACCAGAGCAGAGGGTCTGCTGAGTCTGAACAAAACAAAATACAACGTAATGGTTCACCAATCAATATAGGGTTTTGGGATCTTCAAATCTTCATAAATACATTCAGAGCACAGGGCTACTGACTGTTTCACAGCATAGAAGACTGAATCATTTCCCACTATTATCGACACTGCTGAGGGTAGAATCATCACCCAACACCGTCTGTATCTTCTATGGATCTCCAGTTGTAATATACTTCTGCAACTTGTCGAGGCAGATAAGCTTTGGGGTGCTTCGAGACAAGAAGTTCGAGGCCGGAAACTTCGAGAGCCGTGTAGATGGGCTCAAGATAAGGTAGCTCCGCCTGGTGTAGAGCCATCGTGGGCTCAAAATGGATCTTTGATTTTATAATATCGTCGATGTTTGTTGGAGTTCTGACAACCATTTTTATCTGCAAAAAGCTCGTTAGTATTTGAAATTCGAGTAATTAGGATACGAGATAATGCAGTAAAGTAAGAGTTTACCGTAAATAAAGAGCTTTTGTGAAAGAAAAGTTCAGTTTGAAGAAAACTTGGATTCGAAAGCCTGAATATTTTCTTAGAGCTCTAATGGCGAAAAATGGTTGAAAAGTGATTAGAGGGAAAAAGCGAAAGATTTCATAAGATCATGCATATCAACCGGTTTTGATCGAACGGTTGGGGTTTAATCTTACTTTTTATTGACGGCTGTGATTTTATGTTATAAAAAGAATGATTACACAAGCCGCCTTTAATCTAGACCCACGTAAGATATGCACAGTTAAGGGAAGTTGAGAAGACATGCATTAAATGCTCTGCAGGCAGCATTAAAGTCTAAGCCTTTTAAATGAAAACAGTTTCCTACTGACTTAAACCTTAAGGGATTAATTGTGGGAAATAAATGCTCATTAACTACTGAGTGCAAGCGACTAATATAATAAATGCGAGCATGCTTCTGATAACGTTAAGTATATAAAACTACGCAAACCTCTTCAGTTGAATTTTTACGATCAGCTGGTTACCATTTAGACTTAGGAGGATGTTTGATGTGCTGATGACCACGTTCCCCCTTACTGTGTACAATTTGATTCACCCGACTGAATCATTGTACTGAGTCTTTGACTTGTCGTACTGATTTCTTCTACTGACTCCACTCAGTAGGCTCCAGTAGACCTAGCTCAACTGATAATTCTCTGAATCTGTTCTCAGCTAGTGGTTTGGTCAGTATGTCTGCCCTTTGCTTATCAGTATGGATTTTCTCCATTCTGATGTCCTTCTTCTCGACATGGTCTCTGATGAAGTGGTGTCGAATAACCACGTGCTTGCATCTCGTATGGAGAACTGGATTCTGAGTTATAGCAATCGCACTTGTGGAGTCACAGTAGATGGGCACTTCATCTTGAGATATACCATAATCTCTCAGTTGTTGTCGAAGCCAAAGGATCTGGGCACAACAACTTCCAGCAGCCATGTACTCAGCTTCAGTAGTGGACGTTGCCACTGAATGCTGTTTCTTTGAAAACCAAGATATCAGCTTGCTGCCTAGGAACTGACATGTTCATGAAGTTGACTTTCGATATATCCTGCATCCTGCATAATCAGCATCAGAATAACCTGTTAGTATGAGATTATCGTCAGCAAGATACCATAACCCTGCATCAGGTGTTCCTTTCAGATATCGCAGAATCTTCTTTGCTGAGTCTAGATGACTTCGCTTGGGATTCGCCTGAAATCTTGCACATACACCTACAGCATAAGTTATGTCAGGTCTGCTTGCTGTTAAATATAATAAAGAACCAATAATGGCTCTATAATCAGTAGAGTTAACAGAAACTCCCTCTTTGTCTAGATCAATTTTGAAATTCGTATTCATGGGGATCTTGACTAGCTTGCTTAAGTCGCAGCCGAATCTTTTGAGAATATCTCGAGTGTATTTGGCTTGATTGATGAAGATTCCTTCAGGTGATTGTTTTATTTAAAATCCAAGGAAATAGTTCATCTCTCCCATCATGGACATCTCGAATTTCTCCTTCATCATTTTCTCGAATTGTTGACATATAGTCACGTTTCTGCAGCCGAAAATGATGTCGTCCACGTAGATTTGCACTAGTAGAATGTCATCTCCTGACTTTATGTTGAACAGGGTGCGATCTACTGTCCCCTTCTGAAAACCTTTCTGAAGTAGAAAGTCTGATAGGGTATCGTACCAAGCCCTGGGTGCTTGTTTCAACCCATACAGCGCTTTCCTTAGTCTATACACCTGATGTCCCTGCTGAAAGCCGGGCGGTTGTTCCACATAGACTTCTTCCTTTAGTACGCCGTTCAAAAAAACTGACTTCACATCCATCTGATATACTTTGAATCTTTGATGTGTTACATAAGCTAGGAATAGACGAATGGCTTCCAATCTAGCGACTGGAGCGAAGGTTTCATCAAAGTCGATTCCTTCTGCTTGACAGTATCCCTTGGCAACTAGTCTAACTTTGTTTCTGATAATGACGTTGTTTTCATCACGCTTGTTCTTGAAGACCCACTTAGTACCAATCACGTGCTGATGTCTAGGTCTGTCAACAAGCTCCCAAACTTCGTTTCTAACGAACTGGTTCAGCTCTTCTTGCATGGCAATGATCCAGTCAGCATTGTTGAGTGCGTCCTCTATTGACTAAGGTTCTTCTGTAGACAAGAAACAAGAATAAAGTGAGCTTTCTCCTTGACTTAATCTAGATCTTGTCCTGATAGTTGCTGATGGATCTCCAATAATAAGATCTGAAGAATGAGCGTCGAGCCATGAACGTCTGAGTCTGGCTTCTTCTTCTGATACTACTTCTGCACAATCAGTAGGTGTGTTAGGTATTTCAGTCGTGCTGTTCTGTGACTGTAACAGTTCAGTAAGAAGATTAGGATCTACTGAATTTCCAGGTTCAGGGGCATTTAGCTCAGGAACAGTAGTTGTTCCCCCTGAGTTTATATTCTCAGTAGAGGTCTCAGTTACCACTGGGGCTTCCTCATCGACCATTGTTACCTGTTGTTGATTCTGTTCTGTAGAATCAACCAGGTCAGCTACATCGCCTGTTGGTTGAGTCTGTTTTTCCTCATCGTCTGACTCATTATCCCAACAATGCTGGATCTTTTCAGCTTTATCGTTTAGTGCGAGATCCTGTAGCTTGCTGCTGACATCTTCAGTATTTGTCTTTGTAGATTTCCTGTTCTCAGTAACAAACTCATCAAAGACAACATGAAGGCTTTCCTCCACGCAAAGAGTCCGATAGTTAAAGACTCTGAAGGCTTTACTGACTCGAGAGTATCCTAAGAATACTCCTTGATCAGATTTGCTATCAAAGACCTTCAACTGATCTTTCCCATTATTGTGGATAAAGCACGGACAACCAAAGATATGAAAATGATAAATAGAAGGAATTCTCCCTTTCCATAGTTCGTATGGTGTCTTCATGTGTTGTTGTGTGAGCAGTGAGCGATTCTGAGTGTAGCAGGCGGTGTCAGTAGCATCAGCCCAGAACTTTGAGGGTAGTCCAGAGTCTGCTAGGAGCATTCTTGCTGCTTCTTTGAGTGTTCTGTTTTTGCGTTCAGCAAGTGCGTTCTGCTGAGGGGTGCGAGCTGCTGATGTCTCGTGCTTAATTCCCTATTTATCGCAGTACTCTTTAACTACTGAGTTGAGAAATTCTGTTCCTCTGTCTGAGCGAATTCTCTGTATCTTGATGTCCTTTTCCACACTGAGTTTCTTCAGCAGGTTGGGCAGCTCAGTCTTGACATAAGATTTGTTGGCTATGAAGATGACCCATGTATAACGTGAACAGTCGTCAATAACGACGTGGGCATACTTATTTCCTCTTATAGTCACTGGAGAGACTGGCCCGAATAGGTCCATGTGTAGCAGTTGAAGGATTTCATCAGTGGAAGGTGACGGAATAGGTGGATTGCTTTTCTTTGCTGCTTTCCCTTCAAACACACTTCACAATTTCTGTCTTTGATAAATGATTCGTTGGGAAGTCCTCTGACTTTAGAGTTCTTGGCTAGCTTGTTCATAATCTTGAAGTTCAGGTGACTGAGTCTCTTGTGCCACAGCCATCCCACCTTGTCACTAGATTTTGTCTGTGCGAGTAAGCAAGCCTCATGTTCTGTGGTTTTCCAGTTTGCAATATAGATATTCTTTCTCCGCGAACCTGATAACACTATTTTCCTTGTAGATTTATCAACAACATCACAGAAACCAGCGTCAAAGATAACTCTATTTAGATTGTCACAGAATTGACTGACAGAAAGGAGATTATGTTGAAGTCTTCAACATATGTTACTCTTGGAACTGAGGCAGTCCCAATATTCAGTGTTCCGTATCCCCTTGTATAGCCTTTAGAGTTGTCACCAAACTCAATTCTGGGACCATCTTCTTGTACGTAGTTGGTCAGCAGGCTCTTTTGATAAGTCATGTGTCTCGAGCAGCCGTTGTCCACAATCCAAGGGTCCTTATGCACCTGCAAAACAGAAACATTTTTAGGTACCCTTTGATTCAGTTGGGTCCTTACATGTTAGTGGGTGATTTCGGAACCCAAATCTGTCTAGGGACCTTAGAAGTCTGAGACTTCTTCTTCTGAACCTTGTCAGCTTTCTTCTCTACAGGACTTGGAGATACTGACTTTCTGACGGTTTTGGGTTCAAGAGCTTTCTTCTTCTGAGGCTTTGTGTTCCTCCTGACCCTGGGCTCATAGTAGTACGAACCATGCTGAGCTGGATGTTCATATAGCGGTTCATCGCATCTTTTACGCCCATCTGACCTTCTTGGTTCCCCCTGAGTTTGATCGTGGTGTCCTGGGGCTGGAACCTCTGGTCAGTTGCTTCTTGTTGCTCGGCTGAGGTGCAATCATCTTCTGTTTATTCTTCGCCTGAGGTGTTGAGTCAGTAGCCTGAACCTTACCTCTGACGAACCTATCAGCCAGCATTTCTGAGCTTTTTGACGTTGAAGTGGAAGCTTCATAAGTATAGCCAAGTCCTTCTTTCATGGCTGGTGGCCTTTAAGCTCTAAGCATACTTTCCAACTTCTCCTTTGCTCCTAGGTACTGTTCAGTTATTAGTTCTCGCCAGACCTCATCACTTCTTCGAAGTGATTCATAATCCTTTTCAACTCCTGCGAGCTTCTGACTGAGTCGGGCTATTTCAGTCTCTTTCTCATAATTGTCCTTGGTCAGAACTGATATCTGAGTTTCTTGGAGCTGAGACTTAGTTACAAGAGATTTAATCTCTTCCTTGAGTCTCACAACAAGATTCTCAGACTCAGTAGAGACCTGACAATCAGAAGAAAGTCTCTGATTCTCAGCCTTTACCTGTTCCAGTTCCTGAATGGTTCTGCTGAACTCTCTGCTCAGCTGAATCTGCTCCTCTAGTAGATCATCATAGGCTTGGACCACATCCAGAGGTTCATCTGTGACCGAGCACATGTCGTGTGTGCTATGTGAAGAGGAGGTTATATTAAGTTTAGAATTTACCTCAGCCTCTTCTCCGGCCATCAGACAGTATTCTGCAGTTTCTTCAGGATCTGTCTCTCCGATCTCAACGGCGACAAATGCAGCTTCGTCCTCAGAAGAATACATGAATGTATCTTCCTCGATTGAGTCATCGGATATCTCTCCGGCTATGTAGGCCTGCCTCCTTCGGGTAAATTTTTCGCGCCTGGCCTGCCGTTCCGCTCTTTGAGCAGCTGAGAGTTCGGGACAGTCGTACTGATAATGTCCCTCTTTCTTGCAGTTGTAGCACACAGTTGATTTGCTGCTCTTTCCAGCTGAGTCATTTGATGGACTAGTAGCAGGTTCTGTGTTCCTGCAATCAGTAGTAGATTTAGATTCTTCCCTTTTTCGATAATCTTTCTTACCTGAGGGAGAATCTCTGTGGTATTTCTTCATCTTTCTGACTCTCTCTTTTTCCCTTTGATATTTGAGAGCTATCAGTGCTAGTTGGTCAGGGCCTGAAGTCTCAGAAGACTTTGCTTCTGCTGTGGCCACTGCCTTGCTGGAAGAAATAGGTTGACTCCAGTTTTGCAAATTGTTGCTTTAAACGCATGGTCAATCTGAGTGTCAGCTGGAGCACTTGAACATCGTTGGGGTAGGCTGTGCTCGAATTCCTCTATTTTTAGTTCTGAAAAGATAACATCATGAGTTAGAGCATTAAGATCTGAGCGTCTTAGATAAGTAGCAAAAGGAAGCCACTTCAGTCGAGGTAGCGCTCTCAGAATCTTTGTGTTCATCTCTTTGTTGGTGAACGTCCTCCCCAGCCCGTTGATCACATTGATCTGATTTGTGAATCTGACGCTTAGCTCGTCAATGGTCTCATTGGGCTCCATGGCAAAGGCATCGAACTTTTGTAGCTCTAACTCGAGGTTATTCTCTTTGATCTGCGGGGTTCCTTGGCTCAGTACAGCCAGGGCGTCCCAAAGTTCTTTAGCCGTCTTGCACCCTCCCGAGGTGTGAATCGCTGAGCGTAGTCAGGATAGCATTACGCGCAACTCGGTCGAGGTTGTGCAGCTTTTTCTCTTCAGGCGTGAAGGCAGATTTGTCTTTTGCGACCTTGGCACCAGTCTATGCCCCTACACCTCCCACAGCAGCAAATTGTACGTTGTCTATCATGGGAATGATGGGTCCTGTTTCGAGGACATCCGTCATGCTGTCATGCAGCGATGTTAGGTGCGCCTCCATTCTCACGCGCCATACCATATAGTTCTCTATCGAGAACATCGGTACCATCCTAATACCTGACATATCAGACATTGTGAGTACAAGTATAAGGATGTTATGAAGAGATGCTTATGCAGTGAAAAACGTTTTCAGGATTTGTTCGAGAAGACCAGTAGTTACAGAACCGGTTATCAGAAGAACAACGTTGGTCTGATACCAATTGTTGGTCCGGAGACGAGAGTCAGGTGTAGAGGGGGGGTGAATACACTCGAGTCACGCTCTTTTCTCAAACCGAGAGACAGTGAAGCCGTTTGGTGCGGCCCGATGAACGAGTGCCAAATAAGAACCTTCGATCGCGGGTCAGAGAGTGAGTTAACTACTGAGCTCTCCTACTGACTTTTGTCAGTCGTTGAAACTCAGTCGAAGAACCTTAGTGCGGAATAGTGTGGGGCCCGGAGATTCGTCTCAGTTTATAAACGTGATTTTCACAAGTCAAGTAGTTTTGGCTAGTGCACTTTTAAGAATACGTTTTATGCAAAGATATGATTTTGTAACAGTTTGTATGCAATGTAATAAAATAGTAAAAACCACAAGCAATTTTTAACGTGGTTCGGATACGCAAGATCCTACGTCCACGGTCCTGCTGAACAGGAGGTCTTGTTGATTTATCTGAGCAAGCCTCAGCAAGGAATCTGTGCACTGGACAGACCCTTCTAAGTTATAGTCCTTAGCAACTTTACAAATCAAACCGAGGTTTGAAGGGGAGGGGATAATCTCCAACTAGGAAGGAGTTCTTACAATCAGTACAATCACTAAAGGTGAACTCCTTCGAATTTCTAAGCTATAGATATGGCAATGAGCTTAGCTAGAGAAGAGGGATCTAAAGAACTCTAGAGAGAAGAATTAATGATATTCTATTGGGCAAGTTCTTCGTTGGATTGATCTTGAATACGCTAGAGTTGTTTGAAAGCTTGAGCGTTTTCCCTTGATATCCCGTGCGTGGAGCTCGGATTTTCTTCTCTATTTATAGTCGTGAAACAGGCATATGTCCATTGGAGAAGACGATGCCACGTGTCACAAACTTCCAAAGAAAATGGCCATAAATTCGAATTGTTGCAGCAGATTTGTTGATACTGTACATGAGAGCAGCTTTAGTTGGTCAGAGCAGATATAGCGTTGACGGCTTCTCATTGGTCGAGGTTTGTGGTAGGTGAGATTGTGTCAGACATCGGAGTTGACTCTCCCTAATCCTCGTATGGTCTTCTGCTGACTTTCGAAAAGATTATTAACAACTGGGTCGTTTCCTGTCGGATACAGTAGACTTGAAGCAGTCTCTGTCTTCTTCGTCTGAGTCGGCTGACAAGAGATATTCTCTTGAGTATGGTCAGCTGATGATTGCGAAGGTACTGAGCTTGTATAGGGTTCTTCTGTTGATGTCTGTCAGCTGATAAGATGTCTTCTACTAAGGCGAAGATCAGCTGATGACTTAAGAACGCAAGCTCTTACACTGATGACGTGGGGTTCTGGAAAGTAACTTCGACAGAAGATCAATCCAACATTTTACCCCGTACAGGACATAGACACAAAGATAAACAAATCAAAAACAGTCTAGCCTATACATCAGCTATTCATGTCGATACTATACTACTGATATCAGCTGGGTTTTGGGATCTTCAATTCCATAGTGAAAACTACGATTTCCCCCAATATTCTTTTACCCGATAACATGCTGAGTATCTTCTATTGACTCATAACCCAACAGTCGTCCTATGGGGAGAGATACCGCGAAAGCTCGTGCGAAAAAGAAAGGCAAATTGGTAGCATCACAGTCTTCTATTGTCTCTGATGATTTCACTGCAGAGCTTCGTGCATTGAGGATCCATCGTGAGAAGGAGCTTGAGGCCCGACACCTGGAGAATGGACTACGCCAACAGGAGAATGGACTACGCCCAGGAGAATGGACTACGCCAATAGGAGATTCAGACACGTCAACAGGAAATGCAGATGATGGATCGAAGGATGAAAACAGTTGCTTGGAATGCACTGATCATGAAAACAGTATTAACTCCGGAAGAAGAGTCGCTGAAATTGCGTCTGATGGCAAAATTATTTTCCAATTGAAATCGAACCCTATCTAAGTGTTATTTTAATTGTCACGTTGTTTTCCATTAAGTCATTTTTATTGTACTTTGTATGGTTTATGTAATATGTTTCTTCGTGTTAAGTGGATTATGAAAGTGTTAATCAGGAAATCTTACCAAAGAGAGAAAGAAAGAAAGACTTCTAGAGAGAGAGAAAGAAAGACTAACCAGGAATGCTACGAAATGAAGAATGAAGATAATACCCATGCAATGACCTTATCTATCCCAAATGCTACGAAGATAAGACATGGGTTGAAAAATACATTGATTGAAGATAAGACATTGATTGGAAAATATATTAATGGAAGTCCATGTCAGAAATTGATTGAAGATAAGGAATGGGTGAGAGAGAGCGAGAGAGAGAGAGAGAGAGAGAGAGAGAAGAAGATGAGGAATGAGTTGAAAAGTTGATTAAATGGGACAAAGACATGTGAGAATTATTGTGTGTGTGTGTGTGTGTGAGAGAGAGAGAGAGAGAGAGAGAGAGAAGATAAGGAATGAGAATCCCAAATTGATTGAACGGGACAAAGACATGTGAAAATTATTTTAGAGAGAGAGAGAGAGAGAGAGAGAGAATTATTTTCTATCACTGTAAATGCTACGAAATGAAAACTAAAAACATCACTACAATATTTTCCATACATTCTCTCTTCTACAAAAAAAAATGGCGTCAGGTTCTAATTGGGATATTTCAAATCTCCTCGAATATGATGATTGGCCACAACGAAATGAAGGTTGGAAAGATCAGCAAGCTAAAGAAAATCGCATTGTTGACGACATGGTTGAGGAGGTGGTCATTCGAGCACATTCTATATCACTACAACCAACTGATCATACTATTAGACAAAGGAGGCGATTTATTGAACGAGGACGTGAGATGGGTCATGCGAGTGTGTTTGAGCAGTATTTTTCAGAAAATCCAATATATCCTAAAGAATATTTTCCAACAAGGTATCACATGCGAAAGCCATTATTCGAACGTATAATGAATTAGTTGGTTGCCACCGATGAATTTTTCCAACAAAAAAGGGATGCCATTGGCCGTCAAGGTATGTCTTCTATTCAAAAATGCACTGCAGCCATGCGGGTATTGGCGTATGGCACAGCAGCCGACTTGCATGATGAATACTTACGAATGAGCGGTCAACTCATAAGAAATCGCTCATTAAATTCGTTGAAGGTGTAATTTCCAACTTCGGTGATGAATACTTGAGAAAACCCTCTCAAGAAGACATGACATCTTTTGCAGGTAGGAGAACGACGCGGTTTTCCAGACATGTTAGGCAGTATTGACTGCATGCACTGGGAATGGAAAAATTGTCCAACTGGTTGGGCGGGGCAATTTAGGGGAAGAAGCAGTAAGCCAACAATTATTTTAGAAGCAGTTGTATCCCAAGATTTGTGGATTTGGCATTCATTTTTTGGAACCCCGGGTTCCAGAAATGATATCAATGTACTCGATCAATCTCCTCTCTTTAAAGATATCATGGAAGGTCGCGCACCTAAGGTCAGTTAAGTCGTTAATGGTAATGTACACAACATGGGATATTATCTCACAGATGGCATATATCCTGAATGGGCAACATTTGTCAAATCTATTAGAGCTCCTCTCCTTCGAAAGGAAAAATTATTTGCTCTATATCAAGAGGCTGCTCGCAAAGACGTTGAACGAGCATTTGGCGTTTTACAAGCTCGTTTTGCTTTTATCAAGCAACCGTGTCTTATTTGGGATCGTGATCTTATGGGGAAAATACTGAGAGCATGCATCATTATACACAATATGATAGTGGAAGATGAAAGAAACTCATATCTGAATTATCAAGATCCCACATAATTTATACAAGACTGTGGTAGTCAAAGCAATCAACAAAGTGGAGATGGAGAAACAAATAATTTGTTATACTCTACAGATAAAATTGCAAGCCTAAGCAATTATATGAGAAATAGGGACCAAGTTCGGAATAGAGAAGAACACAAGACTCTTCAAGACGACTTGATTGAGCACATATGACAAAAATTCGGCAAGGATAACTGAACTTTTTCTATTTCGTCATTTGTAATTTCAGTTTTTTGTTGATTTAATTTCGCTTTTCGCTTTCAATTATTGTTGTGTGTTTTATTAATATTAAATTATTACATTTTGTTCTATTAATTTAGTTAATTATTATTATTAAAAATAATAATATTAAAATTACGGAATATAAAATAATTAAAAATATATAATTTTATAATTGAGTGTTTGAATGTTTGGGGTAATCAGGGATAAAAGATAAAAGTGGAGGTAGTTGAATTGCGCTCAGCATCCTCTGTCCCAACATTCGGTGGCCCATTCGGTGGCCCACCAATCACGCCCCGCCACGCGTGCATTGGTGGGCCACCCTTTTATAACTAAAATAGTTTTTTATTGCTAACATGGCCCACCAATGCACGCGTGGCGGGACGTGATTGGTGGGCCACTGAATGAGATATGAATTTTGGGCCAGAGGATCCGGATTGGTTGAATTGAGTTAAAATTAATAGTATATGAAAGAGTGAGAAAATAATTAAATATTGAGATAGTTGGGTTTTTGGAGTGGTCGGGAATTAAAGTAGGCTTATGTAGGAGGAGTCGCGTCAGCAATTGAACTGTAGAGAAAATAGAAACCCCACAGACTTTTCTACCTTCTTTCTGAAAAATAAATTATTAACAATCACGCAAACTCTTGGCGCAGTTTTTTTCCAGTTTATTCACCGACTCAATCTTCTCTCACACTTCTCCTGAAATCGTATGCACTCTGCGGGGATGACGGTTAGTATTTCTGTTCCTGCATGTTGATTGATTTGTTCGGGACAAATCTATATAATATCGCCTTAGTTTTTGGGATTTTTTTGCCCTCTACTTCGATTGTGGTTGTGTTAGTCTTAATATGAAGATAATAGCTTTTCCGCAATATTTGTTGTTATACTGATGTGATTTCGTTCCGCGTTGTTGAAGCGGATCGACAATTCGACATGGATATTGTTCGTTATTTTCTGATTGAGGTTATGACTAGTTGAACTGGTTTTTCATAGATAACTGTAGCTGTGTTGCCGTTAAGAGCTAGTAGATGAGGTGATTTTATTAAGAAAGAGAGTGAGTTAGTAGGTTGATCTTTTGGAATTGGTGTCTTAAGATATAAAGTTTAATTGCTTTGTTCCTAAAACATTGACAGTAATAGCAATTAGCAAGTAAACTTGATCGTTCGAGCTAAGATATGAAATGCCGGTGTTTGTTCTCTAGTCTTCTTTAGGAATACTATAATAAAAAATAACAATAGAATTGGTATCGATGAACATGCATCATATCACCATTAATTAGGAGGCAAGGACTTGCAAGTGCAATGGTTTATGTTCTGTTGGTCAGAGATCATTTATCATGGATAGATCTAAGGTAGTACTTTGAGTATGCTTTAAATGTTTTCTCTGTCTCTCATTTTGTCAGCTTCTTTGTTTATGCAGACTAGGACTGTGAAAGTGAGCAATGTATCAATTGGTGCAACAGAAAAAGACATCCAGGAGTTCTTTTCCTTCTCCGGTGTAATTGAATATATTGAAATGAAAAGGTTTGATCCCTTATTCTTAATTTGCTTATACTTTGATGCATGATTCCAGTGTTAGATCCCTGTTCCATGTCGATGGAGTTTATGTATCATTGCCTCATATAGCGTTTGCTTGTTTTAGTGAAAATGAGCGATCTCAAAGTGCGTTTGTCACTTTCAAGGATTCTCAGGATGCAGAGACAGCTGTTCTACTTTCGGTATCCTCTCAATGCCTCATTCTGCCTGTTGGTTGGGTTGCATGCTCAAAATCCTTGGAACGAAAATGATATGAAACTCCACATGTAGCTGCTAATCAAAATTGTTTGGACTAACTTCTTGGAGCTTACTTTTTTTGTTTTTGCATTACAACTTGTTTTTTCTTTGTTCTCTTTAGAGCTTAATGCTAGTCTGTCTTTCCATTTATACCTTCTCCGTACAACCCACTAGCTGGTTGCTTTCATTTCTTTTTTTATTTCTCACTATTGAGGTCTTTTCTTTTATATTAAATGTAGTGAACTCGTGGTTTTGAAGGGAGCTACAATAGTGGACTAGTCGGTCACAATTGCCCTCCAACCAAACTATACACTGCCAGCAGCAGCATCAACTGTATGTAACTTTTCTAAAACCCAACACTTTATGGTTAATATCTAAAATGTATTCCTATTTCACAGGCATCACAAAACAACACTCCCGTCGGTAGTGGCAGAAGACGTTGTCAGCGGCATGACTGGGCAAGGACGCCCTCAACCTTGCCAAATCCTTCGACGAGAGGCACCAGCTCATCTCAACCGCTACAGCCAAGGTAGCATCACTCGACCAAAAGATCGGACTGAGCGAGAAATTCACCGTCGGTGCAACCATAGTGAACGACAAAGTAAAGGAAGTAGACCAGAAGTTCCAAGTCTCTCAAAAGACCAAGACAAGACAGCCTTCGCTGTGGCTGAGCAGACTGTGAGCAGTGCAGGGTCAGCCATCATGAAGAACCGGTACGTCTTAAAGGCGGCCGGAGAAGTTGGGCAGAAGATGCGGGAGAAAGTGGCGGAAGAGGAACATGAAAGAAATGCAGCTGAGGGTTATGTTCAGCTTCTTCATACTACTGATTCCCCACTAGTTCCTTCAGCCCCAACTCCGACTACGAGCGCGAAAAAACCCGGTTCTCCCAAGGGTTTGGTTCTCTAAATGTGTGGATGATTTGTGTATATATTTTACATGCTTGTGATGGTGAATCATTTAGCTAGAAACTTTGTGTTTTGAATATTTGGTGATGCCTTTCAATAAGATATGACAATTGACATTTGCACTTGTATACCAAACATTTCTACATATCTTTTACTCCCTTCGATGTGGCTTATTTCTTTTAGGTATAGTTAAATTAGTTTTATACAATTTTTATCTTATTTAGAATATGCTATTTATACTGAAGAGAGAATGAGTTACAAATAACGTTTTATATTAATTGAAATTAAAATTAATGGATTTTACGTGCAAATATATTCTTATCCTAAATGCGATAAATAATCGCAATTAATTTTATTTAAATTTTAAGTTAGTGGGGTGGTTTGGTGTAGGGTGGGGGTCGCTTGGAAGATTCCGTTGAGGAAGAAGACTATTAAAACTCAGAGAGTCGGCAACCATAACACGCAAAAACCTCTCCTTATACAAACTCTTCTACTCCAAGATTTTTCGCCTTCAGTTCTAAGGTATCCTGTTTAATCTCATTTGTCGATCGATAACTGATTTTAGGTTATTGATCGGTTGGATCTTACATTTATTTGTTATTTGTACTTCGTGCTTTGGATTTTGACATTTTGTGTAGTTTGAATGTAGAATTTGTTTATTTTTTTGCGATTGTTTTTAGTTTAAGCCGTGACGAGTAGAGAATTGTGTTTTGCTTATGGTCTGCGGATTGAGGGTATAATTTTCAATTTGAATTGCTGAAATACTCCATCAAAATGGTTTGTTTACTAGGGTTTTAATGTTAGTTGGTAGCGTTTAGAAAATTGGACGGTTCGATTATCTGACAGAGATCTAAATCACAATGTTTTGAAAGTATTTAAATTCTTTCAGGGTTTTTCCGGATCATTCGTTTCAAAGATGAGTGACAATTTGATGGATAAAGTCAGCGCCTTGGGTGAGCGCTTAAAGATTGGGGGATCTGAGGCTGGACAAAAGATTAGTGCAGGTGTGAGCTCTCTTAGTTTCAAGATGAAGGAGCTTTTCAACGGTCCTAATCAAGCAGATAAGCTTGTTGAGGAAGCCACAGCCGAAACCCTCGATGAGCCCGATTGGGCCACGAATCTTGAACTTTGTGATATGATCAACCATGAGAGGATCAGCAGTGTAGACTTAATCAGAGGGATAAAGAAAAGGATCATGCTGAAGAGCCCTAGGATTCAGTACTTGACCCTTGTCTTGCTCGAAACTGTTGTGAAGAATTGCGAGAAGGCGTTTTCGGAGGTTGCAGCCGAGAGGGTGTTGGATGAGATGGTGAAGATGATTGATGATCCACAGACTGTGGTCAATAATAGGAATAAGGCTCTGATTTTGATTGAATCATGGGGAGAGTCCAGTAACGAGCTTCGTTACTTGCCAGTTTATGAAGAAACATATAAGGTAGTCAGTCTTTATGTTTATCGGCTGTGGTTTCTTGTTGCTTTGTTCTGCAAATTAGTTTTAAGTTCTAACTAAAGAATGAGTGTTGTGTTTATTTTTATCTATCCATGTGTAGAATATTGTGTTTATTCTTAGTCTTTATGTATATTGGCTGTGGTTTCTGCACTTTGTTTTAACCAAAGAATGAGTGTTGTGTTTATTCTTATCTACCCATGTTTAGAGTGTTGTGTTTATTCTTCGTCTTTATGTTTCTTGGCTGTGGTTTGTTACCGCTTTATGTTTATTCTTATCTATCCATAATTAGAGTTTGAAATCAAGAGGGGTTCGATTCCCTGCTCGCGATGATGAGAGTCTTGCTCCGATATTCACCCCTGCAAGATCTGTGGAAGCTTCAGAATCTAATCCCACACTTGGACAGCAACTCCACTATGATATCCCTCCACAAACCTTATCTGCAGAACAAATTAAGGAAGCTTTTGATGTTGCAAGAAACAGTATTGAGCTCTTGACCACTGTTTTATCGTCTTCTCCGCAGCAAGATGCTCTTGAGGTAGCATAACTATTCTATGTATGCCATTTAGATTGTGCATAATGTTCTTAATTTCTACTGTCGTCATGTTCTGATGTATGCATTTCTGTTGTGCAGAGATCGATTTTTGCATGTCTTGATTTCTTTTTTAAGTTCTTCGTTCATGCATATTGACTCAAATATCTGATCAATTCTTACATTTCTAGTCCATTTTGTGGGATGATCGATTTTTGCTCTATTTCTTGTCTCGGTTCTCTTTTTAAGTTCTTTTTCCATGCATATTGACTCATCTGATCAATTCTTACATTTCTAGTCCATTTTTGTTGTGCGAAGATCAAATTTCGCTCTGTTTCTCATCTTGATTTCTCTTTTCAAGTTCCTTGTTCACGCATATTGACTCAATATCTGATCAGCTCTTACATTTCTAGTGCATTTTCGTTATGCAAAGATCGATATTGGCTTCTATGTCTCTCGGCTTGGTTTCTCTTCTTGAGTTCTTTGTTCAGTTCATAAGTTTCTGTTACATTCCTTATTTTCTCACTTCTTGCAGGATGACTTAACCACCACCCTCCTACACCAATGCCGCGAATCCCGCTATACTGTCCAAAGAATTGTCGAAACAGCCGGTGATAACGAGGCAGTGCTTTTCGAAGCTTTAAACCTAAACGATGAGATTCAGAAAGTCCTATCCAAATACGAGGAGATGAAGACGCCTTCCGTATTGCCAAAGGGGCCGGAGCCGGCCATGATACCCGTTGCTGTTGAACCCGACGACTCGCCCCGGGCCGGGAAAGAAGAGTCCCTCATCAGAAAACCTCGGCCGGCTGGCCAAGCGGGGAACAACGACGAGATGATGGATGATCTTGACGAGATGATATTTGGCAAGAAATCCGGCGGCGGCTCGTCGGAAGCCGGGCAAGATGGGAAGAAACAGCAGCCGGCCAAAGACGATCTCATCTCGTTCTAAAGTGGATTGGTTGAATTTGTTGATACTTTTATGCACTCCTTTTCTTTTGTGTTTATTTAGGGATTTTCGGAGTTTATTGATGTTCATGTTAGGTGTGTACGATGATGATGTTCGTGATTGACTATTATCCATCTCTCCTTATATGTGAAGAGGCTATTTTTAAGACGTTACGGTATGGTGCTTATGTAGTTTCAAGTTTCCATTTCGATTATTTCGGCAATCGGTAAATTATCCATCTTTCAATTTATTAAAATTTGTTCATATGAATAAACATCTTGCAAATTGAGTTTGATATGGAAGTTATAATATTTTAAATTAGTGCTTATGACATAAGTATTTATGGTATAAGTAATTAAATTGAATAAGTTGTTGAGTAAGTATTTAATTAGAGAAAAAAATAAAATACAGTTTAAAAAATTATTAATTAGAGAAAAAAAATTATTGTTAGGAGATTTGATATGGGGATTTGTTTTTTATAAAGGGACCTATTTTTCAATTTTTGACTTATTTTCATAAGTTATTCCAATCAAATTATGAAAAATAATTTGTCTTATTTTCATAAATTATTCCTATCACCTTATGAAAATAAGTCAAAAGTAATTTATTTTTTAAAATAAGTAGTTTTCATAAACCCTCCTCAACGCTTATTTTCTATAATAAACTGAAATAAGATGTTAATAAGCTATTCCAAACGGTGTCATCCTACATAACAATAATGTTTACTACTTAAATAATTAATATCATTTTTATGTTAGATTACACCATTTAATTATTATAGTTAAACTTTGATAAGAAGTATGCGATTGCAATAATAATCTCATTTACATAATAATTTATTTCTCAGTTTTAATTAATAAACTAATTATTCAATAAAATAATAAATTTATTAAATAATTTTTTTTATTTCTATATTATTATTTTAAAGAGGTTCAACTATAATTACAGTTAAACCTTAATAAAGTAATAATTTTGGGACCGAGAAAAAATATCCATTTAATGAGGTTATTACTTTATCGAATATTATTTTAGTGCGTTAACCCATATCAGGACTGAAATAAATTACTCCATCCATCCCATTATTTATGTCCTATTGGGACTGGGCACGGTAATTAAGATAGTGGAGATAAAGGTGTAAAGTTATGATGTAAAAATATAAAGGGGTGGGGTCCACTTAATTAGATTGATTGTGATCCACTTATTTATTTCCTTATTTGGTATGAAATATAAATAATGGGACAATAAAAAAAGGCAAGTGGGACATTAATAATGGGACGGAGGGAGTATTATCTTAGGAATATTATAACTTTATCGAATATTACTTTATCGAGGTTGGACTATACATTTCCTGAATTTTTTATAAATGATCATATAGATAGTATAACAAAAAACTATTTTTTGGTCCCCTTGGGGATGGCCTAGCGGTTGAGGTGGGTGGCCCGGGACCGATAGGTCCTGGGTTCAATTCCCACCAAGACCGCTAGGTGTTGCCTGTCACCCTGTAACATTAAGGGTGGTTGAACCCTCCTGTGTGGTTTGCAGGCTACTGCATAAGGAGCGTGGACATTAAGGGTGGTTGAACCCTCCTGTGTGGTTTGCAGGCTACTGCATAAGGAGCGTGGTTTACCCAGTGCGCACCGAAGGTAGCGGCTGCGGGTTCCATGAATAAAAAAAAAAAAAAAAAAAACTATTTTTTGTATTTTACTACTGTAATCAAATAGTAGAAAATATAGTATTCAGAAATCTTACTTGAAATAACAGTTATACTCCCCCCCCCCCACACACCCTTACACAGCCTGAAGAGTTTCGCAGTAAAATAGAGCGGTAGTTCCGACTGAGGCGACTTAGCCGCCGGAAAATGGCAGGAAGACACAACTCCGCCGCCGCGAGATTTCAGAGATCTCCAGTTATTGTCTTTAGTCTCTCTCTCATCTTCATCTCTCTCATCTACTACATCTTTTCATATTCTTTCTCCCTCTACCGACGCTTTTGGCATTAACACAATGCGCGCGTCTGCAAACCCTAGCGTCGACTATTCGTTTGTTTCCTCGCTTGAGACGTTTCTCATCAATCACAAATCGAGGTCTTCCTCCAGGAGCCCGGACGACACCGTTGGGGGTGATGTTGATGAACGGGATGTGAAGAGATTTGACGATTTGATTTCGGAGGAAGAGGAGAAACGTGTCTACGGAGGCGAGAGTTTGATTAACTCTCCAATTCGGGTTTATGTGTATGAGATGCCGTCGAAATTCACCTATGACTTGCTCTGGCTGTTTCACGATACGTATAGAGAGACTAATAATCTCACCTCCAATGGAAGTCCTGTTCATCGATTGATTGAGCAAGTGAGTAGTTTGATTAAGAGGCTCTTGGTGTTGATGAATTGAAGCTAATTTTGTATCTTTTCTGCTGCTGAGCTTGATTTCCTTGATCTGTATGCAATTTTTAGTGTTTTATTATGCTGATTTTATTCCATTCATGTTGTGATTTTTTGGTTGTAGCATTCGATTGATTATTGGTTATGGGCGGACTTGATAGCACCGGAGTCGGAGAGGTTATTGAAGAATGTGGTGAGAGTTCACAAGCAGGAAGAGGCAGATTTGTTCTACATTCCATTCTTCACTACAATTAGTTTTTTCTTGTTGGAGAAGCAGCAATGCAAGGCTCTTTATAGGGTGTGAGTGCTTTGCCATATCTCTTTCTTTATGTAGTTGTTTAGTAAAGTTTGCTTTACCATAGCCATAAGATATTAAGTTTTGCGAAAATGCAGTCAGAAAAGGCCTAATTACTTAATCGTTGCAGTTTAATGTTGTTCTTCTGAAATATAACACTAGATTGGTTTGGATGATATGTTATATTTCTGCACATAAACAAATTCCTAATCTAAAATTGTATATTCTGTATTTCTACTGTCTGAAACTCCTCTGGGAGACTATAAACATGCATCACTTCAATATGTTTGCTGTATTTATCATTCTAGGAAGCCCTAAAGTGGGTCATAGACCAACCAGCGTGGAAGCGGTCGGAGGGTAGAGATCATATCTTATCAGTTCATCATCCTTGGTCATTTAAATCTGTCCGAAAGTTTGTGAAGAAAGCAATTTGGCTCCTTCCAGATATGGACTCAACTGGAAATTGGTCAGTCTTGCCTCAACTTTTGTTATTGCACCAAGTAAATAAGTAACTGCTGGCATGTAACAGCTTATATATGGTTGTCTTAACAATTCAGGTATAAGCCTGGACAAGTTTACCTTGAGAAAGACCTAATACTACCATATGTTCCCAACGTCAACTTGTGTGATTCCAGATGTTTATCTGATTCAAAGAGAACAACACTGCTATTTTTTCGTGGAAGGCTGAAAAGAAATGCTGTAAGATCTTATTCTAGATGACGCATGTGAATATTTTTAAAGCTAAGTGGAACCTATGGCTGATAGCCTATATGAATTCAGTTCTTAAATTTGCTAGTACCGATTCTGTTTTTGTTGTCAGGGTGGTAAAATTCGTTCTAAACTTGTGATGGAACTTAATGGAGCTAATGATGTGAGCATAGAGGAGGGTACTGCTGGAGAGGGAGGAAAAAATGCAGCTGAAATAGGCATGCGCAAGTAAACTTTACATGCCTACTTCAAATTATTGTGGCTTTGTAACCAACAAAAAGAAAATACTCTGATCTTCTATTTTATGCTTTGTTCATCAGGTCTGTCTTTTGCCTTAGTCCAGCCGGTGATACTCCTTCATCTGCTAGGCTGTTTGACGCAATTGTCAGTGGCTGCATCCCTCTTATAGTTAGCGATGAGTTGGAGCTTCCTTTTGAAGGAATACTTGATTATCGTAAGGTACATGCCTTCTCCTGGGATGATTGACCTTGCAAATTGTTTGCTTTTATCTTCTCAAAAACGGTATGTGATTTAAAAAACATACAGGGACGAAATGTGAATTTGAGTGAAGCAGTGAAAAACACATTTTGCATTTACTAGGTGGTTCATATGGGTTCTTGAAGGTTTTCTGCTAACTCCATTTAATAAGAAATGTGTAGCATGTGTTTCATACCATTTTGTATATTCTGTAATTACGTTATAATCAACAACTGTTAGTACTGAGTCCCTCGTTCTATGACAGATAGCAGTATTCATCTCTTCAAGCGATGCCTTGCAGCCAGGATGGCTCTTATCCCATTTAAGAAGTATTTCTCCCTCTCAGATTAGAGAGAAGCAAATAAATCTTGCTAAGGTTTGTGCATCATCAATTTCTTCAGTAAAGTACTATCTTTATTTACATTATGAACTATGCCCTTAGCCATTAATGACTGGACGACATATTTTTCAGCACATACTAACTGTTTGCTTATTTCAGTACTCAAGGCATTTTCTATATTCCCATCCTGCTCAACCCCTGGGTCCAGAAGACTTAGTCTGGAGAATGGTTTGTACTCCATCTTTTTATTTAATACAAGACAAGCTATGGTAGGGGATGAAATTCGAACATTTATGTACTGTTCCAGATTAGCAGTAATGGTTAATAGATTAGAGGTACATATTGAAAGTGCATCACTGTCCTCATTCCCTTCCCTCCTTTTGAACAGATGGCAGGTAAGTTAACGAACATAAAGCTTCATACACGAAGATCACAACGCGTGGTGAATGGATCTAGAAGCTCTTGCAGTTGTGAATGCAGACAACCAAACAGTAGTATCGCAGTACCCTCCTCTTGATTATCAGTTACAGAACTACTGAAAAATTCTCCTTCATATTTTACCACATCTCTTTGTATAATTGTTAGATATAATGTTTGAATCGTTACACCCGGTTGATCATCAAAATCCAAGGGAATGTACCTGGATCTAGGGAAGATGCTCCACTCGTTACATATAACTTCTTTTATTATTTCTTTACACAAAGTTTTGTATGTTTATATTGTTTCTTTTATTTTTGTGTGTGTGTTTGTGTTTATTTTCATGTGATTTGCTAGGTTGTTTCTTTCCCATGTGATAAGGAATCACCGACTTTCATACTAATATTTTGGGCTATAATTGTGGTTATTTATTTATTTCGTTTTCTTTCCTATACTACTATTTTTATATTATGTAGATCTAGCTAGTGTAATATGTTGACTAGTACGGTGTCATAATTTCATGAGTTTGGGTTACTATATACCTGCTCAATTTATTACGATCCTTAAACGAGATTCATAATATGTGTCAAATAAATGGAGAAGGTTACGATTTCGAATTAATTTAATAGTAATTTAGACAAATGGGACCTTAGTGAAGAACGTTTGACTGCTATCCCACTTTATTTATTTTTTACCCAAATATGAAAAAGAGAAGAAAGAAAATAACAAAATTTAAGGAAAAAGACATGAGTAAAAAATCTTGTATGAAAAAACTTCTGCAGTTAAAACTCAAGTCCAGCAACATGCGGCTGCCGCCTGTCTGCTATTATAAACAAACGGACAGAGAGAGGGCGCTAATGCACATCAGGCGATCGAGGGTCGAAAGTGTAGATATTATAATCGTCTCTCTCTCTCTCAAGGGCAGTCAGCTTCTCCAATCCTAGAGCGAGAGAGAGAGAGAGAGGAAGACTTGGCCAAGTGGAGAGAGCCGGCGAGCAGTACTACTCATTTGTCTTCACTTTCTTGGAGGTATAATATTTTACGATTTCCCACCATTTAATTGCAATATATATAGTGTATAGTGTATCCTAGGATTGTGTCTGATCAGTCACCTCCAATTCAATTTAGGATGAAGTGTTTTGACCAGTCTTGAGGACTTCCTTTTCATCACCATTATCTTTCGGTAAGTTGAAAAAAGTTAATTTTGAAATGTGGCTTCTTTTGTATTTTTCAAATCTTTGCAACATCTTGTATTAAGAATGGTTTCCGAGATTTTGTCTTAAACTTGCTGTAATTCTTGAAAGATGTAGCTTTTTTCTTTTTCTTTTTTTTTTGGTAATATCTGTTAGATTTGTTATATATTGTGTGAATTATTTCTAATTAAAATGACAAATGATAATCTGAATCAATCTCATTCTCACAATTCTTGACTGTTTTATCATAGTTACCTTCTCTATATCAAAAATCCATTGCTGTCTTTTTACTTCATTTTAGTGTTTCCCTTTTGAGCTTCACGTATGCAAGAACCAAAGTAGTAAGAATTACTTGGGATTAAGAGATCTATTTGTATATGTTTCAGGATCTAACTTTGCATAGATGTCGAAATCATTTAAGCCTAGTAGATTAAGTTTGTCATCAAAATCTGATGCAATGGATTCACAAGATGGCAAGGTGCCTCAACAAAGTCATGTGACATTTGCTCGTCGGACTTCCTCCGGCCGCTATGTTAGCTACTCTAGGGATGATCTTGATAGTGAACTTGGTAGTGGTGATTATCTTGACTACACAGTCCACATTCCTGCAACTCCGGACAACCAGCTAAGCAATCCGGTGACTCAGAAGGTCGAAGAGCAATACGTGTCGAGTTCACTCTTCACGGGCGGGTTCAACAGTACCACACGGGCTCATTTGATGGATAAGGTGATCGATTCGGATGCCAACCATCCGCAAATGGCCGGTGCAAAAGGATCCTCTTGTGCGTTCACTGGTTGTGATGGAAAGGTTATGAGTGATGAGAGGGGAAATGACATTCTCCCTTGTAACTGTGATTTCAAGATTTGTAGGGATTGTTATATCGATGTGGTGAAAACCGGAGATGGGATTTGCCCGGGGTGTAAGGATCAGTACAAGGAGTCTGATCCGGATGAGGTGATGGAGAATTGGCAGTCTCTGCCGCAGCTTCCTCCACCTTCCGGGATGTCGAAGGTGGAGAGGAGGTTGTCGTTGATGAAGTCAACCAAGTCGATGCTGATGAGGAGCCAGACCGGAGATTTTGATCATAATAGATGGCTGTTTGAAACAAAGGGGACTTATGGATATGGCAATGCTATATGGCCAAAGGAGGGAGGGTTCGAGGATGGGAAAGATGAGCACGTTGTCGAGCCTTCTGAGTTGGTGAGCAAGCCATGGAGGCCACTCACTAGAAAATTAAGGATTCCGGCTGCCATTATCAGTCCGTACAGGTACAGAAGCTCTAATTTACATTTGTTCTTACTTGTAATAACTTCATATTGTAATAACATAATAGTTATGCTTGGCGATTACATATCGGTCCATATAGGTATATAACTTATAATCTACATTTGTTCTTACATGATTTAACTTCTCTTATTATGCTTGGCTATTGCCTCTCTTGATGTAGGCTTCCAATCTACATTTGTTCTTAAACGAAATAACTTCACTTGTTATTACATGATAGTTATGCTTGGCTATTATATTATCAGTCCATATAGGTAAATAAGCTCTAATCTATATTTGTTCTTACATGAAATAACTTCACTTGTTATTACATGATAGTTATGCTTTTATCAGTCCATATGGGTATATAAGCTCTAATCTACATTTCTTCTTACACGAAATAACTTCACTTGTTATTACTTGATAGTTATGGTTTATCAGTCCATATAGGTATATAACCTCTAATCTACCTTTGTTCTTACTTGTAATAACTTCATATTGTAATAACTAATACAACATGATAGTTATGCTTAGCTATTGCTTTTCTGTTGATGTAGGCTTCTAATCTTGATCCGAATGGTTGTTCTTGGCTTCTTCCTAACATGGAGAGTAAGCAATCCAAATACTGATGCTGTCTGGCTTTGGGGAATGTCTGTAGTTTGTGAAATATGGTTCACATTTTCATGGATTCTTGACCAACTACCGAAGCTCTGCCCTGTGAATCGAGCTACTGATCTAAACGTTCTGAAGGAGAAATTCGAAATACCTACTCCCAACAACCCTACCTGGAAGTCTGATCTTCCAGGTATAGACATCTTTGTCTCAACTGCAGATCCGGAGAAGGAGCCACCTCTAGTCACAGCTAATACCATACTCTCTATACTAGCAACTGATTATCCAGTGGAGAAGCTTGCTTGCTATGTTTCTGATGATGGAGGGGCACTTCTGACATTTGAGGCCCTGGCGGAAGCAGCGAGTTTTGCTAATATATGGGTTCCATTCTGCCGTAAACATAACATTGAGCCTAGAAATCCAGAATCATACTTCAACTTGAAGAAGGATCCTTATAAGAACAAAGTTCGTAGCGACTTTGTTAAAGACCGGAGAAGAGTCAAGCGCGAGTATGATGAGTTTAAGGTTCGGACTAATGGTTTGCCTGACTCTATCCGTCGTCGGTCTGATGCTTATCATGCTAGAGAAGAGCTTAAAGCCTTGAAGGAACAGAGGCAAAAGAAAGACGATGAGCCACTCGAGGTTATCAAGATAAAGAGGGCTACTTGGATGGCTGATGGAACCCATTGGCCTGGCACTTGGATGAGTCCTGCAGAAGATCACTCAAAGGGTGATCATGCAGGAATTATACAAGTAATAATAATACTAATACACTTCTATTTTCGTCTCTAAATAATCAATTATGAGCCAAGATTAACTCATGTTGTTTTGTAGGTGATGTTGAAGCCTCCGAGTGATGAAGCCCTTTGTGGCACATCAGAAGATTCTAGAGTGATGGACCTAACCGAGGTTGATATCCGTCTTCCTATGCTTGTCTACGTGTCTCGTGAGAAACGCCCCGGCTATGATCATAACAAGAAAGCCGGTGCAATGAACGCTCTAGTCCGAGCTTCTGCAATCATGTCAAATGGAGCCTTCATCCTCAACCTTGACTGTGATCACTACATTTACAACTCCCAAGCCATGAGAGAAGGAATGTGTTTCATGATGGACAGGGGTGGTGATAGGATCTGCTATGTTCAGTTTCCGCAGAGGTTTGAAGGCATTGACCCTTCTGATCGATATGCCAACAGAAACACCGTCTTCTTTGATGGGAACATGCGTGCTCTCGATGGGTTGCAAGGTCCGGTTTATGTTGGGACCGGATGTTTATTCAGAAGAGTTGCTCTTTATGGTTTCGACCCTCCAAGATCCAAAGAGCGTAGCTCGAGTTTCTTCAGCTGCTGCTTTGCTCGCCGTAGGAAACACTCTGCAATTGATAGTAATGCAGAAGAAAATAAGGCCTTGAGAAGGGGTGACTCAGATGATGAAGAGATGAATCTTTCACTCTCACCAAAAATGTTTGGAAACTCAAACCTACTAATCGATTCCATCCCGGTTGCGGAGTTTCAAGGCCGGCCTCTAGCTGATCACCCCTCAGTTAAACACGGAAGGCCTCCGGGTGCTCTCACCATATCCCGAGACCTTCTAGATGCTTCCACAGTTGCAGAGGCTATAAGTGTAATTTCATGTTGGTACGAGGATAAGTCCGAATGGGGACAGCGCGTTGGTTGGATTTACGGATCAGTTACGGAAGATGTTGTCACCGGATACAGAATGCACAATAGGGGATGGAGATCAATCTACTGTGTGACAAAACGTGATGCCTTCCGAGGAACAGCTCCTATAAATCTCACAGACCGGCTCCACCAAGTCCTCCGGTGGGCTACTGGCTCGGTTGAGATTTTCTTCTCGCGCAACAATGCTTTACTAGCTAGCTCAAGAATGAAGGTTTTGCAGAGGATTGCTTATCTCAATGTTGGAATCTATCCTTTTACATCGGTATTCTTGATAGTGTATTGCTTCCTCCCCGCGCTCTCTTTGTACTCCGGCCAGTTCATTGTTCAGTCCCTTGATGTAACCTTCCTAGTCTACCTCCTCACCATCACTATAACACTCTGCGCTCTAGCTGTGCTGGAGGTGAAGTGGGCAGGAATCGAGCTCGAAGAGTGGTGGAGGAATGAGCAATTTTGGCTAATTGGAGGGACCAGTGCGCATTTGGCTGCTGTGTTTCAAGGCCTTCTCAAAGTCATTGCTGGAGTTGAAATCTCATTCACCTTGACATCAAAGTCAGCAGGGGATGATGATGATGATGAGTTTGCTGATCTCTACATAGTGAAATGGACTTCTTTGATGATTCCTCCGCTCGTGATCATAATGGTGAATTTGATAGCTATAGCAGTTGGGATTAGTAGAACTATTTACAGTACAATACCACAGTGGAGCAGGCTGCTAGGTGGGGTTTTCTTTAGCTTCTGGGTTCTGGCTCATCTCTACCCCTTTGCGAAAGGGCTGATGGGAAGACGGGGAAGAACGCCTACTATTGTTTTCGTGTGGTCTGGGCTTATTGCAATCATTATATCGCTCCTTTGGGTGGCGATAAACCCTCCAGAAGGAAGTAACCAGATTGGTGGTTCCTTTCAGTTCCCTTGATAAGAACGCAAGAATCCTTCTTTCTCTTTTTGCAGTTGAGGATTCTGACAAATTTGGTAATGGTTTGGTTGTAGAGTATTCTTGCGAAGTTTAGACAAAACTGCATACGGGGGTAAACATATGATTCTTGGCCATGAAAGCAACTTATGTAATTTTTTGATTGATTGTATTACAAACTGTGAAGTTCTTGATGTCATCATCCTTCCAAAGAGCCTTACATGTAATTTTAGGTGCCCAGATTTGTTATTTTCTGGGCAACATTTTCAAGAGAAAGATTATTTATTGGTAATACATCCCTGTACTAATTATATATATATATATATATATATATATATATATATATATATATATATATTATAATTGATGGCATCAATGTAAGAACAGAAAGGGATCAAAGATCTTCAATTGATGAATAACTCTTTTGCCTGCCTAATCCATAAAACAGATTTTCATGTGGGATTTTTCTTTGATCCAACTTGAAGATTACTCAAGAAAGTTACTCCTGAATCTTTCATGGTCCTTAATAGCTCTTCAGCCTGTGATTCATTGCCAGCTGATCTGTAAAGATGAATTGCTGCACTCAGAATGAACCTCTCTGGACCAAGAGAACTGCACTCTCTTTCAAAGAAGGAGATTCCTCCTTCAACCCGACTAAAATCGAGATAACCTCTAAGGATCATGGATCTGGATTCGAGGTCAGGCTTTAATCCACTTGATGAGATTTTCCTGTAAATCCTATTTGCATCCACCATTAGTCCTGCTCTAGTGTAAACTGAGAGTAAGAGGTTAAAATGGGCACAAGTAGGAGAGACTCCTTCCTTCTGCATGGAGACTATGATCTTTTCTGCTTCTGCATATCTTTTACTCTCAGTATAAGCTCGGATGATAGCAAGGTAGGTAAGAGAATCGCGCTTACAACCGGACTTCTGCATGCTTAGCAGAAGGTTTTCTGCTCCTTGGTGAAGTCCAGCAGCAGCACATGCATTGATCATAACATTGTAGCTTACTTTCCCAGGTTTTATTCCTTCCTCCGGCATTTTACTGAACAGAGCTAATGCTTCTCGAATTTTGCCTGCACAGCCAAGTAGAATAACACTCAAGCATACTACATTTTTATCATTTTATCCAAGCTACATAGTTAAAATTACGATATTTGAACAGAGCTTATTTACAATTGAAATGATTTTAGCTCTCTTTTCTGTATATACAATCAAGATTAGAAACAATGCCATTTCTCAACAATTTCCATAAACCAAACACAAATCCATCATAAAATGCAGATACTAATCAGACATAGGGGTTTACCAGCTTTTCCATATTGGCAAATCATATTAGTGCATACCTTCTCATCCAGTTTCTGACCCATGCCTTGAGCCGTGTCGAACATCTCCACTACTTTGTCCAGATCCCGGCCTCGTCCATACACACTGCAAAACTATGAATCAGTCATATTGATGGATGAACAAACTCTTATCTTCATTGCTAGTTTGAACTTTCCCTTCAACCTGATCATGGTATTATATGTTTGAATTGATGAGAAATGCCCGAGGAAAGCATGCAGTTATATATGCTGACAGCAAAATGAAGTTTTCCTGGGACAATAAAATGTCAGTTATAGAGAACATGGCCTATAAATGTTGAATACTAGAATGAAGCAAACAAGGAAATATGAACCTGCTTCTAGCATTGCTTGAATGCAAGTGTTATATGCTACAGTCAAGCTCCAAATTATCGCGGAAACTATGGCAAATAACTTCCTCTGCCTGGTTGTATCCACCTGCAAATGGTTGGAATAAATCTTTAAGTATTATGTCGTCCAAATCTAAAACCATTCTTACACTCTAACCAAAACTTCATTCTTATGTTAAAGCAGCAGAATACTCAAAACCACCAAAAGCAGCAGAAATCATCCTAAAAACATAAGTCTCTTACCACGGCTAGTCAAAGCTTTCACAAGTATGCTGATTGACACGGGACCGAGATTGTACTCTTGTAGCCTGTTCTTTGCAAAACAAGTAAGCATCCTCTTCTCTACCACATGTGATAAAGGCATCAATCATTGAACCACATTTGAGCTTCCCATCCGTAGCAGAATCTGCCATTGAAGCAAATACTTTTTGAGATTGGACGAGCTTCTTTTGTTTCCCACACATGACAATAATAGATGCCAATGAAGCATCCTCTAGTCGACAACCGAGTCTTGTCATTACCTCATAAAGGTATTCCGAACCCATGTCACCTGCAAGAGGCATTCCAATCAGCTGCAAATCAAGATTGTGTTGAAATAGAAAACTAGTCTTCTCAAGTATGAAAATAAAGTCTTATCTTATTCTAGAAAAATACTCACTATCTTTGACTAACTTAATTATCATTTTGTTGGCTACAAACTCGCCAATTTTCAACTTTAGCAGACACTCAAGTTTTTCCACCGTCTTTGTTTCATTTCGTGTAGCCAAACACAATGTCAACACCAATTCGATTGCTACAGCTCCAGATTGATCCAAGGCCCCTAACAAACTGTCGCGTTCTGTATCTTTGATGCATTGTCCATTCAAGGCCATAGAAAATATTCGAAGGAACTGACTCTCAAATGCTTGGCATAAGCTCAACTCCTCAATCACTTGTTCCACTTCTTTTACCATTCCGTCCCTGCAGTAAACCTTCATAATTTCACCAAAAGCTCCTCATCAAACTCAACATTATCTTTCCTGATCCGGGCAACAAACGATTTTGCCTTTTCACACAACCCAAGCCTCAGATACAAATTGAGCATATCTTTACAAGACTTGGCATCCGGAAGTCCGGTCTTAGACAGATCCACATATGCACCTTCTGCAGATGAAAGATCCCCCTTTGCAACATAGCATTGCAACAAGACAATGTACGAAAATCTTGAGGACGGGATGCTGCTAATTTTCATTTGTTCCATTACCTCCAAAGCTTTCTCAAAATTCCCAAAATTGAGATGAACTTGCACCATTGTCATATAGTAAATCTTTTCATCAGTCAGTTTTCCAGATCTCCTGATTTCTATAAAGGTCCTTTGTGCATCATCGTAAAGATCCAATTCACCATATATCCGAATCATCAAGCCAAAGATGACCTCATCCGCAATCACACCAAATCTCTCCATTTCAGCAAAAAGCAAACAAGCTTTGGTATAATCAGCAGTTCTGTAGTACAATGCTAGCAGTGAAGCACATGTGAAATTGCTAGGCACAATCCCGCGAGATCTCATATCTTCATAGAGACGAAGGGCTTCCTCTTTCTCACCAAGTCTTGATCTGAAACTAATGAGAAGGCTATAAGTTGACTCTTCAGGCACAAACCCCATGTTCTTCATCTTACTGAATGTCTTCAAAGCTTCATCAATCAACCCTTCTTTAACAAGTGAGTTAATCACAACTGTATACGTAAACTCATTTGGTGCTACCCTTTTATCAACCATCTACTTCCAAACAAATACAACATCACTATGCCTTGATTTCTTCTGTACAGA
The DNA here is from genome assembly GCA_028984105.1 of Lavandula angustifolia. NCBI lineage: Eukaryota > Viridiplantae > Streptophyta > Magnoliopsida > Lamiales > Lamiaceae > Lavandula > Lavandula angustifolia. The sequence goes on along the minus strand of CM054823.1, from coordinate 7,554,993 downwards.
TGATAGCATGAAATTGAAGACAGCAACTGAAGGTGTTATACCTCTTTCCTCTACAGCAGAGTAGAATGAGAGCATAGCCTTGTGGCGGCCCCACCGGGCGTACGAGCACAACATGGTCCCACAAGCTACCTCATCTGGTTCACCCCCGGATTCAAGCATCTCCAAGAAAACCTCTTCAGCAAGATTGATTTTTCCAGCTTGGCCGTAAGACCTGAGGACAATTGTGTAGACTATAACACTTGGCCGGTAGCTCAACTGTTACGGCACAAATCTACATTAAAGATGTAAATAAGATCATGCATATAATGAAGAAGACCCGAAATAATCATGGAAGTGGAGCCATTGAATACCATCTCATGAATAGAATTCTAGCTCAAAAAAGGTAAAAGCAAAGTAGTGTTTCATCATAAGTCTCCATATACAATCAATTTACGACAACCAAAAGAACAAAAGGAAACAATGAGCAATAAGCCAATAAAAATCCTGCAACTTCATCCAATAAAATGAAAGTTCAAATTATAAAATTGAGAGAGGAAGGGAAGACAGAGAGGGAGAGAGAGCCTGAAACTTCATCCAATAAAATGGAAGTTCAAATTATATAACTTGGGACTTGAGAGAGAGATCTTTAAAAACTCATCCAATAAAAAAAAAAGAGTCTTCGGATGTTGTATTAATGGAGATGAGAGAAGAAATGAGGATTTGAGGGCCTCCATTTCCAATTCTGCAGTAGATTCTATCAGCATGCATACTGAATTTGAGGATTTGTGGTGGTGAGTTTAGACTCCAAATCAACTGAAATTTGTCGATTTTAGGGCTGACGAAGCTAAAAAGCCCATACATATTAGGCTTATAGTTGCTCTCGATTCAAGAAAAATATATTGGGCCACAATTGATATCCGGTCCAAGAAATCCAATCAATTTAATCGGTGGGTTTTGTTTCTTCTTTGTTTTTTCATTGGAGGGAGGGAGGGAGAGAGAGAAAGATGGCAGCAGTGGTGAGAGGCGCGATGAAATTAATTAAAGAAAAAGGAATTGGAGGTTTCATCAGGGAGATCAGCGAGGAAGGATATCCTTTTTTTCATTTGGTAAGATTTTGGAACATGCTTTAGCTTCTGTTTCCGTATCCTTTTGTTTGTTACTTTCATCTCAAATGCATCCTTATTTGTTGTGTGTCTTGGTATTGAGTAAATTACTTCTTGATTATGATTGGAATTTCGTGTATCGTATATTCAACTTATGATTTCAATTATAACCTCATGTATGTATTTGCATAGTAGTAGTATAGTACACCACATTGTCTTCTGGATAGTACACTTATTTGATCGTTTGCTATGGCTGTCAAATGGTAACTGCGCTGATTATTCAGGCAGACGAAGATCCACAATATCGGTGCAACGGTGGTCGGTGTAGACAAATTTGGCAATAAGTACTACGAGAAACTTGGAGACACTCAGTATGGTTAGTACTTGATTTGCACAACACTTGAGTTTCTCAACTTATAAAAATGATGTGATATCTTTCTAGTTTTGGATAAATTGAAAAGGTGCGTAAGATTGGCATGCTTCATGAAGAAAACGAATTGAACTGCATATGGAAAATCATCCTATTAAGCTATCCAAATATTCAATTCCTAACAACTGAATAATGTGCTGTGAAAAAAATCAATTTTAGGGAGACATAGGTGGGTTGAGTATGCTTCAAAGGACCGTTACAACGCCTCTCAAGTCCTACCAGAATGGCACGGCTGGCTTCATTACATAACTGATCATACCGGAGATGAGGTTACCTAATAACCCTGCAAATCTCACTACTCTGTGATTTACTTACATTGCTAACCTAAGAGTATTTTCCATATAGTTGCTCTTGTTGAAGCCAAAGAGATATATGGTGTTGAGCACAAGGAGAATTTCTCTGGAGAGGGCGACGAATACATCTACCACTCGAAGGGACACGCCCTCAACCCCGGCCAAAGGGACTGGACTAGATACCAAACATGGCAACCTAAGAAGGCTTGAAAGTTGAATTCTCTAGCTTGAAATTGAGTTAGAGAAGTGCATTAATAAAATGTGTGAACTGTATGTTCTCAGATATGGATTTTTTTCTCAATAATTGATTCTTCTTGTACTAATTTTCTTGAACAAGTTTTAGGCCTTTGAATCTATGCATGTACTGATTCTAGTGGCGCATGCTGAATCCACAACTGTACCACTGGCTATGAGCCTCTATTATAAAATAATAAACACAGAATGTATATATTCCTTCCATTCTATAATCTTTGTCTATTTTCTTTTCGGTGCGGTATTTAAAGAGAATTGTTAGTTGTATGTAAATTGTGAGTCCCATAAAAAATTGTGTGTAATAACTTATTAAAAAAAGTATAAAAAAATTTTGGGACCTAAAATTATATACAAGAATTTTAAAAAGAAGGGAGTATTAGTCTGTTAGGCGCGGATCGGATCAAATAATTGAGCCACAACTGAATCCGAGTGGTATGGGACGCCAGAAGATCATCTGGCCCAAAAATGGTGGCCCATTCGGTGGGCCACCAATCACGCCCCGCCACGCGTGTATTGGTGGGCTACCTTTTTAAAACTAAAATATTTTTTTATTGCTAACATGGTCCACCAATATACCCGTGGCATGACGTGATTGGTGGGCCACGTAGTGGGACACCAATTTTGGGCCAGAAGATCCGGATTGGTATGGGACTGCATGTGCACCGGCGCAAGCAAGTCTTTGCATTCATAAGCTCCTTAATAAGTTTACGATTTGGTAAAATATTTGACTTATTTTATTTTAAATTACAGAGAAATATGCCAGTATATCTTAAAATAAATAAATTACTAACTATGTAGTATCTAATTTTTTACTTAGGGAGTAGATTTAAATATGAATATTTACTGATTTAAAGTTTAAAAGCTCAAATTAGGTTTTGCTTCACCTATAAAAAGGTCATTCCAATATCAGATCACTTTAAAAGGTTCCCTTTTTCAACGCTCAAAATTAGGGTTTAAGAGCGACAAATTGGTCATACGGTGGTAGAATGGCGAAATTCAACGTCGTACAGAAGAAGCGGCGAGCCGTCATCGCCACTCGGAAGAGGCAGGTTCACGGAGACCCAACGACGGGGAAGCTGCATCAGAAAATCCAACCTCAATCCATCTCCGGCAAGCGTCAGCGCAAGCTGCTGAAGAAATGGCGCAGGGTACGTATTCTATGAATTTCAGAATTCTTCCGTATTGCATATCTTGCTGTTTTTTATTAAGAAAAAATATATATACACAGGACCAGAAGGAAGCAGTGGAAAAGGGATTAATTACGATGAGTGATGTTGAGATGACTGCTGCTGAGGGTACTTCGTTTTGCATTTTTAGCTTTTACTTGTTAGAACTGAGTTATCTTTCTGTGTTTGGTTTAAGCTCCACCTGCTTTCGCAATACTTTGCGAAAATTAAAATGATATGAATCCACCACTGCATATTGGAACTTGTTGAGTAAATCTGTTATTAGGAACAGAGAGATGTTGGTTTTGATATAAATAGAACTGGGATGCTAGTTGTATATTTTCAAATGCTATAAGTTGCATAGTATATATTTTCTTTGATAATCGACTAGAACGAGGATAGTTGTAGCAAAGTTCAAAAAAACGTAAATGGGTTCCAAGGCGTTTTCCTTAGGATTCACGAGGCGTAAGCCTTGAGGGTACCGAGGCATAAAATCGAGGCCTAAATTCTAACTTTCCCCTAATAAACATATAATACCACAAAAACACATAAACACATAAAATCAAGTTTCTTCCAACTTCAAACTAGCAAAGTAACCAATTCAAACCAACAAAAAGAGGTATTAAACATCAACATCGCAAATACTTGTAACTTTCTTCCCTTGTTCTCCGGTAAAATGATTTGAGTAGCATATTTACATGCGGATTATTTCTACTCATTATACTTAGCTGTAAAACAAAAAATAAACCAAGAGTGTCAATATAGTTAAGTAATTAGCAATTTAGCATATAATTAATCAGTTGACCCCCAAAACATAAGTGTCAGTACATAGAACTTAGAAGCAACATAAATAGCCAATGCCCCCCCAAAATTCATCATGTGCAGTGCAGATTTTATAGATTATAGTTTTTAAAAGAAGCAAGTAAGCAACAATTTTGTTCTTTAGTCGGTAAATAGAAAAAGAACCACCAATAAAATTCATCTTGCCCAACTCCCTAGAATGCAAACTTGTAATAACTAGAAATTATTAAATCAATACTCACCCGTAGTGAGGAAGTCGCAGCGGCGGCAGTTTCAGGTCGGCACCGGCAGTTTTAGGGTGACGGCAAGGGCGGTTTCAGGGCGGCAGTTTTCGATGTGGGCAATTGTTCAACCAGCGTGAGCAGTAAATTGGTTCAATTTGGGCGTCAATTAGGGTTTAGTCAATTTTGACAAATTTTGAAAATAAAAGTTAGGGTTATATGCAATTTGGGCCAATTTGGATAATTTGGTTTCAATTTTAGAATGGGTCATCTTAAATTGAAAAAAAATAAGCCCAATTTCTGTTTTTCCAAACGCCTCAACCATCCGATTCGAGGCGTACGCCTCGAGGCGCGCCTCGACGGACTGAGGCGGGCTGTCAACTCGAAATCAATGAGGTGTACGCCTCGGTGCTTTTTTCCAGCGCCTCGCTCTGAGGCGCGCCTCTAGGCCGCAGACGCTTTTTAATTCACCGAGTTGTAGTATAGTTTCAATGCTATAAATAACTTTATTCCCCTTGTATCTGATGATTAGACAGAGCTAGGATGGTCGTAGTATAGTTTATATGACATGCATTACCTAGCTCGTACTCATGGTCTTTTTATATTCCATATGTTACTTAGTGTCTCTTCTCATTTGGATAATCGAATAGAACTACAGGTAGTCTTAGTTTGGTCTTTTCAATGCCATAAGTTACTTAGTGTCCCATTTCCTTTGAAAGAGAATATCTGCCCTTGTTTATTTTGGTATTGTGTTTGGTTCATGTAATCTGTAATGTAGTCTGATTGCGGTACTATAGAAACACAGCCGGACTTATTTTAAATGTCTGGATTCTGTGAGAATCCTCAATGGTCTATTAAGGTTAAGGTGTAATGTTTTGTTTAAACTATAGAACTAGTGTGCAACTGCAAGAATATAAGATGCCATTTTATGTTTTGGCTTGAATTCTCTATGCACTGCTGTAGATACGCTAGTACCTTTGTTGAGTTGCTCGTTGATTTTTCTTTTTTTCTATAGTGGCTTTTTCACATTGAATGTTCATGAGTTGATGTTATCTCTTTTCTGGTGGGATCCAGAGCCAGTTGAAGGTGCTACAAAGACTTCCATGAAGTTCCCTATGAAGAAGAGTTGCAAACTAAGAGCTAAGCAATCGAAGAAGAAAGGTAGACTGAATTTTCAATTTACTTTTTGTTATGCCATCGACCCTTGAATCATTTATTCGACTTGCTTATCCTGTTTTCTTCTTCCATATTTTTGTTATGCTCTTGTTTTCATGACTGAAATTCGTCCGCGTTTGATTTCTTTAGCAGTGAAGGGTAAGAAAAAACCCAAAAATCATGTTGCAGAAGCATCGAATGACTCGATGATGGAGTAAACTACATGATAAGGAAGAATCTGTAGGTTTTGTACTAGCTACTTTTGATTACATGGTTTTGTCTTTGTTCAAATTGTTGACTTGTTCTAATCATACAGTTGTATCTGGTAATGCAATGAAGTTTTGTACTTATGTTTTTCTCAAGAGTCCTGGCCCTTCGTGTACCATTTTGACAAATTAGAATTGACGAAACTCAAGGCATTGAAGGGCCCCTACACTTCATCCGTTGGCCTTAAGCAAAGAACGTTATTGGGATGAGTATAAAAGTTGTACAAATTGATGCACTAAAAAAAAGTATTATGTACAGTATGCATTTTATATTTCTTTCATATAATGGGTGGTATTATTTTTGGAATATATATTATGTACAAATACTAAATAGTGATTTATTTTGCATTAAATAAAATATTTCATTTTAATGATTTGGATTGTAACATTTGGCAAATGAAAAGTTTTTAATGGGGAGTTTTTTTTTTTCTTTAAATCCTAGCAGCCGTATATTATATTTGAGTGCTCAAATCATTCTTGAAAAGTCTCTCAAATATTTATATCATTTCCCTTATGCATAGTCTATCCAATTATTTCTGCATTTGAGGTAAATATTGTTTAATTTTCAGTAAAAGCTTACGTATTTTTGTTTCACCACAAAGACAACAAATGACATCGTCACAAAGGAGTTGTGCACAATCGTGGGGTTAAAAAGAATGATAATTATAAAGCCAATCCACAATACATGAAATGTTAAAATGAAGGATGACTAAATATTAAATCCAAGAACACTCACAAGAGGTTAATTTGAAGGATAACGAGATAGTCAATCAAGAACTCACGAAGATGTTAATATGAAGAATTACCACTAGTTAATCCAAGAATCGTCTTATAATGAATATGAAATAATACTCGTCGACAATCACATCAATAAGGATAATCATAAATCAACGGCATAAGTAAGAGTCCACACACCATGATTCCATTGTAAATGACTCGAACAAAATAAGATAATTTAGTGTCTTAGTCGCGCCACACATAAACGGTCAATAAAGAATGAAGCCTATAAATAAATATAATGTGCATACAAAGAATGCATGATAATGCTGTAAGCTATATGGTATTTTCTGACTGACATTTTCTTAATAGATCATAGCTACTGTACCATTAAACCAAACACCCAATTCAGAGCCTAAACAATTCCTACAAATAAATCATATCTACTATGCACTTACACATGTATAAACCATAGCAAAAACTAATAAATATAATAACATCTATATGACACAAATGCGAAACCATTCATGCTATATATATATATATATATATGGTATGGTTCTCATGAGAACCAATTCCTATATGAGAACTAAGAACTATTATATATCATAGATCCTAATTTAATCTATGGTCAAAATTAATCCAACAAATCCTAATTTCTAATTATCATATTAGTGATAAGGATATATTTGTCTAATGTATTAAAAACCATATTAGAAAATCTCGTGAATATAAGAATAGTTTCAATCTTTTAGTGCATAATTTATTAGGAAATATAGAAAATCTCGCGAATATAGGAAATCTTTTAGTAAGAATGGTATAGGAATATAGAAAATCTAATATGGTTTTTAATATATTAGACAAATATATTCCTATATTCATGAGATTTTCTATATTCCTATACCATTCTTACTAAAAGATTTCCCATATTCACGAGATTTCCTATATTTCCTAATAAATTATGCACTAAAAGATTGAAACTATTCTTATATTCACGAGATTTCCTAATATGGTTTTTAATACATTAGACAAATATATCCTTATCACTAATATGATAATTAGAAATTAGGATTTGTTGGATTAATTTTGACCATAGATTAAATTAGGATCTATGATATATAATAGTTCTTAGTTCTCATATAGGAATTGGTTCTCATGAGAACCATATCCTATATATATATATATATAGGGTGTGGGTCTGGTGAGAACCCTCCATATTTGTGAGAACTATGAACTAATCATGGCCTTAGATTTCATTAATTTAATGGTCCAGATTTATTTATTTTTTCATATATTTTTAAATATAATTTTAGTTTGTTTATTTAATGAAGGTTAAGATTGTAATTTTTATATTTATGGATTTATAGGTAAGGCAAGTTTCTTAATATCTAATTTAAGAGATTATTTATAATTAAGGCAAGTTTCTTAATATCTAATTTAACTTTTAATTAACATATTAATTAATGTGGATAAATATAGCAACAAACGAATTGATTTAAATAACTTCCCAGATTATTAATTCTAAAATCATAATTCATTAAAAATCTACCATTTAAAATTGTATTTTATCCATAAAAATATTCAAAAAATATATTTTACTATGCATAAAAGTCTCTTTCATTATGCAAAAAATCACACATTAAAAGTGTATTCAATTATGCATAAAACTTCCGTTCATTATGCATAACTATCTATTGCATTATGCATAATAGTCTCTTGCATATTGCTACAATCATGTTAAGCAAACATAAAATTGATGGATTTGTAAAAATAAATTATTAATATATGCATAACAAGTTCATATTTGTGCATAACAGACAACTAATATATGCATAAAACTTGTAAAGACAAATTACTAATATATGCATAACTAAGTTTATATTTTTGCATAGTAGACAACTACCATATGCATATTACTAATTTTAATTTGAAAGTTTGTAATAACATACTAATAATATATGCATAAGCCAATTAATATTTATGCATAAAATATTAATTATATAACAAAAACTAATATGAATATAGAAGCTTGTATAATAAATTATTAATATTTCTATGACATTTAAATTGATATATTCACCCATTATATAAAAGAGAGAGAGAGAGAACCGTGAATAGTTGAGGAAAAATTAGGGAGAAAGAAAAATAAGGGAAATTGTTTTAAATGTGGAAAACAGTTCATGATCTATGAAATAAGGAATGAATTTAATTAATGTTAAATGACCTTTAAATTGATATATTCACCCATTATATAAATAATCTTTTAAATTAGATATTAAGAAACTTGTCTTATCTATAAATTCATAAATATAAAAATTACAATCTTAACCTTCATTAAATAAACAAAATAAATTATATTTAAAAATATCTGAAAACAAAATTTAAATCTGGACCATTAAATTAATAAAATCTAAGGCCACGATTAGTTCCTAGTTCTCACAAGATCCACTCTATATATATATATATATATATATATATATATATATATATATATATATATATATATAATTGATGTGAAGAATCAGAGGAACAAACACACATACGAACCCATACATATATGAGCATATATAAATAATAGTAGTCAAATAAGTTGCTTGTATTATACGAAAAGGAAGATGATGAAAATATAATACAATTAAACCAAAACTCCCTTGACTAATACTGCTCAACACCCTTTCGATCACTCTCTCCTCAACAACAAAAATCCTTGCTGACTTAGTCGCCGAATTTGTGTAAAGAATAAAAACTTGAAGGCCTTCCCTATTTTAGGATGATGAACATTCCAAGAAAACCCCAAATTGGAAGCGTAAGAAGAAACCCGCGTATAGTGAGGAATCAAACTCCACCTAGTAACAATCGAAGACAGAGGTACCAAACTCCTGCTACCAATAATCGAAGGGAGGGGGAACAAACTATAACAATAAATCAGAGATCCACCTTCCAAGATTTTATGACTCAAAGGAACATAGAGACACCGAGAGTTCCTACCAGCTGCGTATTGAGAGATTTTCGGAGTTATAACCCTCCGCAATTGAATGGTCGCGAAGAGCCAGAAGCTGTTGAAAATTGGCTAGAAGCTCTTAGTCGGTGCTTCAAACACATCGAGTGCACAGAGGAGCAGAAGGTAGATTACGCTGTCTTCCAGCTGGTTGAAGATGCTGGTCGTTGGTGGAATGATGTTGTCGCAACCATGAGTGACCAAGACAAGGCAGGCTTGACGTAGGCGACATTTCAAGACAAGGTCTTGGAATAATACTTCACCATGGAGTTCAAAATGAATAAGCAGGTGAAGTTTTTCATGTTAAGCCAGGGGACCTTTACTGTGGCGGAGTATGAAAAGAAATTTAGTCGACTGACGAGATACGCACCCCACCTTGTGGATACTCAGGAAAAGAAGATGATAAAATTCAAATGGGGACTTCGAGAAGAAATAAAGGGGATTTTATCTGTTTGCGACATTGCCAGTTATAGAAGGGTTGTGAAGAAAGCTGTTGACATTGCAACCAACCTAAATTTGAATAAGTCTACCTTGCAGCAAGCGAATAACAATGGCAAAAGAAAGGCGCCCACAATGAGCAGCAAACCAAATTTTCCGCTCAAGAAAGAGAGGTTTGAGGGAGGAAGTGGATCGAGACCATCGGAGACAAAGCCACAATGTTCTTAATGTGGGAAACATCATTATGGAAAATGTTTATTGGGTATGGGAGCTTGTTTTTATTGCCATGAAAATGGACACACTGTTAATTAGTGTCCTAAACGAGGAGATAAGGGATCAAGCGTGACAGTGGTTGATCGTAGTGGTGGTCAAGGAAAAAATAGGCCTAATGCAAGAGGAAACGTACAACCGGAAAGGAGGGGCAATGCACGATTCTTCTCCATGGCTCAGGTGGAGGATACCGAAGATCATGATGTCATGACGGGTAAGCTATTAATTTTGGGTAGTCCTATCGTTGTGTTGTTTGATTCTGGAGCATCACATTCCTTTATTTATGCTAAGTTGTGTGATGAGAAAGAGATCCATTGTGAGATTGAAAACTTCATTTTGAATGTAAGTATTCCTTCGGGAAAATTTATTAGAACTAATCAAGTAGCTCGAAGCTTTAAGTTGAACTTTGGAGAGAGAGAATTGGTAGCTGATTTATACTGCTTAGAAATGCGGGATTTTGGCATTATCTTGGGCATGGATTGGTTGAGTTGTAATTACGCGTTGATCAGCTGTCACGAGAGGAAGATCGTGTTTCAAAAATCGGGAGAAAATGAATTTATATTTCATGGAACGAGGATTAGAAGCGCGCATATAGTTTTATCAGCGATGAAGACCGTGATGATGTTGAAGAGAGATGATTCTCAATGATATTTGGTGAACATTGTAGCGGATAAGAAGGAAGATTCGACAATTGAGAAGGTACCGGTTGTACAATATTATCTCGACATGTTTTCCGAAGAACTGCCTGGAATTCCACCTAATAGGCAAGTGGAATTCATGATTGATTTAGTGCCCGGTGCAACATCGATATCAAAGATTCATTATAGATTAGTTCCCAAGGAATTAGAAGAACTGAAGATGCAACTACAAGAACTTGTGAGCCAAGGGTATATTCGCCCAAGTGTATAGCCTTGGGGAGCTCCGATTCTTTTTGTTAAAAAGAAGGATGGGTCAATGCGGATATGCATAGATTACCGTGAGTTAAATCGACTCACAATCAAGAATAAATATCCTTTGCCGAGGATAAAGGATCTTTTCGATCATCTAAGGGGAGCGGGTGTATTCTCCAAGATTGATTTAAGGTCGGGTTATCATCAACTTAAGGTTCGTGAGAGTGACATAGCGAAAACGGCTTTCCGAATAAGGTATGGTCAGTACGAATTTGTGATAATGCCATTTGGTTTGACCAATGCACCCGCTGTTTTTATGGATTTGATGAACATAGTATTTCATCCATTTTTGGACAAGTTCGTTATAGTATACATTGATGATATCTTAATCTATTCAAACGACACGAAACAACACGAAGAACATCTCCAGATTGTGTTGGAGACTCTTAGAAGAGAGAAATTATATGCCAAGTTTAAGAAATGTGAGTTTTGGTTGGATCGAGTGACATTTTTGGGACACGTGGTCACTGCTCAAGGGATTGAAGTTGATCCTTCTAAGGTGGAGGCTGTAAGTAACTGGAAAACGCCCACCAATGCTAGTGAAGTAAGAAGTTTTCTTGGACTCGTCGGGTATTACCGTAGATTCATTGAGGGATTTTCGAAAATCACTGGTCCAATGACACAACTAACGAGAAAGGGAGTGGAATTTAAGTGGTCTGACAAATGCGAGGAAAGTTTTCAAGAATTGAAAAGGAGGTTAACAACGACAGCTATGTTAACTATACTTGATGGATCCAACAAATTTGTCATTTATACGGATGCATCAAAACATGATTTTGGTTGTGTATTGATGTAGAATGGAAAAGTTATTGCGTATGCATCAAGGCAATTGAAGACACATGAGCATAATTACCCTACACATGATTTGGAGTTAGAAGCTGTGGTTCACGTATTGAAAATTTCGAGGCATTACTTATATGGAAGTAAGTGCGAGATTTTCACCGATCATCAAAGTTTGAAATACTTCTTCACACAAAAAGAATTTAACATGAGGCAAAGGCGGTGGTTGGAGCTTGTGAAAGATTTTGATTGCACAATACTTTATCTCCCAGGAAAGGCTAATGTGGTAGATGATGCTCTTAAGCCGAAAAAGAGACGGACAATTGGCGATGATGTTCACTCAACAAGAGTCATTGATGAAGGAGTTCGAGAGGTTGAGTCTCAAAGTAGTGACTCCTAATACTACAAAGGTTATTTTATCGGCAATGGTACTACAGCCCACATTGCGAGATCGAATTACGGAAGCTCAAGAGAATGATGATTCTTACAAAACATGAAAAGGGCCAAAGTGGGAAAGGATGTTGGGAGGTTTACATTGGCCCAAGATGGTACACTATTGGTTGAAGGACGGATATGTATGCCTAAAAATAAAGAGTTGTTGAGAGAGATTTGAGATGAAGCACATTGTACGACATATACGACATATACGGCACACCCCGACAGTACCAAAATGTACTGAGATCTACGACAATTATTTTGGTGGCGAGGGATGAAGAGGTTGGTAGCAGAGTATGTGGAGAGGTGTATGACGTGTCAACAAGTTAAGGCCGAACATTAAAGACCGGCGGGATTACTAAACTCGTTGGACATACCGGAGTGGAAATGGGAACACATCACAATGGATTTTCTTGTGGGTCTTCCTAAGACATTGCGTGGACATTATGCTATTTGGGTTATTGTTGATAGACTTACTAAATCGGCTATTTTCTTCCCGTGAAAATGACTTTTTCGATGGATCAATTTGCTCAATTATATATTAAGGAGATCTTAAGGCTGTATGGAGTGCCTGTTTCTATAGTGTCAGATAGAGACCCGAGGTTTACCTCAAAGTTTTGGGATAGTTTTCAAAAAGCTATGAGAACTAAACTGAAACTTTCAACCACTTAACATCCTCAAACCGATGGGCAATCGGAAAGAACTATAAAACTTTAGAGGACATGTTGAGGTCTTATGTGCTAGATATTGGAGGGAATTGAGAGTATCACCTACCCTTAGTTGAGTTTGCTTAGAAAAATAGTTTTCACACGTCCATTGCCATGGTACCATTTGAGACGTTATATGGAAGAAAATGTAGATCGCCAATATATTGGAATGAGGTAGGTGAAAGGAAGATTTTGGGTCTAGAGCTTGTGGAGAAGACCATTGAAGTAGTTGAGAAGATTAGAGAAATGATTAAGGTGGCGCAAGATAGACAGAAGTCATATGCTGACCGAAGACGAAGGGATTTGTCTTTCGATGTTGGAGATAAAGTTTTTCTCAAAGTAGCGCCTATGAAAGGAGTGTTAAGATTTGGAAAGAAAGGGAAATTGAGACCCCGTTTTATTGGTCCATTTGAGATCTTGAAACGCATTGGTGATGTAGCTTATCGTTTGGCATTACCTCCGGAGTTGTCTTCTGTTCACGATGTATTTCATGTAGCTATGCTACGGAAGTACCTACATGATCCGAGTCATGTCGTTCATCATGAAAACATTCAAGTTGGCAAAGATCTCACTTATGAAGAGGAGCCTAGTGCTATCCTAGATAGAAAGTTTCACATTTTAAGAAGTCGACAAATACCTTTGATCAAGGTTCAATGGATTAGGCATGGACCCGATGAAGCGACATGGGAGCGTGAGGAGGAAATTTTAGCTCGTTATCCTAACTTAGTACCAAGTAAGTTCAGTTTCGAGGACGAAGTTTCTTTAAGGGGGTAGGGTTGTCACAACCCGTCCAACAGTGGTTCTATTATAAAGTGATTTTATGTGGCTTTACTATTATTATGAATTTAATAAATAAAAAAATTATATTATGTTGAGTATGAATTTCATATTTCTTTCATATAATGAGTGGTATTATTTTTGGAATATATATTATGCACAAATACTATTTATTAAGGTGATTTATTTTGCATTAAATAAAATATTTCCTTTTAATAATTTGGATATAGTTGAGTGCTCAAATCATTCTTGAAAAGTCTCTCAAATATTTAGATCGTTTCCTTATGCATAGTGCATCCAATTATTTCTGCATTTGAGGTAAATATTGTTTAATTTTTCCGTAAAATTATGCATTTAGATTGTTATAAGCATACATATTTTTGTTTCATACTAGATGTTAAATCTTAAAATTCTGGTCTTTGATTTAGATGTTTAGGGCATTGCATGAATAGAGGTGTATATAAGATATATATGATATCATAATTTGGTTTTGATTTTCGAGAGGGTTCGTTGGATCTGATTAATGGATTTCCTGGGAAATGGTGAGGCAATAGTCAGCAAGGATTTTTGTTGTTGAGGAGAGAGTGATCAAAAGGGTGCTGAGCAGTATTAGTTGAGGGAGTTTTAGTTTAATTGTATTATATTTTCATCATCTTTCTTTTCGTCTAATATTATATATATATATATATATATATATATATATATATATATATATATAGGGAATGGATATTATGAGATCCAAATCTTAAAAGAGATACGAGAACCGATCTCGTCCCTCCATTTCGCAAATCTAAGGCTCTCATTTTATCCCCAAAAGCATTTAAAATTAAATCAAAAAAGGAGAAAATAGCCTCATTAAGGGCAATTCTATAAACTTCTATTTTCTTTTTACCCTACCCCTCCAAGAATCGTGTGTAATAGAGATACGAGGTTTCATTTTCGTTCTCCCTACATTTTTTGTTTATTTATGAGATGTATGTATCGATTAAGTATTGTTTTTATGTTGTAGATTAACTATTATAATTTTTGCATACGTAAGTACAATGTTCATGCATATGTATTTGTTAGTTTATGCTGATACTGTCACATATTCATGCATGCAGTTTTGTGGAATGGCTGAACCGTGTCAGTCAATTGTGTCTCTTGAATCCGATGAATCCATTTACATTCATGATTGCCCGGACGAATTGAAACCGTGTGTTGGACGGAAATTTGTTACTCTTGATGAGGTTGAAATTTTCTATAGAGACTACGGAGGTTTGTGCGGTTTCGATATCCGTAAGTGGTCGATAAAACGTCATGGGGATGGGTCTATTATGCGTAGATATTTAGTGTGTAGTAGAGAAGGGGAGAAATTCATGAACGTTGATAATGTTAATTCGAAGAAAACAAAGCGAAGGTCTAATTCAAAACGGTCATCTTGCTTTGCACGCGTTGTATTTAAATCCCACCCCGAAGGTTTTGTTGTTGATTTATTTCACGAGTCACACACACATCCTTTGTTATTATCAACTCACAAACAATTCATGAGATACAATCGGACAATGACTTCCGTCCACAAGAATTTCGTCCTTAGTTGTGCGCGTTCTAATGTTGGTCCGGTTAGGTCATATAGAATGTTTAGTGAGTTGGTTGGTAGTTATCAGAACATCGGTTGTGATGGAGTAGATTTTAAAAAATTTCACCGTGATCTTCGTATATGCGTTGAGGGTGCGGATGCATAAATGATGTTGGATAAAATGAAGGAAGCTCGTGATAGGAACCCGGATTTCTTTTACAAATATTTTACGGACGGATAGGACAAATTGAAGCGTGTATTTTGGGCTGATGATATATATATTGGCAATTACAAGATTTTTGGAGATTCGTTATCAATGGATGCTACTTATTCAACCAATAGGTATGTGTTTTTTCTATGCAGCTGATAGGAGTTAGTATGGTTTTTCAAATTCATATTTTTTCGCATTGATAGTTTATGCATACCAAATGTATTATTTATGCACATTATACATATCTTTTATGCAGGTAATCATACACATGCAAATTATATAGTAAATTCTTTTACTGATTTCATGCTCATGACTCATTTCATTAATGCTTATACAAAATAGATTTTATGCAAACTAAAGAATTTCAATCTCGACGACTTTTATGCAGTTACGGCATGATATTTGTTCCTTTCACCGGCCTCGACAACCACGGCAAGTGTATTACGTTTGCAGCGGGTTTGTTGTCCTCAGAGACAGTGGAGTCATATTCTTGGTTACTTAACAATTTCAAGACTTGCATGGCGGTTGTCCCAAGTTACTAATAACCGATCAGGATCCTTCCGTGAAGATTGCAATAGAGAATGTTATGCTCGAAACCCGTCATCGCTTTTGTATGTGGCACATCATGCTTAAAGTTCCGGATAAGATTCCGGTGTTATTAAGAAAAAACACTGATTTTACAAAAAGATTTAATGACATTGTGTGGAATAGCGACCTGCAACCGGAGGAGTTCGACGCGAAGTGGAAATCGGTTTTATTGGATTTTGATTTGGTTGGTCATGATTGGCTTGATGGGATGTTTGACGTACGCCATTATTGGATGCCTGCTTATTTCCGAGACTTCCCAATGTCTGGATTGTTTCGCACAACTTCCATGTCCGAGAGCGAGAATCATTTTTTCCGGACTTACTTAAAATCGAAGGCCAATCTGGTGATGTTCTATTTGTTGTTTGAGAGTGCAATAAATGCTCAACGACACTCACTGGACAAACTTAACGCAGCGGATGATGGTAGTTTACCAATTTTAGTGACAACGTTGCCTTTGGAGCGAAGTTTGGCTGCAATGTATTCAAACACTATGTTCTATAAGGTGCAGGGTGAATGGGTTGAGGCTGTGAACGTGTGTTCTATTCAAAAAATAACCGACAGTGGTTGCCTGAAGATGTTTGAAATTGATGATAATACAGTTGGTGTTTTCAACGTTACGTTTAATGTTGTTGATTTGAGGGTTTCATGCACATGCAGGAAGATGGAGATGCACGGTCTGTTGTGCAGACACATTTTGAAGGTGTTCAAGAATTCCAATATCAGTTATGTTCCAGATTCTTGTGTCGTTTCTCGTTGGGGTAGAAATGTGTCTTTCAAGTGTTTTGATAAGTCTTGTGAAGTTGGGAATGTCGGTCATTCTAATGCAGATGCCACCAAGAAGTTGTTGGACGTAGTATTCAAATGTGCGACATTGGTTGCCGACAACCCTGCACGTATGAACGAACTACTGTCTGATTTTGATGATTTGGTCAACAAATATCATATTGATGATGAAGGCGGTTCAAGTAGTAAGGTTAATCAAAACACGTTTGAAAGTTTTTATGGCTCACATATCCCTCAAGATGTCGAGGTTATGCCACCAGATCAAGTAAAAACCAAGGGATCGGGCAGTAGATTACAGTCTAGGAAGGAGGCGGCATTGCGTGCTAAGTTGAAGCCTCAGAGGATGTGTCGGAAATGCAACCAGATGGGACACTAACGTTAAGGATGTAGAAGATTCCTCTTAAGTTTTTATGCAGAACTTAGTAGAGACCTATGCACTGAACCATTTGCATTATTTGGACTAATTTGTATTAACTTAATCGGTTTACTTCATGTTATGTTTTTTTCATGCATACCACCGTTATTGTTTATGCTTATGTTTTATGATTTTCATGCATATATACTTTTCTCTCTCAAGTTCAACCTTTATGGTAATGATTATGTTCAAGGTTTTATATATCATGTATACCCAATTGATGTTTCATGCTTTTGTTTTATGACTTCATGCTTATCTACTCCAATGTTAAGGTTTTATATTTCATGCATATCGTATTGTATTGTCATGCTTATGTTATGTATTGTTTGTGCATATACGTTATTTCCCTACAAGATTGTTTACATAGCTGCATACTCCTCAATTGTTTTTGGCATATGATCGAATTATGAATGCATAACTTAGAATACTTTAACATACCAAAAGATGTTTTTCACTACATTGCTTCCAATACCTAATCCTTAAAAAACATAAAGACCATCCAAATGACTAAGTTTTTCCTACGAAATTATCCAAACGAAAGAGTCGCACAACCCAACATTCTAACTATCAAGCAATTCTTTGACACATTCTTTTGAATCAAGTTCATTCTCATCTGCATGTCCAACCGCCTCTAGTTCAATCGTCTCCTTCATTTTGTTGTCATCAAAATTAACTATGCTCAAACAATACCGCATCCTCAAAAGCTTTATCTGTTTGACACCTTTCCTTAGAAATCCCGTGTCCCAGTTGATTAAATCACCCTTGAATGTCTCCATGTGTCTCGTCAAATAATCTCCTACAAGAAATCAATCATAATTATCAAGTAGTATTTTCGCAAATATATTTATGCTAACCATTCTCTTAATTTATGTACACAATGTTTTTATTTTATGCATATTAAATATTAACTGAATCCATAACTTTCGATCTGTTCCCCCACACTGGAATGATCATTTCGGGCTCGCATTTCTCTACCATCTTTGCCCGGCTTGTGCATTTCATCTCCGTCAGGTATTGAGACAACAGATATGTCTAAGAACGAAAAAAATATAGCCCAATTAAACTATTATTCAGACACTGTGCAATTTCATTAGGAAGATAAAATAAAATTCTATGTAACTCAAGATTTTGCTCACCAAATCAGCGGGTATGTTTCCATACTTCACTTTCATATCAATGCTTTTGTGATCAGTGGTATTGTCAATTATGAAAGTCCGCTTCATCCTCAAATCAAAACATATCATGAAGTAGCAGCCCTCATTCTCAACCGGGAAAACATACTACATAAGAAGCAAATAATTTCCAATTAGGTAAGCGTAGTATAAATAAAAACAGTTGAATTCCTATAATTTCAGTTACCAGTTGAATCTTATTCAGATTAGCAACTTTATGTGTTGTCAGCGTCTTAGCCATTCCTAGATTGAAAATTTCCTGCTTCTTAAAGGAATCAATGTCTTTCTCGGGACAAACCACTGTGCCGCTCTGTGTATATTAGACATTGTTAATGCATAAATCCTCATCTACATAGTGCATTTAAAGTCTCTTTTCTTATTGAATTTTACGTACCCGCAATGGAGCAAACAACCGTAGTGGTGATTCATTCGACTTGACTTGCTCCCTTTCGTTTAGAATGGCGCCCCATGCATCAATTATCAGATTTTCAACCCAGTTGCTTTGCTTCAACCCCCGCATCTTTTGGGCAAAAATCTTAAAATCTTTCCAATCAAACAGCAGACTAACATCATAAATACTTCAACATAAGTCATTTGTATCTATCAAACAAGAATAATTTATATAATATGATCCATGAATAACCATACCAATTATCATCGGCTACATAAATGCAGAACCAACACATTGTAATCTCCGTTTTTGTTAAATTTCTTGCAGCGTCCACGTCGCAGAATGTACGGTGATTTCTTTAACTTTGCACTCTTCATTGAAGATTTATTCCGGCAAGGCATTCGGCTTGTAACCTTGAAAGAAGCAATTCATTAGCATAATATTGGAATATAGTTTGTCCATGAAAATATGACGATTTAGCACTACAAGAAAACAGATCTATTGCGACACATGCCCGTGCGACATTAAATGCATGTGTCGTAAAGTTACCATATTTATGCTTGTAGTGTCATATTTTTACTTCATTTGTGTGTCATTTTAAATTTATGTCGTATTTTAGTGACACATAAGAGACACTCAAGTTTATGTCTCAAAACTGCGACAATTTATTTGCGACACCTCAATAGATAGTCATAAATATGCTATATATTTAGAATAATGTTGCCAAAAATATTGTATATTTACGTCAATTGTGTATCATCTAAATATTATGTTGTAGTATAGTGACACGGATGCGATGCTCATTTTCATATCTCAAAATTATGACAACTTATTTGCGGCACATACATAAAATGTCATAATTATACCACATATTTTGAATAATGTCGCACTTGAGTCGTATATTTACGTCAATTATGCGGCTCCGGAGTAATGTGTCGTAGTTTAGTGATACAAATACTACCTTCATTTTTAAGTATCAAGATTACGATAATTTATCTGCGACACTTTAGTTAAATGTCATATTTATACAATATATTGTTGGTCCCGAGTGTACGGTCAGGTGTAGAGGGGGGGGGGGGTGAATACACCTGATTCGATTTCTCAACTTCGAACTCGAACAGTCCTATTCAGGATGGTGTCCGACCAAATAGCTTCGGCAGACCGCATAACCGTTCCGAATCGAGTTAAAGGCTAAGAGTACCGACTCACTCGAGATCTGCTAACTGACTAGGTCGAATTCAGTATCTACCGTAAGAGTTCCGTGCGCGGAATAGTGTAGGCCCCAAATCAGTTTTTGTGAGAAAACGTTTTAAGTCTCAGTTCAGTAGATTAAAAGTTCGGTATCGTTGAGACAGCTTGATTGATTTTAAATATGATGTTCGGTATGAATAGTAAAATCAATGCGAGCGATTAAGAAAGCAATAAGAGACACAGGATTTTTAAAGTGGTTCTGATATCGCTCAAATCCTACGTCCACTGTCCCGAATGATCAGGAGGCTATTTATTATCCTGAGTTAGTCTCAGTCAGCTTGCACACTGGGCAAAGCCGCGTCTTGGTTTTTATACTGATCCAAGTCTCAGTTTACAACACTATCAAACTTAAAGTGTTTGACAAACTTCTCCAACAGTGAAGGAGTCCTTATACAATAAGGATTGGGTTCAAATGTGAACTCCTTCGTCTAAGCTATAGATAAGAACGGTTGAGCTTAGGGTTAGAGGGATAGGGAATATGAGAGAGTAGCTTCTAGATCGACGAACAGTTGAAGGTAAGCTATAAGTTCGTGTAACGTCGATTGGATACTAGAGGCTTTATATGTTGGTTTAACTTGATTCCCTATGAGCTAGAATGTAGTCTTTCGCCGGAGATTGTTCTTCGAGTTCTTGCTAAGACTTTGTTCTTTGGAATTCGCTCTTTTTCGCGCTCTCTCTTGTTCTTGGTTTCTTTTAGTGCTTCAAATCTTGAATGATCCCTCTATTTATAGAGCGGAGATTGAAATAGATCCGTTGGAGATGATCTTCTTCTCTCTCTCTCTCTTTTTGGTAGCAAACGGCTCTTTTGGTGTAGGTAACAATGTACTTTCCCACCTTTTTAGGTAAAAGGTTAACTGCAGCTTTAGCAGGTGAGAAGACACGTGTATGCTTGTCATTCGTCGAGGTGGATGGAGTGGTTGAGATAGCACAGACTTCGAGACAGACTGAAGCTGACTTCTCTTTTCCTCGTACATGACAATGCTGATTGTCTTTCAAAAGATTCTGACAGTCCTGAAGACTATCTGCCATTGCTGAGTCTGACCTCGTATTCAGTAGATAGACTGCTGAGATAAGTCTACTGAAGATCAGCTCTGAGTCCAGTGAACTACTCCTGCTCATTCCGAGATGTACTGAGTCGTCTTGTCTTCTGGGTGGAGGAATGATCCTTGCTTCAGGAACGCTGACTACTACCCCTTCGCCATCTTGCTCTGTGCATATATGGGTAAAGATCGGGTTCGGTAATGGTCATCCACTCGACATAGGCATCGGCCTTAGACATTTCGAGCCGTAATCGCCGTAAATAATTTCTCTTGATAAACTCTATCTTGGCCGATTCCCATCTCTCGATTGAACCGAATAGGCATCCATTCGTCCGATCTCGGCCATCTATGTGTTTTCGGATCGTTTGGCTTCCCGAACCTTCGTATCGATAAGGAATGTCGGCTTTCGAAGGAACTCTCGGCCGGCCTCTTGTTCGATGACGCTTCCCGAGTGCCTCAAGGTCCGCCAAATGTATCCTCCGTCCGCGGCCTCTATCTCGTTTAGCTTCCTCTCCTCTCGTAGAGATATCTATCCATCTCGAGCAAAGATTTCTTCAATTTCGCATCTTGCTCTTGAGGCTTCGAGGAGCTTGTTCCGATTCAACAGGGGTACTAGATCTAGATTTGGATGTACCCCGGCTTTCGTACTCTTCTGCTGCTTTGCTCCTTGTCTTTTCTCTCGTCCTCTTCATCTCGTTATGATGAGCTTTCTCGGAGGCGCCTAGCGGTTCTCTTTCCTCCTCTCGGATGGGGCTTTAGTCTTTCCTTTGGCGAGCTTAGACTTTGGCTTGTTAGGCGCTTCGGCCTCCGCAATTTCTCGGCCGGCTTCTCATCCGCAGCCTATTTGGGCTTCCTCCTCGGCAGATATGTATCTTAATCTCTTTGCTTTGGAGGGGTTGGAATTTTAAGCTTCGTTTGCCCTTGCCTTCTTGAACTGGGTGGTGGAAGAGGAGCCTCTTCTTCTTCCGAGTCCTCCACCGCTCTGTTCGGCCGTACTCAAGCAACCTCCTTAATAATATCTTTGGGAGTCCGGGTTGCTCGAGTAGTCTGCTCGGGGTCCCGAGCCACTTGGGCCGGTTTCAAGTTGTGCTCGCAGCCCGAAACACCCCGGGCCTCACCCTTCCGAGACCGAGTCCGGGATGACTTCGAGTGTAGCTTCCCCCTTAGATTTTGGACTTTTGGTGGGAGTCGCCTTCTCGGTACTCTTCTTTCCTTCCCTTTTTCCTTCACTTTCCCCCTTTTTGGCATCATCAATGAGCACCGGGGTAGGGACTAGGACCGACTTCTTCGACTTTTGTAGGAGGTTGACAGCTCCATCAAGACGATGGTGGAGCTTAGTCGAGCCTCATGCAACTCGTTCCTCTCCATGGTAAGGTCTTCCTTGTACTTGCTTGTGAGAGAGGTCACCGCTTCCTTGAAGTCTTTCAGCTTCTCAGTGATCTTGTCTTCCAAGGCCAGTTGGATATTCTCAAGTCTTTGTTCAGTGGCCTCGGATTGTTCAGTGATAGCGTCAGTATGAGCCAGTTTAGAAGCCAAAAATTCATCAAGTAACTTGGCTTGGCTCTCCTGAAAGATCTTGAGCTGAGCTTCGAATTTGACTTGCTGCTGAGCCAACGCTTCTGAAATAAGCGCGGAAACATCAGGGGCGGCTGATGAAGAGACAGAAGACTTCAGCCCCTAAAGTTCTTTAGTCGTGGCTTGAGCAGTCTGCTTCCATGTCCTATGGATAGCCTTCGCAAGATCTCGATTTTTGATCCCTTGGGCAGTTAAGGCTTTTGCCACTGATCGAGATCTCGTTGCGGTCTGGCTGGGCGCTGCTTCGAAAGTCGACTGCAGCAAGAGCTGAGCGGGCTCTGCTGAGGACGAAGCACCAGCCTTGGACTTCTTAGGACCAAGGATACCGAGAGGAATATCAGGAATGTCAGCATGTGTATCCTTGTCCTGGAGTGATCCCTTACCAGGTTGTCCAGGGCCTGAATCCTTGGGTGGGTTCTGGTCGTCATGATCTAACCCATCTGAGGGTGCTGAGCCTTCTGCTTGTTTGTCATGTATCATCGCAAGCATAGCGGCCCTCAGATTCTCCATGGTGCTGAGGTCAGCAGGCTCTGAGTAGCCTATTTGCTGCCTCAACTTCATCTCTTCTTCGTGGAGTTGCTGACAGGAGTAGTGGAGAACAAGGCGAAGTAGATGCGGCCACTCCTGAAAGCGAAGAAGCATGTGGAGCCTTGCTGTTTTGGCAATGATCATCAAGTCTGAATGATCAGCAAGCTCCGGTATCTGTTGAAGGATCTCACGGGAGGCTCGAGATAAGATCATTGAAGCTTCCATCCCGATTGATTCACCTTCGGATGCGCCTCGACTCCAAGTCTATGTGTGAAGTCTCGCTCTTCGGTTGGAGGGACCGAGCCGAGTGGAGGGACGAAAAGGGGGGCCGTCTAGGCGCTGAATATCTGCGCTCTGAGCTTCAGAAGCATCCCCTTGGTTTCTTTCAGTGGAGAGGATCTTCTCCACTGACTGAGTCTTCTCAGAAGACTCGGACTCATCAACCAGCTGCAGGGGCTGAGTAGTCCTCTTAGGAGCCTGTTCAGCAGGCACTTCTGGAACCTCCTCAGTAGCTGGTACCTCAACGGCTTTTTTCAGTTTCTTTGCCGGTGCCTTAGGAGTTTTAGCGGGAGGGGTTCTTTTCTTTGTAGGCGTAGCCTGCTGAGGCTTTGATTGCAGAGAGACTGCTGAGGGTCCTGACCCTATCTGCTGAAGCGCTGCTGTCTTGTTGTGAAAGCTGACCTTCTTCACATTGAAGTACTCCTTGTCATTGTAGGTGATAGGCTCAGATCCACATAAATCTTCGATCATGATGGACAGTTTGAGTCCATACAGCAATTTGCCCTTTGCGCTCAGCATGTTCGATGCCTTGTCGAACTTAGCAGCCTGAGCCATGAATTCTCGGAGAAAGAACTCCGTCCAATTAATCTGGGCTCGATCGTATATGGCCATCATCATCTGAATCTTAGGCCTCGACACCTGGTCAAACGACCCTTCTTGGCTTGTCAGTAGTTGCGTCACTATATAAGCAAGTGCCCTGAACTGAGGCAACATGCTGTTCTTCGGAAAAGCAGCTCTGAATGTAGTGGGCTTTCCACAGAAGACGGTAAGATATTCATCAACTCGGCCGTCTCTGTACCCGATCAGCATGGTCCCTTCGGAGGGCGTATCAAAACTCCGCTTCAAAGCATCCTTGATGGACATCTGCTTCAGCTCCGTAGTGGCGTTTTGGATAGAATGGGCAACAAATCTCGCCACTATGTCTCCAGACACTGCGTCTGAATTCAAGTACAGCTCTGCAACCTGTCTCGGGAGGAAGAACGAAGGTCTCCTAGACAGAAATTTCTCCAGCCCTGACTCACGCAGAGCTGAGAATATATCGTCCATGTACTCCAGATCGCATGAATAGAAATCCATGGTGGGTTCAAACCACACGCGATCCTTCTCCAGAATGTTCTGCATATCCGCTGGAGATATCATAGAGATATTGGTTTCCGCCATTGTACCTGTTACATGAAGTTGTTATCAGTATCGATTTTTAAATAAAACTTTTTATATATGATACTAATCAATAATGATCAACACAAGTAACTTCATGTAGGCATACCGAGAATTTGATCGAGGTGAAAGTAAGCAAATGAGGGTTTTTGCACAAAGGTATTCTCGGATTTTTCGGAGGTAAGATATGATCGAAATGTTAAGTGCGAATATGGCAGTTCTTAAGATTTGATCGAAATATGTACATGTCTAGAAGATGAACAGTTATCGATCTAAGGCTGAGTTTAAACCTACTTTATGAGATGGACGGTTAAGATTCAATATTATAAAAGGTAATGATCACAAAAGCCGTCTAAGTCAATGCAAGTTGTAAACATGCCTAAAGAGTAACTATGATAAGACATGCATTTAATGCGCACAGAGTTCAGCAAAGTTGTGCATAGAATGTCGTGTATTAAATGTAATCTGTTATCAATAAATGACAAACTAAGAGATATTTAAATCATGCTGAATCTCCATAATAAATGCTTATCATTGTTGCATTAGATACTATGGAGTAGAGATACGCAAACCTGTCAGCTGAACATAGTAGTCAGCTGATACCTCGTGTAGATGGTTTTCTGAATCTCTACGTACTGAACTTACTCGCATCGAGAGTGATCATTCCCCCTCACCGGAATGTTCCTCTCCCCGAAACCTTATTACCGACCGGGGTCAGTAGGGTCCAGCAGACCTAGCTCTACTGAAAGTTCTCTGAATCTGGATTCAGCTAGAGGCTTGGTCAGTATATCAGCCCTTTGTTTGTCAGTATGGATCTTTTCCATTCTGATATCCTTCTTTTCGACATGGTCATGAATGAAGTGATGGCTGATGTCCACGTGCTTGCATCTTGTGTGAAGTACAGGGTTCTGAGTGATTGCAATAGCACTGGTACTGTCGCAGAAGATCGGCACTTCATTCTGAATGACGTCATAGTCTCTCATTGCTTGTCTTAGCCAAAGGATTTGGGCGCAACAACTTCCAGCAGCCATGTATTCAGCTTCAGTAGTCGACGTGGCCACCGAGTGCTGTTTCTTTGAAAACCATGAGATCGGCTTTGCCGCCAAGGAACCGACATGTTCCCGAAGTTGATTTTCGGTCTATTCTACATCCCGCATAGTCGGCATCGAATAACCAGCTTAGTTCAATATTATCATCAGTGGATACCACAAACCCATGTCGGTGTTCCTCGTAGATAGCGGAGAATCTTCTTTGCTGAGTCCATATGACTCGCTTGGGATTCGCCCGAAATCGAGCGCATATACCTACAAAGATAAGTTATGTCGGGACGAGTAGCCGTTAGATATAATAAAGAACCAATTATAGCAAGGTATTCAGTTTGGTCTATCGATACTCCCTCTTTATCAAGATCTATCTTCATATTCGTGTTCATCGGGATCTTGATTGATTTGCCGGATGTGCGGCCGAATCTTTTGATGAGGTCTCGAGTGTATTTGCCTTGGTTGATGAACGTTCCCTTTTCGGATTGCTTGACTTGAAAACCAAGAAAGTAGTTCATTTCACCCATCATCGACATCTCGAACTTATCCTTCATCATCTTTTCAAATTGCTTGACACATGATGACATTCTTTGATCCGAATATAATGTCATCCACGTAGATCTGCACAAGTAATAAGTCTTCTTCCAATCGAATCTTTGAATAGAGTGCGGTCTATCGTGCCTTTTACGAAAACCTTTCGAAGAAGAAACTCGAGACAGGGTATCGTACCAAGCCCCGGGTGCTTGTTTTAACCCGTATAGAGCCTTCCCCGAGTCTATATACTTGATGTCCCCGCTGAAAGCCGGGCGGTTGTTCCACATAGACTTCTTCTTTCAAGCACGCCATTCGGAAAGCAGACTTCACATCCATTTGATAAACTCTGAATCGTTGATGTGTTGCGTAGGCTAGGAATAGTCTAATTGCCTCCAATCTTGCAACTGGAGCGAAAGTTTCATCGAAATCTATTCCTTCAGCTTGACAGTAGCCTTTAGCCACGAGCCTTGCTTTGTTCCTGACTATAACGTTGTTTTCATCTCGCTTGTTTTTGAAGACCCATTTGGTTCCAA
Source organism: Lavandula angustifolia (assembly GCA_028984105.1). Taxonomy (NCBI): domain Eukaryota; kingdom Viridiplantae; phylum Streptophyta; class Magnoliopsida; order Lamiales; family Lamiaceae; genus Lavandula; species Lavandula angustifolia. Next base: position 7,528,199 of record CM054823.1, on the reverse strand, counting down.
TGACATGTTGATGCCGGGTCTCGCCTACAAGCTCCCATACTTCGTTTCTCGTGAACCGATTCAGCTCTTCTCCGCATAGCAATAATCCGGTCAAGATCTTTAAGTGCATCCTCAATATTCTGAGGCTCTTCAGTAGACAAGAAGCAGGAAAATAATGCGCTTTCTCCTTGACAAAATCTGGATCTTGTCTTGACATGTGCTGAAGGATCTCCAATTATAAGATCAGCAGTGTGAGCATCTAGCCACGATCTACGATGTTTTAACTCTTCATCTGAAATTTGTTCAACACAGATAGTAGGTGAGTTAGGCATTTCAGTTGTACTATTCTGAGATTGAAGAATTTCAGTGATACGAGTATGATGTATTGAGTCACCAGGTTCAGGGGCATTCAGCTCAGGAACATTACTAGATGTTCCCCCTGAGTTGTTATTCTCAGTAGTGGTCTCAGTTACCTCTACGGTTTCCTCATCGACCTGAGTTACCTGGGATTGATTCTATTCGGGAGAATCAATCTGCTCAGCTACTTGCTCAGCTGGTTGAGATTCAGTAGATTTGTCTTCAGTTTCTTCGTCTGAATCATCATCCCAACATAGCTGGATCTTTTTAGATTTGTCTTTTAAGCTTAGATCCTGTAGCTGCTTATTGATGTCCTCAGATTCAGAATTTGAGTTATTGCTCCTGTCTTCAGTAGCAAACTCGTTAAAAACAACATGAGGGCTTTCCTCCATGCAAAGAGTCCGATAGTTGAATACTCACGAAGCTTTGCCGACCCGAGAGTATCCTAAGAATACTCCCCGATCCGACTTGCTATCAAAAGTCTTCACCGATCTTTCCCATTATTGTGGATAAAGCATGAACAACCAAAGATATGGAAATAAGATAGAGAAGGCTTCTCGCCGTTCCATAGTTCATATGGTGTTCTCTTATCTTTGCTTTGTCGTAATGATCGGCTTCCGAGTGTAACATGCGATACTGTAGCCTTCCGCCTGCAATTTGGTTGGGAGTCCCGAGTCTGCGAGTAGAGTCCTAGCTGCCTCTTTTAGAGTTCTCGTTCTTTCGTTCGAAGAACTCCATTCTCGCGAGGTGTGCGTGCGGTGAAGTCTCATGCTCTATTCCTTCGCTTTGCGTAACTCCTCTACCATGGAATTAAGGAACTCGGTTCCTCCGTCCGAACGTATTTTTCTCGATCTTGGTGTTCTTCTCGACACCGAGCCTTTTCGAAGCGTTGGTAACTCGTTTTGACGTCGGACTTGTTGGCAATGAATATGACCCATGTGTAGCGCGAGTAGTCATCAATGACCACTAATGCATATTTTTACGCCTCCGATCGTCACCGGGAGACTGGACCGAACAAATCCATATGTAGCACTGAAGAATTCCATCCGTGGAAGGCGATGGAACCGGAGGATTTTGATTCCTTGTTTGCTTTCCCTTCGGACATGCTTCACACCGAGTGTCTTTGCTTGAATACTTCATTCGGCGGTCCCCTTGCTAGAGTGTTTCTTGCTAGCTTGTTGAGCGTCTTAAAGTTGAGATGACCGAGCCTTCTATGCCATAGCCACCCCGTTCGTTTTCATTCTTCGCCAAAGAAACAAGCTTCGTGTTCAACGGAGTTCCAGCCACCACGTATATGTTCTTTTGCGCGAACCCGATAACACCTGTTTTCCCCGTGGATTTATCAATAACATCACGTAAACCGGCGTCAAATATCACTCTATTTGAGTTATCACAAAATTGACTAACGAGAGAAGATTATGTTTGAAGTCCTTCAACATATGATACTCTTGGAACATTGGCGGTTCCAATGCCGAGTGTTCCATATCCTCCCGGTATAGCCTTTTGCATTGTCTCCGAACTCAATCTCCGGGTCCTTCTTCGGTGATATAATTCTTCGAGAGACTCCTTTGGTATGTCATGTGTCTTGAGCATCCGTCGTCCACATACCATGGGTCTTTACGCACTCCGCAAAACGTAATTATATTCGGGTACCCTTTATTTTTGATTTTGGGTCCTTAGATGTTAGTTTTCATAACCCAAATCTGTCTAACAACCCCGATGGTTTCGGACATCTTCTTTCCACTAGAGTCAACATATCTCGACCACCTGGACTGGTCATAGGTGACTTCGAGGCTTCGAGGTTCGGGAGTCCTAATCTTCCGAGTCGGGGACTCGCCGACCTTAGCCTTCTGTGTGGCTTTCTTTTTCTTCGACCTTTGGAGCCTCTTCCGACTATAGGTTCATAATAGTATGACCCATACCGAGACGTGGATGTGTCGGCTTTGGAGGTCCATACTTGATCCGCCAATTTTGATTTGTTGGTTCCCCCTTGGACCGAACCGGGGTTTCTTGGCACCGATCTTCTTGTCGAATGCCGATGTGTGGGATGAGGTGCTTTCATCTTCTCGTTTGTTCTTTGCTAGCGGGTTCGGTATATTTGCGTTCATAGTCTCCCCTTGAACAAACCTATCGCCAAGCCGTACTTCCGAGTGTCTTGGGGGCGGATGAGGAAGCTCCCCGGCTGAATCCAAGTCCTTCCTTGCGGTGCTTTGGCTTATTGCTTGCTAGCATAGCCTCTAATTTCTTCTCGGCACCCATGTACCTCTCAGTCATCAGGCTCCTCCAGACATCATCACTCTTCTTCAGTGTGTCGTGCTCGGTCTGAAGTCCTGACATTTCTTGCTTCAGCAGACTCAGTTCAGTATCTTTTTTAGTCAAGTCATTGGGTGAAGGTTCAATTTTACTCGTCGTTTTGCTCGTTGCTGGAGATGCTGTGCTGACTGATGCTTTGAAAGCATGGTCGATTTTTGTGTCAGCTTCAGTTCTCTGCTTTCTTTGAGGTCTGTCGAACTCAAACTCCTCTCGCCTGTAATTACGAAAAGATATGGTCGGGAGACACAAGCATCTAAGTCGAATGTCGCAATAGAGTGGCAAAAGGTGTCCAAAGTGTCCATCCCAGTAGTGCCCTCGAATCTTCGATTCATCTCTCGGTTGCTGAATGTCTTTCCCAGCCCATTGATAGAGTTCATCAGATTGGTAAATCTGACGTTCAGATCTTCGATTTTGTCACCGGGCATGAGAGACAAGCTTTCCAGCTTTTGGAGTTCCAGCGCTAGTTTATTCGCTTTAATCTTCTGAGTCCCTCGACTCAGTAGCGCTAGAGCGTCCCAGAGTTCTTTTGCAGTCTTGCATTCCTGAACCCTGCCAAGATAAGAATCACTAAGGGTGGTTAGTATAGCATTCCTGGCGACTCGATCTAAGTTGTGAAGCTTCTTCTCCTCAGGAGTGAAGAGACTTCTGTCTTTGGGAATCTTCTTTCTGGTCACCATTCCTCCTCCTTGAGCTTGGTCCTGAGTTACGACACTATCGATCATGGGAACGATAGGTCCATCTTCAAGCACTTCGATCATATTGTCATGGAGGGATGTCGAGGGTGCTTCCATTCTGACTCGCCATACTCCATAATTCTCCACCTAGAACATGGGTACCATCCTTATACCTGACATATCAGCCATGAAGAATATAGCTATGAATGTAGAGTGATATGCAGTGAAAACGTTTTCCCTCGGATCCGTTCGAATAGACCGGTCTCAAAGATAACAAGAGTCAAAGAACTCCCGCTTCCGATACCAATTGTTGGTCCCGAGTGTACGGTCGGGTGTAGAGGGGGGGGTGAATACACTCGATTCGATTTCTCAACTTCGAACTCGAACAGTCCTATTCGGGATGGTGTCCGATCAAATAGTTCGGCAGACCCGGACAACCGTTTCCGAATCGAGTTAAAGGCTAAGAGTATCGACTCGGCCGAGATCTCGCTAACCGACTAGGTCGAGATTCGTATCTACGGTAAGAGTTCGGTGCGCGGAATAGTGTAGGCCCAAATCGGTTTTTGAGAGAAAACGTTTTAAGTCTCGGGTCCGATAGATTAAAAGTTCGGTATGCTTGAGACAGTTGATTGATTTTAAATATGATGTTCGGTATGAATAGTAAAATCAATGCAGCGATTAAGAAAGCAATAAGAGACACGGGATTTTTAAAGTGGTTCGGATATCGCTCAAATCCTACGTCCATCTGTCCCGAATGATCGGGAGGCTATTTATTATCCCGAGTTAGTCTCGGTCGGCCTTGCACACTTGGGCAAAGCCGCGTCTTGGTTTTTATATCGATCCAAGTCTCGGTTTACAACACTATCAAAGTTAAAGTGTTTGACAAACTTCTCCAACAGTGAAGGAGTCCTTATACAATAAGGATTGGGTTCAAATGTGAACTCCTTCGTCTAAGCTATAGATAAGAACGGTTGAGCTTAGGGTTAGAGGGATAGGGAATATGAGAGAGTAGCTTCTAGATCGACGAACAGCTGAAGGTAAGCTATAAGTTCGTGTAACGTCGATTGGATACTAGAGGCTTTATATGTTGGTTTAACTTGATTCCCTATGAGCTAGAATGTAGTCTTTCGCCGGAGATTGTTCTTCGAGTTCTTGCTAAGACTTTGTTCTTTGGAATTCGCTCTTTTTCGCGCTCTCTCTTGTTCTTGGTTTCTTTTAGTGCTTCAAATCTTGAATGATCCCTCTATTTATAGAGCGGAGATTGAAATAGATCCGTTGGAGACGATCTTCTTCTCTCTCTCTCTTTTTGGTAGCAAACGGCTCTTTTGGTGTAGGTAACAATGTACTTTCCCACCTTTTTAGGTAAAAGGTTGACTGCAGCTTTAGCAGGTGAGAAGACACGTGTATGCTTGTCATTCGTCGAGGTGGATGGAGTGGTTGAGACAGCACAGACTTCGAGACAGACTGAAGTTGACTTCTCTTTTCCTCGTACATGACAATGCTGATTGTCTTTCAAAAGATTATGACAGTCCTGAACACTATCTGCCGTTGCTGAGTCTGACCTCGTATTCAGTAGATAGACTGCTGAGATAAGTCTACTGAAGATCAGCTCTGAGTCCAGTGAACTACTCTCGCCGAGTTCGGTTCAATCGACTCTCTCGCATATCTGCTCTTCTTGAGTCCAAGATCACCGAGTCTTTCAGATATCTTGCTCTCGCCGAGTCCAAGATCACTGAGTCTTCTGCACTGGTGCTGAGGCAAATAAGCTACTGAGCGCCTTGACCAGAGCAGAGTGTCTACTGAGTCTGAAACCTCAGAGACAAAACAGATACAAGGGAGTGGTTCATCATTCAGATAGGGTTTTGGGATCTTCAAATCTTCAGACAAGTACAGAGCACAAGGCTACTGAGCTTAAGATCAGTGTCTAAGACCGAATCATTTCCCACTGAGTGAAACAGTGCTGAGGATGGAATCATCACCCAACATATATCTAAAATAATATTTTGATAGTGATATAATTAATAATGCACTTTATGACTTAGTATTGACATATGGTATAATGCCCTCATTCATTGTGAATAAGAAACGCTATTGAATAATCTATTTTCGGTCATCTTTATAAAAGTAAAACAATAACGCAAGATATAGACATTGAATGATTCATTCTTTTACATATTTCATTTTTTATTTTATAAAAAGTTAACATGATATTTTACTTTTCCTATTTTTTAGTAATAAAATAATTATAATTTCAATAATTAATTTTTCAAAATAAAAGAATTAATGATACTTTTATTATTATTTTTGTTTATCATTAGTTTAGATGACAGTTTCTTACGGTTCACAATTTTTAGATTTATTTTATTTAGTCATTTTTTTAACTGTTCATAATATTTTTTATTTGTTTTGTTGGTCCTGAGACGTGATTTAGGTGTAGAAGAGGGTGAATACACCTGAATGCAATTCATATTATTTTTTGTATTTTATTTTTCCTTTATTTTATTATATATTAAGTTCAGATATTATTTGATTTTTTTGTTTTAATAATTAAATTAACTTAATCTCAATGGACTAATGAGTGTTTGTATAAATAATAGAATAACTAATACTAGTACGAACTCCAAAGGAGAGCGGTAGGCCCTGCTGTCCCATCCCTGATTTTGCCACGACATACTTCTGTTAATTAATTTTTGTGATCAGAGAATGTATGGTTTTTTATTATTATTTCTTAATCATCTTTTTAGCTCTTTTTTTTTCATTAGTCATAACTTTTATTCATATTTTATATAACTCATAAAGTTTTCTTTTACAAGTTTTATTTTTCTCTATTTATTTAAGTTAACATAACTTTTTCTTATTATTCATAATATTTTCATTTTTCATTTTTGATTATTATTCTTAACATTACATATTCTTTTCATATGTAGTATATTTTGAATGAATCAACTTAAAATAATTCAAATAATTTATTGTTCAAAATAAAAGAGTAGTAATGATTCTTTAATTTTCTTTTGCGTTAAACATTTTTTTTTGAAATTTTATTAAATATATCTTCTTTTATTTTCTTATTATTCTTAATATTTTTTTAATTTCTCATTTCATAACAAGTTTATATAATTTTCATTTTGTATTTTATGATAAGTTAACATACTATTTTATTTTTACTATTTTTAATGATCAAATAAAGATAATTCCAATACTTAATTTTTAAAATAAAAAACTTGTTATTTTAATAAATATACTTTTAAATATTTAACATACTATTCTCTTTTATTTCGTTCCGTTTTTAATATTTTTTTTTTTTTTCAAAACATTATCCACAATGTTTCCTTTATTTTTATTTTTATTTTTTTTCTATAGTAAACTAACATAATTATTTTTTTTTGTTATTTATTTTATGATAAATTAACTTAATAATTTTTTAATATAAAAATTATAAAAACTAGATCTGGGATCATAGTTTAAGAACTATTAGGCTATGCCTTTATGTTTTTAAAATAGGTTCAACAAAATACATTTCTAATTGAATATACATTTTTTTGTGGTAATATCTCCATCAAAATTTATTTTCATCCAAAAGTATTTCCATTTTTTTTAATAACAATTTTGAAATCAACTCATTACTAAACATATCTTTTCAAAATTTACCTCATTTTTCAATAATAATAGGGAATATATCCTTTCAAAAAATTATGTCCCAAGATTTACATTTCAGTTCGATTCATGCTAGAGTTTCATTTTGTAAATATTTTCATTTCTAATTAAGTTCGGACTTATTACTTGGGAAAACTCAATTCTTATTGATTACTTTCTAATTTCAAGAAATTTCTATCTTAGTTTACAAATATTATTTTTAACTTGATTTCTAATTCTCCACAACAACATTCATTGAATTTTTATTTCTAAGGAATTATATTCTAAGTTAAAGTATTTTATCAAGTATTAAATATAATAATTCATATTGGAAGGAATATAAAATAGAAGCTACTAAGCTACTAAAAATAAAAACATCAAACATCAATTAAAAAATCACTACTGATCGAAATCCAATTAGAAACGAAAAAATATTTAGATATTCATTTTTAAAAATCATGGATCATAATAAGTAAATCTATCATATTGATGGAAATAATTAGAAAATTATAAGTCATCTACTTTATCAATTTTTATTTTTCCAAATTTTACACTATTTAATTCATAATATGATTATGGAATGAGTTTTCTAATAATATGGTGAAAAAATATATTTTAATTAAAATTTTGATTACATTTTTCATATGTATATTGTAAATTAATTATGTTTAGAACTATTTTGTATAATAGAAAACGTTAAATTTTTTAATTGATTTCAAGATTCTCGATTGGATATTTTCTTTCGTTTTTTATTAGATTTTTTTCCTTATCGTCTTAACTGTTTGGAATTTTGAAATCTTTATCCAAAATATACAAAATTCAAATTCCAAATGAAAATTTTTGGAGGTTGTTTAAATTTTTTGGAGGTTTGTTTAAATTTTTAGGAACCCACTAATCATGTTAACCGTTTATTATGAGTATTCAATACATTACTTATCCATTCTCCACTCTCCCCATCTTCAGAAAATCTATCAAAACACTTATATTTTATCTTTTTATATTTCTCCTCCGCCTTATCCATTCTCCAAAGACCCGAGCAGTTTCTTTGCTGTTTGTTGAGAACGGCTCCGAAAGAAAGAAAAAGGTGCGTCTCGACTAGTTCAGGTTCAAGGGAGTCGAGGGGACCCAGCTTCTGCAACGGAAAATAACGGAGCAGATTTGACCTATTGTCCACTTCTAATAAACGTGAATGACCCAAGACCCCGAGCGGCCGGCGAGCAAGTGGTTAGTGGTCAAACTTCCGCCTCATACGGCTCCGTCCCGAGCTTCCGTCGTGAAGACTTAAATTTATACAAATGTATATCTTTTTTAATTTTTGTTGAATCTCATTTTCCTTTTGACCTTATATATTAGTTTAATTTTGGGTTTGCTTCTTAATGTTTGTCGAATGCATAATTGTTATAATGGAAGACTATAGGAGAAGATATGGAGATTGTTCAAGGATTCCGCCAAAGAGACTTCCGAAACAGAGATTTTGTATACTAGTACTAGTTTAAGGATGTTTAATAATTAATTTTTGATTCATTTTTACTTTCTTTTTTGTTTACATAAATTAATGTAATGATTACTTTTTGTAACTGTATAATTTTTTTGTTTATGGAATAAGTATTATATGAATAAACGTAAACAATTTGTAATATTGGGAATGCTTAAAATTAATTAATTTTATCATACTAGTTTGCTATCCAACTAAAATTGATTACATAACAATAAAATTATAGAAAATAAAATTCTTAAGGTGAAGAAACTTCCTTGCAACTGTTCATAAATTTTGGCGAGTAGATCAACATTTAACGAGAAAAATTACCTCGCAAATTAATTTATTTATTTAAATATAATTAAATTTGTGATAAATTGAAATATATTTAATGAGGAAACTTTTTATTTGCGAGGAGGGATATATTGGACTTTTCACATTAAAGGGAAAAATTGAAAAAGGGTATTTTAGTATTTTCACATCATACATTAGCGAGGAAATTCTGAAATGTAAAAAGTATTGTAAATTTTTACGACATTTAACACAAAATTTTGCAACAAATGTGATTGTCGCAATAATATGCGGCATTTGAATTATGATGCTACAAGAGTCGTGAAATTTTGCGTCACATTATTTCAATGTCACAACCTGCTCTTACAAATTATGTTGCATTGTTTCAACTAATGTCACGTAAAGTGTAGCAAATTAACAGGCGTCACTAAAACTAATGACGAGTAGTGTGTGGCAAATAGTATGCGACAATTAATTAAGTGAAGCATAAAGTGTCGTATATGTTGCGTTACTACAGAAAAATAATGTCATAAATTTACATCATCACTTTTTGCGACATAATCCAACATGACGCAGAAAATGTCGCAAATTAGCTTTTGCGACATAAAAAAAAGGTTTTGCGACATTTTTAACATGTCGAAAAATGTCTATTTTCTTGTAGTGTAGTAAGCGTAGTATATATATTGTACCGCCGCCTTCAAACTCTCTTCACCCTTATTTTCTGCCTCTTCTTCATCATTCTCATTGCCCCCCTGAAATTGTTTTGTAATTCCAAGTTAAATATATTGCTGCTTATACAATAAATAATTTATGCATACACAGTATAAACTTTATGCATATATACGAAACTGATTTAACATAACCGCAAACTAGACAAATTTTATGCACACATAGACAAATTGTATAATTTCGTGCTTATGCAATGAATAATTTATGCACACATAGACAAATATTAATGCATACCTTCGAAATACAATTTGCTGTAAAACCATAATTACGAGGTCTGCAGTTGTATCAGAATCAAGGTATTCAGCTTGGAAAATCGTGCTAATGCCATAAATAAGTTATGCATACCAACCATACACTTTATGCATAACTAGAAAAAACATAAATCTGAAGCTCAAATTAACCAGCCATGCTAGCGTATCACCTACTATGCAGGGAACACATCTTTTCGTGCCTACTACTTACATTATCAAGTTGTGTGGGCCGGAATAGTTGTGTCATCCCCAAACTAAAGCTTGGCAATTCATTCATGTAGTTCTTTACTATAAGTCTGGTTGTATCTATAGCAAACATTGCTTCCTTCACTTCTTCTGAATTCCAAAAATCACCATCAATCTCTTCTACATTGTCCTCAACCAATGAAACAGATTCTTGTACACCGGAAGCAATAATCTTCGAAGCCGCATCAACCGTTCTCTTAAATGAATTGTTGTTAAACAATTCTGACGGTGCATCCTCAATCAGCTTCATGAGTTTCACCATTTGCCCTGCAACTACTTCGGCTTGTTTCATTATTAAGGACGAATACTTCAATGATGGTTCTTGTACAGTAGAAGGACATGCTTTGTCGCTACTACCCCCAGGCACAGCTGTTACATTCATTCGATTTTCTTCTTCTAAAGTCGCAACACCAACGGGTTCCAATATGCGACCATCTCCAAATCCACCATTCTCCAGTTCCATTTGTTGTCTCTTTCTCAATTGCACCCGATCCCAATTTCTTACTAAAGGTAGTTGCCTCCCCATTTGTTCATTGAACATCATCACACGATCAACGTAAAAAATCTACATACATATTCATTTGCATAAAACAATATACAAATTAGCATAAACTTGCTTCATCAGTTGCATTAAACTGTGGAGTATGCACTGACATAAACAATAAATTTCAATTACGGTTTTCCTTTTGTTAGCATAAAAATATTAAGTCATTAGCACAAACTGTATTCATGATATGCATAAAAAATCAGTAATAAACATTTAGAAATGTACCAACTGTTATTTACATAAATTTTTAAACTCATGAGCACAATCTTGTTGAATTATATGCATAAAGAATGACAAAAAAATTACCAGTAGAAATAGTGACGGCCCAAAGAAGGGTTTTGTTTTATTCTCCTTCCACGTCCTGCAGGTATCAATCAAGCACCGGATCACCAACTCGCACCAGTTCCATTGCCACACATCGCTTTCTTCTTCCAATGGGTCCGAAAAGATTGGGTAAAGGTACCCATTCGAGCTTGTTTGGATAAGGGAGCTTGCTAGCAACACTAGAAAATTGCTTCTAAAAAATTTCCCAGCTCTCTCATCTCCGAGCAATGCCGCGGTTACATGATTTACCGAAATCTTATGACAACTGTCCACAACTCCCTTACTTGTGAACTGTCCTACCCATTCATCAACAACATCGCTTCGATCATTGAATCTTTTCTTACGTATTACTAGACCCCCACGAGGAAACCCAAAAGCCCGATACACATCCATCTCATTCACCTCTATTCTCCTTCCCTCCGATATTACCAGTTCTGATCTCTTAGGGTCGTAATTCTCCACTAACCAATAACACAATTTATTTGGTAGTCTACTTACATCTATCCCCAATATACCACCAAAACTCATTGTCCTTACCATATCCAACTGTGCTTTGTTCATTTTTCTTGTTGCCTCCATGAGGGAATGCAGACAACATCTGCTTGTCAGTTGATTTACATCGTCCTCCCTCTTCGCCACTTCTTCTTTGCTTGTTTGCCGACTGTCCTCAACATTTTTAGGCATTTTCCTTTTGCCCTTTTGTTGTTGCTCATGAACTTCCACTATCTTCTTACCTTTTGATTTTGCAGACAGCTGGGCTTTATCATCCTGTTTTTTCTTCTTTGTTATTTCATTCGCTTTGCTGTCTTTAACCTTGTCCTTCCCTTTATTCAACAAATATTTTAACGGAACATACTCTTCCGGCTGTTTGGTTATCTTCCTCTTTCCTTTCCCGCTAGAACCGCCTGCAATTATAACATATTTTCTGCACATGACTAACGTAGTTTTTGCATACATAGAACGGATTTTATGCAAACCAGGTTATTTATTATGCACATGACTCACGGATTTTATGCACACAACAAACGGATTTCATGCACACAAAGTTATATTTTTTGCTTACCTATTCTAAATTTTGAATCACAGACAACAAGTATTATATGTAGCATAAGAATTTGAATTTACATATGTTAATGCTCATATAACTATACAATAATGCTTATGCTCAATAATCATATCAATTCTTTTTCAGGCATATCAATACTGAAATTCAACCACCAAATTTTGTAATTCCAAGTTAAATATGTTTCTGCTTATACAATAAATAATTTATGCATACATAGTATAAAATTTATGCATATATACGAAACTGTTTCACAGAACAACAAACTAGACAAATTTTATGCACACATATATAATTTGTATAATTTCGTGCTTATGCAATGCATAATTTATGCACATATAAACAAAATTTATGCTCATATTCTCATTGCAATAATGCTACAACACAAACATAGTATGAAAATATTACACCTAATAATGCATAAAATTAAATACCTGCGTCCATACTATGACCGTTGCAATGGGAATGCGAGATTCAATATTGGAGGCCTAAAATCAACCAAACTAAATTAACAGCCCGATTACATTCACATCAGCATGAATTTCACAATGAAAACAAGCAAAGAACAGGGTAAAAACATTATATGAGCATCAATTCTTTAGGGTTTCAGAATTTGCTCAATTGTTTCTTAATTACTTCAAATAACGAATTTGTACCCTTCCATATTCACAAATCTCATTTGGTTCCCATAGGGTTTCATTCACATTAACAATCATATCTCTACAACACCAAATAATCCATGGGTTTCATAATGTAAGTAACGAATAAGTAAAACATACCTGAATACTTGTCGATTCGAGGGAAATCGACTTTAAATCTTCGATTTCTTACTCGATTTCTATCGATTCTTCTTGGTGGTCGGTTATGGAGGAAAACTGTGTCTTCTCGGTGGTCGATTATGGAGGAGAACTGGGTCTTCTCGTTTCTGTATCTGTCGCTTGTGGATGGAAGTTTTGGAGTAGTGGGTCTTGTAGGTTTTCGATGGAATGGAACCGCCGAGCTCGAAATTTTTTTGAAACTGGTAGAATGAACGAAATGTTTCTAGTGCCCAAATCTATAATTCAATTCTATGCCCAAAACACCCTTTTCTCATTTTTTTTTAAAGAAAGAATGGGTTGATATTGACCATTAGATTAGGATCGATCGACGCTTAGGATCGGTTCTCATATCTCTTTTGAGTGTTGGATCTCCCTAGATCCACACCCATGCTATATATATATATATAGCATGAATGGTTTCACATGTGTGTCATATAGATGTTATTATATTTATTAGTTTTGGCTATAGTTTATACATGTGTAAGTGCACAATAGATATGATTTATTTGTAGGATTTGTTTAGGCTCTGAATTGGGTGTTTGGTTTAATATTACAATAGCTATGATCTATTAAGGAAATGTTAGTCAGAAAATATCATATAGCTTATGGCATTATCATGCATTCTTTGTATGCACATTATATTTATTTATAGGCTTCCTTCTTTATTGACCGTTTAGGTGTGGCGCGACTAAGACACTAAATTGTCTTATTTTTTTCGAGTCATTTACAATGGAATCAAGGTGTGTGGACTCTTACTTATGCCGTTGATTTATGATTATCCTTATTGATGTGATTGCCAACGAGTATTATTTCATATTCATTATAAGACGGTTCTTGGATTAACTAGTGGTCATTCTTCATATTAACATCTTTGTGAGTTCTGGATTAACTATCTCGTTATCCTTCATATTAACCTCTTGTGAGTGTTCTTGGATTTATTATTTAGTCATCCTTCATTTTGACATTTCATGTGTTGTGAATTGACTTTATAATTATCCTGCATTTTTTTTTTGGATTTTTCAAATTTTATTAACCCAAAAGCCTATTAACCCAAAAGCCAAAAGTTTAAAGTACAAAATTAGTAGGCATACCTACTGTACAATCCTCCTAAGATAAAGGAGTAATGGTGCTATCACTCAAATACAAGTAGAGAAGTAATCTATACTACCATCATGGTTGCCCGCCACTCTTCAAGTGATAGAATGCAATCATCCTCCATCGTCCCACAAAAGGCGCATCCCACTAAGACCATGTCCCCATTGAGTATGGGTTAGGGCCTCATTAAAACCTTTCCGAACGAAAAACCCAATGAGAAAAAACTTTCGGCTAGGAAAAAGAGTGCCCAAGGTGATAGGGGATCGTGGCCGCCTAATTGGGTACCTTCGCTTGAACAACATCTAGTGGGAATAAGGAGAATAAGACCGTGTAAACATCCCGCTTGATCTTCCAAACAATCTGGCTACTATTAAACGGGGCCTTCTCAAACACGTGAGCATTTCTGGCCCTCGAAATAGAGTGCATGGCTGCAGCAAGCGCTATCCACTTCGCCCGCTGCTGAACAAGGCTTCCATGACTCTCTCGATCAATCCATTTGATGGCAGTGAGGATGGTGTACGTTGATCGAGAAACTCCGAGCCACCTTTTGACTTCCTCCCAAACTTGGTTTGTTTTCGGACATGCAAAGAAAAGATAGGAGTTAGATTCAATGTTAACATGACAAAGAGTACATGTGGCATCAATATTAAGAAAAGAAATTCTATCAAGAGAGGAGAGCCTCCCTTGTATCGCTTGCCACAAGGTGAAGGAGAACTTTGGCAGTATGTAACCTTTCCAAATTCGGCGGTGCCAAAATCTTCGTTCCCCTTTCTTCTGAAACCACTCATATGCGGATCCGGTAGCATTCAGACCATGCCACGAAGCAAGGAGCGCTGTAGCTGCCTCGGTATCATGCCCCACTTCCGCAAAGATAGTTGAGCGAAGCTCCAATAACCTCTTTAGGAGAGGGGAAAGCTTCGCCGACGGATTCCAATCCCAAAGAGTAGAGGAGGAAGGAATATATTCACCATGGACCCATTGAATCCAAAGAGAACCCACCTTTAGGTGGATATCCCATAGGACTTTCGTGAGGAGTGCGTTGTTCCATGGCGAAAGATCTGTAATTCCAAGTCCTCCTTCTTCTTTGGGTCGGCAGCAAGTACTCCACGCTATCGGGGACCTCTTGATCCCAAAAGAAACCTCCGCATGATACCATATATACGGTCGATTACAACAGCGGCTAACGGGAATATTTGGATCCAATAGCAAGAAACCCATTGAATGACCGACCGTATCAATTCCAATCGGCCCGCATGCGAAAGGGTGGCCGCCTCCCACCGACGAGTAAGGCTTGAAATTTGTTCCACAAGGGGGGAGTAATGGTTGCTCTTCAACATCATCGAAGCTAGAGGTATACCAAGATACCTAACGGGTAGTCAGCCTTCGGGGAACCCGAAGAGGTCAATGATAGGTGCCTATCCGGTGGTGCTTTCCAATGTCGGCTATAAAGATAGATGACTTCGTTGGATTGATATGGAGGCCGGAAGTGTCACTAAAATCTCTTAATTCCGAGGCAAGTATTTGCATGGAAATAATGTCCCCTCGCCCATAGAGCATAAGATCATCGGAAAACGCCAAGTGAGTTATTTTCCTCACATTACATTTGCTATGGTAGTTAAAGTCCGTCTCATATGTGCGAGAGTGTAGAAGCCGTGAAAGATATTCCATGCAAATAATAAATAGCGAAGATGACATCAGATCACCTTGCCGTAGTCCCCGTTTCCCTTGGAAGTAGCCACAAAGCCCGCCATTAATGGAGATAGAGAATTGAGCCGTTGTGACACATAACATCACCCACTTAACAAAGGTGGGGTAGAAATTAAATCCGAGAAGGGTTTTCTCAAGGAATGGCCAAGAGATTGTATCATACGCCTTCATTAGGTCAATCTTGAGGGTGCATCTTGGGGCCGTCCTCTTCCTTTGATATCCCCGCATGATCTCTTGTGCAAGGAAAACATTGTCTATAATCTTGCGACCTTTGATGAATGTCGATTGAGAATTCCCGACTATCACCGAAGATGTTCACTCATGCGAGCATTCAAAATTTTTGTAATGGCCTTGTATACCACATTACAACAAGCGATAGGTGTAAAGTCCCGAACCATCGGATTATCTTTTGATTTTGGGATAAGTGCAATTCTAGTAGTAATGACCCGCTTCAAGAGTTGTCCATTACGGAAAAACTCATCAATGGATGTAAGAACATCGGATCCAACAATATCCCAATTCTTCTTGAAGAATGCTGCCGAATATCCATCCGACCCGGGAGCTTTTGAATCTTCAATACCAAAGATGGCTTGTTTAATTTCCTCCATTGAGACCGGCAAGACCATGTTGTCTCGGTGTGCTTGCGAAAGCTTGGGCCCCAAGTCAAATAACCTCGGGTCAATATCCGATGTAGGGATAGACGTACCAAATAGGCCCTTAAAAAAGGTGACAAATTCTTCGGCAATGATTTCTTGGTCAAATGTGATGTCTCCATTAAGGCGCCGAATAAATGAGATGGTATTCTTTGTTGTGTTCCTCTTGACCATCGAGTGGAAGAACCCCGTGCCTTTGTCGCTATTGATAAGGTGTTTGTTACGTGACTTTTGGGCAAAGAATTCCTTCTCGGCTTGATCAAGGAATGAAGCTTTCCTATGCATTTCCAGGAGAAGTCCACGTAAAGTGGTATCAAGTGGCGCCTCATCAATCGCCAATTGAAGTGTTTTTAGTTCATCTCTTGCTATGTTTGCTCGTTCCTTGAGAAGACCAAATTTGTTGAAATTGAAGGCCTTGAAGTGCGCTTGTAATTCCTTGAATGACCGATTTGCATTGGTCATGCTTGAGTCACATGTCAAAAAAATTGAACGGACTTGGCTTCGTGACAACATTTCCAAGTATTGAGATAATTGCCGGGGAATGATCCGATACAATGCACGGCGGTGGGAAGTTAGCTGAACAAAGGTAACCTTTGAAAAATCATTTCCCATTGATCAAATCCCTATCAAGTTTGCTTAAGACTGGGTTGGAAGTCCACGTGTAGCGACATCCCGTGAACGGAATGTCCTCAAAGCTGAGGAAGGCACACGTGTCCACAAAGTCTCACAAGTCGTATTCTCGTGGCTCTATCTCCCCCACTCTATCATCCAGAGATAGCAAGCAATGGAAGTCCCCACAGAGAATCGACGGCACATCTGAAGTAGCATGTGTGATAAGGGAATCCCAAAGTGGCCTTCGATCCAGAACCGTCCAACGTCCGTATACTAGGAATATGCGGAAAGAGGACGCCGAGTGCAAGCATTTCGCCATACAATGCAAAACTTGATCTTCTATGTTAATTGCCTCGATCCTCACTTTGGAAGGGTTCCAAAGTAGCAACATACGTCCTCCCGATATGGTATGAAAATTATCCAAACTTTCCCATCCAAGAAACATTGTTTTGAGAAAGAAGTCCCTCGCTTTTGGCGATAGCTTCGTTTCCACAAGACCAAGTACATCAACCTTTTGATTAAGTGTGAAGTCCCTCAACGATTTTTGTTTTTGCGGGTTGTTGAGATCCCGCACATTCCATGAGACGATGATCATGGATTGAGAGTAGGAGGGACTTACTTTCGGCCGTGAGGGCCTTTGCCCTTACGGTTCTTCTTCCCGAATGGCTTTGGGGAAATCTTCTTTGCCGTGGGCGGCTCATCTTCCGTCTTTCAAAATGGAAGCCGGGTGGTTTTCCACTAACAATCAATTCTGACGTTGTCCCAACTTGATGTGTGGTTGAGTATACAATTGGTATTGAGTCCACCTTTGGAGCATCCTCAGATATTTGTATCGACAATACGGAGGATATCTCACAAGTTTCAACTTCGGAGGTACCCTTGGTGTATGGTAAATATGAGATTGACGGGTCATGATCCGGAAGCATGTATCGATTTGAGGATTGCGTAGAATCCTCGCTTACGGCACTAGTACTCACGGATGGGCTTAGAAGCTCCGATGATGCTCCATGTATGGTTTGATTACAAGGGGACGTATCATCATACGAACGAAGGAGTTGAACATCCGTAGTCTTAAGAGGGGTAGTAGTGTCCCTCTCCAAATGTGCGCCCCTAGAATCCCTCTCCAATTGTGTGGCACTTGTATCCCTCTCCAAATGTTCAGCCGAAGCTACCTTCTCCAAATTTTCGGCTTGAGTGACTCTATCCGCCCAAGATGTAGAGGTTTGGTATGAGGCAAGAATACCGGCAAGTATCCGATCATCAAACTCCACGGCCTCTAAGGAAGTGAACCGGTTGACTTGACGAAGATCATCCACTCTCAACGGTCCTCCTAAGTTAGACGAACTAGGAGAATCTATGAATGTGTGCTTAGCATTACCAATGGCGTGATCTTCCTTTGCGGTTCCACTAGATGATGACATATCCTTCTTTGATTTGGGAACATATTTAGATTGTTCTCCTGGTTTAAGAGTGGCCTTTTGACGAAGTGCTAGTAAGAGTTCTTCCTTAGTTCTTGGCCTCCCCTTCGGATTAGAATCCATAAGAGTAGGGGATCGTGACTTTGTATCGGCCGGATGCGAAGCCTTAGATGTGGAGTTATTTCGAGTAGGGCGTTGACCATGCACGCCGAACGGCTTCGGCCTCGGGCAAACATCTTGATGATGGCCAAAGAACGTGCATTTCTTGCAATACTTAGGCACATATTCATAGAGGATCTTTTGCGTGAAGGAGCTTCCATCCGGCCACCTCATCAAGATGTCCTTTGGATGAGACTTGGAGGCATCCAATAGCACTCTAATCCGCGCTTTGTCGAGCGTGAATTTTTGGATTGTGTTAGGATCCCTTCCAATCGGTTTCCCGAGGATCGATCCGATTTTACTTAAGGCCCTCTCATGCCAAAGTTCGATAGGGAGATTCGGAAGACTAATCCACGCCGGAAGTTCGATGACCGGTTTTGCTTTGTTTTATCCTTAATTATAATTATCCTTCATTTTAACCTCACGGTTGTACACAACTTATCAATTGTTGCCTTTATGGCGGTGTCATTTGTTGCCTTTGTAGTGACGTCATTATAGTGTGATTTATTACATTTGTTGCGCTTCAGGAAAATGAGCACGGAGGCGTGTGGAAGATCGAATGACGCACTCGTACTTTGCTTATAGACATTTTCTCTTACTTAGTTATTTTGTTTAAATTTGAATTTATTTTTAATTCCGCCGCTCAAGTTTTGGACATATTTTGAAGTACCACTTGGATTTTTAATAAAGATTTTGTTGGAATACAAGCTGCTATTACAAGTAAACCGGTAAATCTCAAGAAAGAAATAAATAAAAGAACCGTCGAGTCAAGGATAGCCTCTATCCGCAGGACGAAATACGCCCCGGTAGTGCTCTCAGTGCTGGCGTATCGTCCCCAAAGATGAAACGACGACGTCTCGAGGATTGCAACACCGCAAGATCTTCGAGCTCTGGCGAACTGGACTTTTCCGGCGAGGACAGGAGTTGCAGGACAACTAGAGCTAAGATGAGCTAAGATGCAGATGTGATTGCAGGTGTGTTGAAATGGAATGAAGACCTGCCTATTTATAGGCTGCATCCCACCAGGTGAAAGGTTGTTGTTTAACTCCTGCCAATTAAGGCAGGCTGACGTGTTCAGGGGAGTGGGGAGTGGAGATATGGAAGGTTGGCTGCTAAAGAGTCTTCTTCCAGCACCTTCCAAAAACGTGCACTCCAGTGTGGCAGGAGCACAACACCGAGGAGAGTAATCATGTGTGGCAGGAGCACAACACCCACGACCAGGCCAGCCCACACGTAGCCCACTGAGCCCAACCGCCAAGCCCAACTGCCAAGCCCACGGACCACCCAAAGGACCAATTGCCAAGATCCAAGTCCACGGACACGGACCGAAACTGGAACCGGAGCCGAGGCCGGGCACGGTCGGCGAAAAGGCTCGCGCGCATGAGCATGTGTGGAGCAAGCCCACCACATGTCACTTAGTTATCTCCTACAAAGTGGTAGAGACTTAAATACCACATTAAAGTTTGTACGTTAATCAATGTGGGACATTGATTAATGTAATAACTCTCCAAAACCCGAATAAGGTAAGTTTCTCCATTTTAGATAACATCTCAACTTTGTCCCCCAAACTTCGAGCCACTATTTCTCACTCACCGAAAAACGGAATTGAGAAATTAAGCGCACCATAATTATCTACTTGAAATGTAGATCGACGTTATATATCTTAATTTGCAAATCGGATATGTATCGAGGCTCAAAAATGCGATCGAACGGGCTGAAAATTGCCCATGTCAAAGTAGCATTAAATGCTCACTTAATTTCCATAATACAAAATTATATATAATATATATATATATATATATATATATATATATATATATATATATATTTCACGTTTTTCCAACAATCCCCCACATGAGTGGAAATAACCAAATGCATGCATGCAGACACACAGCTCTGTCCTCAAGAGACAATAAAGCATCAGTTTAGGTGGCTTGTGACCTTGAACCTTCCTTAGTCAGTGCTATCGAGCATACCGGCGGACTAGTGGACACATGGCCTTGAAAAATTCCTCCATGGTGTATACTTAGACAATAGCACTAACACTATAAAGTCTCAACCTCGTCCGTTCTCACGTTTGTGTCCTTTACAGGCCATGGACAACCTCTTTGGATTCATAAGTGTTACATAGAAGCGGCCCTCACTTCTCACTTACATAGGTGATTCTTACTCGAGTATCCTGTCATACTCCACCTTCTCAAGGCATCCAAGAATCATTAAAAGTCAAAGACTTAAACCTCACCACTTGACAGGTCACCAACACTCTCGAGCTTTTTTAGGGAATAGACTATTTGAGTGTGGTATCAACAGACTCATATAGCTTAGTTTTCCCATTGAACCAAGTTCATGGGATCTCCAATCTACAAGGTTGGGTATCCACTATAATCATCTTTAAATTGTGGATTTAACTCCCATTCCCTCTACGAGCTTATACATTTGATCTCGATTCAAACTCTTAGTAAGCGGATCCACTAGGTTATCTATAGACTTGACATAGTCTACAAAGATAACCCCACTCGTGATCAAATGTCTTACGGTATTATGTCGACGACGAATATGTCTCGACTTATCATTATACAACCCACTCTTGGCCCTACCAATAGCCGCTTGGCTATCACATTGAATCATCACAGGTGGCACGGGTTTCGTCCAACATGGAATATCTTCAAGAAAATTGCGTAGCCATTCGGCCTCCTCACCGGCCTTATCTAAAGCAATAAACTCTGATTCCATGGTAGATCGGGCTATGCACGTCTGTTTCGTGGATCTCCATGACACAGCTCCTCCCCCTATAGTGAACACATAACCACTAGTAGACAACGAGTCTTTAGTGTCGGATATCCAATTCGCATCACAGTACCCTTCAAGTACTGGGGGATGTCTTGAGTAGTGCAGCCCAAAGTTAAGAGTGTATTTCAAATACCTCAGAACTCTTACAAGAGATTTCCAATGCTCTCTACTAGGATTACTAGTATAGCGACTCAGTTTGTTCACCGGACAAGCTAGGTCGGGTCTCGTACAATTCGTGATGTACATAAGACAATCGATAACCCTAGCATAATCCTCTTGAGCAACAGGATCACCCCTATTCTTGCTCAAGTGAACATTAACTTCTAGAGGAGTCTTTGCCGGTGCACTTTCAAAGGCATTAAACCTCTTTAAGTACTTTCTCAATATAATGAGATTGAGACAAAACAATCCATTTGGGAGTTCTTTGAATCTTCACTCCAAGAATAACGTCAGCAACTCCCATATCTTTCATATAGAAAGTTCTCTTAAGCATACGTTTGGTGTTATTTAAGACTTGAAGGTTTTGTCCCATAATTAACATGTCGTCTACATAAAGACAAACAATTACAAAACCATTATTTGTATTCTTTATGTAAACACACTTGTCACATTCATTAATCTTAAAACCATTCGACAATATAGTCTCGTCGAATTTCAAGTGTCATTGTAACGGTGCTTGTTTCAACCCATATAGGGATTTCACCAACTTACATACCTTTTGCTCTTGACCAGGTACTACTAACCCTTCAGGTTGTTCCATATAAATTTCCTCTTCTAAATCTCCATTTAGAAAGACAGTTTTCACATCCATTTGGTGAATCTCAAGATTGTGCAAAGTAGCAATCGCGAGAAGCACACGGATAGACGTAATTCTCGTTACAGGCGAATAAGTATCGAAGAAATCATATCCTTCAGTTTGCTTAAAACCTTTAACCACTAAACGAGCGTTATATTTGTCAATTGACCCATCTTCCTTATACTTTCTTTTTAGGATCCATTTACATCCTAAGGGCTTGCAACCTTCAGGTAAGTCTGCTAAGACCCAAACGTGATTTTGCATGATGGAATCAATTTCACTTTGGACGGCTTCTTGCCAAAGTGGGCCATCAGGTCTAGAAAGAGCCTCATTTATAGACCGCGACTCTTCATCCAAAAGAAAAACAACATAATCAGGACCAAAGTCCTTAGAAACCCTTGCTCTTGTGCTACGTCTTGGTTCTAAAGTTTCAAGATCGGGAACTTGCCTTTTACGCATAGCGGGTTCTACCCCCACATTTCTAGAACTACGAGCAACTTCTCTTGCTTCACCACTAGAACTCGACTCAACTTTATCATCCTTTTTACAAGGATAGATATGTTCAAAGAATATATCATTCCTTGATTCAATAGTAGTTCCAACATTCATATCGGGCACGGCCGGCTTATGAATGACAGACCGATATGCACTACTATTCAGTGCATATCCTATAAAGATACAATTGACGGTCTTAGGTCCGATTGCAACTTCCTTAGGCAAAGGCACCTCTACCTTAGCCAAACACCCCCACACTTTGAGGTATTTATAGGAAGGTTTCCTTCCTTTCCACAACTCGTAAGGAGTAACATCCCTACCTTTTAGATGTATTTTGTTCAATAAGTAGTTAGCCGTCAAAACGGCTTCCCCCCACATGTTCTGGGGCAGTCTAGAACTTATTAACAAAGCGTTCATCATCTCCTTTAAAGTTCGGTTCTTCCTTTCAGCTATACCATTTGATTGAGGCGAATAGGGGCCAGTGGTTTGATGAATAATACCACTTATCTTACACAACTCTTGAAAAGGAGCTACATACTCTCCACCTCTATCACTTCGTACCATTTTGATTTTACAATCAAGTTGGTTTTTGGCTTCTGCTTTGAAGTTAATAAAAGCTTCAATCACCTCATCTTTACTCCTTAAAAGATAAAGAGTACAATACTTAGTGCAGTCATCAATAAAAGTAATAAAATACTTTTTTCCACCTCTAGTTTGTACAAATTTTAAGTCACATACGTTAGTGTGAATGAGTTCTAGAGGTTTTGTGTTCCTTTCTACAGAATGAAATGACATCTTAGCCAATTTTGCTTCAACACAAACTTCACACTTGGTTTTGTTAAACTCATTTACTTTAAGTAGATCGAGATTAACTAATCTTTTTATCGCATTTAGATTAACATGTCCTAATCTAGAATGCCATAAATGACAACACTCAATCAAGTAGGAGGAAGTAGCTTCATTTTCATTATTTTTGGCCTCAACGGGCTCTTGGCGAATAGCCATTACACTTAATTTGAAAAGGCCCTCAGAGAGGTAGCATTTTCCTAAAAACATGCCAAATTTTGATAGAATAAATTTATCCGACTCAAAAACTAGTCTAAACCCTCTCTTGACTAGTACAAAGCCAGACACAAGATTCTTCCGGATGTCGGGGACATGCAGCACCTCTCCAAGAGTAAGGTTCTTGCCGGAGCTCAACCTTAACACCACAGTACCATAGCCAACTACCTCAGATGAGGTTCGGTCACCACAAACATGTGTCGTGGCAACGGTATCAATATACCACTTCCCTTCATTTTCCACGACATTAGCTTCTTCGGTGACAACGGCCGCAAGGTCGGCTTCAGTTATCTCCAACATGTTGGCTTGACGAGCCCTCTTCTTCTTCGGCTTACGGCAGTCCTTCGACATGTGGCCGGACTTGCCACAGTTGTAGCAATCCCCTTCAAACTTGCGAGCTTGCACCTTGCCCTTGCCCTTGGGGTTGCTGTTTGGACGCCCTCTTTTAATATTATTGGAGTTGCCACCTTTCTTTGCAAGGTTGACTCTTGGTTCCACGGGTGCTTTGCCCTTCCCATCTCGAGTCCTCATATCGGTCTCGATGCGGAGCTTGACAACACGATCTTCAAGCGTCATTTCCTTTCGCTTGTGCTTCAAGTAGCTCTTGAAGTCCTTCCAGCTCAGGGGAAGCTTTTCTATCACGGTTGCCACAATGAAAGCATCTGGCAAAAGCATTCCTTCAGCGTGGACGTCATGGACAATGAGTTGGAACTCTTGCACTTGCTCCATGACCGGTCGAGAGTCCACCATTTTGTAGTCCAAGAACTTGGCGACTACAAACTTCTTGGTTCCTGCATCGTCAGTACAGTATTTTCTTTCAAGTGCCTCCCAAATTGGCTTGGAAGTATTTACATTTGCATATACAATGTACAGACTATCATCTAGTCCACTAAGCAAGAAGTTTTTACAAAAGTAGTCAGAAGTTAGCCAATTTTCGTAGGCTATGCGGACTTCCATGTTCTCTTCATTTTCACTTGCAGGGGCGGGTGCATTCTCCAACAACACAGTCGTAAACCCCAATGTTATCAAATAGAACAACATCTTCTGTTGCCACCTTTTGAAGTCGGCTCCACCAAACTTGGCCGGCTTCTCGGCAGCGGGCAACACTCTAGACGAGTGCAGAGGTGCCGTCATGGTCGGATTCGAACCCCCCACCACACCATGGTGGTTCACACTCCCAAAGGGGACATTACTCTCCAAGGCAGACGACATCGCATTGAAGTTGAATGCCGAGTTAGTGGCATTAGCACGGTTAAGTGCTATCCTTGCATCGGTGGCGGCGGACATAGCAGCGAGGGTTGGATTAGCAAAAGCCGGAGTAGGAGTAGGGACAGACACCGGCTGGACCACATTGGCGAAGGAGGCTACAACGTCCGAGGTGGAGGAGATGGCGGCAGCAGTGGCATTGTTGGTGGCGGCGGCAGAAGCAGCGGCGGTGGCATCGTCGGAGATGGCAGCACTTGAGGAAGACATCTTTTCAGTTTACTTGAAGAAGCTAGGTAATATATTTCGTCTTGCGATTGTTGGAATACAAGCTGCTATTACAAGTAAACCGGTAAATCTCAAAAAAGAAATAAATAAAAGAACCGTCGAGTTGAGGATAGCCTCTATCTACAAGATGAAATACGCCCCGGTAGTGCTCTCGGTGTTGGCGTATCGTCCCCAAAGATGAAACAACGACATCTCGAGGATTGCAGCACCACAAGATCTTCGAGCTCCGGCGAACTGGACTTTTCCAGCGAGGACAGGAGTTGCGGGACAACTAGAGCTAAGATGAGCTAAGATGCAGATGTGATTGCAGGTGTGTTGAAATGGAATGAAGACCTGCCTATTTATAGGCTGCATCCCACCAGGTGAAAGGTTGTTGTTTAACTCCTGCCAATTAAGGCAGGCTGACGTGTTTAGGGGAGTGGGGAGTGGAGATATGGAAGGTTGGCTGCTGAAGAGTCTTCTTCCAGCACCTTCCAAAAACGTGCACTCCAGTGTGGCAGGGGCACAACACTAAGGAGAGTAACCCTATGTGGCAGGAGCCGGGCACGGGCGCGGACACGAACACGGAGCCGGGGCCAGCCCACACGCAGCCAAGTCTAAGGACACGGACACGGACACGGACCCGGGGCCGGGCACGGGCGCGGTGCAGCGTGGCGCGGTCAGCAAAAAGGCTCGCGCGCATGAGCATGTGTGGAGCAAGCCCACCACATGTTACTTAGTTATCTCCTACAAAGTGGTAGAGACTTAAATACCACATTAAAGTTTGTACATTAATCAATGTGGGACATTGATTAATGTAATAACTCTCCAAAACCCGAATAAGGTAAGTTTCTCCATTTTAGGTAACATCTCAACTTTGTCCCCCAAACTTCGAGCCACTATTTCTCACTCGCCGAAAAACGGAATTGAGAAATTAATCGCACCATAATTATCTACTCGAAATGTAGATCGACGCTATATATCTTAGTTTACAAATCGGATATGTATCGAGGCTCGAAAATGCGATAGAACGGGCTGAAAATTGCCCATGTCAAAGTAGCATTAAATGCTCACTTAATTTCCATAATACAAAATTATATATATATATATATATATATATATATATATATATATATATATTTCACGTTTTTCCAACAGATTTGTTACTCAATTTTCTTTATATGATTTGTTGGGTTATGAGTCAGTAGATGATACTCAGCATGTTATCCGGTTAAAATAATATTGGGAGAAATCATAGTAGTGTAGTGTCTCGATAGGATTAGCTGATGTATAGGCTAGACTTTTTGTATTTGTTTATCTTTTCGTCTAAGTCCTGTACGGGGTAAATTGTTGGATTGATCTTCTGTCGAAGTTACTCTCCAGAACCCCACGTCATCAGTGTAATCGCTTGCATTCTTCAGTCAGTAGCTGATCTTTACCTTCAATAGAAGACAGCTCATTAGCTGATAAACATCAGCAGAAGAACCCAATGCAAAGCTCAGTACCTTCGCAGTCATCAGCTGACCCACTAAAGCCATATCCTTTGTCAGCAGACTCAGACGAAGAAGACAGAGATTGTCCTAAGTCTACTGTATCCGACAGGAAACGACCCAGTCGTAAGTCATTTCGAAGTTCAGCAGAAGATCATACGAGGTTGAAGAATAGTCAACTCTAACCACTGACACATTCTCACCTACCACAAACCTCGACCAATGAGAAGCCGACAATGCTTTATCTGCTCTGACCAACTAAAGCTGCTCTCATGTACAGTGTCCAACAACTCTGCTGCAACAATTCGAAAATATGGCCGTTTTCTTTGGAAGCTTGTGACACGTGGCATCGTAGAGAAGAAAACCGAGCTCCACGCACGGGATACACAAGGGAAAAACGCTCAAGCTCAAGAACAAACTCTAGCAAACTTAAAGACCATTCCAGCGAAGAACTTGCCTTCATAGAATATTTCTAGTTCTTCTCTCTAGAGTTCTTTAGATCCCTTCTTCTCTAGCTAAGCTCATTGCAAAATCTATAGCTTAGAAATTTCGAAGGAGTTCACTTTCTGTGAATTATTCTTATTGTAAGAACTCCTTCTTAGTTGGAGATTATCCCCTCCCCTTCAAACTTAGGTTTGAATTGTAAAGTCGCTAAAGACTATAACTTAGAAGGGTCTGTCCAGTGCAGAGATTCCTTGCTGAGGCTTGCTCAGATAAATCAACAAGTTCTCCTGTTTCATCAGGACAGTGGACGTAGGATCTTGCGTATCTGAACCACGTTAAATTTCTTGTGTTATTTACTGTTTTATTGCATTGCATACAAACTGATTAAAAATCATATCTTTGTATAAAACGTATTTTCAAAGCGCACCAGCCAAAAGACTTTAACTTGCGAAAACGCGTTTTCAAACTGAGACGAATCTCCGGGCCCTACACACTTATCCGCACAACGTCTCCGACTGAGTTTCAAGTACTAACAAAAGTCAGTAGGAGAGCTCAGTAGTTGGCACACTTCTGACCCGTGATCGAAGGTTACTATCTGGCACTGTTCATCAGTCGCAACCTACAGCTCAGCTGTCCTTCACGTTCTGAGAAAAGAAACTGTGATCAGGTGTATTCACCCCCCCCCTCTACACCTGACTATCGTCTCCGGACCAACAATTGGTATTAGAGCGCACGGTGTTCTTCTGATCATCGGTTCTGTACTACTGGTCTTCTCGAACAGATCCTAAAAATGCTTTTACTGCACAAGCATATCTTCATTCATCCTTATACTTGTTCCCAACATGTCTGATATGTCAGGTATTCGGATGGTACCGATGTTCTCAATAGAGAACTACACGGTATGGTGTGTGAGAATGGAGGCACACCTTACATCGCTGCATGACAGCATGACGGATGTCCTTGAGACATGACCCATCGTTCCCATGATCGACAGCGTTCGGTTTGCCACTGTGGGAGGTGTAGGAGCACAGACTGGTGCTAAGATCCCCAAAGAAAAATCTGCCTTCACACTAGAAGAGAAAAAGCTGCACAACCTCGACCGAGTTGCGCGAAATGCAATACTGACTACGCTCAGTGATTCTCACCTCGGGAGAGTGCCGGACTGCAAAACGGCAAAAGAACTCTAGGATGCCCTGGCTGTACTGAGCCAAGGAACCCCGCAGATCAAAGAAAACAAGCTCGAATTAGAGCTACAGAAGTTCGATGCCTTTGCAATGGAGCCCAGTGAAACCATTGACGAGCTTAGAGTCAGATTCACAAATCAAGTCAATGTGATCAATGGGTTGGGGAGGATTTTCACCAACAAAGAGATGAACACCAAGATCTTGAGAGCTCTACCTCGACAGAAGTGGCTTCCATTTGCTACTTATTTACGTCGCTCTGATCTTAATGCTCTAACTCCTGATGTTATCTTTTCAGAATTAAGAACAGAGGAATTTGAGCATAGCCTACCCCAAAGATGTTCCAATGCTCCAGCTGACACTCAGATCGACCATGCTTTCAAAGCAACAGTCAGCAAAACTGGAGTAAAACCTGTTTCCTCCAGCAAGGCAGTGGCCACGACAGAAGCAAAGTCCTCTGAGACTTGAGGCCCTGACCAACTCGCACTGATGGCTCTCAAATATCAGAGAGAAAAGGAGAGAGTCAGAAAGCTGAGGAAATACAACAGAGATTCTCCCTCAGGTAAGAAAGATTATCAGAAAAGGGAAGAATTTAAACCTTCTACTGACTGCAGGAACTTAGAACCTGCTGCAAGTCCATCGAAGGACTCAGCTAGAAAAAGCAGCAGATCATATGTCTGCTATAACTGCAAGAAGGAGGGACATTATCAGTAAGACTGTCCCGAACTCTCAGCTGCTCAACGAGCAGAACGGCAGGCTAGGCGCGAGAAATTTGCTCGTAGGAGGCAGGCCTACATAGCCAGAGAGATATCCGACAACTCAATCGAGGAGGATACATTTATGTATTCCTCTGAGGACGAAGCTGCATTCGTCGCAATTGAGACCGGAGAAATAATTCCTAAGGAAACAGCTGAATATTGTCTGATGGCCGGAGAAGAGGCTGAGGTAAATTCTAAACTTAACATACCCTCTTCTTCACACAGCACACACGACACGTGCTCGGTCACAGATGAGCTTCTAGATGTGGTACAAGCCTATGACGATCTACTAGAGGAGCAGATTCAGCTGAGCAGAGAGTTCAGCAGAACTATTTAGGAACTGGAACAGGTAAAGGCTGAAAATCAGAGACTTTCTTCTGATTGTCAGGTCTCTACTGACTCAGAGAATCTTGTTGCGAGACTCAAAGAAGAGATTAAATCTCTTATGACTAAGTCTCAGCTTCAAGAAACACAGATTTCAGTTCTGACTAAGGATAATTCTGAGAAAGAGACTGAAATAGCCCGACTCAGTCAGAAGCTCGCAGACGTGGAAAAAGATTATGACTCACTAAGGAAAAGTGATGAAGTTTGGTGAGAACTGATGACTGAACAGTACCTAGGAGCTAAGGAGAAGTTGGAAAGTATGCTTAGAGCGCAAAGGCCGACGATCATGAAAGAAGGACTTGGCTATACTCATGAAGCTTCCACTTCAAAGAGCTCAGAACTGTTGGCTGATAGGTTCGTCAGAGGTAAAGTTCAGACTACTGACTCAACACCTCAGACGAAGAATAAACAGAAGATAGTTGCACCTCAGCCGAGCAACAAGAAACAATGACCGAGAGGTTCCGGCCCCGTGGACACCACGATCAAACTCAGGGGGAACCAAGAAGGTCAGGTGGGCAGAACAGTACAAGGAACCACTGTATGAACATCCAGCTCAATATGGTTCGTACTACTATGAGCCCAGGGTCAGGAGGAGCCCAAAGCCTCAAAAGAAGAAAACTCCTGAACCCAAAATCATCAGAAAGTCAGTATCTTCGAGTCCTGTGGAGAAGAAAGCTGACAAGGTTCAGAAGAAGAAGTCTCAGACTTCTAAGGTCCCTAGACAGATCTGGGTTCCGAAATCACCCACTAACATGTAAGGACCCAAGTGAACCAAAGGGTACCTAAAAAGGTTTCTGATTTGTAGGTGTATAAGGACCCTTGGATAGTGGACAGCGGCTGCTCGAGACACATGACTTATCAAAAGAGCCTGCTGACCAACTGCATATAGGAAGATGGTCCTAGAATTGAGTTTGGTGACAACTCTAAAGGCTATACAAGGGGATACGGAACACTGAACATTGGGACTGCCTCAGTTCCAAGAGTAACATATGTTGAAGGACTTCAACATAATCTCTTTTCTGTCAGTCAATTCTGTGACAATCTGAATAGAGTAATCTTTGACGCTGGTTTCTGTGATATTATTGACAAATATACAGGGAAAATAGTGTTATCAGGTTCGCAGAAGAAGAATATCTACGTTGCAAACTGGAAAACCGCAGAACCTGAGGCTTGCTTGCTCGCACAGACTAAATCTAGTGACAAGGCAGGATGGTTGTGGCACAAGATACTCAGCCACCTGAACTTCAAGTCTATGAACAAGCTAGCCAAGAACTATAAAGTTAGAGGATTGCCCAACGAATCGTTTATCAAAGATAGAAATTGTGAAGCATGTTTGAAGGGAAAGCAGACAAAGAGTAGCAATCCACCTATTCCGTCACCTTCCACTGATGGAATCCTTCAGCTGCTACACATGGACTTATTCGGGCCAGTCTCTCCAGTGACTATAAGAGGCAAGAAGTATGCCCTCGTTGTTATTGACGACTACTCGAGATATACATGGGTCATCTTCATAGCCAACAAATCTGATGTCCAGACTGAGTTGCCCAAAGTGCTGAAAAAGCTCAATGTGGAAAAGGACATCAAGATACAGAGAATTCGCTCAGACAGAGGAACAAAATTTCTCAACTCAGTAGTTAAAGAGTACTGCAAAAAGGAGGGAATTAAGCACGAGACATCAGCAGCTCGCACCCCTCAGCAGAACGGACTTGCTGAACGCAAAAACAGAACACTTAAAGAAGCAGCAAGAACGCTCCTAGGAGACTCTGGACTACCCTCAAAGTTCTGGGCAGATGCTACCGACACAGCCTGCTACACTCAGAATCACTCACTACTTACACTGCAACACATGAAGACACCATACGATTTATGGAAAGGGAGAATTCCATCTATTTCTCATTTTCATATTTTTGGTTGTCCGTGCTTTATTCACAATAATGGGAAAGATCAGTTAAAGGTCTTTGATAGCAAATCTGATCAAGGAGTATTCTTGGGATACTCTCGGGTCAGTAAAGCCTTCAGAGTCTTTAACTATCGGACCCTTTGCGTGGAGGAAAGCCCTCATGTTGTTTTTGATGAGTTTGTTACTGAGAACAGGAAAACTACAAAGACAAATACTGAAGATGTGAGCAACAAGCTACAGTATCTCGCACTAAACGACAAAGCTGAAAAGATCCTGCATTGTTGGGATCATAATTCAGACGATGAAGAAATTCAGACTCAGCCAACAAGCGATGTAGCTGACTTAGTTGATTCTACTGAACAGTATCAACAACAGGTAACAACGGTCGATGAGGAAGCCCTGAGTAATCGAGACCTCTACCGAGAATATAAACTCAGGGGGAACACATACTGTTCCTGAGCTAAATGCCCCTGAACCTGGAAACTCAGTAGATCCTAACCTTCTTACTGAACTGCTGCAATCACAGAACAGTACAACTGAAATGCCTAGCACACCTACTGACTGTGCAGAAGTAGTATCAGAAGAAGAAGCTAGACTCAGACGTTCATGGCTTGACGCTCACTCTTCAGATCTTATCATAGGAGATCCATCAGCAACCATAAGGACAAGATCTAAATTAAGTCAAGGAGAAAGCTCACTCTATTCTTGTTTCTTGTCCACAGAAGAACCTCAGTCAATAGAGAACGCACTCAATGATGCTGACTGGATCATCACCATGCAAGAAGAGCTGAACCAGTTCGTTAGAAACGAAGTTTGGGAGCTTGTTGACAGACCTAGACATCAGCACGTGATTGGTACTAAGTGGGTCTTCAAAAACAAGCGTGATGAAAACAACGTCATTGTCAGAAATAAAGCTCGACTAGTTGCCAAGGGATACTGTCAAGCAGAAGGAATTGACTTTGATGAAACATTCGCTCCAGTCGCCAAATTGGAAGCTATTCGTCTATTCCTAGCTTATGCAACGCATCAAGGATTCAAAGTGTATCAAATGGATGTAAAGTCAGTTTTTCTGAATGGCGTGCTGAAACAAGAAGTCTACGTGGAACAACCGCCTGGCTTTCAGTAGGGACATCAGGTGTACAGACTTCGGAAAGCTCTGTATGGGTTAAAACAAGCACCCAGGGCTTGGTACGATACCCTATCAGACTTTCTACTTCAGAAAGGTTTTCAGAAGGAGACAGTAGATCGCACCCTGTTCAACATAAAGTCAGGAGATGACATCCTACTGGTGCAAATCTACGTGGACGACATCATTTTCGGTTGCAGAAACATGACTATATGTCAACAATTCGAGAAAATGATGAAGGAGAAATTCGAGATGTCCATGATGGGAGAAATGAATTATTTCCTTGGATTCCAAGTAAAGCAATCACCTGAAGGAATTTTCATCAATCAAGCCAAGTACACTCGAGATCTCCTGAAAAGATTTGGCTGCGACTCGAGCAAGCCAGTCAAAATCCCCATGAATACGAATTTCAAAATCGATCTAGATAAAGAGGGAGCTTCTGTTAACTCTACTGATTATAGAGCTATTATTGGTTCTTTATTATACTTAACAGCTAGCCGACCTGATATAACTTATGTTGTAGGTGTATGTGCAAGATTTCAAGCGGATCCCAAGCGAAGTCATCTAGACTCAGCAAAGAAGATTATGCGATATCTAAGAGGAACACCTGACGCAGGGTTATGGTATCCTGCTGATGATAACCTTATACTGACAGGTTATTTTGATGCCGATTATGCAGGATGCAGGATAGATCGAAAGTCAACTTCTGGAACGTGTCAGTTCCTAGGCAGCAAGCTAATATCTTGGTTTTCAAAGAAACAGCATTCAGTGGCAACGTCCACTACTGAAGCTGAGTACATGGCTGCTGGAAGTTGTTGTGCCCAGATGATCCTTTGGCTTCGACAACAACTGAGAGACTATGGTATAATTCAGGATGAAGTGCCCATCTACTGTGACTCCACCAGTGCTATTGCTATAACTCAGAATCCAGTTCTCCATACGAGATGCAAGCACGTGGATATTCGACACCACTTCATCAGAGACCATGTCGAGAAGAAGGATATCAGAATGGAGAAAATCCATACTGACAAGCAAAGGGCAGATATACTGACAAAACCACTAGCTGAGAACAGATTCAGAGAATTATCAGTTGAGCTAAGTCTACTGGATCCTACTGAATCGTGTCAGTAGAACACAACAATTGGTATCAGTAGAAGCCAACCACTGATATACCAACAATTGGTATCAAGTGTAATGGATCAGTATGACAGGTCAAAGACTCAGTACAATGATTCTGTCGGTAGAATCAAACTGTACACAGTAAGGGGGAATGTGGTCATCAGCACATCAACTGTCCTCCTAAGTCTAAACGGTAACCAGCTGATTGTAAAATCAGCTGAAGAGGTTTGCGTAGTCTTAATCTTATCAGAAGCATGCTCGCATTTATTATCTCAGTCGCTTGCACTCAGTAGTTAATGAGCATTTATTTCCCGCCATTAATTCTTAAGGATAAGTCAGTAGGAAACCGTTCTCATTTAAAATGACTTAGTCTTTAATGCTGCCTGCAGCGCATTTAATGCATGTCTTTTCACTTACCTTAACTGCGTATGATCCTACGTGGGTCTATGGTAGAGGCGGCTCGTGTAATCATTCCTCTTATATCATCAAATCCCAGCCGTCAATTAAAATGAAAGATTAAACCCTAGCCATCCGATCTTAACAACTTGATACACACAATCATATAAAATCTTTCATCTTCTACCTCTGTCTTACTTCTCGCCATTCTCGATACTTAGAGCTTTCTTCTGCAATTCAGTTCTTCAAGTTAACTGCTTTGCACCTGCTTATTTCAAAGCTCTAAATCTTTCGGTAATGTACTAAATCGTGCTTAAAAACTCATACTAACTTACTCTATTTTCAAGTGCTAACGAGTTTTTCGCAGATTATCATGGCGACGTTTCAGACACCCACCAACATAGACGAGATCATTCTCTCTTGAATTCAATTCGAACCCACTATGGCGCTATGACAAGTCGACATTCCGTATCTGGAGCCAGTATTCGATGCTCTAGAAGAATCTGGCTTAGGGTTGCTTGTCTCGAAGTAACCTAGAGCGTATTTACCCAGACAAGTGGCAGAGGTTTACTATAACTGGCAGACTCTAGATACAGGAGCAGAGGTCTCCAGATTCGCGTTCATGAAGGAGGTTGATTCACTGTCGTGGGACGCGAGTGAACACGAGTTCAACATCAGAGATGCTCTCGAACTAGCTTTTGACCTGACAAATGATGGAATCTATCCTATCGGATATAAGGAGAAGGAGATCAATTCTTATGTCCAGAAATTCTGTGGAAAAAGGGACATAACTTTCCTGTAGGACCGAGGGCTCGCATACATTGTGTCTCACATCCTCACGAACTCAGCCGGTTCTTATGATCAGCTTTCCAAGCCCCGCATTCAGCTGATGATGATTATAGATGATGGAGTCAGAGTGAACTGGACTGACTATTACTTAGCCGAGCTCAAAGCTCAGGCTCAAAAGTTCACAGCCCTACCCACTGGAGATAGGAGGCTAATTAGTGTGGGTAAGTTGCTGTATGGGACAAAGATGTCCATACTGATCGAGCGATCGGCCTCGAGGAGTTCGGCTTTTTGCGACTCCGGGTATTTCGACAAACAAGCTCGTGAAATTCAAGACGAGAGCCGCTGCTGAGAAATCAATCGGGCGAGGGCCACCTGATCAGAAAAGAGATGCTTCAGATTTGCCCCCTTGCGCCGAACCGCCTAAGAGGAAGAGGCTCCGTAAGCCTGGACCTACTAAGGTACCAGCAAAACCTGCCTTTCCTCCACCCACTCAAGAGGATCCACCCCTGGACACAGATACAGGCATAGAGGGTGCCACGCTGAAAGATAAGGTTCAGCGGATCAGCTCCTTTGAGACTCAGTCTGACATTGCCAGATCGACTGAAGAAGTCTCGTCTGAGTGGACCACATTGCACTCCACCCGTCTCTGTGCTACTGGAGAAATACATGCTCAGATTCCTGAGATAGCTGAGCATCCAGACTTGGTGGATATTGCTATCAGGGCAAGGACACGATGCTTGCTTGAGATTCCTCAGCTGGGACATACTTGAAGATATTATCAGATCTCAGTCAGCTCTGTCCCTACTTACTGAGGAGCAATCTTTACAGTCAGCAATAGGGTTCGGGGAACCAGCTGACTTAGCTTCTCTGGAGGATCTGCGTGCTGCTATGCTATACCTTCTCAGCTTAAGATCCGCAGCACCAGACCACAACCCTTCGCCTCCATCTCATCATGGAAATAATGATAATAATGATAATGATGATGATGATCAGGCTACACCCAAGGAAGCAGATTTAGGAGGATCTGCTGAGGGTAACATTCCCCGCGAAAAGGGCCGCTCACCACCACCCTCCACATCAGGTGAAGCCCATGTTGCCTCGAAGCCGAGTCAAGCACAACAACTCGCGACGTCTGAGCAGAGGCTCGGAACCAGCAGTTATCAGATCAAGCCAATCGGTTCCGTGTCCTCTAAGTCGGTAAACAGAGCTATCAGGCGATAGGGAGACAAAAATCGTCTCCTTGCAAAAAGACGTACACCTCAAATGGGCTCAGTACACCAAAGCCCAGACTGAGGGCGTCAACCGACTTGCCGACGGGGTTAGTAAGGTCTCAGCTCCTACTCAAATCAATATCAAGGAGATAGTCGAGGCCGCCCTAGAAGCTCAGAAGGCGGACTTAGCCGCTCAGAGTCAGCAGCTCCTTATCTCTCAGGAGAAATCTTTCTCTGAGCAGCTGACTCAGGGTCTTGCGGCAGTCCAAGCCACAATGGATGAGAGGAACAGAGTGGCCACCTCCAGTCTTCAATCTGCCATCAAACAACAGGCTGAGGCCCTGAAGCTCATCCAGAAAGAGATCACAGAATCTCATGATCAATCTCTGCTGAAACTCCGACAGGAGTCAGCCGCTCAACTCCGAAGATTCAGAGATGATCAGGAAACAAAATGGTACAGATACTGCGATGCAGTCAAGGATTTCGAATCCACCGCCAACCTTATCAAAAATCTTATCTTTAATCTGGATAAGGAAGTCACTGCCATCCGCACTCGCCTCTCCCTGGCTGATGATGCCAAAAAGGGGGAAGAGGTTGAGGAAGAAGCCAAGGTACATGACCAGGCTGAGGCGGAGCATAATGTGGTGGAGAAAGTCTCAGAAGTCCAAGAGACTAGCAAGGGGGAAGCTAATCAGAAAGAAGGTTCAGCTACTCAGGCTGGAACCAGTTCAGCAGTACCTCTCCTCCAACTTGTCCCAGTCCTTGAAGTCCAAGTCCAACCTATTGCGACTGAGCCAGCAGCTGTTTCAACTGCTCAACTCATTGAAGACATTGCTCAGTTTGTGGATGCAGAGGATGAGCCACTGCCACTGCAAAGGTCGGGGAAGGAGATCACAACTGAAGTCACTCCTCCATCTTCCCCGTCGCCTAAATTCAAATCAAAAGCGGAGCAGGAGGCGTATGATCAAGAAGTTGCTCAGAAGCTTCAAGATCAACTGGAACCGGGACATCCAGATTGAGGAAGCGAAAAAGGCTAAGAAGCCTAGAAAACTAACTGGCAAGATCGCCAAAGGAAAGGCTAAGCAGATACTGGATGAACAACAGAAGAAAGCTCGGGATGAGCTAGCCAAAGCATCCACTCCTGCAGTCCAGTCCCTAGCTCAGAGTTCTTATTTTCCTACTCTAACACCTAAGCAAGAGGCCGAGGACAAAGCCATCTGGGAAGCCACGCTGAAGGGACTAAATCTCCGAAGAGGAGATGCTAGATCAGCGGCTCTCAAAGAGAAGAAAAGATTGGATGACCTGGCTAAGATCATTCAAATGACAGATAAGATAGCCAGTGAGCCAACTGTAGACTGGAAGAGGCAAATCCCAAGGTCCTACAGGAAAGGAGCGCTCAGAGCACCTTACATTAAGAAGGCTCCTATTCGAACTAAACGAGCAGTGGGAGGAACTTAAAGCAGATTTTATCAAGGGATATTACGTATGGGGCTTCTATCCTTCTGATAGACCAACTGATCAACTTTTCGATGAGTTTATTTGTCGATTCGATGCAGAACTCAGAGATCAGCTCAGCCAGATTATGGAAAAGGAGAAGATACCCTTCAAAGCTCCAAACTTCAGACGCATCCCTCCTCCCAGAACTACTCACGGTGTGCTATGCACGAAAGAGATTGAAGATGAGATCGAAGCAGTTGCTTACCATCTTGGCCTAAGTATCCATCAGCCTGCGGATCACGAGGAAGTCCAGATTCTGCGTGCAAGAATCTACAAGTATTATTGTCTGGACCCTCCAGCTGACAAATCTGCAGACTTCAAGAACAAGACCAAGAGATTCAGACGTCAGCAGTGATCTTCTCTTCTTCATTCCTTTGTAATAGAGATAGGAACCATGTAATCTTCATCTCATATATACCAGTTCCTATTTCTAGCCAGATAATTACTCATTGTCTTACGGCTTTTGGTTGTGTTTTCGCTATCACAACTGATCACTGAAGTGATCTGACACACACTCACACATAACCATTCTCTGATTTTGCCCCTCTTAACTGCTGATCTCATTGAAGTTAACTGATTCAGTTTACTGAAGTCTATCTATGTCAGTAGTTTACTATCCCCTCTTTATATTTCATAGAAGTTTTTAGAGATTGTGTTTTAGAGGTTTTGGCATCATCAATTAGGGGGAAATTGTTGGGTTATGAGTCAGTAGATGATACTCAGCATGTTATCGGGTTAAAATAATATTGGGGGAAATCATAGTAGTACTATGGAATTGAAGATCCCAAAACCCAGCTGATATCAGTAGTGTACTGTCTCGATAGGATTAGCTGATGTATAGATTAAACTTTTTGTATTTGTTTATCTTTTCGTCTAAGTCCTGTACGGGGTAAATTGTTGGATTGATCTTCTGTCGAAGTTACTCTCCAGAACCCCACGTCATCAGTGTAATCGCTTGCATTCTTCAGTCAGTATCTGATCTTTACCTTCAGTAGAAGACAGCTCATAAGCTGATAAACATCAGCAGAAGAACCCAATGCAAAGCTCAGTACCTTCACAGTCATCAACTGACCCACTAAAGCCATATCCTTTGTCAGCAGACTCAGACGAAGAAGACAGAGACTCGTCCCTAAGTCTATCAGATCCGACGCGAAAACGACCCAGTCGTAAGTCATTTCGAAGTTCAGCAGAAGATCATACGAGGTTGAAGAATAGTCAATTCTGACCACTGACACATTCTCACCTACCACAAACCTTGACCAATGAGAAGCCAACAACGCTTTATCTGCTCTGACCAACTGAAGATGCTCTCATGTACAGTGTCCAACAACTCTGCTGCAACAATTCGAAAATATGGCTGTTTTCTTTGGAAGCTTGCGACACGTGGCATCGTCTTCTCCAACGGACATATGCCTGCTCACAACTATAAATAGAGAAGAAAACCGAGCTCCACGCACGGGATATATAAGGGAAAAACGGTCAAGCTCAAGAACAAACTCTAGCAAACTTAAAGACCATTCCAGGGAAGAACTTGCCTTCATAGAATATTTCTAGTTCTTCTCTCTAGAGTTCTTTAGATCTCTTCTTCTCTAGCTAAGCTCATTGCAAAATCTATAGCTTAGAAATTTCGAAGGAGTTCACTTTCTGTGAATTATTCTTATTGTAAGAACTCCTTCTTAGTTGGAGATTATCCCCTCCCCTTCAAACTTAGGTTTGAATTGTAAAGTCGCTAAGGACTATAACTTAGAAGGGTCTGTCCAGTGTACAGATTCCTTGCTGAGGCTTGCTTAGATAAATCAACAAGTTCTCCTGTTTCATCAGGACCGTGGACGTAGGATCTTGCGTATCCGAACCACGTTAAATTGCTTGTGTTATTTACTGTTTTATTGCATTGCGTACAAACTGATTAAAAATTATATCTTTGCATAAAACGTATTTTCAAAGCGCACCAGCCAAAAGACTTTAACTTGCGAAAACGCATTTTCAAACTGAGACGAATCTCCGGGCCCTACACACTTATCCGCACAACGTCTCCGACTGAGTTTCAAGTACTGACAAAAGTCATTAGGAGAGCTCAGTAGTTGGCACACTTCTGACCCGTGATCGAAGGTTACTATCTGGCACTGTTCATCAGTCGCAACCTATAGCTCAGATGTCCTTCACGTTCTGAGAAAAGAAACTGTGATCATGTGTATTCACCCCCCCCCCTCTACACATGACTATCGTCTCCGGACCAACATGATTATTGGTCTTCATTTTCAAGATAAAGTGTTATTTAAATTAGGATGTTACATCCAAAATTTCCACAACAATAAGGCCAGCCATAATCATTTGCCTTGAATAGGAAAACCGGCATTGTGAAAGTCTCAATGTAGTGTGTGATTTTCACACGACACTTCTATTGTCTTGTCTTAAAATCTTTTTTTTTTTATCTGTTTTGGCTCTTGAGTTTTGTATGTATTTGTTGAGCTATGTAAAAATATGTAATTGTTATCGTTATATGTATTTATATATAATTGACAAATTGATTTCTTATAAAAACGGTATTTTGTTATGTTTGTGTTTCTTTTAGGTACAACAATTATTAAGAAGTTCGATTTTTTTTGGTATGTACACTCACTTGACTTTTAGCAGTTATTTAGAAAATAAGATATTATTATTATAATAGTCTAATTGAAAATGCATAATATTATTACTGGAATAAAGAGAGTACATGATTTTAATTTAATAATTAATATAGAAATTGGATGAATTCAAATCTGCAAATAATATTGAAGAACCTAGACCCGTTTCCGTATTATAGATGATCCGACCCGTCGCATACAAACGCGAAAAGAAACCAAGATCCAGTCTCCAGAAACTCAACTTGCTTTTTTGCCCTTTCTTGAAATGGTATATGCGTAATTTACACAACTCAACGAGTATAGTCGTAGACCTATATATATGTTTCAGTACCCCAACTGGCACACATACTCTCTCTCTTCTCTCTTACCATATAAAACGGGAGGGAAGTCTAAAACCATATTCAAAGTGCCTCTCTCTCTACAACCCCCCTCTGCTTTAAATTGAAGCTGTCTTTCACCATTCTGAATCGCTCCTATCTCCCGCCTCTACTCTCCTAATTTTCTCTCTCTACGGTTTTATGCGAGTGCTGGTACTAGGGTTTGCTGTACTTCGGAAAGTAGTACGCTAGGGTTGTTGGGATAAGTGAGGACAATCTTTTGGGGCTTAGGGTTTAATCGAGGCAACTGTTGATTTCCACCATGGCTGCGGACAGGCTGCGTGATTTGAGTCAGCCGATGGATGTGGCCCTGCTAGACGCCACAGTCGCTGCTTTCTATGGAACCGGATCGAAGGAAGAGGTCTGGAGCATTTCCCTTTTGTTGCTAGTTTTTGCACTTGGCTGTTTGTTCACATTGGGTTACTTTTGGGATTAAACTGCGGTTGAGAGGGGAATTGGCTACCCAAAGTTTTGATGAACTTTTTGGAACAATTGGAACGTTTAGTTGTTTATTGAAGAACTTTCTCGTGCAAATCATTATTATGTGCAGTCTATTCATTCTTCTCATTTTTTGAGTTTTACTCCTGATTTTTTTGGTGCAGAGGACGGCTGCAGACCATATCCTGCGGGACTTGCAAAACAATCCCGATATGTGGCTTCAAGTGGTTCACATACTTTCTAACACACAAAACCTGAATACTAAATTTTTTGCTTTACAGGTTAGTGAACATGGCCATGATAGTGGTTATTTCTCTGGGTTTTGATTCTAACTACTATTACTGAATTTCCTAACTACAGGTCCTAGAAGGTGTTATTAAGTATAGGTGGAATGCTTTACCTGGTGATCAACGGGATGGCATGAAGAATTATATTTCTGATGTTATAGTTAAGGTGCAACTCCTTGCCTTTCTCAAAAAAAATTTGTTGCTATTTTGCACGATCTGTTCCTGTTTAACATTACTAGTTTATTGATGTTATCAACTTTTACCATGTCACTCTTGTTGTCAGCTTTCAAGTGATGAGACCTCTTTCCGGAACGAGAGGCTTTATGTTAGTAAGTTAAACATTATATTAGTCCAGGTAATATTTACACTGTACCAAGTTAAGCTCATTGATAAGTTCAGGACTGCTTGTTTATTGCCTTTTAGTGGATAACTTTCTCATGCAATTTTTGCAACTATTTTCTGAATATATTCAGATCTTGAAGCATGAATGGCCGGCCCGGTGGCAAAGCTTTATCCCTGACCTGGTTGCAGCAGCAAAAACAAGTGAAACCATTTGCGAGAATTGCATGGCAATTCTGAAAGTAAATTCTTTGTACATTTATATTTAATGTTGAGTTGTATCTACATGATGCTGA
The DNA here is from genome assembly GCA_028984105.1 of Lavandula angustifolia. Lineage (NCBI taxonomy): Eukaryota > Viridiplantae > Streptophyta > Magnoliopsida > Lamiales > Lamiaceae > Lavandula > Lavandula angustifolia. The sequence goes on along the minus strand of CM054823.1, from coordinate 7,486,584 downwards.
CTTAAGTATTTTGTTGTAGCTTCTTAGTGAAGAGGTCTTTGACTTCTCTAGGGGTGAGATGACCCAACAGAAGATTAAAGAGTTGAAACAATCATTGAACAGGTAAATTCCAATGCATTTTCTCTCTAATGTCTCTTCCAGGTACATATTTCTTAGTGTTTTGGTCTGATATTTTCCATATTTAATATTATTCCTAATGCATGTTGAATTCCATCTAATTGCTGCTATAGTTCCTGTACATTTTGCTCCTTTTAGGTTATTAATCCTTTTTAGCTCAATTTCCACATAATCCTATTCATTCTATCTGCAGTGAGTTCCAGCTTATTCATGAGTTATGCTTGTATGTATTGTCGGCATCTCAAAGAGCTGAGCTTATCAGGGCTACTATGGCCACATTGCATGCTTTCCTGTCCTGGATTCCTCTAGGATATATATTTGAATCAACACTGGTTCGTACTTCTCTATTTCTTCTTGTTGCTTGTTGGATGTGGAATGAATACAGTCATTTTCTTACTGTGTTTGTAATTTTTTGTTTGAAGATGCACTTGTGTCTGGAGTAGTACTTGATCCCTTTATTTGATGCTTTTGCTTGGCAGCTTGAGACACTGTTAAAGTTCTTTCCAGTTCCCACTTATCGCAATCTTACTTTACAGTGTTTGACAGAGGTTTGTATTTTCAGTTACCTTCTAATTTGTGATTATATTGAAACATATGCTGGTTGTTACATTTTTGTTTTATACAGGTTGCTGCGCTTAGTTTTGGGGATTTTTATAACATGCAGTATGTTAAAATGTATGCCATATTCATGGTGCAATTACAGGTAATGTAGATAATTTTCTCGGTTGCAGTGTTGTCTTTGTCCCTTTCAGTTTGACTCTGCTAGGTCTGAAGTATATTCTTATGCCCGATGATTCCTTAATCCCACTTTGCCTGCAGAACATCCTTCCATCTAATACCAACTTTGTAGAGGCTTATACGAATGGCACTAGTGAGGAGCAGGTTTCTTCTCAGTTTTCTGTCCTGCATGATTTAATTCTTCTTGGATCTCTTTTTCTTTCTGAATGCATTGACATTCTAATATGGTTTCTCCAGGCATTTATTCAAAACCTGGCCTTGTTTCTTACATCATTTTACAAGGTGACTCCTGTTACTGTTTTTTGATTGAATAGCTACAGTGTATCTCCATTATCAGCCATGTTGTATTGTCCTTTATCCCAATAAACATTAGCATAAATATGCAGGTTATTCATGTTCTTCAATTGCCTGTTCTTTTATTAATGGTTGATTTATTCTATGGGTGCAGTCTCACATACGAGTCCTCGAATCTTCACAAGAGAACATAAATCTTCTTCTTATTGGCCTTGAGTATCTTATTAACATATCTTATGTGGATGATACTGAAGTCTTTAAGGTATATTTATTTGCTCCCTTGTGATCTGCTTGCTTTTCTCTCCAATACTTTATGCTTTTAACGAGTTCTATTGGTATGCAGGTCTGCTTGGACTATTGGAATTCGTTAGTCTTGGAGCTGTATGAAGCTCACCATAGCTTGGACAGTCCTGCAGCAACTGCAAACATGATGGGGTTCCAGGTGCTATGGCATTCTGATACATTCTAACTTAACTTCCTCAGAGCTATTATTTTTCTGATCTTGTAAACCTAAATCTCTCTACAAGTATCACTAGCTGCATTATCTCTGAAAACAATGATCTTGTCGCATATGTGTAAACCTTATAACCTCCAGCCATGTTGAAAGTGAGGGCAGAATCTTCGTGTAGAGAAAGGAAGTATAACTATACTGGCTTAATTTTGTATTGAATGAGCAGGTGCCGATGCTTTCGGGTGTGGCTGACGGTCTGGGTTCACAAATTTTGCAGAGGCGCCAACTTTATGCTGTCCCAATGTCGAAGTTAAGACAGCTCATGATATGCAGCATGGCAAAGCCTGAAGAAGTCCTCATTATTGAGGATGAAAATGGGAATATAGTCCGTGAAACTCTGAAAGATAACGATGTGCTTGTTCAGTATAAGGTTCTCATCATTATTCAGAACTTTAATAGTTAATGCAACTTGTGTTTTCTCCTTTCCATTTTGTAGTCTTGGATATTCTTGCAATCACCTCCATAACATTCATTGATAAACTTGCAGATAATGAGGGAAACACTGATCTATTTGGCAAATCTTGATCATGATGATACTGAAAAGCAGGTTTGTTTTTTCTTCTCCGTTGCTGTATCTGAAGTGCTGTGGGCTTCAGTGTATGCATCATCATAGACAAAACAATGATTGTCTATTTGTTAAGTGGTCGTTTGCATGATGTTATACAAGATGTATGTTTTTCATTAGTGCCATAAATTTTCCAGCTCCTGGCTTTGTGAGTTGTCTTGCTTATTAGTCCCTTGAATCTTGATGAAAGGAAGTTTATCTGGTTCTGTTTGAATTGTTCAATTTTCCTTGAGTTCTAGATTATCCAGTTCGATTTACAAAATCTGTGCTTGCACTTTCAGATGCTGACGAAATTGTCTAGACAATTAGGCGAAGACAATTGGAACTGGAACAATCTCAATACCTTGTGTTGGGCCATTGGATCTATTTCAGGGTCGATGGGGGAGGAGCAGGTAGGGAATTTTTATCTCAGTGTTGCTTGCTGCTTATAATATTGACATATTTGCCAATTCTCTCTTTGGGTATATTTCCATATTGCTAATTTGTAATTATACTTGCTTTCAGTGGTGCCGCTTATTTTTTTCTGCATGTATTCATCCTTACAAACAGGAAAAATGCATATTAGGTCTTGGTATTTCTAGTTTCTCTGAAGAAGTCCCTGTATTTGTATTCATTAACCACCTATCTCTATGTTATCTGCATTAAAACCAAATTGGGTCTGTAACTGTAATAGGAGTTGAGTTCTTGTACTTCCATTTGCATCAAGATCAGGTATTTGTGCCTTTTTCATTGTCATATGATTTTACTTTGCTTTTAATACCAGTTCAAGGGCTCCATGTTTAACAGAGCCTGAGATGGACATTATTTTGGAATATAGCAAAGGGCCTAACTGTTGAAAAAAATGAAGAAAGTATATAGTTATTGAGATTTTCCCAAAAACTATGCACAGATTTTCCTAAAAACTAACTATGCACAGATTTTCCTAAAAACTATGAACCCTTTCTGTTTAGCGCGCTTTTTGGTTTATTATTCAAGACATGTCACTTTTTATGTTTCATAGTTGTTAAAAACATTGAAATTTAAATTCTATATGAAATATATAAGCAACCTATTGCTTTGTGCAGGAGAATAGATTTTTAGTGATGGTCATTCGTGATTTATTGAACCTCTGTGAGATCACCAAGGGGAAGGACAACAAAGCTGTCATTGCTAGTAATATCATGTGAGGGTTTTTAAACTTTTTCTTAATTAGCATTATATCCTTCATATCATTGTGCTTCTTATCATTAACTCATCTCTATGAACAGTGGAAGTGATGGAAAGAACTGTGATCCTTTTTTTAGGTGATACTTACTCTTACAAATGTTGGGTTGCAGGTATGTGGTTGGGCAATACCCTAGATTCTTAAGGGCCCACTGGAAGTTCTTGAAAACTGTTGTGAACAAGTTGTTTGAGTTCATGCACGAAACTCATCCTGGGGTTCAGGTTAATTTTCTGATTGCATATTTCTTGTAGCATAAATTAGGTATTCAAGTTATATGTACATAGTCAGGTCGTTATGTCACCATTCCATAGATTCACCATATTATGCTTATAATATTTTATTCTCTGTGTATTCTCTCTTCCAGTAATTTTCTTACTTCTGTCTGGTATTTTGTAGGACATGGCATGTGATACATTCTTAAAAATTGTACAGAAGTGCAAGCGTAAATTTGTCATTATGCAGGTTTGGCTTGTTTTAGATTCCGTATGCTGACAAGTAGGCAGATGATTGCTTAAGAAACCAGTAGAATCCGTTTGAAACCCTCTTGTGCAGGTTGGGGAGCACGAACCATTTGTTTCAGAACTTTTAACAACTCTTCCAGCAACTATTGCTGATCTTGAGCCCCATCAGATCCATTCATTTTATGAATCTGTAAGTCATATGTCAAGGGTTTCCTTTCCTGCTCTGGCTAAATTACCCTTTATAATGTATTTCTTACTGTTCTTAGTTGTTACCTTAATTTCCTTAGGTGGGCCAAATGATTCAAGCTGAACCTGATCCTGACAAGCGGACTGAATATTTACAGAGGTTGATGGAGCTTCCTAACCAGGTAATAACCTACCTTCTCACTGATATTTGTGGATGAGTTGCCCAACCAGATGGTTTTTTCTTCGTGATTGGTACATATATTATTGCTTGTCTAGCATGAGATCTAGCTAATGCATACCCGATTGCAGAAATGGGCTGAAATTATAGGGCATGCGCGTCAGAGTGTGGATTTTTTGAAGGACCCAGATGTGATAAGAGCTGTGCTTAATATATTGCAGGTCTTTTTCTGAGCTTACTTCCAATTTATCTCCACATTCTTCAAGTTCTACTTGCTTTTGCATAAATGAGTTGCTTTCAGAAGCTATGTAACATTTCGTTCAAGATTCGACGATTGTCTTACTTCTGGTTAACTTTTGGAGTTGCATTTAATTGACATTCTCAACATGTCCTTAGTATTTGTTTTTGTGAGCATATGCTTATGCATGCCTTTTTCTGACAGACAAATACTAGTGTTGCAAGCTCCCTTGGGACATATTTCCTGACGCAGATAACTCTGATCTTCTTGGACATGCTCAATGTGTACAGGTCTTGTTGGGTTTTCTGTTTTCAGAATTATATGCTATGGTTCATCTCTTTAATTTCTATCAGTTACTCTTGATCTTATTATGACTTTTACTTGCATACCACAGAATGTATAGTGAGCTCATATCTACCAGTATTGCCCAAGGAGGACCCTATGCTTCAAGGACATCTATAGTGAAACTTCTGCGGTAACTCCATTTTTGAGGTGGTTTGATTATTAATCATCCGGTTATCAGTATTTATATTTTGCTTATTTTTAACAGCTCAGTAAAGAGGGAAACACTAAAGCTTATCGAGACATTTCTAGACAATGCTGAAGATCAACCCCATATAGGGAAACAATTTGTGCTTCCAATGATGGATCCTGTGCTTGGTGATTATGCCCGTAATTTGCCTGATGCAAGAGAATCGGAAGTTCTCTCTCTTTTTGCCACCATAATAAATAAGTATGCCTCAATTCTTTTCTCTATGTCCTTTGCATTTTTTGCTTGTGTAGTTGTGTTATTTTATCTTGACTAGATGAGCATCTTGTAACTTTCTTGGAGTTTTGTTCTTAAGTAGTTTTCTACTATGTTTGTAAACTTAATTTCTCCTTTCTTCTCTTAGGTATAAGGGGTCAATGCTTGAAGATGTTCCAAAGATATTTGAAGCTGTTTTCCAGTGCACTCTAGAGGTTATCCACTCTTGAATGTTTCATTTTCTTGTTAATCTGAGCTTTTCGTTCCAGTATGCTTAAAGTGTCTGTTGTCCACAGGTGCACAAATTGTTTACTTTATTAACGTATATAATTGTGAGAAGCATATTTAAAGCTTGATATCTTTCTTTCTTTTTCATTGTCACTTGGTCTCATTTTTGGTCAACTTCTGTTCATCTTGTCTTGGCATTATAATAAACCATGATATAGCAATATTGCCAAGCCCTCCCTTTTAAGTTTAACTTTGCAGATCATTATGGAAAAAGGACTTGTGTAGACTATGTCCTGTGTTGTTAGATAACACTCGGATGTGGCAACAAGCTGAGTTGTAATACATAAAACATTTCACGGGCCATTTTATCTGGGTTGCTGTTCTGATAACTGTGCTATTAGTATTGTAGGGAAACTCTCTGCAGTCCCAGTTTAACACTGTGGCGTTTGTACCTTGCAACTTGATGAGGTTTATTTTACTGCATTCCAGTATTAACTAATTCTGTGTGTTTTATTCTATTGTCATTGCAGATGATAACTAAGAACTTTGAAGACTATCCGGAGCATCGACTCAAGTTCTTTTCACTTCTGAAAGCCATTGCTACACACTGTTTTCCTGCTTTAATTCACTTGTCCAGTGAGGTACATAGTTTTTGTGCTTGCTTTGATCTTAGTAACGCATGCATCCATTTGTAACTTATCATGTGCGTTCAGCTCAAGGGGTCTGAGACTTTCCCTATCATTATGCACTTATATCCTCACCATTTTGGGATATGCAGCAACTGAAGCTTGTCATGGATTCTATTATTTGGGCTTTCCGGCACACAGAACGTAATATTGCTGAAACTGGACTCAACCTTTTATTGGAGATGCTAAAAAACTTTCAGGTATCCTTTTTTCTCTCCTTACCCATAGTCACATTAATCTTAACTTGAAATACTTATTGTTACCTGGCTGGCCTTTCAGGCATCCGAGTTCTGCAATCAGTTCTACAGGACTTACTTTTTGACTATAGAACAAGAAATATTTGCTGTTTTGACAGATACCTTCCACAAACCAGGTTTTAAGCTGCATGTATTGTTGTTGCAGCATCTATTCTGCCTGGTAATTAAGCTCCTTATCATATATCTTATTTACTCTCCCCCATTTTTTTCCATTGCCACTTGTGATGGCAATTCCAATGTAATAACACTATGCCATTTGATAATTACAGGTTGAATCTGGTATGTTGACCGAGCCTCTATGGGATGCTGCAACTGTTCCTTACCCTTATCCAAATAATACGATGTTCATCCGTGAATACACAATCAAGCTTTTGAGTACATCCTTCCCCAACATGACAACTGCTGAGGTATGCACTCAGACAAATCTCTGTATTGTGTGGATGCACATTAAATGTATACATTAACACTTCCCTTGGCTCTTTCAGGTGACCCAATTTGTAAACGGACTTTTTGAATCGAGAGCAGATTTGTCTTCATTCAAAAACCATATTAGAGACTTTCTTGTACAATCTAAAGGCTTTTCATCTCAGGTATAAAGTGTGTTCATCATAAGTATACAAATTTGTCTCGTGATGATATATACCCTAAAATGAAATTGGTACTTGTGTTGGTTCAGGATAACAAGGATCTTTATGCTGAGGAAGCTGCTGCCCAAAGAGAGAAGGAACGACAGCGCATGCTCTCGATACCAGGACTTATTGCTCCGAGCGAGATACAAGATGAAATGGTGGATTCATAATTTGGCTATTTTGCAGCCAATGCAGTTTTGAGGGATTTTTTAGCTATAAGTGTTTAGGTTAAGAGTTAATTTCCGGAACTTGGGTCTATAATTTTTCCTCAATTTTGTTCATCTTCTCCCCATAATATTTTGAGTGTGGAGTAGTGAAGGTATTGAGGTACGCAATGCTTTGCTACTGGTAGAGTATAATAGGTTATAATGTAGGAAGGAATATAGGATTTTGTGACTTAGAACAGCTTGTCTAGTGTATACATTAATGGCTGCGTTTTGAATTTGAATATTTTGAAGTTTTTAATTTGTAAATTTATATGGTCAAACAATTGTTTTGTAAATGCTATTTCCTCAAGTCTCATTAGGAATGCTAAATATTCTTTGATTGAGTCGTTTCAATAAAACTCTTTTGTGCTAAAAAAAGATTACACTAAAACTAGTGGGTAAACATCATTTACAAAAAAAAGTCTAACTTCTCAATAACATTAAAATTTTAAGTTACTTATTCACAATCTATGAAGTTGGAAATGATTGTTCGGAGTTTAAATTTTAAGAGCAAATAATCTTCTATTATCAAGTAGTATCATGCCAATGCCATTATATGTGCCGATATATGGCTATTATACTGACCCAAATTTTCATCCAAACAAGGAAAAACAGAGAGAAATTAATGATAGTGAACCAGACTTTTGTAATAGAGGCAATGACAATAAATTCCACATGAACTTGAGAATGCATAAAAAAGCCTTTATTCTTGTTCTAGGATCAAACCAAGATGGTTTATACATTCATCTTAAAATCTGTAAACTGGAAAAACATAAAGCAGATTCAGACCCACTGAATCCGAGGTTTATTCAGCATGCTTATTTATTGTCTGGAAGTACTTGCAGAGCAGGCCTTGCAGTTGCAGATACCTAAAGAGAGATCAAAACACCTTAGTTCTTTGATTAGGCTACAAATTATGCTGCTTATCAAAAGAAGGACTTTTACCTCGTTCTCACTCTTATCCAATTTTGGGGTGATGTCGACCTTTTCCTTCAATTTCTTCGACAGCTTACTCACACTTTGATCATCCATCTTACAGATAGTCCGACTAATCTCTTTCAACATCTTGTTCCTCCCGATGTTCTCTTTGTTGTCCGAAGCAGCACTCATCACTCTGTTCTTTCTCGCGGATGCTCTTACTGGTGTTGAGTAGCTTGGGAAATTCTTCATGCTGATGGGGAGAAGATTGTCAGCCACTGCTTCAGTAGGATCATTTGATGCTAATGGGAGGTGGTCTTTGTAAATGAGCAAGTTATTCTCATTTTCGTCACCACTGGAAGCATTAGTTTCATCCATATCAGAAGGCATTGCAGCCAATGAATCACACCTCGTGCTTGATTCTGACTCAGACTCAGACTCCGTTTCACTCGAATCATCACCATCTGGAGTTTTTATTCATGAAGTATTGTCAACCAATATGATCCAAACAACTAAAACAAACAAGAAAGTAGAGTATGAAGCAATCTTACTATTTGGCTTCTCACCCAAATCTATATATTCTTCATGGTATACATCCTCACCTATGAATATATCAGTGTCGGAAGGACACAACAGGATCACAAAGACGAAACACAACGAAAATGATGCAATAGAATTGATTGAAGTGTACCTTCACTTTTAACAACAATCTTATCTTCAGATACTGTAGTATCTGTATTTGCAGTTGTGATATCCTCTTCGGTTTCAGAAGCTTGAACATCAACAGTACCTTCACTTTGAAACATAACCTTACATTCTATCTCTGCATCTGTATTATCCTCTTGAGTTATTTTCACTTGGATGTCAGTCTCTGAAGCTTCAATGTCAACAGATTCTGTTCAAGAGTGGCAACATTAAGTATAGAAGAAAAACTGAAAATACCATTTAGCTCTTACGATTAAGAAGATGGCCTAATTAACTCACCTTCAGTAGATACATCTTTCTCACATGGAACAACTTCTAGAACTTCTTCCTCGTCATCCATCACAATGGTGGTCGCCTCTACATCTCGTAAATCTAGACTTTCAGAACCAGCTCCTCCTTCGTTGATTTTCAGAGAACTATTTCCCTTCAGCTCTGACTTAATGCCGTCATCAGTTTCCCAGTTATTGTTCTCAGCCGAATCAACTTGTTCATCATCTCTTCTCTCAGTATCATCTTCACTAACATCTGCCATCCAGAATTCAAGAACTAAGGATTAAGTAATTCAAATTTCAAGCCATGTACTTTTGTAGTTCTCAATAAAGACATATACCAGTAACTCCAGAGACTTCATCCAAACCATCTTGGCTCTTCACCTTTGATTCATCACAATCATCAGCAAACAAACCTTTCTTCGATAAATCAGGATTTTCATTCCCAGATCCTTTTAGTAACCTCGCACTCTTCTCCGCCAACCTTGCAGATCGCCTAACTTGCTTAAGTGCAGTGACTTCATTGGCTATTATTCTTATTCGGCTCGTAACACCCGACGGAGCAGGGGTCAGTAAAGCATCATTGTTTTCAGTCTGACCTTTCCTCATATTAGTCTGCGCCGCTGCTGGAGTTTCTGTGTTTCTCCTTCTCGTACTCCTTCCACCAGTTGGAGGAACACATGGAGATTCACACATCTGCAGTAACTCATCCATACCTTCAACCTGCCAATCACAGACGAAATAAGAATTCTACAGACGAAATAGATTCGCCTAAGATATAGTAATCCGCAAAGGGATAATAGACATCGAACTCTAACGGAAACACGATAACCCTAAAATTGCTCATTGGTTGTTCTAATTGTGAACGAATTATTATCAACAAAACAAATGAAATGCTTCTCAGTATTATCAACAATTCAACATGATTCCAGTGAAATCCGTCGATTCCATCATTGACCCATTGAAACCAACCAAAAACTTGATGAGAATAAAACTCGCTAAACCAAAGCCTTATACAAAAACAAATAAAACAGCGATCAAACAGAATATAGACTTCCGATCAACCGAACCGAACAGAACAGATCGTCAGCATCAACATGATCAAAATTTGAATGCGATGTGTCATGAAAATAACCAGATTTATTGATCTACTTACAGTCTCAAGAGCTTCGAGAGAATCAGCCATGGCAACATTCGTCAAGTTGGCGGGGATCTTATTCTTCTTACAGAGAACCTGCAATTCTATCCTTGAAAGGCTTCGGAAATCCATTTCTCCCTTAGTAGATCGAATTAACCCCAAATTCCTCCACAATTTAGATTGCGGTTGATCGTGAATGTGTATTTATAGTGTGCTGTGGAAGAATGTGTAACCGTTCCTGAAAATCCCCCGCAAAATGCAACCATTGAAGCCTAAGATTTGAAATTCAAATATTTATTTAGGGAGGTAATAATTGTTCTAATTTGGGAAAATGTACCATTTCTCAATTAGGAATTAAATGTGAAAGTTAATTGCATTGATGATTAAAAATATTTTATTTTCTTAACTGACATTAAAAACTCGATATTTCTTTGTGTATGATGGAAATTTTTTTGAAATCGCTAATTGATGCAACCTAAATAATTGTCATTCTGCTTCTTGTTTGCCATCATTCCAATTGTTTTTTGGATAATTAAAATACTAAATAAAAAACAATCACATTCAGTATATAGCTCAAATACTTAAATACCTTTCTATTGTATTTAAGTGTCTTCAGCATGTTTAGAAATTATAAGATGTCCTCATTCATGACTTCAAGATCATAGACCAAAAGTCTTGATTAAATCCGAATCATGAAAATAATAATAATAATAATAATAATAATAATAATAATAATAATAATAATAAAAATAAATTATGCCACTTCTAACACTTTTTGGATTAAAAAGGGTATAGTCTACCTAAACGTGTGTGTTGGTCCCGGTACAATGTCAGGTGTTTTTTTTTTGGGGGGGTTGATGTGTTTTATCAGATTAGAGAGACTAACTGATAATGAGTCAGTCAGAGAGTTCAGAAGTGCTTTCCAGAATGGAACAGTCGAACAAATAAGTATGCAGTGAATAGTAGGATGAGTGCAATAAAACAGTAAATGACAGTGGTTCGGATTCACAAGATCCTATATGCACTCTTCTGCTTTCTCAGCAAGAATCCACTACATGATAATCGTAGATAGACGAGTGCAAATCAATATAAACAATCAATCTATCAAACTATCAAACAAACTTTCAAACAATCTATCAACTTCTATCTAACAAGATAAGGGTGAAGTTTGGTTTTGTTCAACAACGAGAGTATGGAATATTCTCTACTCCAAGTTTATGATAAACTTGAACACTTGGAGTATGAACAACAAAGAATTTTTGGGCAATAGAACTTTGAATGAAATAGAGTAATGACTTGTTCTTTTGCTTTATACTTGAGCTTCTTAGAAATTCCGTTTTTTCTTAGAGAGAGGTCTTCTGCTATTTATAAACGAGTTAGTGGAAAGACCCGTTGAACAAGATCGATCTCCCATTAGCTCCGTATTGACAACGGTCTCATGCATTGAATACATGAACATGTGTCGCGCTCCGCTTGGCTCTGTGGATTCTGTACGAGGTACTATTCTGTCTCCTTTTGACTAAGGCTGACATGGTGGCTTGAGATTGGCCAAAGTTAATTCTGCTAATGTCGTCTTTCCCCGTTGACCATTTACTTTGAATATCGCGTCTTGTACCTTGTACAATCTTCACATTTGAATCTTCAATGCGGTTCGGTGAAGATACTGGTTTGATGATAGTTCAGCTTGAAAGGTGTCATCTTAAAAGCTAGATTCAGTTGGTTCTACATGCTGACCTATCACAATCTGAATAACATAATCTGAGAACTAAACATTCAGCCTGATCATACAGACACGGGCTAAAACAATCCTATCAAGTTACATCAAACTAGTTCATCAATCAAATATAGGTTTGGGATCATTCCAAACTTATATTATTTCCCAACAATCTCCCCATTTTTTAGGATGCCAAAACCCTATTCTAATCTGAAAACAGACTCAGACTAAGTTCATTCAACACGCGTTGGGATAAGAAATTAAAGGGTTAATCAGTTAAGAAATAATAAAGTAAATAAGCTTTGACAAAGAGTTATTGTTGTCAGGCCAAATGAGATAGGAAAATTTTATTAATGATATCAGATAAGTACAAAAGGTGCTACTCTATTACAAAAGATCAGGATACTAGACTACACGGGCTCAGGCTTGATGCAATATTTCCTCTCAAATTCTTCATGAGTCAGATGAGTTTGCTTCAGCTCCTGCATAATCTTCTTGAACTTCTCATCTGATACATCGTCTAGTTTCAGCTCATATAAGTAATACACGAGTCTTCTTAGCTTAATTCTCTTCTCATAGTTTGTTGTGACATCGGTGCATTTCTTTTCGTTGCAAGCTTTCAGAAATTCAGTTTTGATCTTGGCGTAATCAAACCTGAATTCCAGATTCTGCAAGGCGATTGGTTTCTTCATGAATTTTGGCTCTGGACATTTGATGCTTTGATTTTCTTTTCAGCCAGATCTTTGATGAGAAGGTATAGCTTGAATGAGGGTCGTCTGAAAAAATCAATGAAGATCTCACCTTGGTTTTTGATTCTCATATAAGTCCCCCAGGATTGCCAAAAGAACCGCTTGATGAATTCCACTTTCATATGCTCCCAATCTTCTGATAGCTCTAAAGGAATCCATCGGTCACACCAAGGATAGAGAAGGTCATTTTTAGACTCGACCTTGGGCTTCCTCTCAGCAGCTATGGTTATAAGCACATAGGACTTCCTCTTCTTCTTGTCTGAGATCATTTGGGTCCTTTTCATGCTGTTTGCTAGACGCTCTAATCTTTTGTCATCTTCTTTATGTCTGATATGTGTTGGGATTTTGTATACTGGAAGCAAATTTTATGCTTGTATACAATGTGTTTTGTCCCTACCACTATTTTATTTTTCTATCTGATAAATATATATATTTGCACATGTTATCCTTTATCTTGTATAAAAGTTAGATTTGTGTGGTGTGTCGGGTATCACAGAAGACAACACAAATTGGTTGAACTGACAAGATATAACAATTATCACAGCTGAGACAACTTAAGGATGCTTAACATTCTTCTTCCTTTTTGAATGCTCGCTTGGGCAGTCCCCTGACAAGAGATCCCTTCGCAAGTTTGTTCAACACCTTAAAGTTGAGATGACTGAGCCTTCTGTGCCACAGCCACTCAGTTTTGTCTTCATTATGTGCTATCAAACAAGCTTCAGACTCCACGGATTTCCAGTTGGCCACATAGATGTTCTTCTTCCGTGTTACGTGTAAATTTATCCAATACATCACAAAAATCAGTGTCAAATATCACTCTTTTATTGTTATCACAAAATTGACTAACAGAGGGGAGGTTATGTTGGAGCCCTTCAACATAAGATACTTTTGGAACTATGGTGGTTCCAATATTCAGTGTTCTGTATCCTCTCGTATAGCCTTTGGCGTTGTCGCCAAATTCTATTCTGGCTCCATCTTCAGTGATGTAATCTGTCAGCAGTGTCTTCTGGTACGTCATTGTTGGGATTTTGTATACTGGAAATACTTTTTATGCTTGTATACAATGTGTTTTGTCCTTACCACTGTTTTATTCTCCTATCTGATAAATATGTATATTTGCACATGTTACCCTTTATCTTGTATAAAAGTTAGATTTGTGTGGTGTGTCGGGTATCACAGAAGACAACACAAATTGGTTGAACTGACAAGATATAAACAGTTATCACAGCTGAGACAACTTAAGGATAAGTTGTCGGTTTAAGCTGCAGTTTAGATAAGAAGTGGCTTGTCTTAGCTGCTTGTCTTTACTGGTACACTTAAGGTGGTGTATTGAGGGATCACAGTGAGATGTGTTTTCCTAACTTGGGCAGAGTGGAGAACCAAGATATCGGTGACTTAGTTGGTCTTAAGCTTGGTAAGACTTCTGCTGAGTGCATTTGGCTATCTATCACTTTGACCTACTATGGTGAACGTCATCGCGACCGGATCTACGTATCTTGGGTGCTAGTAGTCATTTGTGGCTCAGGCTGGCTGTCTTTATCTTGCAACCGTATCCTAGTAAAATAGGTTGATAATATCCCCTGAGGAATTCGAAAGGATTAGCACACTAAACCCGACCGGTTGATTAAGTTCAGGTGTGTTAATAAGGTCGAGTGGTACTACTCGGGAATATAAGATGTTAATTAATTTAGGCTGTCAGTGAGCTTAATTAATTAACAGATATTTCTATCTTAAATACGGGGATCGATTAAGTCTAAAATACAAGTCCATGCTCAAGTTGGGATAAAGGGGTAAGTCAGCACGGATTCTCTAGTGGAATGAATCTGTGTTTATTAATTAATTTTGCTCTGGGCTGAGCATAGATAATTAATTAATTTGAGGTCCGGCTTTATTTCTTGTTAGATCCCTGATCTAGCCCAATTAGTTGCCTATTTATTTATTGTCTCTCAGAAATCATTATTAATAGATTAATGTATTTTTACATTATTTAATAATGTTATTTATCTGGAATTAATTGGCTGGGCCAATTAATTGATAAATATTAGTAGCCCAGTGGATTAATTAATTGTATTATGGGCTAACTATGTGGAAGTCCATTAAGAATATAATGAAATTAATGGGCTACAAATATATTAATATTATATTGCCTTTTGAAGCCTATATATATTAGTATTTTGTTCAGAAACAGATGACACACACAAAAAAATACACGCATGGCGTGAGAGACGAGAGACAGTAATCTTAATTTTCTCCAGTTCTTTGACCACCCAGAGGGAGAAAAAGGCCGGGACACAAATCAGAAGATCTGACACACGAGCAACAATCAGAGCTGCAACAACATACGAAAAGAGGAAGGTAATCGTTCCTAACCTTATATTTCCTTCAATATGGTTGTGTTTTAGCTCATTTCGGAGTTTTTATTCTCTTTGCTTCATCTCGTCATCATTAGCCTTCTGAGCTTGGAAGTTGATATAATCCTAGAGCTTCCAAATTTCCTCTATTTGAACTTGCTCTTGTTCTGGGGGTAATTGTGAATCTGAGTCTTTTCCTATTTTCTTTTTCAGCCTCGTTAAGCTACTTCTGAAGCATCTTTGCCTTCAGACTGTCTTCTTCAGACGGGGCTTCAACAGCTTTCTTTTTCTCTAGTTCTTCTATTCTTTGTAGTTTTTTAGCTTCAGCGCGACTGAGGTCTTCATAGAATGAATTGCTGAAGACTGCATTCATGTAAGTCTCGAGCTAGATATCTTCTAGTTGTTTCCTCTCAGATTTAACTTTCTGTCGAGCTTCGTCTTCTCTCAGACGAGCCTCATCGTCTGCCTTCTTCATCTCCTTGACAACGTCGACAATTTCCATCTCTATGCCTTGCAGACTGAGGTTGTCTTCCTTTGCCTTCTCAGACTCTTGTTTTCCCTCAATATGTACTTCCATAACTTCATCATCTGAGGGAACGGTTAGAGTCTATTTCTTTGATCGTGGAATACTGACTTCTTCTCTCTTTGGCATCAACTACAAAGGTCATGAGGGACATAAGCCGATCTGTCAGAGCCTTGAAGGCTGCTTGTTGTTCAGTGATCAAAGAATTATGAGCATCAATCTGAGCCTGTTGCTCGAATAGCTGTGCGAGATGAGTGCCGAAGATCATTTCGACATTAGACTTAAAGGATTGGAGAGTAGCGTTGATCAATGCCTCATCATTCTTCTGAGTGAGCTCGAGTAGCATCTTGCCATCCCTGACGAGGGAGAGGTATTGATTAAAGTGAGTGTTGAGTTGCTTCTGAGTAGCCTCATCATATAAATTTACCAGAGCTGCAGGAACTTTGTTCACGGCGCTGATGAGTGTGCCGAAATTATGATCAGTCACCGGAGTGTTGTCCTTGATAGCGTTCTGCAAGCCTGTAAGGTTGTCATAGCACTGACCCATCGCCAGTTCCATCTGCTTCATTGTGACGTTGACGTTAAATACATGTTTGTGAATCTGAAACACCTCTAATTGCTTGACTCTCTTATGCGTAGAAGCAATCTAATGCAGAGTCTGATTAGGAATATTGGAGAAGGTAGGTGCGGATGGGAAATATTCAGATGCAGTCAGCTGCGGATTTTGCGGATCAACATCTGCAGATTCATCAAGATCTGTGTCATGAGGAATCGCCAACCTGCCTAGACATCAAAGTCTTGATGGCATGTATAAAGTTCTCTTCATTGCGAAGGTTGGTGATCGCTGTATTGCACCAAATAATCCTGCAAAACTCGAGAATTATATCAGTATAGCTCACAGGGTATCGAACACAGGGAACGAAAGACTAGATATATTATTTCTCTACTTATCTTGGGTTTGGTTAGCAACCACGCAAGTTTTGAGTTTTTATCTAAACTAAGAAATTATTAAAACTGAAATAAATTGCAAAAGCTGAAAACTGAAATAAAACTGTCTTAACTAGGCAGATAAGAGATGGGTCCAGCAGAATATTCACACACACATAATTCCAATCATCGGCACATAAAATGAATTAATCTCATGAATCAACTAGTTATAGATTACCGTAACTTAAACTGCGTAATCCTCACTCCCACTTACTTAGTCGGTAACCGCCATGTTGGGCATCGAAACAACTACTTCCCTAATTTAGCTACAACCTACGTTGTTGGGCAATCAATAGATTTAATAGCTAAACAACTTTATCGAACTAAGGGAGCCTAGTATAGGAGCCTACTCGTATGTTGGGCATCTAATAGTCTCCTACCGGTTTAATCCAACTATTCTTTTGAATAATTTTGCTACTTACCTAGCCTTGTTCCACGTGAAACGATGGAAGTACTAAGTTAGCTACAGACTGGGCAACCTAGGCTGATCAAGCCTAAATTACTAGCCAGATTAAATAAATCAGAATTAACCCGAAACCCTTTGATTAATTATTAGCACCTAAGCCTCATGTACTGTTCACGTGTGCGTTTACATCTTGCCGGACCACTAAAAGTTTAGCTACTCATGAAACTGTCCTGACTGCACAGATAAGACACCTTGCGAAACAGAACATGCATCATTCGTAACCCTAACCCTAGCATGCACGAAAACTAAAATAACGTAAATATAATGAACTAAAAACTGATAACTAAACATGAACTGATTTTAAACTAAACTCAAACTAAATTAAAAACACAAATTGAAACAAGATTAAAAGTACCGATAGTCTTCGATTTCCCGAAACGAAAGGCAAACAAGAAACGAAATTAACTAACATGCGAACATTAAAAACTGAAATTCGATAGTGTTTGTTCCATCAACTAAAACTACTGCTTGCTTGAAGTATTCGGGAAAAATGGTTGTAGAGTTCTTCTCGTCGGCGGTGCGGTCGGATCGGCGGTGGCTCGGCTTCGGCGTTGGCACGGTCGGCTGATGGTGATCGGAAAGGATGAGGCTCCGAGGTTGTGGAAAGGTAGGCACGGCGTAAAAAGTGTCCCCTGAATTTCGTGCCTCTTCATCCTTTTATAGCACTCCTAGATCTCATCTAGGGTTTCTTGTTGGATAAGGAAAGGATCTTGATAGATATGGAAATATCTAATCCTTCCTTATCCTTCTTCTTTCGTTCTTCTCTCTTTCCTTTTCTTTTCCTTCTTCTTCCTTCTTTTCTTTCTCGGCCAAAACCGCTCAAAATATCGCCATTCCAGCTAGAAATCGCGCTGCCACATCATCTCCACATGTCGTGCCAAATCAGCCTATTTTTCTGCATAACTGCCAACAAAAGCGTATCGCCTGCACAGTTAAGAGACTTTTCGGACATAAATAACTAGGTACGAAATCGACTCATCAAATCTCCTTACACTTGAACTATACTCATCCACGAGTATAAGAAGAACAAAAGATAAGTACCTAATTATTTTTGGTCTTCCCCAAGACCCAAGACACAAAAGAAAAGACTCAAGACTCGAACAAAAACAAGACTCGACACGAACGAAAGAAAGAAAATAACAACGGACTCACAAAACGAAGACAAGAAGCCATACCAATCAATTCGAAAATCTCCGCACCAATTCACTAGCCAAGCAATGTCAAACCATGCAATCATAATCTCATCCAACAAGTAGACAATGTAAATTTTGAAACTAAGCACACATATATCAACTTGGTCAAAATCTAAACAATGTGGATCTCCTCAAGTTTCACTCAACACTCAACTAATCTAGGTCCGGTTTAAGCCACTCAAAGGAAAACAATCCACGCAATCACGATAAGAGATCATCATAATAGAAATATCAAGGAGGTCTTTCTCATTCGGTTGTAATGGGGCTTAGGACGTAGACAAATTGATGTCGGTAAGGGTCCTATGGGTACTAAGCTCCATTAAAATTCAGAATCAATGTCATGCATATAATACTCTTCACCTGTGCAGTCAAGTCAGTCAAACTCCCACCACTTAGAAAATTTACTTCAATGCTACAACATCAATGCTAGCACCCATACTCTTTCTTTTCTGCCACTTTTCGAATGCAGATTTTTTTTTTTTAGCAGCTGGGCACAAACTGTCTTAACTGTACAGACAGGATACTGTGAATTCTGCTTATAGAGCAGTTTTTTTTTTTGTACTTACTTTTTATCCAATCTATTTTCTGCAGCATGTCTATACTGGGCAGGTAGGAGACATATGTAACACACTTCAGATTTTTCAATCATGCACAAGAGAGTTCGTAAAACATGCAATAACATGGGTCAAGAGAAAGTTTTAAAAGGCCTTGGCTAAATTTTTTTTCTAACTCAAATCAAGGAAATGTAGGAAGTGTCCTCAAATCAAGGAATTTTTTTTTTTCTAACTCAAATCAAGGAAATGTAGGAAGTGATTCAAACATATTGTGACTTTGTGGATAAACACTCTCAAAGGAATAGTAGGAAGTGTCCTACTTTAAGGCTCAAATCTTATTTAAGTGAGTGGTTATATAATTTCGATCCAACAATGTTTATTTTTCGTCATCCCAAATTACATGCATACACGTGCCTAGATCTACTCTTCACAAAGTCCACAAGCAAGCATATTGAAAATAAAAGCATAAATAAGACAAGCTTGATCATAGAAAACGACACTTCAAAAATCAAAAATTTTGGCATGCTTCGACACTTCGACACAAAATACCCCCTCCTTACACTTAAACCTTGCTCTCCCTCGAGATAGAGAGAAGAGACAAAACAAGGAAAGAAGGCATGACAAAATAAACACACAAAAAACCCTCCCTACACTTGGTCCCTACCAAGTGTAAGAACAAATTAAAACTAAAGACAAAAAACAAAAAGAAACACCCCCTCCTTACACTTGATCCCTATCAAGTGTAAGAACATGAAAAACACACAAGAATAGACTCAAAAACAAAAACTAAAATACAAAAAAGAAAATAACATTGGGGAAGAAAAAGTCACCGGTCGCCTCGCCTGGGCAGGCGAGGCAGTCTGCTCATAACTGTGCGGCGGAGGCGGTCTACTCGGCGTCCAAGGGAATCCAGATCCGTCCTTAGAGTCTGCACTGTATCCTGTCCTGCAGAAGTAAAGGCACTGGAGACACGAGGTCCCGGTGGATAAAACTGGATCTCCCGGTTAGGCAGTTGGTACAGTAGGCGAGTATGCCTCAACAAATTCCAATCAAACAAAGATGGTGGATCTACCCTACTCAAATAACCCGCATCATGTATGACAAAGTTGCGTTCAATGAACGTGGCAAGAATATGGCATAGAGTCATGTGACGCACGGTATGACTAGCAATTATGAACATGTTATGAGCAATCCACCAACCTAAGTTAGTGAGGCGCCTAGTAGCCATGCACCATAGAAAATACAATTCATTGGCACTTACCTTTTCAAAAGAAGTACTTTTTCCAGTCAAGTTGTGGGCTAAGTATTGGTGGCAAATGCGAAGGGCGGGATCCTCTACAAAACTTACATGGGAACCGGAAGTGACAAACTCATCCGGTACGCTTGGGGCGAGAAGCCTCCACGTGGCCCGTGAACCAATATAGCTAGGGTCCTTACTCGGTATACCATGAAATCCCATCTCAAAATGACCTAGATAATAATCATCAAACGAACAAATCCCTAGTCTAGCATTCCACTCGGCCACAGACAAATGATAAGTCCCCCCAAACAACCTAAACTCAATACAA
Source organism: Lavandula angustifolia (assembly GCA_028984105.1). Lineage (NCBI taxonomy): Eukaryota > Viridiplantae > Streptophyta > Magnoliopsida > Lamiales > Lamiaceae > Lavandula > Lavandula angustifolia. The sequence goes on along the minus strand of CM054823.1, from coordinate 7,466,206 downwards.
GGTGTAACCAAATCTTTATCACCCTCAAAATGAAAAGTATTGAAGAACTCACTTGCAACCTCTTTGTAGCACGGATAATGATGCGACTCAAGCAACTATGACCAACCAAAATTTCGAAAATATTGAAAGAAAGGTCCGATGATACCTGCCGCGCGAAGAAACATGCGGTCGAGGAGGCGGCCACTGCGGAAGTCTTTGCCCTCGCGCTCTTGTAGACGCATATTCATGTACTCAATCTCAAATTGTGAGAGAGCTTGCACGGCTTCCGGCGAGTCGAGATGGATTATCATGCGGTTTCCATACTCCACTGCTCTTGGAAAGGCCGAGGAGGAGTCGGAGTCGGAAAGGGACAAGTAGTTCATGTTGAAGTCATCTTCAAAATTCCTATCATGATCATCGGACTTGTAGTCCGAATCTCCTTCCTCTTGGCTCGGCAACTCCCATCTTAAGCTTTCGCTCCAATTAACGCCCTCGTAATAGTTGAGTGGCGGTGGTGGATGTTGAAATTCAAGGAACGGAAACCACTCGTAGAGATTTTGAGGAGATCTAGGCGGCGGATTGGAGGAAGAAGCACCGTCCGTATGGCTTGCTCTCAGTTTTCTTACCCTCGAACGACGTGGTGGAGATGGTGGAGGCGTCGGCTCGGGTGTTGGTTGAGGCGTTGGCTCGGGTGTTGGCTGGGGAGTCAGTTCGGGAGTCGGTACTCGCGGCGGTTTTTGCGATGTAGCAACGCCTGTGTGCCTTCGTAACCTTCGTCGCGGCGGTTTTGGCGGAGAAGTAGACTCCGTGGCATAATTGGATCCGGCTTCAACTGCCATGGTTGGCGGATTTGGTTCCTCATACGCGAATTCCTCCGGTGGTTGCGGTTCAATTTCAAGTTGCGGAACTTCCGGAGTTGGCGCGGCCTCCCAGTGGGCAGCGGCGGCATCGCGGCGTCTTTGAGTCTCGGGATCAGACTGGACGGCAGCCAACCAGCAGGCAGCAATGGACAAGCCGGACTTCTTCTTCTTTGGAGGCATGGCGGTTATCTCTCAACTGTGCAGGGAGGAGGATAGTTGGAGAAGAAGGTAGTTTTTAGAGAGAGAAGTAGTGGGCGGCGGTTTTTGGGAGGGAAGGTATTTGAATAGTAACAAGTGGTAGGGTTCGGTCCCCTTCCCTCCTTTTATACTTGGGAATTTTTGCAATCAGGTCCTCTCAATTGTACAGTTAAGAGATCTGGTCCTTCATTCTATTCAATTCGGCCCCCATCTTTTTTTCAACTTCAATTGACTCCAAATGTTCGCCCTCTATACAATTGAGTCCCTAAATATTTCTGAAAATAGCGATTAAGACCCCAAATTCTTCTTCTCATCATCTTTGCTCCTCCAACTCCTTTTCTTAAACTTTTAAACACCAATTCCATACTTAGCAGAAATCTGAAAAATAAAAGAAACAACACCAAGCATAAAATCAAACTAAAAATACGAAATCAAAGAAAAACGGAAAAATAACGGGTTGCCTCCCGGAAGCGCCTCTCTTTAGAGTCTTCAGCTAGACCTTCGCTTCAAAGAGTCAAATATACGAGGGAATGGACAAGCTTTGCTCGTCCACATCTTCTATCATTGCGGCAGCATGATAAACCTTAAGGCGATGACCGTTGACAGTGAAAGTCTTGTCTGAGTCCAATTTATGTATTACCACTGCCCCACCTGGCCAGACAGAACACACCCGGAATGGACCTATCCATCTTGAGCGGAGCTTTCCGAGCATGATGCGTAGGCGCGATTGGTAAACCAGTACAAGTTGGCCTACTTCGAAAGTCTTCATACGGATCATTTTATCATGCCACGACTTTGTGCGATCTTTGTACCTCATAGCCGCATCATAGGACTCTAACCGGATTTCTTCAAGCTCTTGAAGCTGATATTTCTTCTCCTTAGCACTTTCGGTCAGATCCAAATTAACTTTCTGTACCGCCCACCAGGCCTTGTGTTCCAACTGCACAGGCAAGTGACATAATTTACCGAAAATTAATCTATATGAAGACATACCTAGTGGAGTTTTATAGGCTGTTCGATAAGCCCATAAGGCTTCGTCCAGCCTCATACTCCAATCTTTCCTTGACGGATTGACCGTTTTCTCCAAAATAGACTTCACTTCCCGATTTGACACTTCAGCTTGCCCATTCGTTTGTGGATGGTAAGCGGTAGAAACTCGATGGGCTACTCCATATTTCTTCATCAATGACTCGATGGTACGGTTGCAGAAATGTGTTCCTCGATCACTTATGATGGCCTTTGGTACGCCGAATCTGCAAAAGATGTTAGTTCGAAGAAATCCTGCAACCACTTTAGAGTCGTTAGTTTTTGTAGCCTTTGCCTCAACCCATTTAGAAACATAATCAACGGCAAGTAAAATGTACACGTTACCCCTTGAACTAGGAAACGGACCCATGAAGTCCATACCCCATACATCAAATATCTCACACTTTTGGGGCATTTCATCCTTCATAGATATATTCCCGGTCATTTAGCAACGTGCACATGACTTACAGTACTTATAGGCGTCAAGGTGTAGGCTTGGCCAAAAGAAACCCGCATCCAACACTTTTCTTGCGGTTCGTTTTGGTCCGAGGTGTCCTCCATAAGCGGACGAATGACAATGGAATATGATGTCTTCATGCTCTTCTTCCGGAATGCATCTTCGGATTACTTGATCAACTCCCATTTTCCAAAGGATTGGAGAGTCCCAGAAATACTGCTTACACTCTCTCTTCAATTTTGCATTTTGGGCATGAGTGAACTCGGGTGGAAGCTGCTCAGAGGTCAAGAAATTCACAATATTAGCAAACCAAGGTAATTTAGAAGTGTTACCTACGATTTTCAAGCAATTCGCTCGAGTTGTCTTGACTGGGCAGTTGAGACACTTCCTGGACTCCAATCGTAAAACACTGCGCGGGCAGAAGCTTCGCAAGACTAGAAACCGTCTCAGGAACATCATATAAATGCTCTTCGGGAAAAGTCTCCTTAATTGGCTCTCCATCGTCTTTTTGAATCAAGCGGCTCAAGTGATCCGCCACATAGTTTTCTGCTCCTTTCTTATCCTTCACCTCCCAATCAAATTCTTGTAAGAGAAGAATCCATCAGATAAGTCTCGGCTTTGTTTCTTTCTTGGCAAGGAGATGCTTGACGGCGGCATGATCGGTATACACAATGATCTTTGAGCCAAGTAAATAAGAGCGAAACTTGTCAAAGGCAAAGACGATATCTAATAGCTCCTTCTCTGTGGTGGAATAGTTGCATTGTGCTGGATTTAATGTCTTGGACGCATAATAAATCACATGGCTTTCTTTTCCAGATTGCGTCCCAAAGATTGCCCCGATCGCACGATCGAAGCATCACACATAATCTCGAATGGCTTATTCCAGTCCGGGGCTTGCATCACAGGAGCTGTTGTAAGCTTGTCTTTAAGGATGGTGAAGGCCTCCTTACACTTAGTATCGAAAGCAAATTCGACATCTTTGTGAAGTAGGCTTGTTAGTGGTTGAGCGATCTTTGCGAAATCCTTTATGAAACGCCGATAGAAGTCGGCGTGTCCTAAGAAACCATGAACTTCCTTTGGATTAGTCGGATATGACAACTTTGCGATGACCTCCACTTTTGCCTTGTCGACTTCTATTCCTCTTTTAGAAACAACGTGACCGAGCACTATTCCTTCGGTCACCATAAAATGGCATTTCTCGTAGTTCAATACCAAATTCTTCTCAACACATCGAGCTAGGACTTTGTCGAGGTTCTTCAAGCACGAAGTGTAAGAATCACCATAGACGGTGAAGTCATCCATGAAGACCTCTATGCACATCTCGATGAGGTCCGAGAATATGCTCATCATGCACCTTTGAAAGGTGCCCGGCGCATTGCATAATCCAAATGGCATTCTTCGGTAAACAAACGTTCCATAAGGGCATGTGAACATCGTCTTATCTTGATCTTCCTCTCGCACTTGGATTTGGAAATAGCCGCTATATCCGTCCAAGAAGCTAAAATAGACTTGCCCCGCAAGTCTCTCGAGCATTTGATCGATAAATGGAAGCGGGAAATGGTCCTTTCGAGTCGCCGCATTGAGCTTCCTATAATCGATACACATGCGTCATCCCGTTACTAAGCGTACCGGAACCAATTCGTTCTTCTCATTCTCGACAACTTGGAATCCGGACTTCTTTGGCACAACGTGTACGGGACTTACCCATTTGCTATCCGATATGGGATAGATAATTCCCATGGATAAGAGCTTCAATACTTCCTTCAGTACGACCTCCCTCATGTTTGGATTGAGTTTTCTTTGATGGTCTCGGAAAGGTTTGCTTTCCGGCTCCATGAGGATAGAGTGTTGGCAAATGTCGGGACTTAAGCCGGTGATGTCGGCTAAAGTCCATCCTATGGCTTTCTTATGCTTCTTCAGAATCTCCAACAACGCCTTCTCTTGATTTTCATCAAGTTCTTTATTAATGATGACGGGCAACGTCTCATTGTCTCCGAGATAGGCATACTTCAGGTTTGTTGGAAGTGGCTTAAGTTCTAGCTTTGGTGCCTTGATGATCGACGGCAACAGCTTTTCAGAAGCGTCCTGGCTGGGCAGTTGAGACATGCTGCCTACAGTTTGTAATTTTGGAGTTGCGTATAAAGCCGAGATGCTCTCTCTGATCTCTTTGTCCCTCATACCTTCGAGGTCTGATTCGGTCAGTCCTTGAGTCAAGGTAACTTCCATTTTGTCCTGCACCACATACGTTTCAAGATATTCTTGGACAATTGCATCAATGGAGTCAGTAGAAAAAGCATTCTCATTTTCATGATCGTAGGGTTTCTTAAGTGCTTCAGATATCTTATGAACATAAGTTTCATTATGGTATGCTACACTTATCGAACCCTCATCCACATTAATTATTGCCTTTACAGTTTTTAAAAACGGTCTACCTAATAACACTCCCGCAGTTCCTTCAACTTGCCTATCATTTGTGTCAATTACATAGAAATCAGCCGGATAGACAAAGTTGTTGATTCTAACCAAAATGTTTTCAAGTAAACCAATCGGAGCAATGGATGACCTATCCGCTAATTGAATAATCACCTTAGTGGATATTAACTCAGCTCCTACCAATTGATTATATACAGATAAAAGCATAACATTTATAGATGCACCTAGATCACACATGGCTTGTTTAATCATGACATCACTCATCAGACAGGGAAGTGTGAACATACCTGGGTCGGCACATTTAGCAGGAAGCATCTTCTGTATAATTGCCGATACTGTGTGATCGAACAAAACCTTCCCGGACTTGGGAACTTTTCCAGTAATGAAATCCTTCACAAATTTCCCGAACTTGGGGATCTTTACGGCTTCAAGGAAAGGGATATTTATCTCAAATTTCTCGAACAACTTCATGTAATCCATGCTTTCTTTGTTTGGCGTTCTCTTCCTTTCCAAAGCTTCGGGAAAAAGGTGGAGGAATCAGATTTTCATGTCCCGACTTGCCAGTCAAGACATCCTCCTCATCTCTTTCTTGTTCTGGATCTTCAGAATACTGCTCCTTCGAGGCTTCTGATGGTATAGGCTGTTCTGCAGCCGCCTTCTTCTTTGCTGACTTCTCTGGGTGCCTTGCCTGTACAGTCGGGCCAGGTAGTTCCTTCCCTCCATGCAGTGTAATCTGATTGCAGTTATGGGCATTTAGGTTCTGCTGAGTTTGAGCTGGAAGCTGCTATTGAGAAGTCTTTATTTCCTGAATGGTAGAATTTAGCTTATTCATCTGCTTAGCCAAATTCTCCATTGTAGCTTGCTGATCCTTCTTTGTCTGGTTGATCTCCCGCTGCATTTGTTGTTGAAATGCAGTGGTGTCCTTCTGCGAAGAAACCATTTCGGCCAAAAGCTGTTCTAAAGGGCTCTGCTGCTCCGGTTGGGCAGGCTGGACATTCTGCTGCTGAAACTGCCTTTGATGCGGGGGTCTGTACGTCTACTGATAATTATTCTAATTAGGAGGTTGATACGGCCGCTGATAGCCTTGTTGCTGCTGGTATGGTTGCTGAAATTGGGTTTGAGGCGGATTTCTCGATTGAAAATGCTCTTTTGGTTGCTTCCAACGGAGGTTCGGATGAACCCCTTGTTGCCCGCTCCAATTTCCAGCGGTGTTTACTTCTTCTCCCAGACATTACAGCGACGTATGCCCTTTTTCTCCGCATGCTCCACATGCATGATCGGCATTTGACCGACTTGAAGCAGGAGCGTTCTGCTTGAGTATCAAGTCGAGCTTATCTTGCAACAAGCTGAATTTTGCCTCCACTTTATTATCAATCTCATCCATGTAGTTGGAATGAGACCAATTTACTGCTCTCCTTATTTGTCTCGGCCCTTTATATTGCGAGGTAGACTCCGCAAGCCCTTCGATTATATTTCTTGCATCTTCGTAGAGGCTTGTATGGAAATTCCCTCTTAGCCCGATGTCAACCATGGACTTTGCTTCGTCTGTCATCCCTTGATATAAAATCTGTAGAAGCTCCACATCCGAGTAGCCATGGTTCGGACAACTATCGACAAGTCGTCCAAATCTCTCCCAGTATGCGCCGAAGGTCTCGTCGATTTCTTGAGCGATCCTGGAAATCTGCTTCTTTAATGCATTTGTCTTCGACTGCGGGAAGTATTTCTTCAAGAAAACTGTACGCATCTGGGCCCACATCGTTATCGTGTTCGGCTTTAGACTTGAGAACCATGCTTGTGCTCCATCTTGAAGAGTAAATAGAAAGGCCTTGAGCTTGAAAGCGTCCAGATTGCCTTGCCTGTGCAGATTGCAGACTTGGTTGAACGAGGCCAAAAAGGAATTTGGGTTCTCGTTCGTCCTCCCATAGAACTTCGGCATGGCAGCGACCATGTTCAGCTTGACATCAATTTGTTTAGTAGTTGTGATTTGGATTGGACCGGGAAGGTCCGCTCCCATGTCAAGCGATCCGGTATTCATCCTCAAGGGTTGTGGATTGTGCACTTCGTCCTCCATCTCTTCCTCCTCTGATTCTGAGCTAGTTATTGGAGTATTGTGCAGTGTTTTGTCGAACCTAACAGTTTCTGGTTCAAAGTCGCTGGTCTGGTCACCGGCGTCTGTTCTGTCTCCTGTCTGGGCAGTCAAGACGTTTTTTGCCTCGGACAGAATCTGTTGCTTTTGCAGCTTTGTCCTCTTCCTATTCCTCTTTGCTGTTTTCTCGACCTCTGGATCAAATATGAGGTTAGGCTTGGAAGACCTGGATCAAAAAGATTAGTAGAAAATAATAAAACTAGATAACACCGTTCCCCGGCAACGGTGCCAATTTGGTGATCACTGTATTGCACCAAATAATCCTGCAAAACTCGAGAATTATATCAGTATAGCTCACAGGGTATCGAACACAGGGAACGGAAGACTAGATATATTATTTCTCTACTTATCTTGGGTTTGGTTAGCAACCACGCAAGTTTTGGGTTTTTATCTAAACTAAGAAATTATTAAAACTGAAATAAATTGCAAAAGCTGAAAATTGAAATAAAACTGTCTTAACTAGGCAGATAAGAGATGGGTCCAGCAGAATATTCACACACACATAATTCCAATCATCGGCACATAAAATGAATTAATCTCATGAATCAACTAGTTATAGATTACCGTAACTTAAACTGCGTAATCCTCACTCCCACTTACTTAGTCGGTAACCGCCATGTTGGGCATCGAAACGGCTACTTCCCTAATTTAGCTACAACCGGCAATCAATAGATTTAATAGCTAAACAGCTTTATCGAACTAAGGGAGCCTACTATAGGAGCCTACTCGTATGTTGGGCATCTAATAGTCTCCTACCAGTTTAATCCAACTATTCTTTCGAATAATTTTGCTACTTACCTAGCCTTGTTCCACGTGAAACGATGGAAGTACTAAGTTAGCTACAGACTGGGCAACCTAGGGTGATCAAGCCTAAATTACTAGCCAGATTAAATAAATCAAAATTAACCCGAAACCCTTTGATTAATTATTAGCACCTAAGCCTCATGTACTATTCACGTGTGCGTTTACATCCTGCCGGACCACTAAGAGTTTAGCTACTCATGAAATTGTCCTGACTGCACAGATAAGATACCTTGCAAAACAGAACATGCATCACTCGTAACCCTAACCCTAGCATGCACGAAAACTAAAATAACGTAAATATAACGAACTAAAAACTGATAACTAAACACGACCTGATTTTAAACTAAACTCAAACTGAATTAAAAACACAAATTGAAACAAGATTAAAAGTACCGATAGTCTTCGATTTCCCGAAACGAAAGGCAAACAAGAAACGAAATTAAACTAACATGCGAACATTAAAAACTGAAATTCGATAGTGTTTGTTCCATCAACTAAAACTACTGCTTGCTTGAAGTATTCGGGAGAAATGGTTGTAGAGTTCTTCTCGTCGGCGGTGCGGTCGGATCGGCGGTGGCTCGGCTTCGGCATTGGCACGGTCGGCTGATGGTGATCGGAAAGGATGAGGCTCCAAGGTTGTGGAAAGGTAGGCACGGCGTAAAAAGTGTCCCCTGAATTTCGTGCCTCTTCATCCTTTTATAGCACTCCTAGATCTCATCTAGGGTTTCTTGTTGGATAAGGAAAGGATCTTGATAGATATGGAAATATCTAATCATTCCTTATCCTTCTTCTTTCCTTCTTCTCTCTTTCTTTTTCTTTTCCTTCTTCTTCCTTCTTTTCTTTCTCGGCCAAAACCGCTCAAAATATCGCCATTCCAGCTAGAAATCGCGCTGCCACATCATCTCCACATGTCGTGCCAAATCAACCTATTTTTCTGCATAACTGCCAACAAAAGCGTCTCGCCTGCACAGTTAAGAGACTTTTCGGACAGAAATAACTAGGTACGAAATCGACTCATCCAAGGTCATAAGGGGAGTTGAATAGAAGTAGAGACTGAAGAAGTCGCTCCTCCTTGACGAATCCTTCACAAGAGTAAGTCTGAAAGATGGTCTGCTACTCTTAAGTCCACAACGATTCAGGTTTATCATCATCTGGGTGCGAGCAACAATCTCTAACACGTTCTTGTGTTTAGAGAGTTTAGGGACCAAAGTCAGAACTTTGTCAAGAGCACCACTCTGAACTTGGGTGAGCAACATCACCCTAAGTTTCTGAGTGTCTGCCTCTAGTTCTGAAGGCACGTCCTTAGTATCGGACGACTCTTCCAACATATCTTCCACTAGCTCAACATCTGTCAGTTGGAAGAACTGAGAAATTGTGAGGGGAGTAAGGATGAGTGTCTTCTAAGTCTAGGTCGAGCTCATCGTCTGAGTCTGACCACTCCTCAGAGATAGGTCGCTTGCCAACGGCCTTTTCTGTAGTGGCTTCAGAGGAGCTAGGAATTTCCACAATCTCTGGTTCTGGGGCGGGAGGAGGAGAAGTTGAGATAGTGGCTTTCTCCTCAATCTCAGGTTGTGAAGATGGGGAAGAAGGAAGAATTCCTTCAGGATGGAGAAACTCTAAGCTCACAATGAGCTTCTCCACCTGAGTAACGTCCATATCAGTGGACTTAGATCCAGATGGACCTTCAGATCTTTCAAAGGCCTCCATAGTTGAAGCATCAATCATATCCCTGATAATTCCTGCTAATTAAGACTCAGGCTCGGTGAGGGGAGTAACCTCGAGTGGCACACCAAAGTCCAGTGTGCGAACCACTAATTGTAGAGGTTGTGATGTGGAGAGATCAACAGTTCTCGGTTTCTTGGAGAGATAGAGAGAAGAGTCCTCCTCCTCCTCTGTGGATCCTTCAGCGAGATGAAGGACCGGCTCCTTCGCAGGTTCCATCATGGTCTCTTGGAGCTTAGTCGGATCAGGCTCAGGCTGAGACCTCTTGCGCTTAAGATCAGACTTAGTAACTTCATGCATAGTTGCCTTCTTAGTCTTCTTCTCAGCCTGCTTGCGGCCTTAGGCTTATCTTCCTTGGATGTGTCAGCCTTGGATTTATCAGGTTTTGATTGTCTTGGCTTTGGTTGATCAGGTACAGATGGCTTAGCTACTCTGATGGCATGCAACATTTTATTTCCATCTGTAAATTTCTGCATTTTGGAGGAATCGTAGAGTTGAACCGACCTCTGACAAACATGGGTTTTTCCTAGTTTATAGTGTGTTTTGATGTCGATTTTAGATGGAAAATCATGTTTGGGAACAAGTATTTGGATTGAATTTGCTTAATTTTGTAGAATGTGATACTTGTTTGCCTTTTTGTTGAAATTGCAGAGAAATGGGTGAAAATTATGGTGTTTGAGTGGAATGGAGTTAAAGTGTAGCTCGATACGAGTAAATGGACGAAGACGGCTCGAGATTTGAACTGAAAATGAGTGAGAACGAGTCAAAAGAAGTTAGAGTTGTAAACTGTGACGGCCCCGACGCGACCGCGTCTGGGGCGTTACAAAGTGAAGGGAAAAGACTTGTCTGCTACCCCGACGCGACCGCGTCGGGATCGTTTTCGGCTGCTGTTTTATTCTGCGGGAATTACATAAAAGCCCTTACTTAGGGCTAAGATTTAGAAGCTATATAAACCCGAAAGAGGTGCCGCTCATGATATTTTTTCTCATATCTTTTACTTTCAAATATCCTATAACCTTTGGGAGAGCTCTTGAAGAGAAGAGAGGAAGGAAGAAGATCAAGAAATTCAAGTTCAACACAATCAAGACTTTAGTTTTCTTCTACGCTTTCTTTTGCCTATGAACATGAATTCTGTGATTTTGCTGATTTTGCTACTTTGTCTATGAGTAGCTAAATCTTTTTATTCTAGGGTTAGAAAGTAGGTGGATGATTTAACTACGGATCTTTTGCGAATCAATTACGCTATTTGTTCCTCCTTCTTGTGTTCGTGTTTTGATTGCTTGTTTAGTTGCTTGATCACCAATTAAACATAATTTGTTGTGTTAATTCGAGATTCGAGAGAGGAGAATTAATGCTTGATCTAGGATACAAGACATATTAATCATTCAACGCCCAAAAAATTTGATGTTAATATGAGAACAATAGATCCTAGGAGCTTTTAGGAGTAACAAGCTAGTAATTACTTGGAGAGAATTTTACGAGCATGTTATCTACTGGCTAGGTACGCCCAAAAGGTTACTTAGGCTAATTTGTGATCGTTTTAGGAGAGAATAAGTCTTGTTAGTAATTTATTGGCTAAAGTGAAGTCTGGTAAATCGTCTTCTGAAATCAAATCCCCAGAATAAGCTTTCTCATATTTTCTTCTAAAGTTCATTTATTTGCTTATTTAAATTGAATGCTTTTAGGTTTAGAAACTCATCAATTTCCGTAGTCTAAATAGAGGATAACAATAGTAATTAGTATTCACTAGTATGATTAGTCCTTGTGGGATCGACCTTGCTTCTCTATCTGCAATTGCACCCGTACACTTGCGGCGTGTCAATAAATTGGCGAACAAGTTTTTGGCTCTGTTGCCGGGAACTAATTTTTATTTAGTGATATTAGTTTAAGTTGTTTGGTACTACTTTAGACATTTATTTACTTTCTGTAGTTTTAGTTTAATTGGTTTTGTTGTGTTTTTCAGGTAGTACATGATCACAAGATCGAATAGAATTAAGCTACTTGTCGGCGCAACAACGCAAGGAAGAAAAATCAAGCTGTTAAAATAGCAGACCATCAAGAAGCAATAGCAAAGTTACAAGTGGAACTTGAAGCTCTTAAGGCAGAAAGAAAGCAGCGAGAAGAGTCAATCAAAGAAGTTTCTCATCCAGTGGTTCAACATGGGGTTCTCTACGGCCCAAGGATTAACGCCAACTCTTTTGAGCTCAAACCTGCACTTATCTCTATGGTGCAACATAATCAGTTTGGTGGTAGAGCTGTTGAAGATTCTCATGCTCACTTAAATCAATTCATAGAAATCTGCAGCACCATTAAGATGAATGGAGACCCGGATGACACCATCGGACTTCGGCTATTCTCTTTCTCACTACGAGATGACGCTAAGCTTTTGCATCAATCTTTAGATGCTAGTGCAATCACTCCATGGGATGAGATGATGAACTTATTCCTTCTCAAGTTCTTCCCACCAAGTAAAACTATGAGGTCGCGATATGAGATCAATCAGTTTCACCAATTTGACGGGGAGTCATTCTATGAAGCTTGAGAGAGATTTAAGGGGCTATTCTGCAAGTGCCCGAATCATGGGACCAACTCGAATGAGAAAGTGTGTTTATTCTATAATGGATGCAATGTTGAAATCAAGAATTTATTGGATGCAACTGGAGGTGGGGATATATTGGAGAAAGGCCATGCTACTGCTACGAGTATCATATAGAAGATGGCTGGAAATTACTATCAGTGGCCTGAACCAAGAGCATCTGCAAAGAAAGTTACTTTGGCGAAAAATGATGATCCGATTTCAAAACTATCAGCTCAGATGTATGTATTAATGATCAAAGTGGATAGTATGTTGACACCACAAGTTGAGCTACCATTTGAAGGACATTCAAGTATGGGGGATGTTAATTACATCAGTGGTAGAGGATATGAGACGTTTCGCCAACCTCTTGGCTGTTATCCCCAAGGAGCTTATGAAACCAATCATCCACCATACACTTATTAGCAAGGCAATCGGAATCATCCAAACCATTTATATGCCAATCTGAACAATGCTCTGCAACCGCCTCCTTGTTTTTCTGTCACCAACGGAGTGATAGACGTGGAAAAGAAACCAAAGCTAGAAGATATGCTTATGGAATTCATGTCACAAGTAAAGGCAAATTCAAAGGACATGAATACCCGACTTAAAATTCTTGAAAAGGAGATGGGACAAATTGCAAATGACATGGCAAGTAAACATCAGCATGGACAATTTCCAAGTAATACAGTAGTTAACCCAAAGGAAGATTGCAAGGCGATTAATTTGAGAAGGCAGACTTTTTATGAGGGTCCTAAATTGCCCAACACTGTTACTAATCCAGTCTCAGTGGAGAAGGAGGAGTTGGAGAATTCCGAAGTTTAGAAAGAGAAGATCAAAGAAAAAGATTCAATTTTGTTACCGGTTTCTCCACCTAAGAAGAATAGTCCACCGCCTTTTGTGCCTCCTCCGATGCATTCCCAGAACGCCATAAAAAGAAGAAGAATGAAGAGCATAATGCAAGAATTTTTTACCTATTTAAGAAGGTTAACATCAACATCCCACTCTTGGAGGCGATTCAACAAATGCCAAAATACGCAAAATTTCTAAAGGATGTGGTTTCTCGGAAGATAAAGTGGGAAGAATACGAAACTGTCCATTTGAACAAGGAGTTTAGTGCTATCATACAACAAAAGTTGCCGCCAAAGCTTAAAGATCCGGGTAGTTTCACCATCCCTTGTGTGATTGGAGGACAACAGATTGAAAAAACTTTGTGTGATCTTGGGGCTAGCATCAATCTTATGCCTTTGTCTATTTTCAATAAATTGGAGATTGGGGAGATGAAGCCGACAACCATTTCTCTCCAAATGGCGGACCACTCAGTCACTTATCCCCGAGGGATTGTGGAATATGTTTTGGTGAAAGTGAATGAATTTGTCTTTCCGGCCGATTTCGTGGTTTTAGACATGGAAGAAGACAAGGATATTCCATTGATACTTGGAAGACCTTTCTTAGCTACTGGAAGAGCACTCATTGATGTAGCAAATGGAGAACTTACTTTTAGGATGAATGATGAGAGCTTCACCTTTTCAATTTATCGAGCTATGAAGTTTTACGATGAAGTGGATTCACATGCCATGGAAGAATGCAAGGTGCTAAAGACAATTAAGTCGTGCATTGACTCGAACATTTGTGGTCATCTAATGACCCTTTAGAGGTTTGTTTCTCTAACTCTGTATTTTCATCTTCTTATTTCAATATCAATAATAACTCTCTTGATGATGATTTGCTTGAAAGTTGTGCTATATTAGATGTGTACATGATATTACAAAACGAAGAGGGAAAAGGAAAAAAATGAAAAATGATCAGGTTGATGCAACCCAAATGCGGCCGCGTGAGGGTCGTCACAGAAACTTCCTTACACCAAATGTAGTTCATGCGCCACCATGGCGCGATCAAGAGACAAATCATGTCGATGATGATGCATATGAGGTGGGAGATGACCCCAAGCAAACTTATGTGAGTCATCAAGACGATGAAGAGAAGGAACACTGAGGTTATGTCGGGATAAATGAGATACATACACCAATCTTGGATTGTTTTGATACTATGAAAGCTCATAAGATGGAGAACGTTCAATGGAGGCGGGATATGTTTGATCATTTCTCGCCACCACTGCCTTAGTTTTCTCGCTCCCGTTGAGTTCAGCCCAATCAAACACTTTCTTTCTTTTCAAACTCATTCTTCCTTGCAGTTGACTAAGTTTGGGGGGGAGGGGAAATAGTGCTTGATTGATCTTTATCTTTGCTTGCTTTCTAGTTTTTTAGTAGTTTTTTTTTATTTGTTGAGTCTTAGAGTCTTTAGATTGCCTTGATTGTGTTGTGGTTTTTGAAAGAAAAAAAATGATCTCTTTTATAAGATGATGATCAAGTGCATGATGTGATAGATTGACGAGAGCTTATGATGATATTGTTGCATTTTTGTTGAAAAATAATCTGTGTGAACACTTATTGATATATGGAGCATGAATTGATAAATCTTGATGCTTTGGCCTCGATTAGTTTGAACCAAAATAAGCCTGTGAGATTTTGAGCCATTTAGTTATTATTTTAGAAGTCTTATTTCATTCTTGCGTGAATTATTCGAACATGCATATATGTCTCTAGAACTTGTTTTGGTTTCTTCTTTGAAATTGCATAGTGGGCTTAAGGGTGAAGAAATGATTTAGTCTATCGTTCTTAACTAATTTTACCCAAACAATTAACCAGAAAAACGATATCCCTTGTTCGCCCATTTGAGCCTTAGCCATTTCTTGATTTAACCATTTGGGTATGGGTTGAATTCGTGGAGAAGAGTATGAGTTGACTATGTTGAAAATGATAGGTTTGGGACAAATTTTGAAGAATGGAAAGAAAATGAAGTTTTGTATGACTTGGTACCGAACTCGATGAACTTTTAGTGTAACACTTAAAAAAATTATTTGAGGTGGGAGTTGTCAAGTTGAAGAAAAAAATAAAAAATAAAAATAAAAGAGCATGAACGTGCAAATGTGTTTTTTGAGAGATGAGAAAGTATGAATGGTTGGTAGTGGCTTGAATGTTGATAAATCTTGGTTGGTGAAGGATGATGATGATTGTTGTTGAGAATTGAGATAGTTAGGCGAGTTGGTGATTGAGTATCATAGAATGATCTTTCTTTGGGGAATGAGTTACTTGGCCTAAATTATATCATAACTTACCAAAGAGCCTACATTACAACCAAATAAAAGTCCTATTTGATATTTGTCTAGAAGCACACGCTAGCAATAGAGATGTTAGACGATCTGCAAACCTATGGTAGTCTATTTGTTTGTTTTGAATTGAGAGTAAACATGTCCTATCTTAAACACTTGAGAGTTGAGGGTTACATTTATATATATCCATGTCATGAGGGTTCTAACTAAAGAGGCTGAGTATCAATATTTGTTGAAACATGTGAAATGTTGATGAGGTGTTTGCATTGGTTTGAAAATTTTGAGAAAGTTTGAAGCTTAAAATCTTCATATATTCACTCTGTCATGTTTGTTTTCTTATTTTCTCTCTTTGTCAATTGAGGACAATCAACACTTTAAGTTTGGGGGGTTGACAAACATGGGTTTTTCCTAGTTCATAGCGTGTTTTAATTTCGATTTTAGATGGAAAATCATGTTTGGGAACAAGTATTTGAATTGAATTTGCTTAATTTTGTGAAATGTGATACTTGTTTGCCTTTTTGTTGAAATTGCAGAGAAATGGATGAAAATTATGGTGTTTGAGCGCAATGGAGTTAAAGTACAGCTCGATACGAGTAAATGGGCGAAGAAGGCTCGAGATTTAGACTTAAAACGAGTGAGAACGAGTCAAAAGAAGTTAGAGTTGTAAACTGTGACGACCCCGGCACGACCGTGTCTGTCGCGTTATAGAGTGAAGGGAAAAGACTTGTTTGCTACCCCGACGCGACCGCGTCGGGGTCGGTTTTGACTGCTGTTTTATTCTGCGGGAATTACATAAAAGCCCTTACTTAAGGCTAAGATTTAGAAGCTATATAAACCCGAAAGGTGTGCCGCTTATGATATTTTTTCTCATATCTTTTACTTTCAAAAATCCTACAACCTTTGGAAGAGCTCTTGAAGAGAAGAGAGTAAGGAAGAAGATCAAGAAATTCAAGTTCAACACAATCAAGACTTTAGTTTTCTTCTACGCTTTCTTTTGCCTATGAACATGAATTCTTGTGATTTTGCTGATTTTGTTACTTTGTCTATGAGTAGCTAAATCTTTTTATTCTAGGGTTAGAAAGTAGGTGGATGATTTAACTACGGATCTTTTGCGAATCAATTACGCTATTTGTTCCTCCTTCTTATGTTCATGTTTTGATTGCTTGTTTAGTTGCTTGATCACCAATTAAACATAATTTGTTGTGTTAATTCGAGATTCGAGGGAGGAGAATTAATGCTTGATCTAGGATACAAGACATTTAATCATTCAACGCCCATAAGGTTTGATGTTAATGTGAGAACAATAGATCCTAGGAGCTTTTAGGAGTAACAGACTAGTAATTACTTGGAGACAATTTATGAGCATGTTATCTACTGTCTAGGTATGCCCAAAAGGTTACTTAGGCTAATTTGTGATCGTTTTAGGAGAGAAAAGTCTTGTTAGTAATTGATTGGCTAAAGTGAAGTTCGGTAATTGTCTACTGAAATCAAATCCCTAGAATAAACTTTCTCATATTTTCTTCTAAAGTTCATTTATTTGCTTATTTAAATCGAATGCTTTTAGGTTTAGAAACTCATCGATTTTCGTAGTAAATAGAGGATAACAATAGTAATTAGTATTCACTAGTATAATTAGTCTCTATGGATCGACCTTGCTTCTCTATCTGTAATTGCACCCGTACACTTGCGGCGTGTCAATAAATTAGCGAACAACCTCCACTGAATATTTGTGAAACTCATGCCTTCAGCCACACTGATTAAAAGATAGGAAATCTTCGAGTGGCCCATTTAAAGTAATTGTATTAAGTCAGGCTGCCAGTGAACACGAACGGTTTATCAGTCTCTACCGTCTTGCAGCCTGATGCGACAGTCTGCAGCTCTTGAAGAAAGTGAGATGTCCAGTCCGCCTTAGCTCAGTTTGCAATGGCCATCATCATCCTGAGGCCAACTTTCGAAGTCTGATCATGAGACCCCAATTTGCACATAAGGTAATGAGTCAGGATGTATAGAAGACCTCTATACTGATCTTCAAAGAGTTATTCTTAACTTGCATTCTGAAGACTGCCTTCTTATACCATGTCAATCTCTGGAGATAGAAGTCTTCCTTCGATATTTGATAGTTTCACGGAAGGACCCCTTCGTGTGGAAGATGGAGGTATTTCTGGATGGCCTCCATAACGTCGAATTTAACCATCTTTCCCTCCGGATGTTGGTCGTGGGAGATGATGAATTTGGACAGAGTTTGTTGCCCTCTTCCTTCATAAAGAAATAGAACTCGATGACGTGAGCCGGTAGAAGCATATCTAGTTCGGCAGTGACAAAGCGTTTGGAGTCCCGTCATATCTAGATAGAGGAGAGAACCAATAATGCCTCTATATTCAGTCTGATTGATTGGAGTCCCGTTAACATCAAGTTCCATTTTCTAATTAGTATTCATATGTATTCGAACTAACTTGCTATTTGTCAGGCCGAACTTGACATTAAGACCCTTGCATAGTTGGCCTAATTAATAAATATCCCATCAATAGATTGTTTAACCTGAAGTCCTAGAAAATAGTTCCTTTCACCCATCATGGACATTTCGAATTGACTTGTCATCATAAACTCGAATTCCTTGCAAAGATCATCATTAGTGGATCTAAAAATAATGTCGTCAATATAGATATAAACCAATAGAATATGATAATCCTTGATCAGTCGAAATAAAGTCCAATCAACTGTTTCCTTCTGAAATCCCTTGGTTAGAAGATATGTTGATAATGTCTCATACCAGACTTGAGGTGCATGTTTCAGACCATAGAGTGCTTTCTTTAGACGATAGACATGATCACCCTTAATGAATCCCTGGGGTTAATCGACGTATACTTCATCTTTGAGATCACCATTAAGAAATGCGCACTTGACATCCATTTGATAAACCTTGAATTTCTGATGAGCTGCGAATGCCAAGAATAATCTAACAGTTTCCAATCGAGCAACTGGTGCAAAGGTTTCATCATAGTCAATTCCTTTAGATTGACGATAACCTTTCGCTACCAGTCTGGCCTTGTTTCTGACGATAATGTTGTTCTCATCTTGTTTGTTCTTGAAAAGGTTGGACAACCAGTTCCCATACTTTGCTACGTTCAAATTGATCCAGCTCTTCCTGCATGGCGTTGACCCGATTTACATCACTTAGTGCTTCTTCAATAGTTTTGGGTTCTTGCAGAGATAAATAGCAGGATATCATGACATGATCAATCTGATGTCGAGTTTTTATTCTTGTATTCGGATCGCCAGTAACATCTTCTTGATGATGACTGTCTTTCCAGGTCTTATTCTTTCTCATGACAATATCATCACTGTTGTCAGTTTGAATATTAGACTGTGAGGTAATATCGTGTATAGAATCTGAAATAACTGAGTCAGCTTTAGGGTTATAGTTTTAAGGATCATTTAATGTTCCCCTTGTTGGAATTTTGTATACGGGAAGACAAATTTTATGCTTGTATACAATGTGTTTTTCCTTTCCACTATTTTATTCTCCTATCTAATATATATATATATATATATATATATATATATATATATATATATATATATGCATGCAATCCTTTATCTTGTATGAAAGTTAGTTTGTGTAGTGTGTTGTAGATCACAAAAGACTACACAATTGGTCGAACTAATAAGATATAAACAGTTATCACAGCTGACACAACTTTATGATAAGTTGTCGGTTTAAGCTGCAGTTTAAATAAGAAGTGGTTTGTCTTGGCTGCTTGTCTATACTGGTATATTGAAGGTGGTGTACTGATGGATCACAGTGAGATGTGATTTGTTGGGATGAGATTCCAGTATGATAAGATTTGAAGATCCCAAAACCCTAGTTGAATAATGAGCCTTATATAATGTAACAGCTAAGTTGAGTTCAGCATGTTAGGAACTCAGTAGGCTAGCTAGAGTTCAGTAGCTGACATGATTCAATAGAATATGTGTCGTTCAGCCAAAAGAACTCAGCATCAAGAAACTCAGTTGGGAATGTTATAACCCACTGAATCTACAAAGAAATTCGAGCCACGTATTGAATTTCAGAAGAATGTCAGTAGAAGACAATTCAGTAAAGGGTCCGAGGAATCAAAGGAAGTTAACTCAGCATGCTCTTGGAGTTTGAACAAACCTCACCTACTCTCTAACCTCGACCAATGAGAAGCCGCCAACACTGTACCTGCTCTGACATAAAGCTACTTCCAAGACAGGAAAAGAGGGAATCTCTATAGTAACATTCAAATTGAAGATGGTCGTTTTTTCTTGTCGTTTTTTACACTTGTCTAGACTCCCTCCAACAGATCTATTCATACGTCGAGACTATAAATAGAGAAGATTATCAATGAGGGAACCAAAGCATTCAAGCAAACAAACACTCTAGCAAACTCAAAGTCGAGCCCAACGAAGAACTTGCATACAGAGAGATCTTCTTAGTTCTTCACTCTAGAGTTTCATTAGTTCCCCTTCGCTACTCTAAGCAAACTTATTGTAATATCATAAGCTTAGAAAAACTAGAAGGAGTTCAGCTTTCCTAACTGTTCTTATTGTAAGAACTCCTTCACAGTTGGAGAATATCAAACCTTGTATTTGAACCTTGTAAAGTCACTAAGACTATAAATAGAGTATTTGTCCAATCACAGATCGATTGAGACTTGCTCAGTATAAGCAATCAAGAACTCATGCTTTGTTCAAGACAGTGGACGTAGGATCCAGCGTATCCGAACCACTTTAAAAACTGCTTGTGTTGATTTACTGTTGCATTGATTAACTGTTTACACTGCATAAAACTGACTTTAAATCACTCAGCATAAAACGGGTTTTCAAACTGAGACGAACATATTTGGGGCCTAAACTTCCGCACACCATATCTTATATTGAACGATGTTCATTGACATAAGTCAGTAGATAAAACTCAGTAGACAGATACTCTACCCACGCGATCTAAAAAGCTTATTTGGCCAACTGACTAGTTCAGTAGCAATACTCAATAGCACTGACTTTCACGTTTGAGTTGAAATTTGCATTCAGGTGTATTCACCCCCCCCCCTCTACACCTAAAGGCTCGTCTCTGGACCAACATGTTCTCCTGACTGGCCTTAGTGGAGAACCAAGATCTCGGTGACTTAGCTGATCTTATGTTTAATAAGACTTCAGTTGAGTGCATTTGGTTGTCTAGCACTTTGACCTATTATGGTGAACGTCATCACGACGGGATCTACGTATCTTGGGTGTTAGTAGTTATTTGTGGCTTTGGCTGGTTATCTGTATCTTGCAATCATATCCTTGTAAAATAGGTTGATAATATCCCTTGAGAAACTCGTAAGGATTAGCACACTAAACCTGACCGGTTGATTAAGTTCATGTGTATTAATAAGGTCGAGTGGTACTACTCATGAATATAATAAGATGTTAATTAATTTAAGCTTCCAATGAGCTTAATTAATTAACGGATACTTCTATCTTAAATACGGGGATCGATTAAGTCTAAAATACAAGCCTTTGCTCAAATTGGGATAAAGGGGTAAGTCAACACAAATTCTCTAGTGGAATAAATCTGTGTTTATTAATTAATTTTGCTCTGGGCTGAGCATAGAGAATTAATTGATTTGAGGCCCGACTTTATTTCTTGTATTGGATCCCTGATCTGGCTCAATTAGTTGCCTAGTTATTTATTGTCTCTCAGAAATCGTTATTAATAGATTAATCTATTTTTCATTATTTTATAATATTATTTATCTGAAATTATTTGGTTGGGTCAATTAATTGATAAATAAAAGTAGTCAGTAGATTAATTTATTATATTACGGGTCAATTGATGTGGAAACCCATCATAACTATAATTAGATTAATGAGCTATGAATGTTAATATATTTTAGGCTTTAGAAGCATATATATCTTACTATTCCATTCATAATCAACATACGGACATTGACATACGCAAATGTGCGCTAGTGGGAGAGAGACAATTTATTTTATTTTCTTCAGTTCGCTAACCACGCGGAGGAAGAAAAGGGTCGAGACACATATCAAAAGATCTGAACGGGAGCAATAATCAGAGCTACTACAGCATACGAAGGAGAAAGGTAAATTCCATTTCTTCACCCCCTGAGTTTATGACTTCAGTAGCAGTCTCAGTTACCACTGGGGTTTCTTCATCGACTGAGGTTACCTGACATTGAATATCTTCAGTAGATTCAATTTTATCCTTTGGGCTGTGGAACTCAGGTTTCGTCTGAACTGGTTCGTCTTCTTCATCCCAAGTCAGATTTGGTAGAAGTGTCTGACTTTCCTTGTTGTTCAAATTCAGTTCTTTCATTATTTTGCTGAGTTCCTCAAGGTTTGGGATCTTTGCTTCTTTCATGCGCTCATTAGAAAACTCGTTAAACACAACATGAGGTGTTTCTTCAATACAAAGAGTCTGACAATTAAAG
This sequence comes from Lavandula angustifolia, assembly GCA_028984105.1. Lineage (NCBI taxonomy): Eukaryota > Viridiplantae > Streptophyta > Magnoliopsida > Lamiales > Lamiaceae > Lavandula > Lavandula angustifolia. The sequence continues at coordinate 7,444,379 of CM054823.1, read as the reverse complement.
ACTCATAAGGCTTTACTAACTAAGGAGTATCCAAGGAAAACTCCAGAGTCAGACTTGCTTACAAACACTTTAAGCTGGTATTTCCCATTGTTATGAATAAAACAATGGCAACCAAAGATATGAAAGTAAGAGATAAAAGGTTTTCTCCCTTTCCATAATTCGTATGATGTGCATTGATGAATATGAGTCAGAATGGACCTGTTCTGAGTATAGCAAGTTGTTGCGGTAGCTTCAGTCCATAATTTCTAAGGAATGTTAGATTCAACCAACATAGATCTGACTACTTCCTTTAGAGTACGCTTCCTCCTTTCAGCTAGTCCATTCTGTTCAGGTGTCCTTGGAGCAGAGATTTCGTGCTTGATTCCATGCTTCTTGAGATATTCACTGATATATGAGTTAATGAACTTAGTTCCTGGGTTAGATCGTATCTTCTTGATTTTGATGTCCTTTTCAGTACTCAGCTCGGTGAGTAGTTCTGGTAGTCTTGTCTTGACATCTTCCTTCTTTCTTAAGAATACAACCGAGGTCATTTGCTACCACCATGGTATACTTGCTGCCTCCAAAACTAATAAGATTAGCTGGTCCAGATAGATGTGTAGTAATTCCAATATCCCATTTGTGGAAGGAACTTTTTTGTCTTTGTGAGTAGATCTGGTTTGTTTTCCTTTGAGACATGCTTCACATTCTCTTTCCTTGTTAAATTCTTCATTCAGAATTCTCGGACTAGGGATTTTCGAGCAAGTTTGTTCAGTGCCTTGAAGTTCAGATGATTCAATCTTTTGTGTCATGACCAGATTACATCTGAGCTGCTTCTTGCAATAAGGCATGTATTAGGTTGACAACTTGACCAATCGGCTACATATATGTCTCGTTTCCTGTAACCTGATAATACAACATTTCCAGTAGGCTTGTCTAATACATTAGCATAACCAGCACTAAATAAAACTTGATGATTATTATCACAGTTGTGACTAACAGAGTGTAAGTTATGACTAAGTCCTTCGACATAAGAGATTTTTGGTACCGAAACAGTTCCAAAAGTTAATGTATTATATCCTCTAGTTTGTCTAGAGAAGTTATCTCCGATGGTGACTTGAGATCCATTCTTCTCTTCATAGTCAGTCATGATGTCTTTCATGTATGTCATGTATTTTGAGCATCCACTATCCATGTACCAAGCTATCTTCTTCAGGGCATTGATTGCTTGTTGGGTAATTTTCTGCACGTGCAAAGAAAACAAGTTCAGGTACCCTTTATTTTTGTTTGGATCCTAACAGGTTAGTTAGTTCTTTCGAACCCAAACTTGTCTGATGACCCTGATGGTCTCAGATGTTCCAGTCTTCTTGCCCTTCTTGTTGGTTGTCCTCTTGGTAGTGTTTTGTGCTACATGAGCTGACCTTAATTGTTGATGTCTTCTGAGCTGATGGCATAGACTGATAGTTGTGTGAGGTCTGAACTCTGGTCTGACTTTTAGTCTCAGGTTAGCTTTGTTTTTGATCGTGCATCTTACCCTTTCCTTTGTCTGCCCTTTTTGTAGACGATTCAGGTTGTTTTGTGGCCTTGATGAATTTGACTTGAAGATCAGCCACTCGGGTAATTTTGGTCCCGTTCTGAGCTCTATCATATACTTCGGCATTGGTTTTGTGTTATAGCCAATCCCTTCTCGGTTTCCATGATGTCGTTGATGTTTCAGCATCTCATCGAACATCTTTTGTGCAACATCATATTTGTCGGTTAATATTTTGCGATTACGTTCTAATTTCATCAGCTTGTCATGATTACTCCGAAGGTTGGAATAATTAAGCTTGATATCTTTCAGCTTATGATCCTTCAAGTACAGTTCGTCTGTAAGATCTGTTAGTTTAGCTTTGAGCATCTCAGACGCAGATTGTTGTTCCTTTAACTCCTCTTTCAGCTTCTTGATGAGCTAATCCTTGTCAGTTTGATCTGATGTTAACTTGTTCTTCAGTTTCTCATACATTGACTCATTTTGTTTATTGAGGATTGTGAAGAGTTTCTCCAGACTCTTGTGGCTTTCAAGCAGCTCGTCGTATGCAACTTAGAGTTTGAAGTCTTCTGCAACTGAACTATATTCTTGTGTGTGTAGTGTAGAAGAATTAACAGAGGAGCATCTAGAATTTACCTCAACTTCGTTGTCGGCCATCAGACAGATGTCTCTGCAATCATGACGAGGTAGCCTCCATCAGCATCAGATTCGCTGAAGACTTCATCACTCTTCTTCTCTTCTTCGGACTCGTTGTCGGATGACGACGAACATGTAGTGTCATTCTCAGCAATGAACGCCTTTCGTTCCTTGAGGAACTTGTCTCTTTTGGCTCTATGTTCAGCTCGTTCTTTCATGCTGAGTTCTGGATAGTCATACTGATAGTGTCCAGTATTTTGGCAGTTGTAGCATGGCTTTGGATTGTCATCTTTCTTCTTATATTCCTTCTTGTGAGATGATGACCCTTCAGGTTTCTCCTTTCTGACTTCCTTCCTTCGGTAGTCTTTGTCGCTTCGGGAGGATTTATCTTTTCTCCCACTCTTTCGTTCTTCTCCTCTTCTTGACTTTCTGCAAGAAGAACGAAAGTTTTCAGCAATTCTTTATGTAGTCACTCTTCCGAATTCTCGAGGCTTTCAGAAGCATTGAAGGCGATTGTCTTTGAGTTGTCTTTCTTCTTCTTTAAAATGTCAGGTCGCTCAATCTCGATTTCAATAGCCTTTGCGAGTTGAACTCCTCAGATCGTTGGATGGTGTAGGTTATGTGTTTCCACTTCTCCTTGGGTAGACCCTGAATTATTTTTCATTCAGGTCCTTGTTTGACAAGCTCTTTCCCAGAGCGTTAATCTTGTTTATCAGGTTGGTGCTGATGTATATGTCTTCGATTCACTCTCCATCCTGCAAAACAAAATTGTCAAGTTTACGTATGGTAACCTTAAGCTTGTTATCCTTAGTCTTATCGTTCCATTCGCTTAGTTTTTTTAGCATGTCCCACATCTCCTTAGCCGTTTCTCATGATCTGACTCTTCCGAGATCTCCATCACTCACAGTCAGTAGAATCTGATTTCTGGCAGCCTTGTCAAGATTGTTGATTTTTCTTTCTTCAATGTTGAGATGGACTTTGGCTTTTGGGACTTTGTCGCCAGTAACAGTAGTCTTTCCACCCTTAGTGTCAGACTATAGAGTGCGAAAGCTTGGAATCGTGATGACAATAGGGCCATCAGTGATAACGTCCCACATGGAGTCGTGAATGGAAGATAGGTGTGACTCCATTCTCAGGCTCCACGTATCATATGTGGCAGTAGAGAACATGGGCATTCCAGACTTAGCTAGTTGTTCTACCATAGTAACAGATAGTGAGAAGCTGAGGTGCAAAAATAAATATTATGCAGAAAAGCAAGGATCTGATCAAATTGACCAAGTAAACAGAAACAGTAGTTGGTCTGACCACCGCTCTAATACCAATTGTTGGTCCCGGTACAATTGGGGGTGGGGGGGGTTATACTCCTGATGTCAGACTTTGCTTTTTTAGATCATAGAGACTAACTGATAGTGAGTCAGTCAGAGAGTATGCGGAAAATATATTAGGCCCTTTTGAAAAATGCTTTTCAGAATGCAACAGTCGAACAAATAAGTATGTAGTGAATAGTAAGCTGAATCGCTCGGCATCACTGGGAGTATCTCCTCAATGGGCATTAATCGAGCCATTCATCTGGATTGGAAGATGACCTGGGCCTGCATCAAAGGCACTTGCAACAACCGCTCCTCTTTCTTCGCACCGCAGGTTTGTTTAGACAGTGTGAGCAGTAAAGGTATCATAGTCTGGAATTGAGGAATATCAAACATTTCTTTATTTGATGACTATGTTCCCGGGATAAAGTTTCGTTAGAAGTCAAAAGAGAAAAGCCTGTAATGGCACACTTTGTTGATCTCCCAAAAAGATATGTCTTTGATGCAGCTTGTGGGACGGGGGTTGAAGTCTCATAAGAATGTCGTATATAAGACAATGGAAAGGCTTCGGCACTAGAACCGGGGGAGGATGGAGTTATTATCTTTGTCGTGTTAGTTGTTGTCGTTGGACCAGTAGTTTGCGTCTTTACCAGATCTATATAGCATTAAAAGCTAGGTATCCCCTCTATCCGCTCTTTGTACGAGAATTATAGCTAAGTAGGTGTCCACTTCACCTTAACCAGGTCGGTACCATGTAGCTAAGGCCTCGCCTATTGATAGGACATCCACCGCACACGCCTCTTCACTCCACGTCGAAGGAAAGGAAGTCATCGGATAAGTAACTTGCGGGAAAAAGGCAATCATGTCAGTCGGAAGAACTGGTATGGATGCATGCTTAGGCTCCGCCTATTGAGAAGAAAACTTATTTAAGGTTGTTGCACTCATACAGAATTCGAAGAAGGGTAGGAGGCATGAGCTAGTCTTAAGCAAGTGGGAAAAGGCTTTCATCAGCTTGCATGTGTTGAGCAAATCACAAGGCTCACTTCGAAATCGTCTAGATGAGCTCAAAATACGAGTTTTGGACATCAAAAAGGACCTTTTCGCAAAAAATGCTTTGCTATATGAAATACTTAAAAAGTGAACCTCCAAAAGGACCTCGTCTTAGTGATTCATGTCAAAAAGACGGGGTTTCAACATGTCATAAAATAAGTAAATCGTGTTTGCACGATATTTATATCCAATCTCATAGTCACGAGTAGAAAGAATCCTTGAGTGCAATAAAATAGTAAACGACACAGATTTTATAGTGGTTCGAATTCACAAGATCCTACGTCTACTCTTCTACTTTCTCAGCAAGATCCACAACTGGATGCTCGTAAACTGACGAGCGCAAATCTATACATACAATCAATCTATCAAACAAACTTTCAAACGATCTATCAGCTTCTATCTAATAGGATAAGGGTGAGGTTTGGTTTTGTTCAACAACAAAACCAAACTCCAAGCTTATGATAAGTTATGAATACTTGAAGTATGAACAACATGGAATTTCTGGGCAATAGAACTTTGTATGAAACATAGTAATGGCTTGTTCTTTTGCTTGAGTATACTTGAGCTTCTTAGAAATTCTATTTTTTCTTAGAGAGAGGTCTTCTGTTATTTATAGACGAGCTAAGGGAAAGATCCGTTAAACAAGGTCGATCTTCCATTGGCTCTATGTTGACAACGGTCTCATGCATTGAATGCATGAACACGTATCACGCTCCGCATGGCGCTGCAGATTCTATATGAGGTACTGTTCTGTCTCCCTTTGACTAAGACTGACATGGCGGCTTGAGATTGGTCAAAGTTGATTCTGCTATTGTCGTCTTCCCCCGTTGACCATCTACTTTGAAGATCACGTCTTGTACCTTGTACAATCTTTACCTTTGAATCTTCAATGCGGTCCGATGAAGATACAGGTTTGATAATAGTTCAGCCTGAAAGGTGTCATCTTAAAAGCTAGATTCTGTTGGTTCTACAAGCTGACTTATCACAATCTGAATAATCTAATCTGAGAACTAAACATTCAGCCTAACTATACAGACATGGGCTGAAACAATCCTATCAAGTTACATCTGACTGGTTCATCAATCAAAAGGGGTTTGAGATCATTCAAAACTTATATTATTTCCCAACAACGTGGCTATGTTTATATTTCATTATCCCAAATAATTACAAAGACATGTTACCACTTTTTACAAGAGATAGCAACCACTTAACCAACCGAAATTTGTAATATTGCGAGAATTAGTTAAACTTTATTAAATATGCTTTGCAGTATTTGGGATACCTTTTTATTTTTTAAGAAGTCTACATTCATATATTTGAAATTTCATTTATTGTTTATTTCTCCATATAAAAGAATAGGTTATACCCTTCTATTATTATTTATTTAACTTTTCCCAAAAAAATATAAAAGCCCAAACTTCATTTGGGCCGTCGTTTTCATGGTGAAGGCCCAACTGAAATAAGGTACTCCATGCGCGCTGGAGCTAAAATGAGCTCGGGTTAAGGATAACCAAAACGACCGCGTTTAGCGTATCGTGCACCCAAGGCGCAGAGTCAATACTCAAAACAACAAACAATCGACTCACAACCTATACATACGTATCCCCTCTTTACTCGAATCGAACCGGAATTGCGCCCAATAATGAAATCCCCATGAAGAACCCTAACCCTAGCCACATACCCAATAACCCTAGATCGTCGTGGGTTTCTCTCTTCTTTTCCGGAGGCTGATCAGTTGAGTTCTGAATTTGTTTCTCTGGGTCACTGAATCAAATAGCTATTGGAATTTTCTGCACTTTCTGTGATTTGCTTATTATTATGTTTTGTTGAATTGCTGTATTTTTATTTTTTTTTAGTTGCGTGATAGAAAAATTTGTTCTTAAGGCGTAATAGCTTCTGATGGATAGAGCGAGCATAGAAAAATGAAGATCAATTACGTTTAGGCTGGAAATAGGATCTGTTGTCTACAGACTGATCCTTGCGATATATGCATTTTGTCGTATATTTGTGTATAAGGGATGGGTAGCTCAGAAACAGGGGGAGTGGTGGATTGTAGTGTGGGAAGTATAGTTTGGGTTCGTCGGCGAAATGGATCGTGGTGGCCGGGGAAAATACTTGGCCCGGAAGAGCTATCGTCTTCTCTTATAACATCTCCGCGATCAGGAACTCCGGTCAAGCTTCTAGGGAGGGAAGATGCTAGTGTGTAAGTTCAAAAGGCCTTACTTTCGTTTATAGTTGAAACATTATACGGAAGCATAACATTGTCATCATTAATGTATGTTTGTGGTATTGGTGGATGCATCCGGAAATGGATTTCTGCGCTGGTGTAATTTTGAAGTTTGTTGATCAGTCATTTACTTAATTTGTCGATTTGAGCATGAGATTTTAGGCAAAGAATGGAGATATACTATATGTACTGAAGCTCCCCTAGAAAAATAAATCAAATGTCAGATTCTTCTTTGCACGTTATGCCTACTGTTAAAGGCTTTGCTTGAGATATACTTAAACGATCCTCTCTATTTTATCTTGATAACCATTTCGGAATGAAATTGGGTTGATCATGATTTTTTATTTTATTTTTTTGCAATGAAGGGTTCTTTTGTTTTTACGTGGCTTGATTTCAATAGGTCTGAGCTACTATTGTTAAACGCAAAAGAATAGACGTGTTGAGATTACGTGCCTTGTTTTGATAGCTATATGGTTTTTCTACTAGGGACTGGTACAACTTGGAAAAGTCGAAACGTGTAAAGGCTTTCCGATCTGTTGAGTTTAATGACTGCATAGAAAGGGCTGAAGCTGCTCATGGCATGCCGCCAAAGAAAAGAGAGAAATATGCACGGAGGGAAGATGCAATATTGCATGCTATTGAATTGGAAAGGCAACTGGTGGAGAAGAAATATGGAAAATCAGGAAATTCATCTATTGGTCTAAGAAAATCACCCGTTGCTGTTACTTCTTCAGAATGCATGGAAAATGGTGGAAATCAAAAGGATCCCATATCTGACCAGCTGACTGAGAAGCTTGGTTCTTCTGTCGAAGAAAAGAATGGGACAGACCAGCATCCATGTGAAGTGACGGTCAAGGAGGAAAACAAACCAAATGGAGATGATGATAGTAGTGGTGCACTACCTCGGATGAGAGGGTTGCAGGAGTTTGGTCTCCAGATTACACCAATGAGTAAGCTTATTTCTTCAGTTCGTTCAAATTTTCTCAACTACTTGTTTATCCAACTTCACCAATGAACTGTTTTATCCATTGCCTTTATATGTACTACAGAACAAAGTTCACTAGGTTGCAAAATATTTCCAAAGGTGCATTAGAGATTTAGATCCCATCCATGTTACCCTTATTTAAATAGTCAATAACTGCTAGGTTTCCTTTGTATCTAACCAAGGTTGCTAATCATTCTGTTTCGGTTTCTATCAGGAGAGGAGAATCCAGGAGTTGCACCTCGGGCGAAGAGGAGTAGAAATTCATACCTCGCATATCATTCTGAGGATTGTTCCAATGATAACCTAACTCTAACCACCCAGATAGAGATCCCAGTTTCAAAGCTTGAAGACAGCACCTATCAAGCTGAAATGGGTGAAGACCACAATTCTGGGTCAATGGAGGACACTGAAACAGATTGTTCGGAAACTGATTCTATGGAATCAGATTCAGATGAAGAAATGGCTGATCTTTCTGGTGAGATTCATTGCATTGCTCTCACCAGCATTACATATAACATATAAAATGGTTTCAGACTTCCATTTTTTTGGTTTGTGTTTGAATTTCATCTCTGCAACTTTGTGCTTGGTCTCGCATATTATACGACATTTTTGAACTACCAATAGCTTATCCTTAAATTACTTTTGCTATTTAAGTATGTGTTTCTCATTCACCAGAGGCTTTGTGGGCCATCCTTTTAGCCTGTAAATATCTTTTGGTCTTTGTTCTATTACATGATTTTGCTGGTCTAGAAAATTAGTTTTTGACTCTTAATATCTTCAAAAATTGATAGTTGATTTTTTGTATGACCTATTTATGCTTTTTTTGACTTAAAGAGTGATTTTATGAATTCACAGATGGCTCTGCTTCTATAGAATTACATCCTAAATACCCAAGGAGTATTGAAACACAAGAAGAGCATGGAAGCATTAGCAGCAGTGATGACTTTGATGATATGGCATATGCTGATGGCTTGTCTCACAGTTCACCACATGGCTACGTTTCAAACAGCACAGATGTTTCCAAGTGGCAGCTGAAAGGGAAGAGAAATAACCGCAATGTTGGAAAAAGGTATCCAGACAGATCTGATGCCGAGGTTTCCAAAGGATACATCAACAACGTAAACCCCAACAGTGGTTTCAAGGCTGATCTGACAGGACTATGCAGTTCCAACGAGGCTGCTGACATGGACACCTTTGCTTGGAATAATCAATCAGTCATGAGAGGACATTGGGAAGATTCACAGGAATATGGAGATCTTTTCTTTTCGGGTAGGCATCTTATTGGTGGCCGGGCCATGCTGATAGATGTGTATTTGAAAGTGCAGGCCAACAACTACCGGAGAGATGTCCCGATGATCTCTCTGATGAGTAAACTAAATGGCCACGCTATAGTAGGCCATCCTATCCAAATCGAAGCTCTTGAAAGTGGTGTGTTCGAAAACCATGTCTATTTTCATCCTGAACCTCTGGCCGTGTGGAGAACTGGTCGTAGGACTGCAAATTCGCGTGTTCCCCGCCCCTTTTCTTAATGGTGAAAACAACAGAAGATTCTCAAGAAACTCAGCCAACAAGGGCAGTGGGCTATCCAGCCAAAAAGTACGAACTCTTTCATCGTTTGCTTCAGACAAGCAGCATGAGAGCGATCCAAGAAATGGTGCGAGTGGGCTGATCAAAACTGGAAATCTTCCCACAATTGTTGCTTGTGTACCTGTTAACCTTGTGTTTAGTAGGTTAAATGAGGAGTTGGTTGGTCGCCACCAGTGATGAAGGCTTATATAGATGTTGATTTTTAGTAGGTTGATGTATATTTTAGGAGAAATAATGGTTGTATAGTTACACCCTTTTAACCTTTTCAATGAATTGCTTATTTGATTCTTGACCTTATGATAGCAAGGGCTAGGCTGTTATGCTGCTGTGTGTTGCTGCAGAATGGCTTAGAAATACTGCAGCGTTAGCTATATTTGTTTTAGGAAGATTGTGAGCTTTGTATACCTATGGAACAATGTGCTTTTATCTGCAAGATATATGAATGCATACTAATTTTTACTGTAAAATGAACTCTCTAACTCTCTCTCTCTCTCTATATATACATATATATGGTTGTTTATGCTATTAGGCTATGTATTGACAATGAAAATGTGTTAGGTACTCCTAGTATTCATTTTTGAACTATTTTATACTAATTGTTAACTTTTCTTTTTAGGTAAAATAACACTATAAAAATTAGTAGACCCACGACTTTTTTACACCTTTAAACACAGCCAATAATTTTTTTTTAATCTCTTTGTCGAGAATAAATTAGACCGTCGGAGTGGGATCAGGGATGAAGGAGTAGCATTCAACTTTGTTCGCATTAATGAAATTGGATTTCTTTACAATGGACCAAATTTATATATTGCCCTAATTATAAATGGTCATTTTTGTCTAGTAAAGGCCTGTCCGATTGACCATTTGTAATAAATTGAAACACATTCAGAACAAAGAATAGAGTAAAAAATATGTAGATTTATCACATTATTATGAAAAATATTTTAAAAATATGAATCTGAGAAATACGAATGCATTAATTAGATGGCAAGTAGTAAAATCTTAAATCTTAACGGCTCTCTACAGAATATAGCCGTTGGGCTCCTTCAAGCACTGGTAGAACACGCAATTCGCAATGAAACCCTAGTCGTAAATGAATACATATATTAACTCGTCGATTCAATCCCGAACAATCAACCATTGCGACTCTCTCTCTCTCTCTCTCTCTCTCTCTCTCTCTCTCTCTCTCTCTCTCTCTCTCTAAGTCATCAAGCGTCATACGAAATACTTGTTTCTGTTGCTTGATAAATTCATATAATTGAATCTTGATTTGTTTCTTTTGACCTATTATTTTTTGCAGGCTGTTTCCTCGTTTTGTTTTTTGCAGGGATTCTCTTGTTGATCTCTGTTGGTTCATACTAACAGTAGTTTATATCGCATACGCACACATATTTTTTTTAGTGTTTATTTTGTTGCTAACGTGATGGAAACAGGAAGGATTCATTCGCCTGCATCTTCAACCAAGAGCCAATCGCGATGCCCGCTCCAAGAACAGTTCCTCCAAAGAAGACGTTCTCGCGAAAATGTATGTTAAGATGACTTTACATGTATTTTTAATGCGCAAATCTGTTATTACTTGAGTACGTTGATGTGTATCCTTAATTATGTGTTATTTTTCAAGAAATCGTGTTGAATGTATTGTTTACTGTCACTGTTTGGTTTAGGATGATACTAGAAAAAATATTTAGCCTTTTTATTTGGAAATCGGTTTATCTATGTTTGCTTCGAGTCATCTGGATTTCTTTTCTAAAATTTGTGATCTGAGTTGCTATTTGTTTTCAATTTTGGGTTCTAGATATGATTTTAGGGTTCTAGTGTGGGTTCTGGTTTTTCTTTTGGTGATTTATTCCAGCATTAATTCCGATAACGTTTGGTTTCTTATTATCAATAGTTGGATCGGTTCATTCCTAATAGATCAGCTATGGATTTTGATTATGCACATACCATGCTTACAGAAGGTAAGAAAGGTAAGGAAAATCCCTCTGTCGCCTCTTCTCCATCCAGGGAGGCATACAGGAAGCAGCTTGCAGAAACCTTCAACATGAACAGAACTCGAATTCTCGCTTTCAAGAATAAGCCACCAACTCCGGTTGAGGCTATTCCTAATGACTTTTCAGTGGCTTCCCACCAAGCCAAGCCTGCCAAACCCCGTCGCCACATTCCACAGGTTGGTAGCTATCCTTCATGTAGAAGGTCTTTAAAATAGTTGAGGTTTAGATGCTTAAATAAATAAAATCCTTTTGAAGTTGAGTCTGAATATTGACATGATTGGATATCTTGGTTGGTGTCTATCCTTCATATAGAAGGTCTTTAAGATAGTTTGGATTTAGATGCTTAAATAGAATATTTTTGAAGTTGGAACTGAATATTGACATCATTGGATATATCTTGGTTGGTGTCTATCCTTGATATAGAAGGTCTTTAAAATAGTCAAGATTTAGATGTTTAAGTTGTTAGTGTCCTTTTGAAGTTGGGATTAAATATTGACATGATTGAATATCTTTGTTGCAGACTTCTGAGAGGACGTTAGATGCCCCTGACATTCTTGATGACTACTATCTAAACCTACTAGATTGGGGAAGCAGCAATGTTCTTTCCATTGCTCTTGGAAGCACTGTATATCTGTGGGATGCAGCCGATGGGAGCACCTCGGAACTTGTTACAATCGACGAAGAAAGTGGACCCGTGACTAGTGTCAAATGGGCCCCTGATGGAAGGCACATCGCCGTTGGTCTGAACAACTCCGAAATCCAGCTATGGGACTCAACAGCTAATAGACTAGTGAGTTCCTTAAACTTATATCTTGCCACTTATGTTGTATGTTGTGTTCTTTTTCAATTTGTCAGTTCTGAATGTTTAACTTCTGCAGCTGAGAACTTTGAGGGGAGGCCATGCATCAAGAGTAGGTGCTTTGGACTGGAACAGTCACATTCTAACTACTGGAGGAATGGATGGTAAAATCATCAACAATGATGTAAGAGTGAGGGCACATGTAGTAGAAACCTATAGAGGCCATCACCAAGAAGTTTGTGGGGTTAAATGGTCAGCCTCCGGCCAACAATTGGCTAGTGGTGGAAATGATAATCTCCTCCATATATGGGACAGATCAGTAGCTTCATCAAATGCTCCTACTCAATGGCTTCACCGCCTTGAGGACCATACGGCTGCTGTCAAGGCACTAGCATGGTGTCCCTTCCAAGGCAATCTGCTTGCCTCGGGTGGAGGTGGGGGCGATAGGTGCATAAAGTTCTGGAACACACATACCGGTGCATGCTTGAACTCGGTTGACACAGGCTCACAAGTATGCTCTCTTCTGTGGAACAAAAATGAGCGTGAATTGCTTAGCTCTCATGGTTTTACTCAGAATCAACTCACGTTGTGGAAGTATCCTTCAATGGCTAAAGTTGCAGAGCTCACCGGCCATACATCTAGAGTTCTTTATATGGCTCAGGTATACATACCTTCTTAATCTTACATACTACTCTTTATATAGCTTACATTTCGCCTTTTCTTAACACGTTTCTTGTTACAATTCGCCTTGTTCAGAGTCCAGACGGATGCACAGTCGCCTCTGCAGCAGGGGATGAAACTCTTAGGTTTTGGAATGTTTTTGGGAAACCTGAAGTAGTCAAGGCTGCACCAAAGACAGCTACTGAGCCTTTTGCTCACTTGAATCGCATTAGATAAGTGGGAGTGAAAGAAGGCCTAAGAGTAAATACTACTAGTTCAGTTCATTCTTTTATTCATGTAAAAAGTTTTGGCAAATTCTGATCTGACTTCAGAAAAGAAGATGCTGTATTTTCTTTTTTTAAGTTCATACTTTGTATATGGAGCTTTTGTTCTTATGCTGAGTTTGTCACAAATTGTGACAAATATGGTGTTAAATTCTTCCAATGCAGAAGTGGATTTTGAAATATTACAGATTTCAATTCATTGCTTTTAAAATTGACATGAAGAAATATGGTGTTAAAATTGTGACAAATATGGTGTTAAATTCTTCCAATGCAGAAGTGGATTTTGAAATATTACAGATTTCAATTCATTGCTTTTAAAATTGACATGAAGAACTGAACAATCTTGAATTACAGCTACTCATATTCATATCAACAGAAAGTACCATAAAGCTACTGCCCTCTTCCCCACTACCACCATAAAATGGCATAGACTATGTAAACTGCCGCCTCGTGTAGGTGTCTTCGTGCACGAAAACAGGAGCCTGCGCGTGCTGTGGAGGAAATTGAGGTTGTCCCATGGCGATGCCACCTCGGCTCGGAGGAACAGAATCCCCCCCATGAGGTGTTTGTATCCTTACCTGAAGTTAAGGTGAGGTAATAGAATATGCCAAGAATCACACTGATTAGGGAAAGGATAGCAGCTCCGGCAAAGACACCAGGTTTCACCACGTAACAGTAGTAGTTACCGAAGTATAGGTTCTCTTCGCCATGTTGGTCATTCAGAGCTGCACCGGTGAGCAATAGAAGGAATGATATGACGAAGGTAAACCTGAACCATCAAGCCATTGTTCTCACATGTTATATAATCAAGAAAGAGTAGAGCTCATCTTGAATCATATTTGGTTAATTCCTATTGTAACGGATGATAAGGTTATGCATAACGCATCGGTTTTCCTTCTTTCGAGAGGAAGGATCTCTCCGACTTTGGAGATTTTCTCACAATAGAACATGATTCGTTTAATAGACAATGATTTGAATTACAAAAGGCCCTATTTACACGACTACAAAAGCTAAACCAAACTAGTTACAAGGATTAGTTACAAGGAGAAGACTAAACACAAAAACAGCAATACAACAAGCAGTTGTTCTTACATTTATGTAATCAAGAAAGTGTAGAACTCATCTTTAATTCGATTTGGTCTAGTTTCTTATATGCCGTATAATCATATGATCGATAAAGTGTAGAACTTAACTGGATTTGGTGAACTCCCATTAGGTTATAAAAGTTTTGAGATGGGAATTGGTTGCACGAGTATTACATAGGAGCAGGAAGAAAAGGGATTAGTTACCATGATACAACAAAGCAAACAAGCGCCAAAGAGCAACTAGGGCTTGAGCGATGTGAGCCTTTTCGACAGCAAACGCAACCAGTAGCGACATTGATGATAAATTTGGGCAATCATGAGAGCAACAGCTGCAAATAACCCGAGGACTAAGGCAGGACTCCTTGGATATACACATTCAGTAGGGGACGGAAACTGGACTTGGCTACCCTGCACATTGGAGAGGCGCATTGAGTTAAAGACTCAAACAAGATAGAAAACTAAAATCTTTGTGTTGGGTTATGAGTCAGTAGATGGTATTCAGCTTTCTAGCGGTTAAAAGAATATTGGGGGAAATCATAGTAGTACTATGGAATTGAAGATCCCAAAACCCAACTGATATCAGTAGTGCAGTGTGTCGATAGGATTAGATGATGTATAGGTTAGACTTATTTTGTTTTGATTATCTTTTTTTCTAAGTCATGTACGGGGTAAACTGTTGTACTGATCTTCTGACGAAGTTACTCTCCAGAACCCCACGTCATCAATGTAAGAACTTGCGTTCTTCACCACAATAGCTGATCTCCACCTCGCAGGAGACAGACCCATCACCGATAGTTATCGCGTAAGAACATAATGCAAAGCTCGGTTCCTTCGCAGCCATCACCGACCCACCAAAGCCTTATCGCCTTGTCGCCCGACTCACCCGAAGAAGACAGAGACTGCCTTGAGTCTCATCAGATCCGACGTAAAGCGACCCAATCGTAAAAGTCTTTTCGAAGTTCAGCAGAAGATCATAAGAGGATGTGGAATAGTCAACTCTATCTCTGACACATTCCCACCTACTACAAACCTCGACCAATGAGAAGCCGACAACGCTTTACCTGCTCTAAACAACTAAAGTCTGCTATCATGTACAGTATTAACTGCCCTGCTGCAACAATTCGAAATTATGGCCGTTTTCTTTGGAAGCTTGTGACACGTGGCATCGTCTTCTCCAACGGACATATGCCTACTCACAACTATAAATAGAGAAGAAATCCGAGCTCCACGCACGGGATTCACAAGGGAAAAAGCTCAAGCATTCAAACACTCTAGCAAATTTGAAAGATCATCCAGCGAAAAACTAGCCTTCATAGAATATTCTTGGTTCTTCACTCTAGAGTTCTTTAGATCCCTACTTCTCTAGCTAAGCTCATTGCCATATTCATAGCTTAGAAATTCGAAGGAGTTCACATTTTGTGAAATTGTTCTTATTGTAAGAACTCCTTCTAGTTGGAGATTATCCCCACCCTTCAAACTTCGGTTTGATTTGTAAAGTCGCTAAGGACTATAACTTAGAAGGATCCGTCCAGCAGACAGCTTCCTTGCCGAGACTTGCTCGTAATAATCAACAAGTTATCCCGCCTTGTTCGGGACCGTGGACGTAGGATCTTGCGTATCCGAACCACGTTAAACCGCTTGTGTTATTTACCGTTTTATTGACATTGCATACAAACCGATTTAAAATCATATCTTCGCATAAAACGTATTTTTAAAAGCGCATGTACCCAAAAGACTCTTAACTTGCGAAAACACGTTTCAAACCGAGATGAATTTCCTGCCCCACACTTATCCGCACAACGCCTCCGACCGGAGTTTCAACGACCGACTAAAGTCGCAGAGGGAGAGCTCGCAGGCCGACACACTCCGACCCGTGATCGAAGGTTACTATCTCGTCACTATTCATCGGCACAACCAACAACCTTAGCTGTCCTTCACGCTCGAGAAAAAGAAACCGTGATCGTGTGTATTCACCCCCCTCTACACTCCGACTATCGCCTTCGACCAACAATTGGTATCGTAACGTACGGTGTTCTACCGATCACCGGCTTCGTACTCACGGTCTTCTCGAACGCATCCCGAAAACGCTTTCTCCGCACAAGCATCTCTTCATTCATCCTTATACTCGCTCACATAATGTCCGATATGTCGTGATTCGGATGATACCAATGTTCTCAAGGGAGAATTATACGGTATGGGCGCGTGAGAATGGAGGCACACCTCACATCGCCGCACGACAAAGACGCTCCGACGTCCCGAGACAGACCCATCATTCCCATGATCGACAACGCATAATATGCCGAACCGGAGGCGGAGGAGCACAGATCGGGTGCTAAGGTTGCCAAGGACAAAACAGCCTTCATGCCGTAAGAGAAAAAGCCGCACAACTCGACCGAATTGCGCGAAATGCTATACCGACTACGCCGCCGACTCTCATCTCGGGAGGGTGCAAGACTGCAAGACGGCGAAAGAACTCTGGGATGCCCTGGTTGTACTGAGCCAAGGAACCCCGCATATCAAAGAGAACAAGCTCGAACTAGAGCTTCGTGGTTCGACGCCTTTACAATGGAGCCCAAGGAAACCATTGACGAGCTGAGTGTCAGATTCACAAACCAAGTCAATGTGATCAACGGGCTGGGGAAGATGTTCACCAACAAAGAGATGAACATCAAGATCTTAAGAGCTCTACCTCGACAGAAGTGGCTTCCTTTTGCTACTTATTTACGTCGCTCATCTTAATGCTCTAACCCCCGATGTTATCTTTTCGTAACTAAAAACAGAGGAATTTGAGCATAGTCTACCCCAAAGATGTTCCAAGGTTCCACCGACACACGTATCGACCACGCTTTTAAAGCAACAACAAGAAAACTCGAGCCAAACCTATTTCCTCCAAAGAAGGCAAGGGCCACAACCGTAGAAAAGTCCTCTCGAGACTTCGTGCCCTAACCAACTCGCACCGACGGCTCTCAAATATCGTAGAGAAAAGGAGAGAGTCGAAAGCCGAGGAAATACAACAGAGATTCTCCCTCGTAAGAAAGATTATCGAAAAGGGAAGAATCTAAACCTTCTACTAAATGCAGAACACAGCCTCGCTGCGAGTCCATCCAAAGATTCACCGAAAAAGCAACGTAACGTCTACCTCGCTACAACCGTAAGAAGGAGGGACACTACCAAGCACGATCGTCCCGAACTCTCACCGCTCAACGAGCGTAACGGCAAAGCCGCACAAGAAAAATTTGCCCAAAGAAGGCAGCTACATAGCCGGAGAGATATCCGACAACTCACTTGAGGAGGATACATTCATGTATTCCTCTCGAGGACGAAGCCGCATTTATAGCAGCTTGAGGTCGGAGAAACGGTTCCTCGAAGGAACAATTAATACTGTCACGGGCCGGAGAAGAGGCCGAGGTAAATTCCAAACTTAATACAACCTCTTCTTCACACAAAGACACACGACACGTGCTCGGTCACGTATGATCCTCTCGGACGTGGTACAAGCATACGACGATCTCGCTAGAGGAACGGATTCACCGAGCAGAGAATTCAAGCAGTAACGATTCAGGAACCGGAACAGTAAAGGCCGAGAATCGTAGACTTTCTTCTCGATTGTCGTCTCTACCGAGTCGAGAATCCGTGGCGAGACTCAAGGAAGAGATTGAATCTCTTGTGACTAAGTCTCGCCTTCAAGAGACTCGGATCTCGCCCGACTAAGGACAATTCCCGAGAAAGAGACCGAAATAGCCCAACTCGCCGAAGCTCACGCACGTGCAAAAGATTACGACTCACTCAGGAGGAGTGACGAGGTCCGGCGAGGACCGATGACCGAACAAGCACTCTGGGAGCTAAGGAGAAGCCGGAAAGTATGCTTAGAGCGTAACGGCCAACAATCCCCGAAAGAAGGTCTTGACTATACTCACGAAGCTTCTACCTCAAAAAGCTCGGGCGCCGGGCCGATAGGTTCGTCGATTAAAGGTGCAAACCGCCGACACCACACCTCGTGCGAAGAATAAGCGTAAAAATCGTTGCACCTCGCCCGAGCAAAGAAAAAACAACCGACCAAAGGTTCCACCCCAGGACACCGCGATCAAACTCGTGGGGAACCAAGAAGGTCGTGGGGGCGTAACAAGACAACGAGCCATCAGATGAGCACCCGACTCGCATGGCTCGTACTACTATGAGCCTGTGGTCGGGAGGAGCGCAAAGACTCGAAGAAGAAAGCTCATGAGCCCAAAATCATCGTAAAGTCGGGATCTCCGTGTCCCGTGGAGAAGAAAACCGACAAGGTTCGAAGAAGGAGTCTCGTACTTCTAAGGTTCCTGGACGGATTGGGGTTCCGAAATCACCCACTAACATGTGAGGACCCAACCGAACCAAAGGGTAACTAAAAATGCTTCGCTTTTGTAGGTGCATAAGGACCCTCGATAGTGGACAACGGCCGCCGAGACATACGACATACCGTAAGAGCCTCGCCGACCAACTACATACAAGAAGATGGTCCTGCACTGAGTTCGGTGACAACTCAAAAGGCTACACAAGGGGATATGGAACGCCGAACATCGGGACTCGCTTCGGCCTAAAGAGTAACATATGTTGAAGGACTTCAACATAATCTCCTTCTCGTCACCAATTCCGTGATAATCTTAACGCAGTTATCTTTGACGCCGGTTTCGTGATATTGTTGATAAATCTACAGGAAAAACAAGTGTTATCGTGTTCGTGGAGGAAGAATATATATGTTGCAAACCGGAAAACCGCGTAACCCGAGGCTTGCTTGCTCGCACGCACGAAATCTAGTGACAAGTCGGGATGGCTATGGCACAAGAGACTCACCCACCCGAACTTCAAGACTATGAACAAGCTCGCCAAGAACTCCAAAGTCGAGGACCGCCCAACGAATCGTTTATCAAAGATAGAAATTGTGAAGCACGCCCGAAGGGAAAGGCGCACAAAGAAAAACAATCCACCTATTCATTCACCTTCCACCGATGGAATCCTTCACCGCCGCACATGAACTTATTCGGCGCCTCCCCAAATGACTATAAAGAGGCAAGAAGTATGCCCTCGTCGTTATCGACGACTACTCGAGATATACTGGGTCATCTTCATCGCCAACAAATCCGATGTTCAAACCGAGCTACCCAATCTACTCAAGAAACTCACCGTGGAAAAGGACATCAAGATTCAAAGAATTCGCTCGTACAGAGGAAAGCAATTTCTCAACTCGCAGTTAAGGAGTACTGCGATAAAGAGGGAATTCAAACAGAGACATCACCGCTCGCACCCCTCAAAGAAACGGACTTGCCGAACGCAAAAACGTAACACTCAAAGAAGCAAAGAAGAACGCTCCTAGCAGACTCTGGACTACCCTCAAAGTTCTGGGCTGATGCTACTGACACCGCTTGCTATACTCTGAATCGCTCACTACTTACACAACAACACATGAAGACACCATACGAATTATGAAAAGGGAGAATTCCTTCTATTTCTCATTTTCATATTTTTGGGCCGTCCTCGCTTTATTCACAATAACGGGAAAGATCAGCTTGAAGGTCTTTGATAGCAAATCTCGATCAACGAGTATTCTTAGGATACTCTCGAGCCGAGAAAGCCTTCGTGAGTCTTTAACTATCGAACCCTTTGCGTGGAGGAAAGCTCTCATGTTTTTGATGAGTTTGTTACTGAGAATAGGAAAAATACAGAGACAAACACTGAAGATGTCAGCAGCAAGCTACAGGATCTCGGACTGAAGCATTGTTGGGATGATGAGTCGACGATGAAGAAATTCGGACTCACCAACAAGCGATGTAAGCCGACCTAGTTGATTCTCCCGAACGTAATCAACAACGGTAATAACGGTCGATGAGGAAGCCCCAAGTGGTAATCGAGACCTCTACCGAGAATATAAACTCGTGGGGAACGATTAATGTTCCCGAGCGAAACGCCCCCGAACCTCCGGAAACTCGTAGATCCTAACCTTCTTACCGAACGGCCTACAATCACGTAACGCATTACGTAAATGCCTAACACACCTACCGACCGTGCGTAAGTAGTATCGAAGAAGAAGCCAAACTCGACGTTCACGGCTTCGACGCTCATTCTTCGATCTCATCATCGGAGATCCATCAAAGAACGATAAGAACAAGATCTAAATTAAGTCAATGAGAAAGCTCACTCTATTCTTGTTTCTTGTCTACGTAAGAACCTCGCCGATAGAGGACGCACTAAATGATGCCGACCGGATCATCGCCATGCAAGAAGAGTCGAACCAGTTCGTTAGAAATGAAGTTTGGGAGCTTGTCGACGTGCACCTGACATCGCACGTGATCGGGTACTAAGTGGGTCTTCAAAAACAAGCGTGATGAAAACGCCATTGTCGTAAATAAAGCTCGACTAGTTGCCAAGGGATACAAGCGCGTATGAATCGACTTTGATGAAACATTCGCTCAAGTCGCTAGATTGGAAGCCATTCGTCTTTTCCTAGCTTACGCAACGCATCAAGGATTCAAAGTATATCAGATGGATGTAAAGTCAGCTTTTCTGAATGGCGTACTAAAGGAAGAAGTCTACGTGGAACAACCGTCCGGCTTTCAAGCAGGGGACATCAGTGTATGCGTACTTAGGAAAGCTCAGTATGGGTTAAAACAAGCACCCGTGGCTAGTACGATACCCTATCGACTTTCTACTTCATAAAGGTTTTCGTAAGGGACAAGAGATCGCACCCTATTCAACATAAAGTCAGGAGATGACATCCTACTAGTGCAAATCTACATGGACGACATCATTTTCGGCTGCAGAAATGTAACCATATGTCAGCAATTCGAAAAATGATGAAAGAGAAATTCGAGATGCTCTATGATGGGAGAGATGAATTATTTCCTCGATTTCAAGTCAAGCAATCACCCGAAGGAATTTTCATCAATCAAGTCAAATACACTCGAGATCTTCTCAAAAGATTCGGCCGCAACTCGAGCAAGCCGTACCAAGATCCCCATGAATACAAAGAGGGAGCTTTTGTTAACTCTACTGATTATAGAGCTATTATCGGTTCTCTATTATATTTAACAACCTAGCCGACTCGATATAACTTATGCCGTAGGTGTATGTGCAAGATTTCAAGCGGATCCTAAGCGAAGTCATCTGGACTCAAAGAAAGAAGATTCTCGCGATATCTAAGAGGGAACACCCGACGCAGGTTATGGTATCCTCGCCGATGATAATCTTATACCGACAAAGTTATTCTCGATGCCGATTATGCAAGATGCGGGATAGATCGAAAGTCAACTTCCGGAACGTGCCGGGTCCTAGGCAAGAAGTCGATATCTTGGTTTTCAAAGAAACAAAGACTCGCAGCAACGCCCACTACCGAGGTGAGTACATGGGCTCCGCCGGAAGTTGCCGTGCCTGCATCCTTTGGCTTCGACAACAACCGAGAGACTATAGTATAATACGTAATGAAGTGTCCATCTACCGTGACTCCACAAGTGTTATCAGCAATAACTCGTAATCCAGCTTCTTCATACGAGATGCAAGCACGTGGATATTCGACACCACTTCATCAGAGACCATGTCGAGAAGAAGGATATCAAAATGGAGAAAATCCATACTGACAAGCAAAGGGCAGACATACTGACCAAACCACTAGCTGAGAACAGATAGGTCTACTGGATCCTACTGAGTCACATCAGTAGAAGACGGTCAATTGCTATCAGTAGAAGCCAATGCTATCAGTAGAAGCCAATTACTGATAACATCAATTGGTATAACAATTGGTATCGTGTGATAAACCAGTATGACGGGTCAGAAGACTCAGTACAGTGATTCAGTTGGGAGAATCACACTGTACACAGTAAGGGGGAACGTGGTCATCAGCACGTCAATCATCCTCCTTAATCTTAACAATAACCAGCTGATCGTAAAAGTTCAGCTAAAGAGGTTTGCGTATTATATACTTAAAGTTCATCATAAGCACGCTCGCATTTATTATATCAGTCGCTTAGCACTCAGTAGTTAATGAGCATTTATTTCCCGCCATTAATCTTTAAGGATGAGTTAGTAGGAAACCGTTCTTATTTAAAGTAACTCGTCTTTAATGATGTCTGCAGCGCATTTAATGCATGTCTTCTCACTTACCTTTATTACGCATCATCCTACGCTGGGTCTATGGTAGAGGCGGCTAAGTAATCATTCCTTTTATAACATCACATCTCAATTGCCGATAAAAATGAAAGTTTAAATTTCAACCGCTCGATCTAAACGACTTATCACGCATATCTTACAAAATCTTTCATCTTCTACCACTCTCCTCACTTTTCGTCATTTACGAAATCTTAGAGCTTTTCCTCGCCGATTCGCTTTTCTCCCCAAATCTTAAAACCAGATCTGCGTATTTCAAGCTCTATACCTTTCTAATGTATTAAATCGTGCTTAAAACTCATACTCGACTAATTCTATTTTCAAGTGCTAACGAGTTTTGTTGCAGATACTCATGGCGACTATATAGACCCCCGCAAATATCGAAGAGATCATTACCTCGCGCATTCGGCCGAACCCACCACGGCCTTCCCAAGAAGTGGATATTCCTTATATGGAGGAGGTTTTTGATGCTCTGGAAGAATCGGGCCTGGACGCTCTTGTTACAAAGCAACCGAGAGCCTATCTTCCCGTGCAAGTAGCGAGAGGTCTACTACAACCGGAGGACCTTAGAGACAGGAGCGTAAATCTCCGGCCGCTTTCATGAAGGAGGTCGATTCTCTCTCATGGGACGCCGTATTCATGAGTTCAACATTCGAGATGCTCTCGAACCGGCCTTTGATCCGACAGACGAAGGAATTTCTCCAATTGGATATAAGGAGAAGGAGATTAATTCTTATGTTCGAAGTTCTCGGTAGGAAGGACATAGTCTTCAAGACCACTCGAAAAAATCATTTATTGCCAAGATACCGGCACTCGCATACATAGTTTCTCATATTCTCACGAGCTCAACGGATCGTATGATTAGCTTTCGAAGCCTCGAATTCACCGATGATGATTAATGACGATGAGTCCGAGTCAATTGAACGGACTACTACTTAGCCGAGCCGAGGGCTCAGCGCGTAAATTTACGACCTTACCCACCGGAGAGGGGAAGCTTGTCGCGTGGGTAAACCGTTGTTCGGGACGAAGATGTCCGTTATGATCGAGCAGAGAGTCTCGAGGAGCTCACTTCGCCGACTCTGTGTACTTCGATAGCAAGCTCACTAAGTTCAAAACTAGAGCCGCCGAGAAGTCTATCGGGCGAGGCCGCCCCGAACCGAAGAGAGATGCATCGCCTTTGCCCCCCTCGCTCCGATCCGCCTAAGAGGAAGAAGCTAACAAAGACCGGACCCTCCGAGGTCCCAAAGCAGTAACAAGCTAAACAAGCCTCTCCCCCGCCCACTCGGGAAGAACAAATCCTTGATTCGGACACCGCATCGAGGGTGCCACGTTGAAGGATAAGGTTCGGTGTTATCGCTTCGAGGAAACTCGCGGACATTCCGTACCGACCGAGGAGACATCCTCCGAGTGGACCACCTTACATTCCACTCGTCTCCGTGCTACAAAGAAAAGTGCATGATCAGATTCCAAAAATTGTTGAGCACTCAGACCTAGTGGAGATAGCCATAAGGGTTAGAGTTCAAATGCTGCTGAGGTTCCTAAGCTGGGACACTCTCGAAGACATGATAAGGACTCAGTCGGCTCTATCTCTACTCGCCGAGGAGCAAGACTTACAATCGACCATTGGGTTTTGAGGAATCACCGATCTTGCCTACTTCGAGTACCCGAGGGTCGCGATGTTATATCTTCTCGCCCGCGCACCTCGCTCTCGGCGACGCCCTCTTCGCCTCCATCTCATCCAGATAACAACGATGGTGACAAGGATGATGATGAGATGGAACATGCACCATCCAAGGATACAGAATTGGGAGGTTCTGCTCCACTCCCCGCGAAAAGGGTCAATCACCACCACCTGCTAAATCTAGTGAAGTCCAGGTTGCCTCGAAGCCAAGTCGAGCACAACAACTCGCGTCATCCGAGCAGAGGCTCGTAACCAGCCTCCTATCGATACAACCTATAGGTTCCGTGTCCTCCAAGTCGGTAAACAGGGGCTATCAGCGCCAAGGTGAAAAGAATTGTCTTCTCTCGAAAGACGTTCATATTAAGTGGGCCCAAAGATACGAAAGCTCGGACGGAGAGCTTCAACCGACTTGCGTACCGGGTCGAGAAAGTCTCAAAAGCTCCTACTCCACAAATTAATATTCGGGAGATAGTTGAGACACCCGCAGCTCGAGAAGGCGGACTTAGCCGCCCGCAGTCGCCAGCTCTTGATCACTCAATGAGAATATCTTCGCTGAGCAGCTGACTAAGGGGTTAGCGGCTGTCGAAGCCACAATGGATGAGAGGAATAAAGTTGCCACCACCAGTCTCCAATCTGCCTTTACTCAGCAGGCGGAGGCACTTAAACTCATCCAGAAGGAGATCACAGACTCCCACGATCAATCTCTGCTGAAACTCCGACAGGTGTCAGCCGCACAACTCAGATTATTCAGAGAAGATCAGGAGCACGACTGGGATAAATACTGTGTTCTGGTCAAGGACTTCGAAACCACTGTCACTCAAATCAAAGACCTCGTCTACAACTTGGAGAAAGACGTTAAAGTCATCCGCACTCACCTCTCCCAGGCTGATGATGCCAAAAAGGGGAAGGAGAAGTTAAAATAGAAGATACTGAGGCGGAACATACTGAGGTTCAGAGGAGCCCCGAAGTCCAAATAGTTGATAAGGAAGAAGGTTTGGAGAAAGGGAAATCTACTCGTGGGGAAGGAACCGGCTCGATCAGACGCAAGGAGAAGGTTCAACCGCCTAGCCGGACCCGGGCCACCGTGCTCCTCCCGGAGTATGCCCCCACTCCCCAATCGACCGCGACCGAGCCAAAGACCTATCTCATCCGCTCAAAGACATCGAGGAAATTGCTCAATTCCTTGATGAACAAGAAGAAGAAGAGCCACAAGAATCGCCACCGCAAAGGCCGGGGAAGGAGATTACTATCGAAGCCACTCCATCTTCCCCGACGCCTAAGTTCAAAACCAAGGCGGAGCAGAAGCTTACGACTTGAGAATTGCTCAACACCGCAAGACAAGCCGGATCATGAGCATCGAGTGGAAGAAGCAAAGAAAGGCAAGAAGCCTAAGAAACCGATTGGGCAAAATTGCCAAAGGAAAGGTTAAGCAACGGTGGACGAACGTAAGAAGAAAGCTCAGGAGGAGCTAGCCAAGGCTCTAGTGACTGAAGTCCAGCCAACATCTCAGAGTTATTACACTTCAACTCTTACACCTGAGCAGGAGGCCAAGGACAGAGCTACCCCGGGAGGCAACGCCGAAAGGACTAAGTCTCCGAGAGGAGATGCTAGATCGCGGCCCCTCGAGAGAAGAAGAGGTTAGCCGACATGGCTAAAATGATTGCTTTATCCGAGAAGCCAAGCGATGACTTGAGAAAGCAAGTACCCGTAGCTTCAAAGTACTACAGAGAGCGCCCGTGAGCACTTTATGTCAAGAAAGCGCCTACTCCTCACATAGATAAATGGGTACCGGTCGAGCTAAATGATCAATGGGAAGAACTCAAAGAGGAATTCATCAAAGGCTACTATGTATGGGGTTACTATCCCTCCGAGCAACCAACGATCAAGCCTTTTGATGAAGTTCATGCATCAAGCACAACGCCCAACTCGTAGATCGCCTCCCCGGAGATTATGAAGAAAGAAAATATCCAGCTTTAAAGCTCCAGCTTTCGGGCGCATTCCACCTCCAAGGACAACTCGCGGAGTTCTATGCTCTAAGGAGATAGAAGACGAAGTCGAGCAACTGCATATCATTTCGAACCGAGCGTAGACCTTCCCCGAAGATCTCGAGGAAATCCGTACACCGAGAGCCGAATCTACAAGTATTATGGTCCGGATCCTCCAGCCTAATATGTCCGCAGACTTCAAGAAGCTTGACGCAGAGATTCGCACGCCGCCAGTGATCTTCTTATCTCATTTCTTGTAATAGTGATAGAAACTCGTAATCTTTTGATCATATATAACAGCTTTCTATTGCTTGCCGCACAATTACTCATTTGTCTTACGGCTCTTGACTGTGTTTTCACGACTGGTCACTGAAGTGATCTGACACACACTCACACATAACCGTTTCTCTAATCTTGCCTATCTCTCACCTACTGAACTTGATGTTTTAACTGACCACCTTGATTGTATCTTCGCATATATTAGGGGAAATTGTTGTCGATGAGATTAGCACTCCCTTCTCTCGATTTTATAGAAGTATGGGGTTTTGGCATCATCAATTAGGGGGGGAAATTGTTGGGTTATGAGTCGAGAGATGGTATTCAATGCCTAGCGGTTAAAAGAATATTGGGGGAAATCATAGTAGTACTATGGAATTGAAGATCCCAAAACCCAACTGATATCAGTAGTGCAGTGTGTCGATAGGATTAGATGATGTATAGGTTAGACTTATTTTGTTTTGATTATCTTTTTTTCTAAGTCCTGTACATGGTAAACTGTTGGACCGATCTTCCGACGGGTTACTCTCCGTAACCCCACGTCATCAATGTAAGAGCTATGCGTTCTTCACCAAGGATCGATCTCCACCTCGCAGGAGACACCATCACCGATAGTTATCGCGTAAGAACATAATGCAAAGCTCGGTCCTTCGCAGCCATCACCGACTCACCAAAGCCTTATCGGCCTTGTCGCCCGACTCACCAAGAAGACAGAGACCGTCTTGAGTCTATCAGATCCGACGTGAAGCGACCCGGTCCGTAAAAGTCTTTTCGAAGTTCAGCAGAAGATCATACGAGGATGTGTAATAGTCAACTCTATCTCTAACACATTCCCACCTACCACAAACCTCGACCAATGAAAAGCCGACAACGCTTTACCTGCTCTAAACAACTAAAGTCTGCTCTCATGTACACTATTAACTGCCCTGGTGCAACAATTCGAAATTATTGCCGTTTTCTTTGGAAGCTTGTGACACGTGGCATCGTCTTCTCCAACGGACATATGCCTGCTCACAACTATAAATAGAGAAGAAATCCGAGCTCCACGTACGGGATTCACAAGGGAAAAAGCTCAAGCATTCAAACACTCTAGCAAATTTGAAAGATCATTCAAATAAGAACTAGCCTTCATAGAATATTCTTGGGTTCTTCACTCTGCGAGTTCTTTAGATCCCTACTTCTCTAGCTAAGCTCATTGCCATATTCATAGCTTAGAAATTCGAAGGAGTTCACATTCTGTGAATTGTTCTTATTGTAAGAACTCCTTCTAGTTGGAGATTATCCCCACCCTTCAAACTTCGGTTTGATTTGTAAAGTCGCTAAGGACTATAACTTAGAAGGATCCGTCCAAAGGTGACGCTTTTCTTGCCGAGACTTGCTCGTAATAATCAACAAGTTATCCCGCTTGTTCGGACCGTGGACGTATGATCTTGCGTATCCGAACCACGTTAAACCGCTTGTGTTATTTATCGCTTTTATTGCATTGCATACAAACCGATTTAAAATCATATCTTTGCATAAAACGTATTTTTTAAAAGCGCACAGCCAAAAGACTCTTAACTTGCGAAAACACGTTTTCAAACTGAGACGAATTTCCGGGCCCCACACTTATCCGCACAACGTCTCCGACTGAGTTTCAACGACTGACTAAAGTCAGTAGGAGAGCTCAGTAGCTGACACACTCTGACCCGTGATCGAAGATTACTATCTGGCACTGTTCATCAGTCGCAACCAACAGCTTAGCTGTCCTTCACGTTCTGAGAAAAAGAACCGTGATCGTGTATTCACCCCCCCCTCCCTCTACACCTGACTATCGTCTCCGGACCAACACTTTGATACTTACATAGTTACATCTGAATCTAATTTGACAGAATTTCGTAAAGGCAATTTAAATTTATGACTATCAGCACACCGAGAAGTAAGAATAAGAACTATGATTCAAAGTTCGTGCAGTTTCTGTCCAATTACAAACTATATCAATACTTATCCATCCGAAAAACGACACATAAATCCAATCCCCTTCTACAATTCGATGCTAATATTCAGCAAAAATACGTAGTAGAGTATCTTCACACTCAAATTGCTATTCTAGCAACAGCAAATGGCCTTATGTCAATATTTATTCATCCGAAAACGACACGTAAAGCCATCCCCTTCTACAAATTACATGCTAATATTCACCAAAACAAGTAGTAGGTTATCTCCACCCTCAAATTGCTACTCTAGAAACAACAAATGGCCTATCCAGCCATTTGGCCTAATGCTACTAATTTCCTGAATAGGCCCTTAGAACATACTCATCAAATATTAATCTTTATGGAACTAAAAGACCTACTTGAATAAGCTAAAAAGAATTACAAAATCACCCTTTAAACCCCCACCCCCCCCCCCACCCACCACACAATGAATCTGAATTCTTTAATTCTCCAACCTAAAATATAGAAACAGATCATTTTTTTTTCCAAATTAAAAAAATTTTAAGAAAAGGTTGTAACTTGTAAAGAATTGAGAATATATGATTGAATGGATAAAAAGATATCTAGAAAAGAAACATACAAAAGAAGAAGAAAAAAATATAAAATGAGTAAATCTTTGCAATAAAATGTGCAGCAATATTTACTAATACTTACCTTAATTCTCTTAGCCTCTGCGGCAAATCCTGCAGCAGCAGATAAGATCGCAAGAAACCCCACAACGCAGCAAACTATAACTACCCGCCTCTCCATTCCTTCTCTCTCTCTAAACCCTCTGCTTTCGCTCTCTACAAAGCTCCTGAAAAACTTCTTTGCCGTTGAAGAAAAACTTGAAAAGGGGTGAGAAGAAATGTGACGATTAAGGATACAGTATCACAAAAAGAAATATTTTGAGGAGTTTTGTTTCAGCTGGGATTCAATGGAGAGAGAGAGAGAGTGCTGTTTTCAAAGTTGGCAAAGACACTTTAGGCTTATGCTCAGGAAATAGCGACAAGAAATGTGTGTATATTTTCTGGGAAAAAAATCAATTTTGTCGATTAAGTTGGCGTATGTCCATTTGTCCGTTTTATAAAGGTAAATTGGTAAAAGTAATCATCAAATTTTGCGTTTTTTGTGAAATTTGTTTTCAAATAATTTTTTTTTTATCTTCAACTTTTTATTTTTGCAATTTTAGTCCTATCGTTAGATTTTTCGTTCATTTTAACGGTAATTTAATTTTAATTTTAAAAATAATAAATTAAAAGAGCAAAAATCGAAATTTTTATTTATATGGACCAAAATTGCAAATGAAGAATTATTTGGGATCTATTTAGCAAAATAAAATAGTTTAAGAACTGATTTCACAAATTTTACACAAATAAGATAATTGATTCGTATCGATAAGATTTTGCATTAAATTTGCTAACGTCGCGCGCCGCACCAGCCCCGCCCCACGCCGCCGCGAGTGCGAAACAGCGGAGCATCTGCGCACAACTGAACAAACAGTCACCGCAGCCGTCGCACGCTCTCCGCCTTCGCTCCGGCCGTCCTCTACCTCCTCTCGGCAGTCCCGACGTCGCCCAGACGTCTGCCGTGAAGAATGGCGGTCGACGTTCTTGCAGACGCGAAGAACAAGCGTTGCCCGTCGCCGCCATCTCCGCCGCCCAAATTCTCTTTTTTTGAGCTGTGATTCGATCAATTGAAAGAGGAGAAACGTAATTGAAACACTTACGACCACCGTATAACGGATTCCGACCGAGATTAGTTCATCAATTTTCCGAATTTCAAACGATTCGCCGGAAAGAATTCATGATGAGTAACAAACTTCAGACGTCGATTTCGGTCCCATTTGGGATCGGATGACCCCTAACGACCTATCAACGCGAAGCTCGTGAGACGAAGAATCCAGCGGTTTAAGCCGATCGTCGATCGGACACTGGACGCGCTAGGGGATCGCCGCCGCAAGATGCGACTGAACCCTAGAAAACTAGGGTCTTCGTCCAATTTGGAGTTTCTTCTCCGTCTCAAATTTCGAGCTTCCCGTAAAAAAAAAGTACAGAAATAGTACAAACGGCAAATAAAAGTATATACATTGGTCCTATCAATTACAAATTAGCAAATTTAATGCAAAATCTCGTCGATACGAATTAATTAGCTTATTTGTGTAAAATTTGTGAAATCAGTCCTTAAACTATTTAATTTTGCTAAATAGGTCTCAAATAATTCTTCATTTGCAATTTTAGCCCATATAAATAAAAATTTTGATTTTGCCCTTTTAATTTTTTATTTTTTTAAAATTAAAATTAAATTACCGTTAAAATGGACGGAAAATCTAACAGTATGACTAAAATCGCAAAAATAATGAATTGAGTCAAAAAAAAAATTGAGGACAAAATTCGCAAAAATGCGAAGTTTAAGGACTATTTTTGTCCATTTGCTTTTTATAAAATTAGAACAATTTGTTCAATTTTATTATTTTTTTAAGCGTGTATACGTAACGATAATTAAAAAAATAAAAATAAAAATAAATTAAATAATTTTTTTTTATTTCACAATATAAGAATAATTTTTTAAAACGGACCAAAATTGATATTTTTTTTTTCGCATATTTTTATGACGAGGGTAACCATAAAGTGATGACTCGCACGTAGTGGTCTTGAACAACAACAAATAAATAACTTTGGAAAAAGGGATTCGATGATACAATGTGTTGATTTCAGAGATTATTACACGCTACCAAAGTTTAATTATGTAAGAGTTACTAAGATATTCTATTATCTTGAATCTTGAATTCTTGATAACTAGAATTTGATTCTTTCTGGGCAAAAGATGGTCCGAGATAGATTCTTGAAAATGGGATGAATCCAAACATGGTCTCAGCCCAATTGCCGAAAGCAAGAATCTTGAATTCGATGTGGGCATAGAAAAAAAAAAAAACTTTGCAAACTCTCTCTTCCCTTCTTCTATAATATTTTGGAACTGGACTACAATATAGCCCAGAAGCTGAGCTCCAAAAATATGTAGACATAATTGTCGTTAAAATAAGTATTTCTTCTTCAAAAAAAATATAGATTTTTTTAATATTATTTTTTATCAATCTCTCTTACTACATTATAAAAAGTTCAACATCGTGATACTGATGTATACTCCACATGTCATAAACTTGACAGAATTGGGAATTTAAAAAAATGGATAGGTCCAAAATCTTGTTGAGTGTTTGAAATTTGAATGTGCCTATTTTTTTTTTTAAAAAAAAGAAATAAATGAATACTAGATGCTTAGGCTTAGCTTGTAGAAAGTCGTATAATCTTTTTTTTTTTATTCGTGGAACCCGCAGTCGCTACCTTCGGTGTGCACTGGGTAAACCCCGCTCCTTATGGGTGACA
Organism: Lavandula angustifolia; assembly: GCA_028984105.1. Classification (NCBI taxonomy): domain Eukaryota; kingdom Viridiplantae; phylum Streptophyta; class Magnoliopsida; order Lamiales; family Lamiaceae; genus Lavandula; species Lavandula angustifolia. The sequence goes on along the minus strand of CM054823.1, from coordinate 7,412,848 downwards.
GGTTCCACATAGTAGTTCCAGTGGGATTTGAACTCAGGACCTATCGATCCCGGGCCACCCACCTTCACCAACTATGGCATCCCAAGGGGACAAAAAGTCGTTTAATCTTTTCACGAAAGGTAGATGTTATAAGATTTTCACCTTTTTAGTGAGATTATATCAATAAATAATTCGATTTTTTGGGTATTTTTATTGTTTTGCCTATTTAAACACTCATAATCTTAATCTTATCCACCGTGATTAATCTGTTGTCGGATTACGATTACACGTGTCACCATATTGTGAAGATGCCTCTACAATCCCACCATTTGAAAATAAGCTCGTCGGATAAGGGTACCTCCAATGGAGGTTTTTACCCAACTTCTTATTTTACTAAAAGTTGGAATTTCAACTTTTTACCATTGGCGTAAAAATTAAGAAGTTGAAAAAGTAAAACCAACTCTTGCAGTTAAGAGTTGGCTTTTTCGATTGACGGACTTGAGAGGGTGTTCTGCGTGGAAAGAACTCGCGACACCATTGGATGTAAAGCCATGCATTTATTCCTTTCTTTTGGTTTTAAAATCAAATTCTCATTTATTTTTCTTAATATTGCGATCCACTTTGAAAACATAATCTGATAAAAAAATATCATTTATTTCTCTAAAATCAAATTCTCATTTATTTATCTTAAATAAAAAAAATCATTAATGCTAATCACTTTTATTGAATTCCGAAAAATTGTGAATTTATGCTATCTCCTTTTTATTCTTCTTTCCAAGACAGAAATTTCTTACTATAAATTAAATTAGAAATTAATTAATTTGTACAAATTAAAAATTAAAATATAAATATAAATTAGAAATTAGAGATTAGATTGTATATAGATCATATTAATAATATTGTGTGTGTATATATATAAATATATTTATGTATATATTTTAGTGGGACCCATATAAAAGTTGGTTTTGTAGTTATATGATTGGAGAAGAAAATATTAAAAAGTTAGTAGGTTTTAAAAGCTGACGTGGCGGTTAAGAAGTTGGATTTTTTGTTTTAGCATCGGAGGCACCCTAAGACTGTGTTTATCGGTACCAAAAGTTGGTTGTTCGTTTGGGTAAACCGTATTTAACATAATAATAAAAAAAAAATACAAGATGAGGAGAGAGAAGATGGCCAAACGCGTTCTCCTCCAAGTTTAGAACCGAACGAACGTGGTTGATTGTTGTGGCCATTGGGATGGTAACACTTGTCACTATCCCATTGGTCACATGAAATTAATTTGATTCTAAATATAATTTGATTGTATCTTTTATATTATATACTAAAAAAAATTATATCAAAATTCATGATTTTTCATCATCTATAAATAGACACCAATATTGATATATTTCTTCACATCCTACAATTATCTCATTTTCTCTCCACACTTTTAATTACTCCTCACTCTTTCACTATGGATCACTATCGAAATTTTTACTTCATCAATTTGTGTTGCGCCTTTGTTTTATTAATATGAGTTGTATTGATATTGAGTTTTTTTCAAGTTTTCTATTAACCGAAAATTAATTTTAATACTTTTTATTCAAATTAATAATATGTTGAAATAAATAATTATAAAAAATAATGTGAATATATAATATTTTAGTTGGGTGGTTGTTTTGGTTGGGTGGTCACGGATAAACTATAAAAAGTAGAGATGATATATTTAGTAAGAAAGTAGAGTATATGGAGGAGAGAGAAATTAATAAAATATTGAGATGGTTGGGTGTTTGAGGTGTTCATTGATAAATATAGTCTAAGGGTGGAACCGTCATTTGCTCGGCACCGCCTCCGAGATTGGTCTGATGGTGGGGTTTAGGGGGTGTTTGCAATAGCTTATCTGAATCAGCTTATAGCTTTCAGCTGTCTCGGGAAATGAATTCGGTGTTTGAGAAATCCAGCTTATAGAGCTGCTGAAAGCTATTTGGGTCCAAGATAGAGAATTTTCGTAGTAGTTGGTATTAGGCAAATGCTCGATAGCTTATAGCTTTTATAATTTTTAACATTTTTAATTAATACATTATATTATAATTTTATAACTATTTTTTTTAATTAATGATCGATATTGCTTATTTATAAGTATAATTTTTATTTGTCATTTAACAAAGAATAATTAAATATTTGTTTAATTAATATAATTTATAATCTTTTTTATTCTTGATTTTAATTAATAATATTAATTATACTTAATTTTTTTCTAATTTTTATTTTAATATTTTTTTTATTAAAATACTATTTTATATGAGTGGAAATAAATTTTAAATTTTATTTGTGTAAAAATTCTAAATTTGTTTAATAAGTGAGAAATAAATAACATTTTCATTTTATAAGATACCACTTTATTAATACTTTCAATTATTAATTTATGACTTTCAGCACTTTTTGCAAACACTTACAAATTATCAAAATCAACAGCTTTCAGCTGCTTTCAGTCACTTTCAGCAGCTTCCAACAACTTTCATCACTTATCGATAAGCTTCAGCTACTGCAAACACCACCTTAAAAGGATAACTGCTTTCAAAGTCCACGTCATACGTACCCACTTAATCCCAAATCCAACCTGCAATTAATAATTAATTACACCTTTATGCACATAATATAACAATATTTGTTTCAAAAGTATAAATCATATAAAAATGAGGATCGTGACATTTTCTTAAGCACGGTTTGCCTTTATTTATTTTGTAATGATTTATAATTTGAAATCAAATTTAATTCAAAGATCTTATATTTCCCCGTCCTAAAATATTATTATCTTGCTTTCTTCATTGGTTGTACCGATATTACTGTCATACTTTTAAAAGTTGAATTAATTTATAATTTTAAAGTGAAATAAATCCCTCATTATGTATTATCCACCCCATTTTTTATACTCTCTTTCCAAACACACACTCCATCTCTCTCTCATGAGATTTGATTTTTTTCGAACTCAAAAATTTTTAATTTTTAATTTTATAAAATATAAAATGAAAAGAAAAATATAAAAGAAAATTAATTACCTCAATTGCTTTAATATAATTGGATAAATAAACTTTCCTTCTCATCATTATCATCACTTCTTAATATAATTAAAATTTAAAAAATAATTAGTTAAACAAAATTTCTTGAAAAAAAAAAAAGAGACCGTAAGGACTAAGGAGTGTGTACTTTATATCAATTCTTAATTAATTTCGAAAATTTATTATCAAAAGCCCCCAATATCTTATCTTTATGATTAGGCGAATTCATTTCATGCCTATACATATCTAGAATTAATTTTTATGATGTTTGACTTTGATAAATCGTAGAATTAATTTCTAAAATTATTCATACCTTTTCTTTATACTACTAATTTAGCTTAAAGAAAAGCATATACCATGACGGTTTCTGTCAACAAGTTGACGGAATTGTGGAAGTCCCTCCGCAGTACGGCGGTGGTAGTTGGCGCAAACCATAGCAAGAAGCGGAAATGATCCTCTATCCCAAAAATGAGTGTCCCATTAGATGACCCACCAATCACGCGGCGCCACGCGTGCATTGGTGGGCCATCAAATTATCACACATCTACATTTGTTCCCACCTTATTGGTGGGACACCCAATGGGACACACATTGAGTTAGAGGATCCTCTCTCAGCAAGAAGAGAGACGGTCAGACGGTCAACTTACTGTTGGTGTGATAAAGATACACATCACACACGCTCTCAGTTGCACAGTTTTTTTTACTTTTTTTTATTCATAAAGCCGTAATCGCTATTTTCGATGTGCATTGAATAAAGTCCACTTTTTTTTAAAGTTCAACCACCTTAAAGCGATATTTGAACCCACCTCCACCACGACCACCTCCATCACTACACCGTTCAAGGACCAGTTGCACAGTTTCTGTGTCTATAAAATAGGGGTCATCCATTGTCATTCCCCAACTTCACTAGACTTTCTCTCTCAACACTTTCCTTCTCTCTCTTCCAAACTTTCTCTCTCCAGAGACTGAGTTATATTTGTATGGCAGCTAATTTGCGGACTACTCGTGGACTGGCGAAGTTGGGCAGAACATTGGCTGGTCAGATCCGCGCTCGTCACTCCGTCGCCGTTTCTCAACTCTCTCGCAGGTCAACCTCTCTCTCTCTCTCTCTCTCTCTCTCTCTCTCTCTCTCTCTCTCTCTCTCTCTCTCTGCTTCCATATTTCAGCTGATTTTTGCTAGTAGTATGTGATTTATTTTGCCAAATAATCAAGGGAACGATATGTATGATGTATCGCATGATCGAGTCTATGTTTAGCAAAAATATTGATTGCGATTATTGAGATTGAGCTCTAATTTCTATTTTTCTTCTGAGTTTCTTCATGATTGATCACTTCTGCTCTCACACGCACACACGAAGAGTAAACAGAAACACGTTGTTAGGGCTTTTCCAGATTTATCCACGAATAACCCACCCACCAACACACATGCTAGAAGACATTATTATGGGGTAACATTGTGATCGAGTGGAATAGTTCATTGTCCAATAATTCTACTTTTCCCCCTTATCCCTTCAAAAGTTATTTATCATCCAATCCAGAACCCCCCATCTGAAAATAAGGTGATTTTCCTTGACATTTTAGTTGATGAACATGAATCCTCTGCCCACTTGGTAAATTAGTTTGGTGGCAATTGACAATTCTTTCCTCTTTTAGACCTAGGTGAATAGGTAGGTGGGGCTAGGGTTTCCCATCATCCACACATTATTATGTTATGAATCTTTATCAAATCTAACGTTTATCTTCATCTTAGTGTTCTTCTAAGTAAATCAAACCAATTGATGGCTCTTCAGTGCGTTTGATGTTGAACACAGCATAGAAGGCATTTGTAGTGAAGGTGTGAATTAGATCATAAGCTATAGTTATTATGTTGGGATGATGAAGGCGATTTAGGTAGGGAATGAGCAACTAGAAAGGATTGAGTTGTCTAACCTTATTAAATAATGCTATGATTGATGATTGGCATTTGGCGTTGATTCTGTTGGTAATGGTGGGGTGCACATCTTTCCAATTGATGGTATCCCGGCAAGAGTTTTCTTTTCTCCCACACTTTCTTGTTGATGGTCCCTTTTAGGCTAAGATAATTCATTAGTCTGAATCAACTATGTGACTGTATTTTGTGACATTTTGGCCTTATTCATACGAAAAATGTTGTATGTGGACTCTATATCTAATCTTGGTAGGCATCTTTACCTTAATGTTTGGTTTTGCTTTATCATTGTCGGCATCATTCCGTTTCATGATCGCGAAGGCAGAGTTCGTAATTTTAAGCAGATTTGGGTGCCTCTAACCCATCAAACTTGTGGAATCTGGCATTAGCTTCTTCTTGATTGAGTTTATCATGTGTATTCAACAGAATCTTGCCCAAACTCTGTTATGCTTTATCTTCTTATAAACCTTATGGATATATGTTCATTGATTTGTTTGCATAATCTTGGTGTATAAATAGGAGTGTGCACGGTTCGGCCTACGACAAGAACCTAGAGGAGAATGTCACCTCGACCGTGGTCCCAGACCACATGATCCCGCCTCAGCCCGATGAATACTGGGCTCCTCATCCTAAGACCGGTGTGTTCGGCCCTGCCATGGATGAGAAACCGGGTCAAGATCCGGTTGAAGATGGCGAAGAGGGCTCGGTGTTGGAGCAAAAGGCCTTCTTTCGCCCTCTCGAGGACTTGGATAAGCCTCCTGTCCAACCTTGAGTTGCACCAAGGAGCAGAACAACTGTATGCATTGTCACTATTATGAATAACTAGCTCTGTATTTTAACCCTACTTGGAAGGAAATACTGCTTTAGTAGGTGTATTTGTGTGCAACTTGCTTTCTCAATGTGATGATGGAAACCTGGGGTGAATATATGCTGTTGCCTTTTTTACCCTTTTCTTCTTTACACAAGACCCACTCTTTTCTCTCACTTTTTCTTACAAATCAAAAACCCATAAGATTGTACATTCTAAATATCATCAAGCTACATTTAAGTCATCAGATATAGACTTGGATTGCTACCAAAAGATAATGAACATGGATTGAGAAGTTCATTCTATACTAATAGAAAACATAAACATACATATTATGAAGGCCTTTGTTCAAGAATAAGCAGAGCAGATTTCAGCATTTCGCGAGCTTTTCGATCCGGCGAGCATCCAGAAGCTTCCATTTCACAGTAAATCCTTGGGACCTGGTGAAGACAAATCAACCATTTCATTTGAATTGTACCAGACCTTTGCAGCAAGATAGCAAATCTAAGAAATACATACCTCATCAAATTTCTTGGCCCACAAAAATGCCTTCATTAGGGTAGTATATGTCACAACATCTGGACTTACACCCTTCACACACAATAACGCAAGTATCAAGAAGTTGGTTATCAGATAACATAGTTAGAAACAATATGTAACATGTCAACTCACACTCTCTCTCATATGGTGATAAACTGATAGTGCTTCCATATGCCTCCCAGAAGTTGCAAAAGCATTAATCAAAACATTCAGCATTATTAGGTTCATTTCCATCCCTTCTGCTTCCATCAGCCGAAGTACTTTCACAGTTTGCTCACATAAACCCTAACCATCAACAAGACATAACATAAACCAAACAAGATTTAAGATTTTCCTTCAATAAGTAGAAGATAACTAAACCTGCTGAGCATAAGCATTTGCAAGAACACAATACATGCTAGGAGAAAGCTGAACACCTTCCAACTTCAATGCCATTACACAATCCTCAACATTTCTTGATTTCCCATACTGCCCATATATATCAACAAGAACTGCATAAATGGCTCCACTTCTTTGATGCCCTCTACCCTTCATATTCTCGAAAATTCTCCTTATAACGTCCCATTTCCCCTGCTCTCCTAGACGCGAAATTATAGTCATAAAAATCTTCGGATCAGGATAAATCCCCTGTTCTTGCATTATACCAAACAAATTAACTGCACCATTAGTCTCCCCAAATTTGCAATGCCATTGAATCAAAGAACTCCATGTCTTAACATCTGGTTTTACTCCATCTTCTTGCATTTTGTTGAACACTACCAAAGCTTCCCCTAACTCACCGTATCTAGCAAAAGTATCGATAATGCTACCATATATCCTCCTATCCATCACCATCCCCATTGTTTTAATCTCAGCCACAACTCCCATAGCTTTCTTCCACATCCCATTATCCTTATAAATCTCAATAATCTTACTATAAACATACGAATTCGGATGGTAACCCTTCTCCTTCATCTCAGCAAGCACTTGCCACGTGTCGTTCAACCGCCCTGCACTAACGTAGTAATCAATCAAAATCTCAAACGTCTTTCTATTCCTCTCCACTCCAATTTCCTCAATAGCTTTTAAAACCTTATCGGAAAGCTCTAAGAGACCTTTCATCAAACAGCTTTTGAGCATTGCGTTGAATAACCTAATCCTCGGCCTACACCCTGAAATCAGCATCTCTTGGAAAATCGCGTCGGCTTCTAGCGTCCTCCCAACGTCTCCCAGACCGGTTATTAAGCACGAATACGACGCCGCATTGGGGCGGTACCCTAACGCCTCCATTTGCGAGAGCAGAGCCATGGCGTCGTCGACTTCACCTTCCTCGCACATTTCGCACAGCATTTTGTTGTACGTTTCGCAAGATATCTCCTTGCCGTTGCTAGCTGGATGCTCGGATATCGTATCCAGTGAGAAATCAACCGATTCGGAATCGTATTCTTTCAATAATTTGCTTTTGCACTTCTCCGAAGAAGTTACTGAGATGTGATTTGAGAGTTTGAGGCTAAAATTGAAGAAAATTGGGAATTTGTGGAGAAATACAAGCGATTGTGGTCTGATTAGCATCATATGCTGAATCTCCATACTCCGACGCCGAAGAACTACTTTGCTCCTCCGCTCATAACGGTAAATTGATTTTTTATATTTTATTTTTTTTCGGGTAAATTTGCAGTTAGCCCCTTTTTTGAAAAAGAAAATACGAACATTCCACGTAGGCAACAAACATTAATACACTATTGTAAATTTGTAATGAATGGACCTTCCACTTCATTAATTGTTTTTTTTTTACGGATATTAAAAAAATATATTTATTGTGTATAAAGTGGTATAAATTAGGGACGTTTTCTTAAATACTCAGATCGGAAATCGAAAAGACAATTTTACCCAAAGCTTATAATTGATACACAAAATACCCAACTTTACTTAAATATCCCCACTTTTCAAACTTGTCAACCTGCAAAATCGTTATTTTGCTTCGTTTCGTGCGCAAATGATTAACACAGAATTCCGCTCACGTACTGACCGAATCCCGCTCGGCCACGTGGAATCCCGCTCGGCCACTTGGAAGGCCGAGCCGATTCCCGCTCGACCATGTGGAATCTCGCTCGTGACGTGGAATCCCGCGGGCGGGGTCCCGCTCGAGCGTGGCCAGTACCTGCTCGCGGGATCCCGCTCGGCCGTGCCAAGTCCCGCTCGCGGGATCCCGCCCGGCTACCACAATCCCGCTCGCGGGATCCCGCTCGACTTTTTTGACTTGACAGTCCGTGCAGAATCCCGCTCGGCCGTTTATAGTCCCGCTCGTTCCAAAATCGTGATTTTATCTATTAATATCGTGATTGAAGTCCAAAATCGAACACACTCACTCCTCTTTCATTTCATTTTCAACTACAAATTATTTCTGTAGAATTTTGCTTCCTCGTTTCATAAAAAAAATGGATAGTTGGTATAATATTATTGTTCATTTTAACGGACAATTTAACAATTTGTCCGAGTATATTGGCGGTGAAGTTAGGGTTGTCTGCATTCCTGGGAACAATGTTTGTATCCCTATTTTGCGACAGTTCATTCAATACAATCTTAATCCCTTTTCACTTTCGTCAAATTATGAAATTTATTACACCTACGTTTCTCGTCATGGTATCACGCTTAGATCCATTCTGGAGACCGATATGGACCTAATTCGTCTTTGTACTACACAAATCGAGCCGACTTTATTTCTCGAGCACTCTAATGCTCAATCTTATCATACACCCGATGTTGTTGAACAATTTGGTTCAAGGTTCAATCTTGGACGTGGTTCATGTCCCGACTCAGAGAAGCATTTACGATGCCAACCAATTTAATAATCATATCCGATCAACACCGGAGCATAGCTAACGCGGTAGAGGCTGTTTATTCGGAAGCAGCCCATGTCACTTGTTACTATCATCTTCAGAATAAGCTTACACGATATGGTCAGACGCTTATCAAGATGTATCATGATGCTGCCTATGCTTATACGATGTATGATTTCGATCGTGCGATGGAAGGGATTCGTCAAGCCTATCATGAGGCATACGAGAAGTTAATGGATGTCGGACCAGAAAAGTGGGCTAGATCGAAGTCTCCCGTTCACCGGTATAGTCAGCTAACCTCAAACATAGCTGAATCTATCAACTCGAGACTGCTCACAGCACGATGTCTGCCGATATGCTCTATGATCGAGGCAATAGGTCACATGGTGGAACAGTGGTGTGACCAACGTCGAGCAAAAGCCATGGCACGAGATAATCCGCTGACAATTGCTGCAGAGCTAAAGTTAGCTCCGTCGGAGGACCGTTCACATCGCTTCACTGTTGTGTCAGTGAATGGAGACAAATTCAAAATTCACGACGGAACGTATCAATGGAGAGTTCAAATCAGCAGAAACGCTTGTGAATGTCGTGAGTGGCAACTCGATGAGATCCCGTGTTCGCATGCTTGTGCTGCTATCAGGTATAATAGTTTTTCCGTCTATAGGGTTGTTCCGGACTTGTGTATTAACAGATTTTTTATCTATAGGGTTGCCGGACTAAATCTATTAGATTTCGTGTCGGATGCATACAAGACTGAGAGTTGAAGGATGATTTATGCCGGAACACTATATCCGGTAGCCCCCATGCGTAATTGGCGGGTGCCGAAAGATGTGGCCTCAATGGTCGTGTTGTCGCTACTAATTACGCGTCAGACAGGAAGACCGAAGAATAGTAGACGACCCTCAGGAGTCGAAGCAAGTACATCTAGTGGGAGAACACGCGGTCCAAAAAATTGCAGCATATGTGGTGTGGTTAGGCATACTAGGAGGAAGTGTCCGGGAACGGATGTGCCGGACTCACCGGAGTCGGAAGCATTTTAGTATATCGTAATTTGTAATTGTCAAAGTAATCAATGAATTCGTAATTATGTTAATTTGTATTATGTGAATTCGTAATTATGTTAATTTGTAATTGGTTGAGTAATCAAAAAAATCCTAAATTGAATAAAAAAAATAGTAAGTTCAATCAAATATGTCAATAAAATACAAATATATAAATCAAAATAGTCATCTACTATCCGGCCTCGTATAGCACATGTCATAGATCCTCTGAGCCATCAACCAACGATACACAACTACATTGCCGAGTTCGTTGCCCCACTTGACTGTCGGGTAAGTGACAATGAATCTCTCAACTACCATGCAGGCCATCGGTCCACAACTCTTATCATCTCTTTGCACCAACTGTTACTCATGAGGCATAATCTGCACAACGGGCGACCGCGGTTGGGGATCCTGATATCAAAGTCATTACGGGCCCAGTAATCGCCGTAAGACAAAAATGGACCAATCAGCTTCGCCAGAGGTCTCAACTGTCGAATCCTACATGCTCGGCCATGATCATCGGCTTTGTGCGCAAGCGAATCATACACCTCAATCCTCCAATGACCAATGTCAATCCGAACAGTGACCTAGTGATCGAAGAAGAGACATGGCAGTAACAACTTCAAAAAAATAGAATTAATTAATATGAATAATTTAATATAAATAAACAACTAAACAAAATTAATATAAATACTTACGTATTTGGCATTATACCACTTTTGCGCATGTTCTATCAAGTTTTTACCGACAATGTACTCCATGAGACTTTCATTCGGTCTCCAGAAATGCCCATAGTTGAAGTCCTGGTCGTGCATATCTGAATCCGGATCCGGAATGCATTTCTTCCAATTCGCACAGAGAACGTTCTGTTAAATAAATGAAAAAAATGTCAGTAATTATTTAATGAGCATAATACAAATATTGAATTATTACTTACGAAGAAAACCGAATCGACTATCACGGTCTGATGATAGTGGAGAGTAGCCAACACATCGATACCCCCGAGGCTCTTCATCTTCCTCAGTGCTCCCATGTATAATTCCATGGTTTGTTGCTCTAACTCCTTAGTTGGATTCTCGAGGTCGTCGAATAATTCGGGTCGGACAACATAATTCGCAGCAATCGTGAAACACCATAGTCGAGATAAACGGTGCTGCCGATAATTTTCAACTATTATGGGAGCGGTCATCATTGGGGCACCATACGGGTTAGCTCGGGGAGTCGTCAAAGCCTAAAATTAAATGATATCTATTAAAAAAACATGCTATAATTAATAAAGTAAATAAAATAAAAATTAAATATTATACGGTACCTGATAAACTGAATCAACAGAAAAATCATCGAGCCAATTGTGGTCGTCCGACAGGGTTGGCTCGACCCGTACTGAGTTCGCAGACGATGCACCAACCTCGGGGCGGTGTGCTGAAGGCTGCTCTTGAGCAGGAGCATAATACTGACGCCAATTTCCACCGTCGAAAGGAAGTGGGTGCATGAGTTGTGCACCGTAGGACCAGCTCTTACGAGGCGGACAATCTCCGTAAACAGGGTCGAAATATTCAAACATGCTCCTCACCGACCCCGGAGCATAACATCCACGCTCGTAGACGTTGTGTCGACCCTGCATCGGTGGAATGATCGGCTGCTCCGCCTCATTATTCGATTCGTCATCCAGCTCCATAACCTCGGGGCGGTACCCCGAGGCGGTTCCCCCCTTAATCACGGGGCAGTACACCGATGTGGCTCTCTCCTCCTCAACCCGGGGAGAGTGATCTCCCATATCCTCATCTCGGTCACAACGGTGTTCCATCGACACCGATTCACTCCTAACAAGACCGTATGGTATACGGTTACCACCAGCGTGAGAGGACGTAGTAGTCAAGCCTCGGCTCCTAGATCGACCAAACACTGACCGAAATAGTGTCTTCACATCGTGAACTATTTCCTTCCGCAAGTTCCGGTGTTTGCGAACTATTTCCTTCTGCAAGTTCTGGTGTTCCTCCCTTACGACTTTACAGACGTCGTCGACGGTCAAGATCTGGTGTTGATCGGGCTCCCTCTGTCCATTCTCCGTTCGAACTCGCTTACCACCTTCACTGGAACGGCGTTGCCGCTGTTCAGTTCCTCTAGAACTGGTTGGACGCTGTGACTGCTGTCCGAATCTGTATAGCTCTCGTACCCCATTCTCCCCTATGATCGTGGGATGTAACGGATTCTCATCCGCAATATAGGACATATGTAGTCGATCGTCCCTAATGACACTCTGCCAATAATAAGTGTTTGTCTCCGCATTGGATGGTGTGAGACCATCTCGGACAACAAACTGCAATTACATTAAATAAATTAATATTAGACTACATTAAATTAAAAAATATATATAATATAAACAAAATCAACTTTAAATTTAATATTTTTACCTGACGATGCCAGAAACTGTTAAGCTTCTTTGGTTGGCCTCCACCAAAGAACCAATTCTTCCAACGAGGAAATTCAATTGTAGACAACCTCTCTGCACAAATCGCTCCTAAATCTGGAATAGTCTCGTAGGACCAAATCTACAATGAATGAAAATCAATATTGATTAGTACATGATATATATGAATAATTCTAATAATTAAATTAATAAAATCATTATACACACCTGTAGTGCCCAAACGGGTCCATAGAAATGATATTTCTTGGACGTCTGTTCCGCTGTTCTCGGAACAAAACTACAATAGTGCTTCAGCGCACCGTAAGTGTACGAGCCCCACGGGAATAGGTCAAATGCACGTAGATCATCCACTAATACCCAAATCCACGTGTCGACTAATTTCGTGTCGCTATAACCGAGAAAAAAGTAAATTAAGGCTAGAACATGAGCCACCTTCAAATAGCCCAACTCGTCCAATCCCAAATCTCCATTCTCGAATTTTAACAACAAATCTCTGCCCGTTATTGGTGTACAATCATTTAACTGTTTGTACACAGTCGAGGAACGGGGATCATGCTGAGCATGAGGATCAAAATTGTCGGATCCAAACTTTAAACCCGTGACAAGGGCATAGTCGAAACAAGAAAAGCGGGTAGTCGTCCCGGCCACGGAAAACCAAATAGCAGAATCATCTCCGTCCGCTTCAATCTCATGACACATTAACATATGGAGAGCCCTTGCTACATTCCTACCCACCATCTAATCCAAAAAGCTACCAAAAACTCCATTCCTAAATTTGTTTACTACAGCACCGTCCCCGATAACTCTAAATTTTTTTTTAATTATATCAAAAATCTTTGGGTAGAACTCTATATCTATCATCGGAGTCGCATCGAGAAGATCAATTCTTTTAAAAACGGGCTGCACCGATACAATATAACAGTTAAAAAAAATTGGAATCCCGCTCCGAGCGGGATTTGGGTTTGGCCGAGCGGGATTTGTTCGGCCGAGCGATATTTCGATATTTTTTCGATCGGAAATCACTCATTCATGCTCCGAAAATCATAAAATCATACTCCAAAAATTCAGAAAAATTCATGCTACGAAAATCATAAAATCATGCTCCAAAAATTCAGAAAAATTCATGCTCCTAAAATGATAAAATCATGCTCCAATTCAACATAATTCGCCCAAATTCGAATAATTCTATAAAATTCAACTAATTAAACAAAATTCATGTTCAAATTCGAATAATTCTAAAAAAAACATGAACATCAAATAATTAAGATTCGCTCCAAATTAACGGATAAAATTCGAACGGGACTATAGAATTAGAGCAGGACTAACCTGGTAGGTCATTCTTGTGTTTTGGAGTCGAATTCAACTACGAAATCGTATTCTCGAGCGGGATTCGGCGACGGAGAGGAGAGAAAATTTCAGAAGTGAAGGGAAGAGAGGAAGAGACGAGCGGGATTAGATCTAGAGAGGAGGAGACGTCCCGCTCTTAAAATCCCGCTCGGCGAGCGGGATTTGTTGTCGTCCGAGCGGAATTCGGCGACGTGGCGGCGTGGGACGGCGGGACGAGCGGGACTGTACGGCGGGCGAGCGGGATTCTGCCGGCGGGACGGGCGGGAACCTGCCGAGCGGGATTCGGTGTCCCCTGAGCGGGATTCGACCGGTGCTCGAGCGGGATTCGTCTCTCGTTCGAGCGAGATTCGGGTGTTCGCAGCCTTATTTTCGAGCGAGATTTGAATTTAAGTGAGCGGGAATGAGCGGGACTTGAGCGGGATTTAAATCTCGAATTAATTAGTTTCGAATTCATGTATTTTTTTGTTTGTTTCTTCAATTTATTCGTCTCGAATTCAGTAAAACACCTGAAAATGATTGGTGTCAGTCAACTTTTTGAAAAAGTAGGGGTAATGTAAGTAAAGTTAGGTATTTTGTGTAGTAAATATAAGGAATGTGTATTTTTTATTTTTGTTATACGAAAATGGGTAATAGGCAATAATACCATTATAAATTATTGGAATCCACTAAAATATACTCCCTCCGTTCCACTTCAAGTGACCTATTTTCCTTTTGGACATCCCACTCTAACTGCCCCGTTTTCAAAAAATTAAATTACTTTAAAAAAAAATCATAAATGATCTCCTACTTTATTATTTTTCTTTCATACTTTATCACTTCTATATCATTTCTATCACATTCTTTATCATTTATTCTCGTATTATCTCACTCATATTCTCTCTCTTACTTTATCATATACACCTCTCTCATATTTTATTATTAACTTTCTTAATTTCTGCGCCGAAAAAAAGGAACACTTTGAGCAGGACGGAAAGAATATTAGAACAATATTTTAAATTAAAAATAAAAGTGAACTAAAAAAATAGAACAACCAAAAACGGAAAATTGAACTAATGAGATAAGATAGAGAGAGCAATTAAGAAGATAGGTTACTTAAATAATTCTAATTACTTAAATAAAAATTAGGTTACATAATATCTAATTCCCCGAACATGAATATTCATTCCACAAATGATCAATTAGTGCATTACGGAGCTTGAAATGAGCGTTTGTGTCTTTAATTTCACTAAAGACAAAATGACAGTTATTTTCGGAATTTTTTCTTGGACACTGGAACCTCTAGAGATGATATTCCTGATTATTAGATAATTAGTATAGAATTTAAATTTATGTCATGTATTTTCTTTTTATTAAATATGTATGTATACACTATAATTTTCAAAAATTATACAATGTATTTATAAAAATCTATTTCAGTATTATATTTAACTTATTTAACAAAATATTCTAATCAAAACTAAAACGAACTATCGAATTAGATAAGTGACCGACTTCTCCCATTCTAATCAAAACAAAATATTATATTTAACTTATTTAACAAAATATTCGTCTTACTTCCTCCCACTCTCATCCTCATCCTCTCTCTACCAGTTCTCATCTTCTTCCTTGCTCCTCGAATTCTGCCGCCACGACAAATCACCATCTCCCTCCCCGACGAGCTCGACGATCTCTCCCTCTTCCGTAAAGCCATCGCCATTGACTCCGCCAATTTCTCCAGCCGCCCTGCCCGCATTGCCAACATCAAATCACATCTCTCCGCCGGCTCACGCCCGCCCTCTCGTTAAATTCGCGCCTTTCGAGGGCGCTTTCAAGGGAAAATTGTGACGAGGAGGTTTGGATTAGGTTTGGATTTATTAAAATTTGGGAAAATTAAAAATTAAACGAAATTTGGAGTGGTAGTGTTGAATCGTTGTTGAGAAATTTGGTTTTATTTTTCCTTCTCCTTGCATGGTAGTGTTGAATCTTGTGCAAGAAATAAAAAAAATTTGAAAAAAAAATAGGGATGCCAAAACTTTCTCCTATGTGTAGGGGAGTATTCTTGCTTCCCTTATTATTGTGCAAGAGATAAGGGATTGTTTGAGGAGATTGTGTACGAGAATCCCCTATTTTGAGGCACTGTTGGAGGTGGTATAAGGAGGGGTATTTTAGGGATTTGCCGGGGAAGGATGTTGAGGAGGTGTGGAAGGAGTATAAGGCCAAGTACAGTCATTAGCTTGCATTCAAAATTAACTAACAATAATAATATTAATATTTTGTTTCAAGAATTTGTATATCATAATTAATAATGGCTCAACTCAAAATGAAGATCATGCATTGAATCAATCAAGATTGATCCTCCTTGTTGATTATATTTTATATAGTGGAAATAGGCACTGTTGGCCAAAGTAAAAAAAAAAGAAAACAAATTTAGCCTTCTTCTATAAAAAACACACATATCTAGCCATTTTGTCCTTTTGTGGCGCAGAGTGTCAGGGGCCGATGGAGATCGGCCCTCAACATGTTATTTAAAAAAAAAAAAAAACAATCTGACTAATGGCCGATGGCCATCGGCCAAAATTTGAAATTTTTTTTTGAGGGCCGACGGCCCTATGTTGAAAAAAAAAAATTATACTTTTTTAAGGGCCGATGGCCCCTGCCTTCTTTTTTTTTTTTTTTTTTTTTTAATGGCCTAAACTAAACTTAAAAAAAACAAATTTTTTTTTAATTTTTTTGAGGGCCGATGGCCCTCTGTTTAACATATAAATTTTTTTTTATGACCCTGCCTATTTTTTTTTTTTAATGGTCTAAACTAAACTATAAAAAAATAAAAAGTTTTTTAATTTTTTTTTAGGGCCGATGGCCCTCTGTTTAAGAAAAAAAAAAAGGTTTTAAATTTTTTTTTGAGGGCCGATGCCCTCCTGCTTAACCCCTTTTTTTTTTTTTTTTCAGGAATTATGGAGGGCCTATGGATTCCATCGGCCCTCCATCGGCCCTCCCATCGGCCCCGCCGTATAAGGACAAAATGGCTATATTTGTGTTTTTTTTTTGTGATGGGCTATATATGTATGTATATATGTACTGTGTGACTACAGTTAAAAATGCCCCTTTTATATATGATATTATATCTTGAGGAAATAGATAGATATTCAATATTAATTGTGTGATCTCGATATAGTCCATTTTAATTGTTGAATGCTGATTTAATAGGTAACAAACTCAAATTTACATGGTTTTGGTTTAAGCAAAATTATGAAGAGAACCGTAGTAGTCAGGTGGAGGGGGTACGTAACTTTTCTAGCTTTTTTTTTTTTTTCTATAAAACAAAAAACTAGAATATGACACTAATTGCTTACCAAGAATAAGACTAGAAGGCTTAATATCATAAACTGGAATAAACTTCATGTAATAAATTTGAATTAGGTTTGTTATAATCAACATTTTAGAATCATGTGTACAAAGTTGTGATTGTGTCCACACTCATATTTGATTCTCATTTCAAATTCTAAATAGAAGAATTGAGTCCTAAATTGCAAAAGAAATTTGGAATATGACATATCAATGATACCCTTAACATATATTGTAATAATTGTTAAATTAATAATGTAATTATTAGTCTTGAGTATCACTAATTAATCAAATGCTTGTGCTCGCAACATATTGGGCCGAATCAATTAATATGTTCAAAATTTTAAAAAGGGGCTTTAGCAGTAACCCATCTCGGCCCAACAAGAAGTCTAGGTTTTCTTTTCATATATAACCAGAAACGCCCATTTTTGGTTGGCACTGAAGGTGCTTTGTCGTCCGTTCTGCGCATAGCCGCCGCTGTAAGTTGCCTTAGATTTCAGCTCTGTCGATTCAGAATTTTGATTCGTTTACTATGCCTAATTCATCGATCTAGGGTTATCTCATTTTGTTTGCTGGTAGAATATGTGAATAGTTTTAGTTGAGTTTTACCTTTTGTGAGCTTTTACTTTTCATATTTTAGCTGCTTTCTGCATCAATTTCGAGAGTTAATGGCTATTTGTAAGTAATTAGTGACTGATGATTATGCGAACACAGTAAGCAGACAAGCTCTTCCCTGCCTATGCCTTGTGCTATTATTGATTAGGGCTTGTGTGCTGTGTTTACAATTTTACCTTGTTTTTGGTTAATGGTAGTTGATTTTGTTTAATTAGGAGAGTTGAACTTATGCTTTAATTGTGTATAGATTAAGCCATGGTTAAGCACAACAATGTTGTGCCCAACGGGCACTTCAAGAAACATTGGCAAAACTATGTCAAGACTTGGTTTAATCAGCCGGCACGCAAGACCAGGAGGAGAAATGGTATGGTTCAGGATCAACTGTAATTATGATTTACTGTTTAGACGATGTGCTTATTCTGGCATGATGTTTCTCTTTTCAGCAAGACAGAAGAAGGCCATAAAAATCTTCCCCAGGCCTACATCTGGCCCCCTACGCCCTGTTGTCCGTGGCCAGACACTAAAGTACAACATGAAGATTAGGTCTGGTAGAGGATTTTCTCTCGAGGAATTGAAGGTGAGCTATTTTCACTGTGTTACTTGTAACATCAATTTCGGACACTTGCTCGATTGTAGTTTACCTTTACTTATGTAATATTATCTTCTGTCTACCTTGTACAATTTGGATTTCCTTACCTTTTCACTCTTCTTTTATGAACATCATTACTGATAGTTTACTTTCAAGGTTTTGAGTAGTAGCTTTTGCAATGTTCTTTGTTGCTGCTTTAATTGTTCTATGAGCTCACTCATATTCTACTTCCAACAACCAGGAAGCAGGCATCCCAAAGAAACTTGCCCCAACAATCGGCATTGCTGTGGATCACAGACGCTGTAACAGCTCCTTGGAGGGGTTTCAGACTAATGTCCAGAGGTTGAAGACATTCAAGGCCAAGCTCGTTGTCTTCCCAAGACACGCCCGTAAGGTTAAGGTAATGAATCCCCAACCTATTCCATTACCTTGTTCTCGTAACTTAATTACTTAACTAGACTTATTTATATACCATCTCTTTATCCATAGACTGGTGATTCGTCTGCTGAGGATTTGGCATCCGCCACACAAGTCACGGGTGCTTACTTGCCTATTGTACGTGAGAAGCCAGCTGTGGAGCTTGTGAAGGTCACACAAGATATGAAGTCGTTCAGGGCGTACGACAAGTTGCGCCTGGAGAGGACCAACGCCCGCCACGTCGGTGTTAGGGCCAAGAGGGCTGCCGAGGCTGAGAAGGAAGAGAAGAAGTAGAGTGCAAATCTTGATTCTGTTTTGTTTTAGGCCTGGACCAGATAATCTTGATTTTGGTCGAATTTCTCCATTTCGTCACTTAATTGTTTGGATTTTCTGAGATACATCAAATCTTTTCATCGCTTTGATATGGATAAAACTTGCTTACTGCGTTCTTGTTAGTTCTGCTCATACCTGTAGTGTTACGGGTCTCAAATTTTATTAACCAAGGGGTGTTTGGGATAGCTTTTAGGGGTGTTTATAATTGCTTAAACTTTTTTTAAATTCTTAAATTATTGTGAATTTAAAGTAGTTTTTCAGAGAATTTGGGCTTAAAAGTAGAAAAAGTTAAAAGAAAAAATAGTATTTTTTAAAATAATAGTTTATTTTGGAGTGTAGTATCAAAATGTGATTTCACTTTGCAATAATGCGTGTTTTACCCATTTAACCAACTTCTACTTATTCATCTTAAAGTAAGAGAATTTAAAAGATTATAAATTGTTGCAAACATTCATTATATTAATCAATTTGAGGAAATGAATTTGGTGTTTGGAAAATTCAGTTTATACAAAAACTAAAAATTGTTAAGTTCAAGATAGAGAATTTTTCGTAACAGATAACTTTTATTATTATTATTTTTAATTTTAATTTAATTATTTTTAAAAAAATTAATGATTTATATTTATTATATATATGTACTTCCTATTTTCATTTAATAAATAATACTATAAATACTATATGAAATATGATTGATTGTTTTATAAATATAATTTATAATCTTTCTTATTTTTTATTATAATTTCTTTATTAATTTTTATTTCAATAATATTTATTATTAAAATACTATTTTGCATGAGTAATAATTTTATTTATATATAAATTCTAAATTTGTTTAAAAAGTGAAATAAAATAAAATTTTCATTTCATAAGATATCATACTATTAATATTTTTAAATACTAATTTTTAATTTACAACAACTTTTAATACTTTTTTACAATTACTTACAAATATCAAAATTAAAAACTTTTTGCCGCTTTCAACTTTAGTTATTCTAAATAACATGTTTAGTAGTATTGTGGATTTTGAATTCCTTGTTGAGATATGATAAATCCACGATACAAATTATAATATCTACATTGCAATCCAACGTCAATCTGTAAATTCGATTTTTATACTTTTGTTAGGTTAACTTTTTATTGTGAAAGTTAAAATATACTACTAATAAAGCTTGACATTGATCATAATATAAAAATAAATATAAGAATAAATCAAGAAGATATGAAGGCCTAATATATTGAAATATAATAAGTTGACTTGTTTCTGCATATCACTTATTAATTTGACCTATGGTTATAAATATGATTCAATCTTAAAACTTCTTTTTAAGGTTTATTTGACATTATCTACATCACAACATGAAACAATATTAGCACGCTGACCGAGAGATCTGTTTGCCACTGTCCCTTCATTATCAAGATCCACATACCGACCATTCAAGAAAAAAAGAAAAAGACTCGATTTTGATCACTCCCGCTTGAGATTTCGGTTTGATGGTCCAAAAATCCACCACTAATGGCTGCAAATTTCGGATCTTTGAGACAGAGCTTCGTCGAACGAGGCAATGAGAGATTGCTCTCGAGAAAACATAATTCCGACGTGGGATTCGATGATCCGTACGTTGTCCGCGAGGGGTGTTTACATCGGATTTTCCGAGTTGCCGGAGAGAGGTTCTCGAGTTTCTGCAATGGTGTTAAGGGAACGGCGGTTAAGTTGGTCGAGATGGGAAGATCCGACCCGAGAAAAGTGGTGTTTGCCGTCAAGATGGGCACTTCTTTGTCCCTTGTTTCAGTGCTTATCTTTTTCAAAGAGCCGTTGGATAAGATTAGCCAGTATTCGATCTGGGCCATTCTCACTGTTGTCGTTGTGTTCGAGTATAGCATTGGTGAGTGTTTTGCTTCTTCTCCACATTTGAAATTCAATATTTCAAGCATACCATAAGAGAGTCTTTTATTGATTCTTTATTCTATTAAGTGCGTGCAATTTTGGTCTAGTTCAATGTGGTGTTCTATATTTGAATTCACTATATCTAGCATAGTAGCATTCTTGATTTGAATCTTTGTTCTACTAAGTGTTCAATTTTGATCTAATTTAACGTGGGGTTCTACATTGGGATTCACTATTTCTAGCATGGCATAGTGTGCAATTTTGGTCTAATTTAATTGGGGGGGGGGTCTACATTTGATTTCACTGTTTCTAGCATGGCATTCTTGACTTGATTCTTTGTTCTACTAAGT
Source organism: Lavandula angustifolia (assembly GCA_028984105.1). NCBI lineage: Eukaryota > Viridiplantae > Streptophyta > Magnoliopsida > Lamiales > Lamiaceae > Lavandula > Lavandula angustifolia. The sequence goes on along the minus strand of CM054823.1, from coordinate 7,391,403 downwards.
GTGCAATTTTGGTCTAACTTCATGTGGGTTCTACATTTGATTTCACTATTTCTAGCATCTTGATTTGATTATTTGTTCTATTAAGTGTGCAATTTTGGTCTAATTTAATGTGGGGTTCCTGTATCTAGGGGCTACCTTAAGTAAAGGATTTAATCGTGCATTAGGAACATTCTCTGCCGGAACATTGGCTCTTGGTATTGCACAATTGTCTGTAATGGCCGGAGAATGGCAAGAAGTTGTTGTTGTGGTCAACATTTTTATTGCAGGTATGATATTAGCTATTATTTTGAATTAGAAATTTTTGTTTGAGTTTAAAATAAGCTATGCTTTTGAGATAATTGATTCATTTTTTTACTTGGTTTCAGGTTTTCTTGCTAGTTATTTAAAGCTATATCCAGCAATGAAGCAGTATGAATATGGCTTCCGAGTTTTCCTTTTAACATTCTGTATTGTGTTAGTCTCCGGAACTTCACATTTCTTCCGAACAGCTATTTCACGCCTTCTATTTATCGCTGTTGGCGCTGGTGCTTGTTTGATCATAAATACATTTGTATACCCCATTTGGGCTGGTGAAGATTTGCACAAACTAGTTGTGAAGAACTTCAAGGGAGTTGCCACTTCTCTTGAAGGTATACATAGTAGAATAGTATCTTTCTTTATATTTTGTGGGGTTGAAATTGTTGAACTGATATATCTACCCGTTTATAGGGTGTGTGAACTCATACCTGCAGTGTGTTGAATACTCGAGAATTCCTTCAAAAATCTTGGTCTATCAAGCTTCCGATGATCCCTTATACAAGGGATATAGAGCTGCAGTTGAGTCTACTAGCCAAGAGGAGACTCTGGTATGTCTCTATTCTGTGCCAAACTATGCATTTTTCGTAATGAAAACAAATTTAGCTCTATCTCTTCTTGTTGTCATAGTTGGGATTCGCGATTTGGGAACCACCTCATGGACGTTACAACATGTTTAGATATCCTTGGAGTGAATATGTCAAAGTTAGTGGTGCTTTAAGGCATTGTGCTTTCATGGTAATGGCAATGCATGGTTGCATACTCTCTGAGATTCAGGTATTCTTGCGGATGCATATAGTTCTCTTCTTTTAGCTCTACATAATGTTACTTGAGATACGAACGTTGTTCTTGGTTTATTCATCTCATAAGACGGCACACATCTTGATGTTGATTTGGTCCTTGAGACTGACTGCTTACTGTAGTCCTATTCCAACCACACTTCTGACTACATTGATAACAAAAACTTTGTGATCTTTAATATTTTCAAACTTGATGTATCTAGTAAAAGGAAATAATTTGAATACTTGACTCGTTTTGAGGGTGGTCCTTCTAATCAAACATCTTAGCTTTAAAATGTTCAACATAAAAGAGAAAAGGAGAATTATTTCATTCTTTGTGTTGGGTGCTCCTAATCCTTCTACTGCTTGCTGCCAACTTGCTTCACCCATTCGTTTTATCCGGGCCTATGACAAGTGGCAAGTGGATCGATTCTTGAGCAAATACATATGTTCATTCTTTCTGCTATTACTCTCTTTACATTCACTTAAAGTTCTTGTTCTGATGCAGGCATCATCCGACTTAAGACGAGCTTTTAAGGATGGGATTCAGAAAGTCGGAACAGAAGGTGCTAAAGTGCTGAGACTGCTCGGAGACAAAGTCGAAAATATGGAGAAGTTATCTCCCGGAGACCTCCTCCAAGACGTTCATGATGCAGCCGAGAATCTCCAGATGATGATTGACCAAAAATCATATCTTTTGGTGAACGCGGAGAACTGGGAAGGTGTAAAAAAACCCGAAAAGTTCGACCCCGAGGAGCACGAGCACAGACCCGTTGCGATCAACTCCCTCAGTGACGCAGCTCATCTGAGATCGACAATGTCAATCCGGAACGCGAGCGTTTCGCAGTGGGGGTCTGGAGAGGACTTGCTTAGGAACCAGTCGATGTGGCCGTCGCGCCTCTCAGTTATCGGGGACACCCTTTTGAACGAGCGTGAAGTACGGACTTATGAGAGTGCGAGCGCGTTGTCTCTTGCAACTTTTACGTCTCTCTTGATCGAGTTTGTTGCGAGGCTGCAGAATTTGGTGGACTCATTTGAGGAGCTGAGTGAGAAGGCTAAGTTTAGGGAGATTTTGGATTTTGATGAAAGTAAGGAGGAAGTTGGTTTCTGGTCTAAGACACTCAAGATTATCTGCTGCAAGGATTGATAATTGGTTCCTAGACGCGATTGGTTCTACGGTTTATGCATGATCATGCCAAATGCAAGGATAAAGCTCTGTTTTTTTGGGTCTTGTTTATACAATAATTTGCTCTTGATGTTAAAGGGGCATTTGTTTCCGCTAAAGATGGCTCGTGTTAACGCGTTGGAACGAGCCAACGACTCAATAAGATTCTGTTCGTATCAAGAATCTGATGCAGAACATGAAGATGAAGACTGGTGCAAGGTGAGCAAAAGCTCTGATACATACTCAAATGTAGTAGTTAATTATAGGAAAGGAACATTCTGTTATTCCTTGTAGATTTGGAGCTTTCTGTCTGAAATGTTGATGTTTATACTCTACTGCTTTCCATCATGTGTTATGAATTAAAATTTTATTTTGAGTAAATATGATGCTCTCTCTCCTCTCTCTCCTCCTTGTGATGCTTTACAGACAAAAATCTACATACCCACAAACAACAGGAGCAAAATAAAGCATTTCGACATTAAAGACTCCATTTTTACTCATAAATCTCTTCAAAATCGACGAGAATACGAGCTCAGCTGTTCTTCTGCTACTTCCTTAGAGAAAGATGTTGGATTTTTGATTATCCTGCTGCTAATCTTCAAGCTCTTCTAGGGGCAAGAAAAATGCATCTCATTACAACCTTTTTCTGTAATTAATTTGTACAGCATGTTTGATTTAGATAGTGATTCTGATGTGGGGTGGGACTGGGAACAACGTAACGCGGCCGCCGGCGATCGATAAAGGGTTGAGGAGGCCCAATTGACAATCTATACTTTTAGAGTAAATTTGGGCCTAGCCCATAATATATATATATATTTCTCCCTAGACCAGTTAATCAATTAGAGGTATATAACTTGGTGATGTAACAAATAATCTTATTCGATCATATGTAATTTTGAGCTCTTCCCTGACACCTAGTTTGGCTTCCAACTTGTCTCCCTCAAGTGGGGTTAATTAGCGTGTAAGAGTTGAAGGATTGGACGAGGTAACCAAATGAAATCCTACTACTACTTCTCAATCCAGATAGTGGTCCTTGCAAAACCCCAAAAATGTGTATTAATCTCACGTTTTTTGAAGCTTCAAAAAGATGTCAACATTCCTTAATTAAACTACATTCCTAACTAAGTAGTATGTAATAAACACCTCCCCCAAATAGATCTCATAATTCTAGGCGTACTCGGCTCTCCGGTACCCACGTTTCTACCACAATATAAGACCACCACGTCAGATCTAAATATATATGTACAATTATATTTCCATTGAATTTTTAAAGATTCCCACTGTCAAAATTGGTGCATTAGGTAGTAGTTTTTGTAGTATAAAACTTGCATTTATAGTATGTTATGATCTTCGAGATTCAGGCAATATTAAGGAGCAAAGGTAAGTTGTGTCTTAGATTACTGTTGCTATTTAAGGAAAGATCTAACATTTATACATTTTTGCACACATTTATGAATCACTAATCTCTATATTAGACTATGCTAAAGATTACTGGTTGCATGAAGAGATGAAAATAGAGAATATTACCTTCACAGTGAGTTTTAATTTAAAGGACAATTTTTTTTTTTGGCAATTCTTGAAAAGAAAATGTATATGCAGAAATCCAAAGGAAAGAATGCAACTTGTTATGATCAAATGAAGAGCCCAAGCAGAGCTATGGAGTTCCTCAGTAGATCTTGGAGCCCTTCTGCTTCTGACTTCCTCCAAATCTTCTCATCCAATGTAAGAATCTTTACTTTGTGCAGATGATGAGAGAGAACGAGAGAGAGAGTGAACCAAAATATAGCTACATAATTCAGTAGCCAATTCTTGAAACTCACTAGTTAAGTACTTAGGCTCACATTCATCAAATAAACTGTATCTTGTTGGTTTTTTATGATCAATAGATGAATATATATGTCTTTCATGAGAATCGTGATTCTTCAAGACATCTTTTGGATTGCTAACAGAGTGCTAGATTATTGATATTTACTCTTTATTTCCATTTTCGTTAAAACATATTACTCCACAGAGCTCTTTGCTGCCTAATGAGGAGGAAAACCCGAAATACCCCGAAGGAACCCCTATATGTTCACCAAAGCAACAAGACATACAGGTAAATTAAACCACAAATCAAGATCCAAATCAATACTACCAAACACAAAAATTACCATCTAAACTTTCACCACAAAATGCAGCAACCAAAAACATGGCTGACAACCCTCTTCACATCATCAAGAAAAGAGATGAGGAAATCAGAGAAGCGCCTCCACGCCGCCCTCTCTCTCACACAGCTAGCCGCCGCCATTGCTGGCATCACCACCACCACCACCACCAAAGACGAAGGCGGCTCAAACTCGAGCCACGACATGGGAAATGTACTCTCCTCTGCTGCAGCACTAGTAACAAATGTTTGTGCTGAAGCAGCAGAGTCTCTTGGAGCCAAAACGGCTCAAATCCAAGCTGCTGTAGACTCCGGTATGGCGATTCAGAGTCCCATTGATATGATAGCTGTCACCGCAACAGCAGCTACTTGTTTAAGAGGGGCCTCACTTCTCAAATCAAGAACTATGCAAGTCCCTTTGTCTAGAGTTGAAGAAATGCTCAAAATTAGTGCTGAGATTTGCATGATTATGCCTTCAGGTGAGAGAGTATCACTTAAAAATAAAAATCCCAATTTAAGCTAACGTGTAAAAATCCATGCAGGAAGCAAAGAATGCAAGAGAGTGAGCATCTACTTAAAGCATCAACTTCTCATGTTCCGTTTCAGGAAGAAGTACTTAAGAGGAGCCTTGACATCATCAAAAGAGTGTACTTTTCTCAACCATATAAAGATACAAAGTATCAATTGCTATGAAGGTAGGTTATAATACTCTCATTTTGCAGATCAAGTGATGAATATTAGTGAGGAGAGAGAAGAGCAACGAGGGAATTCTTTGGTGTGTCTGAAGACGAAGAATGGAGTGATAAAGCTCCAATTTGAAGATGATATGCAGTCCAAGATTTGGATATCAACCATTCTCAATCTCCTTGAGATGCAGAATCCCAGCCATAGATACTGAGATTTCAAATTTTCAATCCATTTAGATAAGAGTTAATATCTGTAAATCTGCTTTTTTTTTTTTTGTTATGTTTTTTTGCTTTGATAACACAACAAGTCCAAAAGAATAAACAGAGGTGGATCACATAACTTGAAAATTATTAAATGAGAATGATAATATAGTGAATAAATGCATGTTTTTATATAGATGCTTTAATACCATAATACTCCCTCCGTCCCGCCCGACTTGTCTTGTATTTCTTTTCAGGCCGTCCCACCCAACTTGTCTTGTTTCCTAAAAAGGAAAATAATTATTACACAAACTCCCGCTTTTTCTTTGTGGGGCCTACCTTTCTACACACAATCACCCACTCATCTACACACAATCACTCTCTCATCTTAATTTCCATGCCGAAAAGAAACAAGACAAATTGAGCGGGACGGAGAGAGTACTACTTATTAAATATTAATAAATAACAAGAATTATTATAAATTATGAGTTATTACTACTTGGGCAAGTTTCTTGGTGGTAGGTCCTAGTTGATAGAGCTTAGGTGTGATATTCATTCAAGTTTCCTACGTATATACATATCTTATCATAGTATTTTGGCAAATATAGGGTCAATAGTATTTTTCATCTATCAAGCACCAAACACCACAATCATGTAGGTTTCTAGGTTGGAATTATAGGAAAACTATACGAGTTTTATTATAGTAACATTTTTTTCTTATAGTATCTCCGTTCCATTTAGAATGTTTCCTAAACTTGAAAGAAGTGTCCTTTTAGTTACGTCTTGTTTTAAAAAAGGACAAAAAAATATATGACTACAAACTAATTACCTGAAATACAAACATACACTATATAATATAATTTTTTAATCTCCCCAAAAGAAGCAAGACATTACATATTGGAAGGAAGTATGTTACATATTCGATAGATTGGGATAAATATTTAAATTTACTTAATTTGCAATTGTTATGTATAAATAATTCATTTAATTATGGATATTTCTAGTCATACTCGACAAAATCGAAATTCCTAATATTATACTTTATAAAGAGTTAAAATAATGTAAAAGGAATATTTAAGCAAGGCCCGGTTTTACATTTTTTCCCATAAAAGCCCTCGAATTTTAATAAAATGTCAGCACAAGCATTAAGTATTCCATGATAAGAAAAGAAGATGCCCCTCACGCCCGCTAATTTGTATCCATCCGTTAAATCTGAAATCTCGCATCACTTTGATTGATCGGACGGTAGCGGTCGGCCGATGGAGAATTCGCCGGTAGGATCACCGGATGGCGGCGTCTCGGCGCTGGTGGAGCAAGCCAAGGAACTGCAGGAGACGGCGTCGTCGCTCATCGCCCGCACATGCCGCGAGGAAGACGCGCTCCGCCAGCGCGTCGCCACACTCGATTCCCGCATCAACTCGCTTCGTTCTTCTATCCGCGGCTCCAAAGACTCCGATAAAGTATGACTTGCATTGATTTCTAGACATGTATGCAGTATTGCTTCTGTAAATTGATAATTATTTTGTTTCGATACGTGCTCTGATTATTTTGTTCATCTTTGGGGATTTCAAGCTGGAAGAGGAGTTAACGAGAGTTAGGTATATATTGAGTGAGGGAGATGCAGCGACGTTCCTTCCAAGCAAATCTCATGGTCCGTTTTATTCTTTTATTTGGTTGAATTGCGATGCATATACTAGATTAGATGATAATGGTTGTTTTTGTTTGTCACTCTGCGAGTAGGGAGGTTTTTGAGGATGTTTTTGGGGCCTATTAATGTGAGAGCCAACAGGAAGGATGTGCAGTTGAAAGTGAAAGAGGAATACAACAATGTTAGGGTAAGATCTTTATGTTTGAGATTCGTATAATCAGTTTATTTGATTTATATTTTGCTGATTTTGTAGTTTCTTGAATAATTTTACGGCCTTTCGGGTTCGAGGTTGAGGTAATTAAAGAAATGTGCAGATTGCTTGTATTAGGCCATGATTAATGAAACAGTGATTAGCTAGAGACTGGTTGAAGGCTTGGTATTCCATTCGTCACTGAAGTTTTGTCAAGTGTAGCTTTTAATAATACTAATAATAGTCTATTGGAAGATACGGTAAGTGCTCATAATGAAGAATTTGCACAAACGTTTGTAAGCATGCATCATACCCGTTACTGAAGTTTTGTCAAGTCTAGCTTTTAATAATACTAATAGTAGTCTATTGAAAGATAGGGTAATTGCTCATGATGAAAAATTTGCACAAATGTTTGTAAGCATGCAGCATATCCATTACTGAAGTTTTGTCAAATCTAGCTTTTAAGAATACTAATAATAGTCTATTGGAAGATAGGGTAATTGCTCTTCATGAAGAATTTGCCCGAATGTTTGTAAGCATGCAGCATATTCGTAATGATAAAACAATTTAGTGATTCAAGGTATTTCAGGGTAAGTTGTGATTATGTGTTATCGACAATTTTACCTGAATTATGAATGTCAATGATATCTGATAAGTGCCTTTATCTAAAAGCCATTCTTGGCAGTGTACCTCCTTATCATTAACGTTGAATTATTTTCTCAAATAAAATTGATGAAAAAGCTTCCAGGTTTTCAGTTAAATTGAAATTGAAGACAATATTTGTTTCTAGCTTGGAAAATAGTTTATACTTTTTGAGTATTTTCCAGGTTGTAATTTTGATTCGGCATTTACATGTATATTTTTATGTCTTCTTGGACATGAAGTTGAGGAAATTGTAGAGATGTGCAAATAATTGATTAAATGTATTATGTTTTGATGAGTGAGAGTGATTTGCTTGAGCCTGGAGACCAATGGAAGACTATGCACATATCATCTGTTATAAAGTACATGTCAAGTCTAATTTTTAATACATGTAAGATGGCATTAGACGATTAGGTAATCACTCATCATGATCTTGATCTAGTCATCCCATGCCTGGAACATACGCATTACATTATTAAGTGTCTACTATATCTTTATTGATTAAAAAGCTTGGGGGACCTCATAGCTTGTGATCAACAGTTTCTTGAACCAGTTTGGATTTATGAATTATATCTTATACTGGTCTAAAATACCGAAGATGTTTTATACTGATGGCAGGATCAAACAGCATTTCTATTTCTCGTTTTGCCATCACTAATGCTTATTTTAAGGTCATGGATTTGGGGTGGATGCCTACCTGCCTTACCAGTTCAACTTTACCAGGTATCACCACATGGAAAATCTTTCTTCTTCTGATTTAAACTCTTTCTGGGCATTCTCTTTTTCTCCCTTGAGGTATATATAATTATATGTACATATATGTCTGTGCGTATGTGTGTATATAGTAGTAACTTATAGAAGTTAGTTTCTTTTCCTTCCAGGCGTGGTTGCTATATCTCTACACTCGTTTGGCTTTGAGAGAAAACATCTTGAGAGTTAATGGAAGTGATATACGTCCATGGTATTTGAGTTTTGCTGAAGCTCCATTTTATTCTTCCTAAAAGTGTATTTTTTAAATGAGTTGAGAAGATTACAGTGTTCAACTTTCTATACCAGAAATCTGGTGTTGACATGTGGATTGTTGGAAAAATGTTGTTAAGGCGATCCATTGTGATCTAGCTTCATATACTGATAGTATTATACTTTGGCTTTGGAGGTTTTTCAGTGAAGCTATTATCTTTCCTTGGCCGTAGTCTTTAGCATTTATTTATTAATGAAAGTTTGGGTAGTTTAATCCAGAGTTGCCTTTGTTTATGCAGGTGGATTAGACACCATTATTTTGCCATGGCTATGGCTCTCATTAGTCTAACTTGGGAGATAGACCAAGGGCCTGATTGTGCTAAGAAACAGGTACAATGATTAACAGTGTTTTCACCCATGAACCAACATCCAACCATGAAAAAAAATAATACAATTTTAACATCCTCATTTCCTATATTTGTCTCTTCCTCTATTTCATATTATTGAAATGAATACTGTAATTGCAGATAGGTGTACAACTATTTCTGAAATGGGCTATAATGCAAGGAGTTGCTATGATTCTTCAGAATAGATATCAAAGGCAAAGACTTTATACACGTATTGCACTTGGCAAGGTAGTTTCAGCGTATCTGAGATATTTGCCTTGTCTACAACAAATTTTGCTTCTGCTAATTGTGCATCTTTTTAGAACGTTCGACTCCTAAAAAAGCATTTGACTGCTGGGTAAAATGCCAAAATGCCTATGACATCTAAACTTGCGAAATAGTTATGTCTGATCAATTATCCTTCCAATAGCTTCTATGAAGTGATACATTTTCTTCTAGTTTTTTCTACGATTTGATTGATTTGTATTTCATTTGGTCCATCTACTATTTTGATATAATAATGTTATACTCTTCTGGTTGTAGGCTAGGAGAATGGATGTTGTTTGGGGAGAGACTGCTGGAGTGGAGGGTCAGCTATTGCTGCTATGCCCTATACTTTTCGTTTTACAGGTTTGTCAGTCGCTTCTTTTTGTCTTAATTATAAGATGACTAGTAATGTTTGTTGGAAATCTTTCTTTTAGCTCATTAACTCGACATCCATGTCTGATTTCAGGGCTTCGAAGCTTATGTTGGGTACTTGTTGCTTGAATCTGCAATTGTGGGATACAGTTTGGATTGGCAGGTAAAATAATAGGTGAATTTTTAGTTTCATTGTATGTTACCCAATAATATGACCTCATACACCAATCATTTCAGGTAATTACATGTGGGATTCTTCTGATAGTCATGGCTGTTGGGAATTTCATTAATACGGTGCAGACCCTAATAACAAAATCTAGGGTAAAAGCGAAAATTAAGAGAGGTAAAAGCAGGGTAGATCTGAATCAAGGATCTGATGACAAGACTTTGTAATTTCTTTTTCTTGCAAACTTTTTGGGTGTTTTTTTTAATGATGATTTTAGAAGTTGGAAATTAATATTTATGTTATGTTATATTGTTGGAGTATTTCAGGTTTGTTATGTTATGTTGTGGAAAACAGAGGGCTAATTCAGAGCTTTAGTTATAAGTTGCTGGTAGTTGTGGTGGGAGAGATGAATAGAAGATTTTGCCTAGAGGAATTAATTAATACAATGGGCTTGGAAGTAATAAGTTATTAAAGTCTGGGCTTCGAATAGCCCAAATAGCTTAGCCTAGTAATAGATATTAATTTACGATAATACCGAAAGTACCCTCGTCTATTACTCCCAAGCCAGTGATCGGCTGCTCCCCTTCTTAACCGGAGAGGAGGGCGGTCTCGGCGGCGGACTGCTCGGCCTGCTGGAAAATAAATCAATCTCAAAAACATCACAGTCATACTTAAATGAGTATTTGCTAATTTTTTCTACATCACCAAGATAGCGATTTTAAGGACCCAAAAAACTATTTTAGTAAAACGTCTATTTTATTAACTTCTTTATACAACTAATGTTAATGACTTGAACAAATCTATTACATTATGATTTATGATGAAAAGAGAAGTAGGACGATTTCTGAAAGTATTTAAGAATAGGAGAATTCTTAAAAAACAAAACAACATAACAATACCCTTATTTTTAATCATATGACATAAATATTTATAATATGAATGAATAGTGAATCAAGACAAGCAATCAACAAAAGTCCCACAAACTTTGGATGTTTAATAAATTCTGCAGCAAGTTTGTAGGTTTAGTAATCTAATGTACATAACTCGCTCACTAGTTCAAGATCGTTACTTCAAGTTAAATTATCTAAAAATGGAAACTAATCAACTCCATAATACAACACAAGGTGGGCAAAGCTTCACTCCTTCTCCTTGCCCACCAGATAAGCTGCTGCTGCACTCTTGGAGAGCAGCAAATCTTTCATTTGTCTATAGACTTTGAGATCTTCAAGGGCATCTGATGTTTTCCGAGCCTTAAAAAACTCGGAAGCAGCTCCTGCTTCCCCCTCAAACTTGGAGGACTGAGTGTTGTAGAAGCAGGATTCTTGACGGAGAGGAGGAGCTGTCTTCAGCATGTGGACAAGGGCACCCACAGCCGCGTCTTGTGACTTCTTCACTGTTGAGTGTGCCTGTGAAGAACTGTTTCTACCATCAAGACTCGAACTGTACGGCAAATGAATCAAACAGATGCATATCAACACATTTGCTAATTAGATTAAAGAATTAACTGCAGAAAATGAATCCAAAACTTTTAATTTTAGCAATTTCATTCTCATAATGTGCAAGAACTGACATAAACAACGCAAAACACGAATTATACGGGAGAAAGTTATTGGTTTATCAGAGGAGTGCTTGTTCTATCAAGCACTAGAAATTTTTATTCAGAAAAAAAGTGAATCAACTCTAGATTTAAGCATTAGCTAACCATGAAACAGCTACTAACGAACTCTGGCCTATCCCATTGATATAACTCTTGGTCTTGGAGAAGTAAATAGCATATACATCTACAAGCAGGAGAAGTAGATGGTATATACAGCTAGAAACAGACTGATCAATTTTAACATTTATTACACTCATGTTAGCCAAACTGAAGATGACTCCAAAAAGACTATCCTTCTCTTATATCTATTCAAGCTATGGACAATTTGAGGTTGTCTTCAACTGAGATGTTTTCTTATATAAAGAACGGAAAAGCTATGAGGCATCAGAGAATCAAGGGAAAAGAGGCGAGACAACAAAATGAAATTTGATCTCTTTCCGGGGTTTTGAAAAAGACAATATATAAGGCCTTGATGGTATTGATGTTAAGAATTATAATAAAAAGGAAATCCTAGAAATATGATGTCCAATGATCGAAATTCTTGTTCTGGATTATCAAGAAAAGAAGGTAATCCTAGAAATATGTTATTTGGCATTGATGATTTATGTACATGACTATTTTAGCATCAATGAAATGCAATGATCACATAGAGCGTTAAAGATACTTTCGACAAGACTAAATCAAGCTTGAGACCTTTTTGAGGGCAAAAATAATTGGCAGGTGATGACAATAACTGTACCGGTAGCATTTTATGTGGAGCACTAGAAAATAAAAAAGAAAAATATGGAGTGCCTACATTCGGACTTCAAATATACGACAAAAGTTGACGTGCCTATTTAAAAGGTCTGAGCTAGAAAACACCACATTCTTTAGCATTACATGTTTTAAGTGAATGTTCTAATTTAAAGAATTGAATGATATGTTGACATGGCAAGTGGAAATTACCTTGTATGGTTATCAGGAGGATCCACATCATCCACAACAAACGGAAAATCACAATCACCAAAGTCATCCTGGAAAGACAATCGACTGGAGCTCCGTGAGAATCCAACACGTGGAGAACTACTTGAAGACAGCAAACTTGAAAACCTCCCAGAATCATCTTTTGAGTCTCGAGACAACTATGAAATGTTGACAGATGTAAACTAGCTCAGAAACTAACAAACACGCCAATAAACTACAAGAAGTAGTAGTAGTAATAAACTAATCATTAGCGACTCTCATCACATACCTTCGAACCAGCATTTATTGGAGTATTACTCAATTCTCCAGTTCCAGTCGAATTCGAATCTAGTCTCCTTATTGACCTGATCCCTGATGGCGATTCATGGGACGAAGAGTCATACTTGGTATTCCTCGGAGATAGAGGTGGGAGAGAATTCCTACTCGGATCCGACAAATTAGGAGAGAGATATCTTGGACTTCTCCCCATAATCGGATGTGGGATACTCATTGGAGGGGTTTGGCGCCTATTATGAATATGAAGTCCACCTTTTGTTGGAGGAGATGGAGAAGGAGAGGAAGAGAATGGAGGGGAAAGTATCTCATCAGATGGGGCTTTCTGATTAGCCCCAAACCTTCGGTTTTGGTTTTGGTTTCTATTGTTGTACGTCTCATTAGGCGAAGATGAATACTCATATGGTGAGCGATGTAACGGAGGAGAAGCACTATAAGGTTGGCCCATTTGTGGCGAAATCTCCCTTTGGATACCACTAGACCAGCTATGAGGTCTTTGAAATGGTGAAGAAGAAGAAGAAGAAGATGATTGCTTCCCTCTGATTTGGAACGATATAGAACGACCCTTATCGGAGGAGATTGAAGGAAATGCTCTCATAGGGTCAGTAAGAGGGCTACCTACATAATCCGTAATAATCTCTATCGGATGAGACACACGCGAATCTAGATTGAAATCAGATAGATCTTCACGGTACATCATGGATACAGAAAGTCGGCCTTGTTGGGCTTCAACGGGTACAAAAGAATAGTTTCTCATCGACTCCTCCTCTGATCTAGTCAAAGGAGAACCAAATGAGCATATCTTGTAATTGATTTCAAAGTCACAGTTCTGCTTAAACGATTGCTGCTTACGAAAAGCCTTATACGCAGGAAGAAGCCTCAGAATCAAATAAACTGACCTCAACAATATGATTGATTTCTTGTAAGTCTTCTTATAGAAGGCATCACCAATCTGAGGAGACATAGACCTTTGATGCTCATACTGAACTACCCACCTCTCTATAACTGTTTCAGTTATCATCTCCGAGCTGCTCGTTTCGTGCTCTGAAAAAGAGCCACGGGATTCTTGAACAAGTATAATATCAATGACCATAGGCTCCATCAAACTTCTATTCCAAAAACTCAAGCTATCCATAGCTGCAGGACGATCTCCCAAGACTAAGTTAAACCATCTATCGCTCTTTCTTATTTCCCCTCCCCGGCTAGACGGCCGGTTCATTGGAACCCTTGATTCTAATATAATGTGCAGACTCTTTAGAAGAAACTGATTGAGTATTTGCTCAAACCGTCCATGTTCACCATGAGGATAACTATGCAAATCCATTTTAGATTACTTGAACCAAATCTAACCCTAAATCCCAACTGGCAAGACAAATATGCAACTATAATTCCAACTAATTTACAACAATTGATCAATCAACCCAAACATCTAATAATTGTTTCCGGGTTCTAAATATATATTTTTTTCTTCTATGTTTTTCTGAAGGCAGTCTCTCTCATGCATGTTACTATATCTTGTAATCACACCTGAAAATAAACGCCATAAATAAATAAAATAAGCTTACTATCAAAAAGGGAGAAAAATTAAAACAAGAAAAGAGGAATATTAAGCTATTCATTGAATTCGCGGCTAAAGAAATGCTGCATGATACAGTTCTTCATTCATGCAGCAGAAAATCTATCAATTACTTCAATTAATTGCCAAGAACAATAGGTAAAAGCCCAGATTCAAGATAAGACATAAAAAAAAACTAAAATAGAATCCATAACAGATCAAGAACCTTAGTCAGTAAGAACCCATTACTATTTACAATCATAAATCTCAAGTTCGTCGACTGATCAAACGAACAGGACAAAAAAAAAAAGCATACATGAAAAAAAGAAAAAGCGCATTTCAAGATTCAGCAATTGAAATGGTAAAACGAAGACACCCGAACGATTCAATCAAATGAAATGAGGTTTACTTGAGAGAACATGATTTCTTGGAAAAAAGATGAGTCTTGAGATCAAATTGACGCAATTTAGAGAGAGAAAGATTGCGTACCCTGCTCCCACAGAGAGAGAGAGAGAGAGAGAGACGAGTACTTGATTTTATAAGTATATATAATCTAAATCATTGCTAGTCTGGTTAATCAATCAATTCTCTTTTCGGAACAAACAAATCATATTTTTCCTTTTTTATTTTGAATTAATTAATTTTGTTGATAAGTTGACATTGATGAATCGACACTAGATTTTATCTGAGTATATAAATATTAAATTGAATATTATAGTTTTTACAAATAATTTGGATCTATCCACCTAAAGGTTTCTT
Organism: Lavandula angustifolia; assembly: GCA_028984105.1. Classification (NCBI taxonomy): domain Eukaryota; kingdom Viridiplantae; phylum Streptophyta; class Magnoliopsida; order Lamiales; family Lamiaceae; genus Lavandula; species Lavandula angustifolia. Next base: position 7,376,357 of record CM054823.1, on the reverse strand, counting down.
ATTTCTAATTTTCGCCACATTAACTTACATTAATTGTTTCCCTTAATTTCCTGACGTGAAGTTTCTGAATTCCTGGTGACAGGTGTTGTAAAATGGATTCTTTTTTTCTTTTCAAAAAAGGGCAAAAAATAAAAATAACTCGGGTACTTTTTTTGAGGTTTATCTTCCATTTTAATTCCCTCATTATTTCCATAATCAGATCTTAGCCACAAAACATGATAATCAAAAGTATCCCAATTGTTAACAAAGCAATGCGAATAATTTAGGATTATATAAGCAAATTACCAAGTTAAAACTTTGCGTCACGTATACTAGACACAAAATAAAACAAGACACTTCCTCTTGATAGACAATAAAACAAGACTCTCTCTCTCTCTCTTAGAGCATCTTAGCACACCCATTTTCAATCTCATTTTGCAGTATCTGTCACATCAAACACTAATCTCACTTCAATCCACAACTCCAAATTCAACCTCAAAAAGAATATTCTCCATATATTCATTTTCACACTACTTTTTATACTTTTACATAATATCAATATATTTCTCAATATTACACATTAGCACCACAATAATTATATATGCAATATTTATTATTAAATAACTAAAAAAATAATAAATAAATATAAATAACTAAATTACTCGTGCATTAATTATAAGAAAATTACACAACTTGATAAAAGAAATTACAATAAAAAAGATAGATCCATGCACATTCTTTAGTAGGAAATAAAAATTCAATCCTCGGAATTGGTTTTATTTGCTATGTACTCTATTTCCTATTAGTTTATATTATTATGGTTATTTTTAATGCAATTTTATTGTTTTGAGAATATTCTTTATTATTCCTACAACCTTTATTATTAAAATGGGCTAAAAAAAGATAGAGATAAAAATAATATATTGTTCAAAAATGATAGAGATAAAAATGGGCTAAAAAAATAAAGAGCATACACCAAAATGGGCTCAATTTTTTTTAAATGGGCTTATAATTAAAACCCACAATTAAAAACCACAAGATAAAATAAAACCTAATTAACTTTATTCATCTTCTTCCTTGAGCACGGCTGTCCATCTTCACTTCTCCATTTGAGCAACACAAACCTTTACCTTCACCCACAAAAAAGTTGAAATTATCAAAGAAGTAGAGGATTATTGTGCAAATATAAACTCCGCGTCGGATTTTGCAACTTGCTACAGTGATCACCATTTTTGCAGTAGGAAGAGAGAGAGAAAAAAATGTTTTCACCATTTTGCAGATAAATTTGTTGCTCGGTTGGGGGACGAATTCCGGCTGCATACACCATAATGCAGCCGGTTGGAGATGGCCTTACAAATTAAATCAAGAGAGTTGGGAAGCAAAAGTTAATTGAACATAACTGAGGAAAATCACATTCTTTAACAAAATCCCAAGTAAAATTCTACCAAGGATACATACACGCAGTTATGGTGCAAAATTCTTGCTTTTCTCTTCGTCTCAAAGAGATGCAATTCTCTCATCACGTACCTTAGCAGTAGTATTGCTGCACGCTTCTTCAACGCAATCCCCTTCGCCTATCTTTGAAGTCCGAGTCCCTGCTGAGAATATACACCATCACAACTCAAAAAATTTCACAAAATCAGCAATTTATAAAGATTGATGAGTGTGTTGACCTCTCTATGTGATCAAGAATGAGCAGTCTTGGCCCGGGAGGTATTTTCACATCTCTGAGAGCACTGCAATTTCAGCAAAAGGGCAGAGCTGTTTAGGCAAATAATCACAATTTCTATACCATTTCTTGGAAGCTTAGAACTAACTTACCTATCCGTTAGCAAAGGCAGTGTGGTATCATTCAACAATCCTCTCTTGAAGTTCTTTTCGTAGTTCTGCAGGCCGAGGTTGCTCAGCATTGATCTCGTCTTACCATAAAACGCATCTTCAACTGGTGGTTGTGTAAACTTCTGGCCCAAATGCATCAACCAGCAAAAGGGGTCTCAGGATAAGATGGGATTTGCATTATAGTGCAGAGATCTGATAGTGAAGAGTTGAGAGATAGGTGTAAATAAATGTTGTTTCATTGATTTTGTTACATCTGATAATATATTCCATTCCAAATGTAGTAAAAATAATGGATGTTTAACTGTAGGTTCCACAGAATTCAGTAAACTACCTGGAAAATGCCACCTTGAACAATGGCAAAGAAAAGGCCAGATGTAACGGCACTTACAGCCGGATTAGGGCCGGACATACCACTGACTAATGTAAACACAGCCCCAGAACCAAAAGCTGGAACCATACTACAATGAACAATACCAGGTAATTAGCATTCACATCAGAAAGAGCAATACAGACATCAGGATTCAACAAACGGATAATACATCAACAAGAAAACTACCTATACTCCTACAAAAATAATCATAAATCCAGATAGATAACTAAGTGAGTAGCTCAAAATTATCAGCTTGATATTTCATTAAGAAAAACATGTTTTTCAGGCACCATCCTACATGAATCATCAGAAATATCACCAGAACATCAAAACCTCAAACATACTCAAAGTGGAAACAAACAAGCATACTATATAAGAGGTTTAGACATAGAGAAGATGAGGAAACGAGACACTTCTAATTGCATAAATATTAGATTTTTTTATGATCAGCCAAGCTCCATATTCGTCCAATAACATCTCATACAAAAACTACTAGTCCAGTTGTAGCACCTATAGAAATTGAAATACAAAGGTGGTATAGTTCCAGAAATTCCATACCCCTTATAGCATGCTCCAAATTGTATTTGTACTAGTTTGATTGTAGATTAAGCTGTTTATGAGCTCGAATTTCTTAACTGTTGTTTCTCCAGCTGTTAGATTATATTTTCATGGATACTCATATGAGTTTTTTTTGGGTTTTGGATTTGGTGTAGTATGGTTGCATTAATTTACTTTGACCTCATAGTGGTTGAATGTATCCAAGCTTATTACTTGTATAAAATGCAATTGCTTTTGCTTTTGCTTTTGCTTCATATGTGAAGTTTAACATTTGATTTAATGTGATGGTGAAACAGAATGGTAGGCTTTAAGAATAGGTACTTAGTAATGGAGATCTTTCTGGATCCGAACAAAGAATTTTCCCAGGACGATCCCATCATAGTAACTCAAAGGAATTTATCTAAAGCCGTCAGAGATAGCATCCTCTTGAACTTCGGGGAATGTGGTCTAGCTTCATCCATGAACTCATTTCAAGGTGAGGTTTTCCCTATTCTATTTTGCATCACTTATCGGTTGTTTATATATAATTTGTCTTTGTAAACATGCCTTTTTGTTTGACCTCAGTGAAGTATGTGAATCCCATTACAAAACTCTGCATTTTTAGAACTTCAAGAGAGGATTATCAGAAAATATGGGCTGCAAGTATAATGGTCAAGAGTGTAGGAAACTGTCCCATGGTTATCAGCCTTCTTGACCTTAGTGGTTAGTTCTCTATAACTTTATATTTCATTATCACTGAGTGTACTGGTTCAGTTTCAGCCGTCCTTTTACCATGGCAAAGCCTTAAAGATATGCAAGCTATATGTTTATGATTATATGGTCAATCCATGATTTGTTTGATTTTATTGATCAAATAATGTCTGATACAAAAAATACTAGTCCAGTTGTAGCTCCTATAGAAATGGAAATACAAAGGTGGTATAGTTCCAGAAATTCCATACCTGGATTGAACATCATCCTTGCCTCTCAACCTTTTCATCACACAAGAAATACCAGCATTTGCACCAGTCATTACAGCAAAATTGCGTGCTTGTAGCAATGGACCTCCAGCGAGAGCCTGAATGCGAAAATGAGTATAAACATCAGTTACTTTATCCCAAAATATAATTCAGAATTTTCACCTTAACTACTAAGAGTCTAGTCACAAAAGCTTGGTAAAGAATAATGTGTTTCCCAAGGTTTACAAACTCACAATCAACTGACGATTAAGCAAAACCACTTCAAATCAGAACTTTCACTATAATACATCCACATTAGCAGCAACTTAATCCTTCCAAAAATACACAGCCTATGGCAACAAAACTATGCCAAAATTCCAAATTCAGAGGAAAAAATGGAGGGAAAACAACATCTTACAAGCTCACAACTGACTCTCCAACCCATGTAAATTGGAATATCTGTAGTCGAGGAAATGCATTTACATATACCATCAAAAGACCTTTTAATAATTAAAAAACTCGCCATACTCTTTTCTGGATAGAAAAGGTATACCTGAGCCTGCTTAAGCGATGATATAGCATCTGGATTAAGCCTACCAACGTTGGGCGGCAGCATAACAAGACCGGACCCCTCACCGGTGAGCGTCCCCATGAAGGAGCCAATCGCGGCGCCTTGGACGGCGCTGGTGGCGGTCACGGCGGCGGCCTCCACCGGAAGTGACTGCTTCGCGAGCCACCCCTTAAACTTGAATTCCACCTCCTTCAGCTTCGCCTGCACCAAAACCACCGGATTTTGCTGAGAATTTTCCATCAACCCGCTGGCCTTCGTTGGGATTTCCATCGCCATGAACCCTAGCTAGCTTTCACCCGTAATTTCAGATATAATACTTATACGGTGAATAGCTAGAGAATTTTGGTGCAGGCCTGGACGGAGGACGGTGAATTTCTGTTTAGGTGGGTGAGGTTTTAGAGAGGGACGGTTTGGATAACTGTAAACTGTATGATTTCCATTTTAACCCCTAAAACTCCTCTATTGTCAATTTTAATTCAAAAACTGAAGATTTTAGATTATCGAATATATTTACTGGCTTGTATTATTTTTTTTCGACACGAAAATTATGAGTGGTTGGTTGTATGTAGAGTGGTATGTTCCATAAAGAAATGATAATGTCATATACTTTTGGATTAATAATAGTTATTAGGGTTTTTATAATTAATTTTTTCGAAATAAATTAGTTTTGGTAATTATTTATCCCTAAGTAAACAAGGAAATAAATATTAAGGTTTATGGATAAAATATTATTCTAGAAAATATATTTCATAGATTATATATTACTAATAAATAAATTAAAAAATTAAAATGCATATCTATAATTTTTTTTGAATGAAATCGATCCCTTAAAAAAAGGGATTTGAACCGTATTTTTATTCATACTACGACTACATTAAAGACGAAGTAGAAGTGAATTGTCTCACCACTAACACCACTTCCATCAACATTTATTTTCCCTCACCACTCTCTTATCCGTTTTCTATGGCTATTTTCCCTCACAACACTCATATCATTTTTTGACAAACTCTCTATAACTTCAAAAAACCTCTATCTTGTGCAAAAAACCCGACACGACTCTCTTCTCAAGCAAACAAACTATTGTGAAGCTCTCCGTCACACATATTTCTCCGGCAACCTCTATTTTGTGAAGATCTTCTGAAGCTTAGTCGAAATGGCTGATATTATTGTTTCCGAGCAGGTTAGTAAACATAGAATCCGATTTTTAGTAATTGAAAACTAGTGTTTTTATCGTGTAGTAATAATCGGCGTTCTTATGATAGACTTATCTCAAACTTCTATAGTTTATTTGATATTTTTAAGTCCCATGGAATCAAAATATTTAATTTTTTGAAGGCAAAAGATCGGTTCTCGTATGTAGAGATGTTTTATAAATTATGATTTATTTTTATTGTAAATATTGTAAGTGATGATTCACATATTATGAACAAAAACGATTATAATTTCCCCATTTAAGTCTTTAAAAGTTTATATCCCCAAATAAAATATCCGATATAAAATATATTAATAATACAGAGATATACGAGATTTAAACAGAGAACGAATTCATTTTTAAGATTCATTAGTATATATAATCCTTTAATATGCTTAAATAATAAATAAAAGTAATTAGAAACTATTTAAATTTTAAAATATATAAAATAATATCTATATATCATACAAATTTTAATATTAAAATATAAAAAATTATACATTTGAATGTATTATTATATTTTATTTTAAATTTAAATATAAAATAGTACTTATATATTTTAAAATATTAATATATTTATCTTAAATGTTTATATTAATATAATAGAATATATTTTATTATAATATAATACATTTAAATATATTAATACAGATTGACATATTAATATATATAAAATATTTTTTATATATTTTAACGTATTTTAATATATATTATCTTAAATATTTATTAATATAATAAACGTAATACATTTAAATAAATTAATAAGTATTAACAAATTAATTCATATAAAATAGTATTTATCTATTTTAATGTATTAATATATTTTCTTTTAAATGTCTATCAATATAATATAATATATTTTATTATAATATAATAGATTTAAATATATTATTACAAGATTTATAAATATATATATATATATATATATATAATAATTGAATATATTCTAATGTATTAATATATCTAATCTATAATTTATTTTAAATTTATATTTTATATAATGTAGTATATTTTTTTTAATATAATACATTTAAATATATTAGTACGAATTTAGATATTAATATATATAAAATAGTATTTATATATTTTATCTTAAATGTTATCAATTAATAGAGTATATTTTATTATAATATAATACATGTAAAGATGATTATTAAAGTAGGTTTTGTATTTACCGTTATTACTGTAAGTGATAATTCACATATTATGATTAAAACCGAATATAATTTACGTATGTAAGTCTTTAAAAGTTTTATATACTCGTATAAAATGTCTGAAATACAATATATCAATTATAGGGAGATATACGAGATTTAAATAGAGAACAAATCAATTTTTATGATTCACTAGAATATATATAATCCCAGTATTCATTTACTTTTTGTTATAATATAATACATTGGAATATAATAATACAAACTTAAATGTTAAAATCTATAAAAGTATATCAATATTTTTGAATGTATTACTATATTTTATTTTTGAATGTATTACTATATATCTATTTTAAATTAAAGTATAAAACTAAAATGTTTTACAGATATTCATATTAATATAATTTACTTTAAATTTATATTTTTTATAATGTAGTATATATTTTTTTAATATAATACATTTAAATATATTAGTACATATTTTCATATTAATATATATATATATAATAGTATTTATCTATTTTAAAGTATTAATATATTTTATTTTAATTGTCTATTAGTATAATAGAATATATTTTATTATAACATAATACATTAAAACATATTAAAATATATTAAAATACATTAATATATTGAGTCCATGTATTAATATATTTTATTTTAAATCTATATATTATAATATAGGGGTATTAGCCTGTAAATACACGATGTTTGTCCCGAATTTGATTTTGTACACGACATTAAAACGCTTCTTAAAATACACCAATTTTGAAATATGTTCAATTTGCACACCGACGAACCTTACCGGCCAAACTGAATCCGACATGTCGCTCGACGTGGCATGTGGCTGCTGACGGGGCAAAGACATTAATACACGTGTGAAATCGTAGCTTGTTTCTTAGCTAGTTAATACACCAAGTTTGGTTTTCTTTTGATTTTGCACATGAATTTAAAATTTTACCATATATATTGTGAACAGTAAATAGATACAGCTGCGTGAGGGTCATCACAGTGGGGATTGAAGAAAGCAAGACGCAACCCTGACGCGACCGCGTCTGGGCGTTACAGAGTGGAGGAAAAGCAGGATACACTTGCGGCGTGTCAATAAATTAGAAAACACAAATGTTGCAGTCCCTAAATACATATTCAACCACAAAATTTCCAAAATATTCAAGCTTACATAATAGGGATAATATCCAACATCAAAATAAATTGTAGGAGTAGCAGAACTCTCCAAAGTCTTCCAACGGCTAACAAGTGTTCAAAAAAAGATTCTCACAAATACCAAATATTCAAAATACGAAAGAGTAGAAAAAGTAGGAGTATTAGTAGAACTATCCCAATTACAGGTTCTCCCAACGCCTAATTCTGACTTTCTTGGGTCGTCAGAATTTGCATTGTCGTGCTGCCTGAAGCAGAAGGAGTAGCAGAAGCTGATGCACGTGCCATCCTCTTTGGTTGTAGTTTTCTTGCCGGGTTCACACGTATGGTTTTCGCTTGAGAGGGCATCTGAAAATAGGAAAAATGGAGTATCATTCTGCATTGAATCTAGGCAAAACTAATATTAAACTGATGACATGACAAAATACAAGGAAGCATGAACTTTAAACAATGAAAATGATTCAAGAAATTCTAAGATCACTCCAAAAGTAGAAGCAGCTGATGACATGACAAATTAATGTCGATGGTTTTCCTATCAAGCATAAAATAGAGGACTAAAAAAACATTAAATAGAACTAACCCGCATATATATATATTCCCTATTTCAGGACAAGTAAGCACTCCCCTGCCACTTCTTGGAATGCTTCTCTCCTTCGCTATGATAGGATTATTTGATGTTGAACTCACATTACATCCTCTCTGTTGTTCATGTTCAGTTGGTGTGCTTTTCTGAGGTCTTCCAACCTTTCTCTAAAGAATAACAAGACATACATTAGTCCAACACTTCAAAGAACATATAAATGAGCATAATGATATTTTGCCTTTTCCTTTTGCTTCTCTACAGGCTTATTCTTACAACTCCTTTGATTATGACCAACTTGGTTACACTTTCCACATGTAACACGTTGTCGTAATCTTTGTTGGAAAATCAAAGTTAAATATATATATATATATATATATATATTTATATTTATTTGGAAAGTTAATTAGCATTTAATGCTAATTTAACTTGGGCAAATTTCAGCCCGTTTGATCGCATTTTCGAGCCTCGATATTTATCCGATTAATGTTTTGAGATATATGGCGTCGATCTACGTTTCGAGTAGATAATTATAATGTGCTTAATTTCTCGATTCCGATTTTCGGTGAGTGAGAAATAGTGGCTCGAAGTTTGGGGGGACAAAACTAATATGTTACCTAAAGTGGAGAAACTTACCTTATTCGGGTTTTGGAGAGTTATACATTAATCATGTCCCACATCGATTAATGAATAATGTTTTGTGTGGTATTTAAGTCTCTACAATATTGTAGGAGATAACTAAGTGACATGTGGTGGGCTTGGGCCACACATGCTCATGCGCGCGAGCCTTTTCGCCGACCGCCTCACACGCGGCGCGCCGCGCCGCACCGCGCCCGCGCGCGGCCCTGGCCCCGGCTCCGGTTCCGGTTCCGGTTCCAGTTCCGGTCCGTGTCCGTGGACTTGGCAATTGGTCCTTTGGGTGGTCCGTCGGGTTGTTCGCCGGGTCGGGTGCTGGGTCGGGTGCCGGGTCGGGCGGTGCAGTGGACCGGCTGCACTGGATTCCTCTCCGTGGTGCACTGCACCTGCCACACCCAAGTGTATCTTTTGGAAGGATCTGGAAGTGGCTCTTCAGCAGCCAACCTTCCATCTCTCCACCACTCCACTTACCATCCACGACCCTCCAGCATTGATGGCTCCAACACCTTTCACCTGGTGGAAGCTGCCTATAAATAGGGAGCTTCAGTTCATTCCAAAACACACCAACATCTGCTCTGCATTCCATATTTAGCTCTTAGCTGCATTTCTTAGCTCATCTTAGCTCAAGTCCAGCAGCTTCTGTCCTCGCCGGAAAAGTCCAGTTCGTCGGAGCTCGACGATCTTGCAGTGCTGCAATCTTCGAGACGTTCGTCGTTTCATCTTTGGGGACGATACGCCTACAACCGAGAGCACTACCGGGGCGTATTTCGTCTTGCGGAGAGAGGACTCCTCGACTCGACGGTTCTTTTTGTTCGTTTTATTTTTCGCTTATAGTATTGTTTTGTAATAGCAGCTTTTGTAACCAACAATCGCAAGACGAAATATCTACCTACTCAAGCTGCTGTAAACATGTCTTCTTCAAGTGTTGCTCTCTCCGATGCTGCCGCCGCCGCTGCTTCTGCCGCCGCCACCAACCCCGCTGTATCTGACGTCGTCGCCTCCTCCGGCAACACTGTTCCACCGACGTCTGTCCCTACTCCAACTCCGGTGCCATATCTGCCGCCACTGATGCAAGGATAGCACTTAATCGTGCTAATGCCGCTAACACGGCATTCAACTTCAATGCTATGTCCTCTGCCTTGCAGAGCAATGTCCCTTTTGGGAATGTGAACCACCATGGAGTGGTGGGGGGTTCAAACCCGACCCTGACGGCGCCTCTGCACTCATCTAGAGTGTTGCCCGCTGCTGAGAAGCCGACCAAGTTTGGTGGAGCCGACTACAAGAGGTGGCAACAGAAGATGTTGTTCTACTTGACAACATTGGGGTTCACGACTGTGCTGATGGAGAATGCACCCGCCCCTCCAAGTGAAAACGAAGAGAACTTGGAAGTCCGCATAGCCTATGATAATTGGCTAACCTCTGACTACTTTTGTAAAAACTTCCTGCTTAGTGGACTAGATGATAGTCTGTACAGTGTATATGCAAATGTAAAGACCTCCAAGGCAATTTGGGAGGCACTTGAAAGAAAATACTGTACTGACGATGCAGGTACCAAGAAGTTTGTAGTCGCCAAGTTCTTGGACTACAAAATGGTGGACTCTCGACCAGTCATGGACCAAGTGCAAGAGTTCCAACTCATTGTCCATGACGTCCACGCCTAAGGTATGCTTTTGCCAGATGCTTTTATTGTGGCAACTGTAATTGAGAAACTTCCCCCGAGCTGGAAGGACTTCAAGAGCTACTTGAAGCACAAGCGAAAGGAAATGACGCTTGAGGACCTTGTGGTCAAGCTCCGCATCGAGACCGACATGAGGACTCGAGATGGGAAGGGCAAAGCACCCGTGGAGCCAAGAGTCAACCTTGCTGAGAGAGGTGGAAACTCCAACAATGCTAAGAGAGGGCGTCCGAATAGCAACCCCAAAGGGAAGGGCAAGGTGCAAGCCCGCAAGTTTGAAGGGGACTGCTACAACTGTGGCAAATCCGGCCACATGTCCACGGACTGCCGAAAGCCGAAGAAGAAGAGGGCTCGTCAAGCCAATATGTTGGAGATTGACCTCACTGAAGCTGACCTTGCGGCCGTTGTCACTGAAGAAGCAAACGTCGTGGAAAATGAGGGGAAGTGGTATATTGATACCGCTGCCACGACACATGTTTGTGGTGACCGGAGCCGCTTCACCAAGTACAAGAGTTGCCAAGGGAGGAAGCTCAATATGGGTAATCAAGCCTCGTCTGAGGTGGTTGGCTATGGTACTGTGGTGCTAAGGTTGAGCTCCGACAAGAACCTTACTCTTGGAGAGGTGCTGCATGTCCCTGATATCCGGAAGAATTTGGTGTCCGGCTCTGTACTAGTTAAGAGAGGTTTTAGACTAGTATTTGAGTTTGACAAGTTTATTTTGACAAAATTTGGAATGTTTTAGGAAAAGGTTACCTCTCTGAGGGCCTTTTCAAACTGTCTGTAATGGCATTACGCCAGGAGCCTGTTGAGGCAAATGATAATGAAAACAAAGCTACTTCCTCTTACTTGATTGAGTGTTCCGATTTATGGCATTCTAGATTAGGACATGTTAATCTAAATGCGATAAAAAGATTAGTTAATCTCGATCTACTTAAAGTAAACGAGTTTAACAAAACCAAGTGTGAAGTTTGTGTTGAAGCAAAATTGGCTAAGCAACCATTTCATTCTGTAGAAAGGAACACAAAACCTCTAGAACTCATTCATACTGACGTATGTGATTTGAAGTTTATACAAACTAGAGGTGGGAAAAAGTATTTTATTACTTTTATTGACGACTGCACTAAGTATTGTACTCTTTATCTTTTAAGGAGTAAAGATGAGGCGATTGAAGCTTTTAATAACTTCAAAGCAGAAGCCGAAAACCAACTTGATTGTAAAATCAAAATGGTACGAAGTGATAGAGGTGGAGAATATGTAGCTCCTTTTGAAGAGTTATGTAAGACAAGTGGTATTATTCATCAAACCACTGCCCCCTATTCGCCTCAATCAAATGGTGTAGCTGAAAGGAAGAACCGAACTTTAAAGGAGATGATGAATGCTTTGTTGATAAGTTCTGGACTGCCCCAGAACATGTGGGGGGAAGCCGTTTTGACGGCTAACTTCTTATTGAACAAAATACCTCTAAAAGGTAGAGATGTAACTCCTTACGAGTTGTGGAAAGGAAGGAAACCTTCCTATAAATACCTCAAAGAGTGGGGGTGTTTGGCTAAGGTAGAAGTGCCTTTGCCGAAGCAAGTTACAATCGGACCTAAGACTGTCGATTGTATCTTTATAGGATATGCACTGAATAGTAGTGCATATCGGTTTATCATTCATAAGTCGGCCGTGCCCGATATGAATGTTGGAACTACTATTGAGTCAAGCAATGCTATATTCTTCGAACATATCTATCCGTGTAAAAAGGATGATAAAGTTGAGTCAAGCTCTAGTGGTGGAGCAAGAGAAGTTGCTAGTAGTTCTAGAAATGTGGGGGTAGAACCCGATACACGTAAAAGGCAAGTTGTCGATCTTGAAACTTTATAACCAAGACGTAGCACTAGAGCAAGAGTTGCTAAGGACTTTGGTCCTGATTATGTTGTCTTTCTTTTGGATGAAGAGCCGCGGTCTATAAAAGAACCTCTTTCTAGACCCGATGGCCCACTTTGGCAAGAAGCTGTCCAAAGTGAAATTGATTCCATTATGCAGAATCACACTTGGGTCTTAGCAGACTTACCCGAAGGTTGCAAGCCCTTAGGATGTAAATGGATCCTAAAAAGAAAGTATAAGGCAGATGGGTCAATTGATAAGTATAAAGCTCGTTTAGTGGTTAAAGGCTTTAAGCAAATTGAAGGATATGACTTCTTCGATACTTATTCACCTGTAACGAGGATTACGTCTATCCGTGTGCTTCTCGCGATTGCTGCTTTGCACAATCTTGAGATTCACCAAATGGACGTGAAAACAGTCTTTCTAAATGGAGATTTAGAAGAGGAAATTTATATGGAACAACCTGAAGGGTTCGTTGTACCTGGTCAAGAGCGAAAGGTATGTAAGTTGGTGAAATCCCTATATGGGTTGAAACAAGCACCATTACAATGGCACTTGAAATTCGACGAGGCTATGTTGTCGAATGGCTTTAAGATTAATGAATGTGACAAGTGTGTTTACATAAAGAATACAAAGAATGGCTTTGTAATTGTTTATCTTTATGTAGACGACATGTTAGTTATGGGACAAAACCTTCAAGTCATAAATGACACCAAGCGTATGCTTAAAAGAACTTTCGATATGAAAGATATGGGAGTTGCTGATGTTATTCTTGGGGTGAAGATTCAAAGAACTCCTAAAGGGATTGTTTTGTCTCAATCTCATTATATTGAGAAAGTGCTTAAAAGGTTTAATGCCTTTGATAGTGCACCGGCCAAGACTCCTTTAGAAGTTAATGTTCACTTGTGCAAGAATAGGGGTGATCCTATTGCTCAAGAGGATTATGCTAGAGTCATTGGTTGTCTTATGTATATTACGAATTGTACGAGGCCTGATCTAGCTTGTCCGGTGAACAAACTGAGTCGCTATACTAGTAATCCTAGTAGAGAACATTGGAAATCTCTTGTAAGAGTTCTGAGGTATTTGAAATATACTCTTAACTTTGGGCTGCACTACTCGAGACATCCCCCAGTACTTGAAGGGTATTGTGATGCGAATTGGATATCCGACACTAAAGACTCGTTGTCTACTAGTGGTTATGTGTTCACTATAGGGGGAGGAGCTGTGTCGTGGAGATCCACGAAACAGACGTGCATTGCCCGATCTACCATGGAATCTGAATTTATTGCTTTAGATAAAGCCGGTGAGGAGGCCGAATGGCTCCGCAATTTTCTTGAAGATATTCCATGTTGGGCCGAAACCCGTGCCACCCGTGATGATTCATCGTGATAGCCAAGCGGCTATTGGTAGGGCCAAGAGCGGGTTATATAATGGTAAATCGAGACATATTCGTCGTCGACATAATACCGTAAGACATTTGATCACGAGTGGGGTTATCTCTGTAGACTATGTCAAGTCTATAGATAACCTAGCGGATCCGCTTACTAAGAATTTAAATCGAGATCAAATGTATAAGCTCGTAGAGGGAATGGGAGTTAAATCCACAAACTAAAGACGATTATAGTGGATACCCAACCTTGTAGATTGGAGATCCCATTAACTTGGTTCAATCGGGAAAACTAAGCTATATGAGTACGTTGATACCACACTCAAATAGTCTATTCCCTAAAAGAGCTCGAGAGTGTTGGTGACTCGTCAAGTGGTGAGGTTAAGTCTTTGACTTTTAATGATTCTTGGATGCCTTGAGAAGGTGGAGTATGACAGGATACTCGAGTAAGAATCACCTATGTAAGTAAGAAGTGAGGGCCGCTTCTATGTAATACTTATGAATCCAAAGAGGTTGTCCATGGCCAGTAAAGGACACAAACGTGAGAACGGACGAGGTTGAGACTTTATAGTGTTAGTGTTATTGTCTAAGTATACACCATGGAGGAATAGTTCAAGGCCACGTGTCCACTAATCCGCCGGTATGCTCGATAGCACTAACTAAGGAAGGTTCAAGGTCACAAGCCACCTACCCTGATGCTTTATTGTCTCTTGAGGACAGAGCTGTGTGTCTGCATGTATGCATTTGGCTATTTCCACTCATGTGGGGGATTGTTGGAAAATCAAAGTTAAATATATATATATATATATATATATATATTTATATTTATTTGGAAAGTTAATTAGCATTTAATGCTAATTTAACTTGGGCAAATTTCAGCCCGTTTGATCGCATTTTCGAGCCTCGATATTTATCCGATTAATGTTTTGAGATATATTACGTCGATCTACATTTCGAGTAGATAATTATAGTGTGCTTAATTTCTCGATTCCGATTTTCGGTGAGTGAGAAATAGTGGCTCGAAGTTTGGGGGGACAAAACTAATATGTTACCTAAAGTGGAGAAACTTACCTTATTCGGGTTTTGGAGAGTTATACATTAATCATGTCCCACATCGATTAATGAATAATGTTTTGTGTGGTATTTAAGTCTCTACAATATTGTAGGAGATAACTAAGTGACATGTGGTGGGCTTGGGCCACACATGCTCATGCGCGCGAGCCTTTTCGCCGACCGCCTCACACGCGGCGCACCGCGCCCGCGCCCGTGCCCGGCCCCGACTTCGGTTCCAGTTCCGGTCCGTGTCCGTGGACTTG
Organism: Lavandula angustifolia; assembly: GCA_028984105.1. Taxonomy (NCBI): domain Eukaryota; kingdom Viridiplantae; phylum Streptophyta; class Magnoliopsida; order Lamiales; family Lamiaceae; genus Lavandula; species Lavandula angustifolia. Next base: position 7,361,135 of record CM054823.1, on the reverse strand, counting down.
GACTTGGATCTTGGATCTTGGCAATTGGTCCTTTGGGTGGTCCGTCGGGTTGTTCGCCGGGTCGGGTGCTGGGTCGGGTGTCGGGTCGGGCGGTGCAGTGGACCGGCTGCACTGGATTCCTCTCCGTGGTGCACTGCACCTGCCACACCCAAGTGTATCTTTTGGAAGGATCTGGAAGTGGCTCTTCAGCAGCCAACCTTCCATCTCTCCACCACTCCACTTACCATCCACGACCCTCCAGCATTGATGGCTTCAACACCTTTCACCTGGTGGAAGCTGCTTATAAATAGGGAGCTTCAGTTCATTCCAAAACACACCAACATCTGCTCTGCATTCCATATTTAGCTCTTAGCTGCATTTCTTAGCTCATCTTAGCTCAAGTCCAGCAGCTTCTGTCCTCGCCGGAAAAGTCCAGTTCGCCGAAGCTCGACGATCTTGCGGTGCTGCAATCTTCGAGACGTTCATCGTTTTATCTTTGGGGACGATACGCCTACAACATAGAGCACTACCGGGGTGTATTTCTTCTTGCGGAGAGAGGACTCCTCGACTCGACGGTTCTTTTTGTTCGTTTTATTTTTCGCTTATAGTATTGTTTTGTAATAGCAGCTTTTGTAACCAACAATCTTCTCACTTTGCTTGCATCCTTAGGATCCTTCTCATGAGGATCTCTAATTCTTTTCTTCTTTGGCCTACCAGACATCTTCCTCACTAAAGGTGGTAATACAACATACCCCTCAACCGAAGGCCACATTTTCTCACCTCTAATGGGTTCCAAGCCAATTTGGTAGTTTTCTTTGAAGTTTTGTTTTTGAGATTATTCCTTGCTTCTATGCGCTCCTCATCCTCAGATGTCAATTCATCATCCTCAGGGTAAATATTCTTGATCCTCCTCAGACAAGTCTTCCACATAACCATCAATCAAAGTTTCTACTAAATCATCTTGCACATCTGTGTTTCTACCATCCTCTCCAATACCTCAAACTGAAACATTTCTACTACTTTCTCCAGATTTATGCCCACCATCAACAAATACCATAACAACTCTTGTGAATGTATTTAGATATTCGAGCATCTGCATTACATCCTTATCATCTTTTAGTAGTCTATAAGTTTCTGTTTTTGGAACTTTGTACCACAGGTTCTCCCATCTTTCATAGCTTAACCCCTTAACTTGATCTTCTAAATCAAAGTATCCAAACCTATCAACATCTAACCCACCCTTAATCTCATAACTTCCACCAGTATAGACTTGCTGACTACCTATTTTCCCAAACTGCCCACCATGTTGGATATAAACTGCAAAATCTTCTTTCCTAGACATGTTGTAAAAACCTTAAATGGAATGAAAACAAATAGAGATATTTAGCTAAACCCGTCAGAACCAATCATAATGAAGAGCAACATATAGACATTATATATATATATATATATATATATATATATATATATATATATATATATATATATATATATATATATGGGTGGGTTCTTTGGTGAACACCACCTTAGGGAGTGAAAAATGAACAAATATCAACCTCTATATTAAGGAAATAGATGGTTAGGATTAGATTTTACTTAAATAAAATATAAGGCTTTTGATTAATTTTAATTGGGAAAAGGGTAAAATGGACATATTTGTATTTCATCAAATTAAAGATGGGCGGGCTTTTCACTTTCTTTCAATTGAATCAACTGAAAAGTCTCGTCAGACAACTCTTCTTCTCCCTTTCTCACATAGCATCAAATCTCATCTACAAATCGCATCTTGTAATTGAAATTGCAAGTTGTGCGATTGAGAGGGTCGAATTTCATACTGCTAGGGTTCGTCGATTGGTTTTGCAAGGTTAAGGTGTGCATCTTTTATGTTTATTTGGTTTCTATATTTTTTGGTATATGATTCAACTTTGCCTTCAATCTCCTGCAAATATGTATGTATTGTGTCGCACTTAGGTTGAATCTAAATAGTGGTACAAATTCGAATGAATTTAGTAGAAACCTGCTTTGTGTTTTTTTTTTGGTACATGATGCACGTTTTTATGGTATATGATGCACCTTTGCCTTCAATCTCATGCAAATATGTATGTATTGTGTAGCACTTAGGTTGAATCTGAATAGTGGTACAAATTCGAATAAATATAGTAGAAACCTGCTTTTTTTTTTTTGGTACATGATGCACGTTTTATGGTATATGATGCACCTTTGCCTTCAATCTCATGCAAATATGTATGTATTGTGTAGCACTTAGGTTGAATCTGAATAGTGGTACAAATTCGAATGAATATTGCAAATCTGCTCTGTTTTAATTATTTTTTTTTTTATTTTTTTTGTACATGATGCACATTCTTATGGTATATGATGCACATTTGTCTTCAATTTCGTGCAAATATGTATGTATTGTGTAGCACTTAGGTTGAATCTGAATAATGGTACAAATTCGCTTAAATATAAGTAGAAATTCACTCTGTTTTGGTTTCAAGTAGTCTTGGTGTTTCAAACTGACTGATAATATATACTATGTTTCTTTTCTCTCTTAAGTTTTTCTTGTAATATTAATATGAATACATACATGCCGATTATATGTTTATTTTATTATCAGTAATGCCTAGTCGTGTAACTTTCTTACGCACTTACACCTTCTAAATGATGCACTTTGAGTATATTTCTATATCACTCAACTGTTAAGTTATTTTTTAATGCAGATATGTCGTTAAAACGTAAATCTTCTGCTGTTAAGTCTGGAACAGTTAAAGGAAAAGATTTTCCCCGCTTACAATGTCGTGCTAGCCCGGCTTGCCTATTTAGATCAATTCAACAAATGAACACAGGGCAAAAGGATGTTGTAAGAGATCTAGACTTTGGTCATTTGTTAGAACTGAAAATTTCTGAGTTACCTTTGAAATTAACATCGTGGTTAGTAAATAGATTTGATTGATCTGCCCATAGTTGCAATCACATCATGTTGAGGAGTGGAAAAGAGTTGTCCGAACCAACACCGAAAGCGAGTCCCCAAAAGATTAGATCTACAGCAGAACAGACCGCCGAGCTGACCAGACCGAGCATTCTGACAAACAGAGATGGTCGAACCGCCTGCATGCACCCGGCACGAGTGCGATGCACGGCCGATGGAGAGCCGACGACGCAGAAGGTCGACCGCCCGAAAGACCCGACGAGTTGCGGAATTTTACCGATGAAGGTCGCAGCGCGAGAAGGCCGATCCGTCCGCACGGACCCTAAAAAAGCGCTATACCTCCACCGTTTCCTGATGCATTGGAGAGGAAACGGACACCGAACAAGGAATACATGGATTATGTGAAGTTGTTCAAGAAGCTGGAAATCAACATACCTTTCCTCGAAGCCGTGAAGATTCCCCAATTTGGGAAATTTGTCAAAGACTTCATAGCGGGTAAGATCCAGCAGTCCGAGAAGGTATTGATGGATACGTCGGTGTCGGCAATCATCCAGAAGATGCTCCCCGCCAAGTGCGTGAACCCAGGTATGTTTACTTTACCTTGTCTTATGGGTAATGTGATGGTTAAGCAAGCTATGTGTGATTTGGGTGCATCTATCAATGTTATGCCACTTTCCGTGTATAATCAATTAACTGGAGTGGAGTTAGTGGCTACTAAGGTGATTATACAACTTGCTGATAGGTCATGCATTGCTCCAATAGGTTTACTAGAGAACATGCTAGTCAGAATCAACAATTTTGTCTATCCTGCTGATTTCTATGTTATAGATACCAATGATAGGCAAGTTGAGGGTACTGCGGGTGTTCTGTTGGGTAGACCATTTTTGAAGACTATTAGGGCAGTGATTGATGTTGATGAAGTTTCCATAAGTGTTAAGTATCATAATGAAATTTATATTCATCATATTGATAATGCACTTAAGAAACCTAATGATCATGAGAATGAAGATGCCCTTTCTACTGACATTTTTGAGAGCTTTGTCCAAGAATATCTTGAGACAAATTTGTTGCAGGATAAGATGGAACTCACTCTCACACATGGATTTGCTGATTTGGATGTCAAAGACATGAGGGATAAAGAGATCTGTGATGATTCCATATGGTATAAAGACCGTGGGAAGTGATTGCATAGGGTGATCAAGGTAGTGGATGTGACTCCACTATGCATACCTCCACCAGATTGACCCTTTAAGAGGAGGTCTAGCTAAAGACTTTAAAGAAAGGCGCTACCGGGAGGCAACCCGAGTTTATTATCGTTTATTTTCCTTTGATTTTATTATTTGGTCTTTGTTTTTGTGTTGTTTTTCCAGATCTAAGCTACGAAGGATGTTGTGGACTTAAGTGTAATGAGAAAAGATCTCAGAGGAGTTAGTTGCATGGTGAGCTTGCAGCCTTCGGCGGCGCTTTGATGATTTGGAGCGCACGGTTCTCTCTCACCTTCCGCCTCCGGGCGATAGGTGACGCCATTTTCCCCACTTTTGCTTTTGTTTTTATTTTCTTATTATTGCGTGTTTGTGTTTTTGTGTTCGTGTCTTTGTTTTGTTTCTCTTTTACTTGCTCGTTTGCAACGATCAAGTGTAAGGAGGGGTATTTGTTATGTGTTTTTGTCATGTTCTCCGTCTTTTTTCTTTGTCTTTTCTTGTGTGAGGGCACACAAGGGGTTAAGTGTAAGGAGGGATGTCTTTACGTTGTTTCACTCTGTGTCGTCCTTTCTTTTGTGTCGTCGAAGCATGCCAAAAATTGAAGTTGTTGATGCATTCTTGTTCTTTGTTTAAGCATGTTTGGTTGTGCTTTATGTCTCAATATGCAAGCATGTTAGTTGTTGTGAAGAGTAGGACTTGGTGCACATTTGTATGTAATTTGAGATGAGAAATAATAAGTGAATTGTGGATCGAATTTTACACACACTCCGTATATTAGATTTGAGCCGTTAAAGTAGGACACTTCCTACTAATTTCATTGAGAGTGATTGTTCATGAAGTTGCAATAAAAGTGAGCCACTTGTGATAAGTGATAGGAGGCACTAGGGATTTAGCCATTTAACCGCGACAATATTTTCCTACCTTGCATTATCCCCTAATGAGCTAATTTGTGCCTTGACCTATTCTTTGATTTAGTCAGAAAAATACAAACCGATGCCTTTTTAGCTTTTCTTTTTCCCATGTCATTGTATGTTTTACAAGCTTATTTAAGATTGATCTATTTTTATTGCCTACCGAGTTTGCTTGCTATCATATTGGTTTGCTGCAAAATAATAGTTGACCGGAGTTATGCATTAATAGTAGTATTTAAAGGTCTGCTCGTTTTTGTACCCGGAAAAATACGCTGAATTTCGCTATAGTATGTTGTTGTCTCGTTAAAAAAAAAAAAAAAAAATCTGAAACAGTAAACAACATGGGTGCTTGTGAATAAATTGGTAGCAGCTGATATGATGTTCTTTTATGGTAGGCATTGATTTTCCATTTTTGATTATCTCAAATTTAGCAAATATAACATGCATGACATAGTTGTACAATTTGTGGAGCTTAGAACCCCTAGGACCCCTACCAACAAAAATTTGTCTATGTCCTAAGCCCCATTACAACCAAAGAAAAAGACCTCCTTGATATTGCAGTTGTGACAATCTTTTATCGTGATAGATGAACTATATTTTCTTGAGTGGCTTAACCGGACTTAGATTAGAGAGTGTTGAGTGAACCGTGAGGATGATCCATTTTTGCTTAGGTTTTTGACTAAATTGATATTTGTGTGCCTAATCTTAAATTTGCAATTCTACTTGTTTGATGAGATTCATATTTGCATAGTTTGACATGTTTTGCTAGTTCATTGAGTGTGGCAATTACGGATATGATTGGTATTGCTTCTTGTTGTTTTTGTCATTTTTCTTGTTCGTATTTTTGTGTTGTTTCTTTTCCTTTGTTTCGTGTCGTGTTCTTGTCTTTTCCTTGTCTTGTTTCCGTCCTTGTCTTTTTATTTTAGAGTCTTGAGTCTTTGAGGAGTAATGGAATTTGGATAGTACTTATACTTTTGTTTCCTTATACTTGAGGGCAAGTATGTTTTAAGTGTAAGGAGGTTTGATAGGTCTATTTCATACTATCCATATTCCGTTTATTTTGGCATATATTTTGGTGGTTGGATTATTTTTTGGTGTTTGTTTTGCAGTTCTTATAATGATGTGGCGTTGACGAGGCGTTAATGTGGCGGTTGCAAATTAAAGGAAATATATGCTTAATCCGGAAGAAATCAAGAGGACAATTAAGTGTAGAAAGAAATTAATATAATATACTTTATATTATATTTTTCTATACTTAGATGACCTAGTTGGAGAAGGAAAGGAAGGAATATATATATAAAGGACTAGAAGAGGCACCGCACGAGGAGATCATCCGATCTACCTATACACGCATGCACACCATAACACACATCATCATCTTCACGCCGCCAACGAAACCAAAGGAGGGGATTATTATTTTATTTTATTCATCATCATCACACCGTCAAGGAGAGGATTGATTATTATATTATCCATATCATCATTCAATCCTTATCATCATTAGATCATCATTCTTTTCCATCATATATTATTCACGCCAGCGAGAGTTCGGAGGAGGGAGATAATTTGAGAAATCATCATCATCTTATTCACGCCGCCGAAGGAGTCCAATGGAGAGAATTTAATTTCAGAATTCATCATCATGATTCACGAGGCTGATCGAGAGAGAGATCCGAAGTCCGAGGGAGTGTTCATCATATTTTTAGAGTTCGAATTTCAGTTTTAATTTCGTTTATTGTAGTTTAATTTGGAGAAAACAACATGTTCCTGCTTCCGTTTTACATTCCCGTATTTGAATTGCTTCCGCTTTATTTTCCTGTAGGATGATTTGAAGACTTTAATTTATGATCTCGTAATTCCTAGGGTATAATTTCGTACTTATTGGTGTTCTGATTATTTTGTTATTGTTTGAATTTTTGTGCATAATTATTTCATGATTTTCAGCATGTTTTGTGTTCTGTTCTGCAAATCGATCTGTCTGGTCAGTCCGGCCGATATGCGTAGCTAAGTCTTTTAAGGGGCCGGCGAGATGTGAAACACACACCACCTTATTTTTGTGAGACTATGGCTTAAAATTAATCACTTAGGTTCTGAATTAATCTAGGTTTAATTAATTGGATTAATTAATTTAGGCTTGATCACCCTAGGTTAGTTTAATTCATAGCTAATTTAGTACTTCCATCGTTTCTCATGGGATTAGGCTAAATAAGTAGCAGATTGTTTTTAGGACAATTGGATTAATTTGGTAGGAGACTATTAGATGTCCACCATACGAGTAGGCTCCTAAATTGGGTTCCCTTAGTTCTTAAAGCTGATTAGGTGTTAAATCTATTGATTGCCCACCAACGTAGGTTGCATCTAATTTAGAGAAGTAGTCGTTTCAATGCCCACCATGGCGATTACCGAATAAGTAAGGGGAATAGGGGATATGTCAGTTTAATTACTGTCACGCCCCAATTCCCGAAGGAAAACAACTGGGCCGGGGCGCGACTGGGGAGGGGTGAAAGAAGCGGAAAGAAAGGGGAATAAATTGAAACATGTGAAATTCAGTAGTACTTGTATTTATATAATTAAGATCCAACTACCTCGGTAGAAACAAGAGAGGTAGAGCATAACGTACATATCGATACAGCGGAAACGTCTCAAAATAGACGGAATTTGTACAATAACACAAACAGACCAACTCAGCACCGTCACCTCCACACTGCCATCTTCAGCCTGCAAAATCATTTTTGAAAACATTTGGGCTGAGTACTAATGTACTCGATGGGTAATGCACTGATAATAAACCTCTGAAAATCCTTTTTAAAACCATGAAATGTTCATGCACTACTGGTATCACATAGACAGTTTTTAAAATCGAAAGCAGTTTATGTATGCCAAAACTTTCACTTGGCCAACTTTTCTTCCTCAGCTATTGGTGCATTCCATACTTCTCGTTAAACTCAGGGAAACATATTCAGCTGAGAGTAACCTCGTTCCTTCATTAGGCTTGGGAAAAACAGATTCTCCCAAGGCTAACTTCGTGACGTTTGGTGTACACTAACCCTGGCTACATCTAGCTCAGGATCCGATCGTATTCAATACTTATGGGCACAGCCCATTTTCACTCAAGTAGATGCACAATTCCAATAGTGAGCAAAGCAATTTTCATGAACATTCATAAACTTTAACTTGCATAAATATCAGAGCTTAATAACTCAAGCATAGATTTCGTAAGTAAAATATAACCCACCTTGTTCTTCTATGCTGAATTTCTTCGGTCCTCTTTTCAGTTTTTTAGCTGAACCTTCTTCTCAATTCTTCCAAAGTCTACCTTATTTCGGAGTCTGCTGAATTTTCGTATGAAAATGCTGGAGGAAATGAGCAGGAGCATCTACTATTTATAAGGCAATTAAGCTGCTGAGTCACAAGGCTAGGTAAGCTGCTGAGTCACAAAGCTAGGTATAGGTATAGCTTTGCATGGTCATACTATACTACTGATATGAAGCCCACGTAAATAGAGTAACTCAATTCCATTTTTACTTCCTTTGTATTTATTATCTAGCATGAGGTGGAATGAATAAATATCAACCTCTATTTCTTTTCCAATTCTCATGTGAAACTACACACCGGATAAAATAATCCTTTCTTTATAATTATTTCAACAACTAATTAAATTATGCTAAGGAACTGGATTATCAAAACTTGGGATATCACAATTACGGTGTCCTACAATCAATTGATTTAAGTGGATTAATTAATTAATAGTGTCAGTGATCGATTGTGTGTGTGTGTGAATCATCTTGCTGGACCCATTTATTTGCATAAGTTCATTTTCGTGTTTAATTCCTGCTATTTATTTTCTTCTGTTTTAGGTTAGAAAAATTCCCAAAAACTTGCGTGGTCGCTAACCAACCCTTGATTAATAGGAATTTTAGGTCTAAAATACTCCGTTCCCTGTGTTCGATACCTGTTGCTATACTAATTCTAGTTCTAGCTATTTTGCAGGATTATTTGGTGAAAACAACGATCACCAACAGTAAGTACATTTTTCATGCACATACAAATTTATTTTAATGCAAATTTGTGTTTTTACAATATCCAATATTAATTCTATTTTCCACTGCACATACAGTTTCATTTTGATGCACTCTAGGTGTTTTTATAATGCACATAAGACTAAAAACCCAAAACTCCAATCATAGGATGATGAGGTTGTAGATAATCATGAAGTGGGAGAAATGAATAATGACAATGACAATGAAGAGGAAGGACATCATAGTGAGACTGCCAGTCCTGAAGAAGAATATACTGAAAATGTGATTGTAAGTAGCTTTCGAACGCGGAAACAATGTTTTTTGGTTTTGAATATTATAATTAATATTGGTCTTGATAGGAGTCATCCAAAGGAGGGCCATCAAAAGTGAGGCTAAACAGAAGATGCAACAAAATCCGAAAACCAGCTACATTTTGTTCACCTTACATTAAACGACCTGTAGAGTTGGGCAATGGACTATTGAAGACTGAAAAATAGCATGGGATGTATGTGTTCCATAATGAGGAAGCCTCCTTGTACGAGCTGAAGTCTACTTCGATTTATTTTACAATTTCATTTTTCATAAGATTTTATCCTCATCAATTTTACTCTTTGTAGGAATGAGGTAATATTCAAAACTCCTGCAGGGGTACAAATGAACTTGGGGATGATGTGCAGTTTCAAAACTGGTGCAAGCATAACCATGTTTATCATGGGTATATGGTCTAGATGGCTGAACCAGAAGGAAAGCTTGAAATCAAGGGATTCGCCTAGCCGTTTCTTTGCAAGCCCATTAGTTAATGTATGTCTTTCAATACATTTTATATTTGTTAATAATTTCAGCATATCAGTTAAAATCTATCTTTTTGATTAATTGATCTGTAGGCAATGGCAAAGTTCGACATAGACAATACAACTCAAGTGTCAAGATTCTGTAGTTACATGATGAGAGAAGTGAATCATTTTCATCCGCTAGCTTTAGAAAAAATTGACCAGGCATAAATGCATTAAGCGGTTATGTATGAAATGTATTGTTATATGAAATGTTAAATTGTCGAATCATTTTTGCACAGTTCTTCTTCCCGCACTGTGTTGGTGATCATTACTATGTGGTCTGCATTAACACAAAGAAATCCAAAATCTACGTGATAGATAGCCTCAATGAGGATGAATCAAGTTGTTCAATTGAAAAATATGCAGATTTTCTGAATTCCTTGGTAAGGTTTCTAATACTGCACTTTATGAATTATATTAATGCACAAATGCTTCACTACCGATGCACTTACATACCATAAGCAAATTATGGCTTTGAAAAATAAGATGCACGTTACACATTGTTCTGATTTTTTAATTTCCTCCATATCCAGAAGGCCATGTTTGCTAAATTTCTAGAGAAGCAAGACAATGGTAAAAAAGCTAATACAATGAAGAAGGCGAAGATCAGTGTTGTCTATGTGAGTTGGGGTGACAAAGACAACATAGTAGATAGTGGAATCTTTGCTATGCGGCACATGGAAACCTACATGGGTGAAGCTTCAGCAGCTTGGCAGAGTGGTCTGAAAAAGAACTCGAAAAAGATATTGAACGTGTTGAGGCTTCGGTATTGCACAACTTTACTGACATGGGGTGATAACATGTTGAAGGATGAGGTTTTAGGTAAGGCAGAGGCATATTATGAGAAAGCTTTGAAAAAAGAGAAGAATATCAATGTCGATCGTCTTCTGCTTGGTTGATTTTGCATAACTCTTGATCATGTGTTTTGTTTTGCTGGAGTTGATTTTGGTCTGTAACTGAATTTCTTAGTTTTTGGAGTGATGTTTAGCTAAATTTTGTTGGCGTATCTTAACAACAGATGGTAGTATGTTTAGACTTATGGTATTGACTGTTAATGAATTCCCATCTTATCTTGATGCACACGTGTTTATGTTTTCGGTCACTTTAAGTTGTTATGCGATGCACACAGGTTAGCTAGCTTTGATAATTCTAGTTTAAGCAGGAATATATGAGATTCTAATATTGGTTAATCTACTACTTTGAGAGCTCGAATCGGCATTAAATGTAATCATGTTTTATTGAAGATGCACTTTATATAAATAATAGATTCACATTCAGCTGCAAAATGGTGCACTCACACAATGGAGCAACAAGAACATCTATTTAATCTACTATTACATGATTTCAAAGCCCTAAGCGTAATGTAAACGTAAATGTGCTTTTCTTTATTTTTTTATGATTATGTTGTACCCTAGATAAGAAATATCAATCCAAGTTTTGCCTCCGGTTTAGATACGCTACTATACCCTAGATGGGAAATGTGAACCCAAGTTTTGCCTCCGGTTTGGAAACGCTAGCGTTCCGGAGCGTAAGGTAAACGCAAACATAATGTTATGTGATTATACTCTAACCTAGATGGAAAATATGAACCCTAAGCGTAAGGTCAATGCTAGCATTTCACATAGTATTCCACATGATTTGGAGCGCATTATATATTGTTATTAAAAGCAGACTTTAAGTAAATAATTGATGCATTGGAAGTAACTATTTCATGCACTTTTACCTATAATGTCATGCACTCAGGTATGGAGTAACAAAGGGATGTCCATTTAAACACAAATAGTTCAAGACTACATTTTAAAAATTAGTAACAAAGAGTCGACTACAATTATGAAATTTAAATACAGATAAAATCACGAGTCTTCTTGGATTGCTTGATCACAGTTCCTAGCATCATGATTAGTCATTTTTTTGCATTTGCTACACTTTCTCTTTGCTTTACTTGCCTTCTTAATTGCACTCTCTCTCCTTGACTGAATACGACTACCGCTGCCTTTGGTCTTAACCTCATTCGGAGAAAGCACGGAAATTGAATCAGCTATCGAACCACCATAGAAGTCATGCATAAGCTTTTTTTCCCTTTTCCATCATCAATGGCAGTGCACAAACTCGAGTACTTTTCTGTTAAATGCTTCAAATCAACAAGCATATCAGCCATAAGTTTATCATCACCATGAACCAAGCCAATACACTGATAAAACTCATGATATAACTGATTATTTGTTGAAGAACATTCATATTGTCCCAGATTTGCAAGGCGTTTGTAGTGTTCATCAAAACATGCACTCTTTGACCAACGACGCAACACATATCTGTCTGGGATTTTATCAAACCGCAAATTCTTCAAAACAAAAAATGCGTGTCTGCACAATAAGCCCTTCATAATAAAATTGTTGCATCCACATGTTATAGATTGGTCCAAAGAGCTGTAGACAAGTGTGAACCTCCCACCAACCGCATCATCAACCTCATAGGTGGTCTTATATGCAACACGTGTGATGTTCAACATACAACAAGAATTGAGGGCAACAATAATTTCAATTTGGATATCTTTGAAAATGGAGAAAGTGTAAAGGGATGCAACATGCTTCTCAATTGGTAGCTTTGTTGACAATTCTGGAACACTTTTCACATCATTGCAGGTCAACTGGTTATGTGTGTCTCTGCTGATCAATGGCACTCCAAAAATGCATTAGAAACTCAATTAAATTGGCATGTCGGTTTGAATACTTTTGGAAGAAACTGTTCTCGCATTCTGACATTGAAGTTGTTCTGAATATACCACCCATTGGGACATCTCTAAAATACGCTGGTATCCAATGCTCTCAGAGATCAAACATGGTTGAAAACCACTTGTGGCTCGTCAAATCAAACTCATCCATAATTGAATTCCAACCTTGTTCAAACTGCTTATGATCAATAATGTCAGACCATACAAGGGCGTTGGACTTCTTAGAGAAATCTCCATTTGCTCTTAGTGACACTGGAAGCTTTTCAGCGACTTTCACCATGATATGCCACATGCAAAGTCGGTGGCGTGTACCAGGTCTTGGTAATACATTTGCAATAGCCTTCTTCATCCCTAGATCTTGGTCAGTGATAAACAAAGATGGCGGTTTGTTGTCCATGCAAGCTAAAAACATCTCCAACAGCCAAGAATATGAATCCTCATCCTCTCCTGATATTAATCCAGCCCCAAAACATACACATTTTCCATGATTATCCTTCGCGGTAAAGGGTGCGAATATCATGTTGTACCTATAACAAAATAAGGGACTGAGTTAAATCTGCATTCAATGTGCATCATATTTCGAAGAAAAGTGCATTACAGTAATACTTAAGGGGAACTGAGAAAATGAAGAAAGTGCTGAAGAAATTGCTGAGTCTATATAGCTCGAAAATTGCTTACTTATTTGTTGAATAGGTTGCATCAAATGACACAGCATCTCCAAATACTTTGTAGTTCTGAATTGATATGAAATCGGCCCAAAATAAACGTGTAAGCCTTTTTTCTTCATCAACACAGTACTTGTATGTGAAGCCAGGTGAGGATTCATGCCGACTTTTGAAATTGTCCAAAATGACTTGAGTGTCAATCCCGATAACTGAATCACGCAAGTCGCGAGAGAAATTCTTAAAATCAACACTACTGCAACCAACTTTATCAAAGCTTCCAACCAACTCCTTAAAAAGCCTAAATGACCTCATAGGACCTATATTTGCACGGCGACAATTCAAAACAAAGCTCTGGTGTGTATAATCCATCCTCCTATTTAACTTCAAAAATTGTATATGGCAATCATGCACAAGTGGATGAGAGTGATCCTCAAACAAAAATGAAATCACATATCCTTCATCTCCACAGAATTTGAACACAACACGTGCCTTGCATGATGCTTTAACTGACAAACACTTTCTTTTTTTCTTATTATGATTGCTACCAGAAACTTGAGTTGTTCTTTCACCCTCACGATTGCATACTACATATCTATGCAAATAAGTTCCATCCATGCTCTTACGAAAAGAACTCATTCGAACATCAAAACCACATACTCCAGCGTATATCTTGTAAAACTTCACCCCATCATTCAAATTTAAAAACTTTTGACCAACATATGGCTTTATTTCATTTGGGCAAACTGGGGTATAACATACAGTTGAAGTTTCCACACTATTTTCATCGATATAAGTTGCATAATTACTTCCATCTACAGCAAAGCCATTAAAAGAACTAAATGAGATTTAGCATAAAACCAATTAAATTCAGGAACAATTTATATGCATTGATATTACCCTAAAAGTGCATTGGAATGAACTAAAAGTGCATAGACAATTTCTGAACAGAGAACGGAAATCAGAACAAATCAATAACAATGAATGAAGAGCTACCAACTAATATTCATCAATCTAAAATCAATAGGGTTACAATTATCATTTTCAGAATGTAAACATATGAATTCAGCGTGAAAAATACGAGTTCAGCTTGAAAATATGCAAAATAACCACAAACATATCAAATCAGTAATGAAAAATTGATTTCTAACCTAATTGATCTAGTTTTGGTTATTCGTAATGTAAATATAGGAATTCAGCATGAAAATCGATGAAGCACAATCAACAGTTTGAATGCGTAAAAATCTATGAATAAAAAGATCAAAATGAAAAATACCCGTGGAGGTTGAATTCACCATTGCAAAAAGAAGGATCAATGGAAAAGGATCAAATAGACGAATTGCTACAATTATTTTACGAAGAAGATTGAAGAACGGCGCACATTGCATGCATATTTTTACGATTTGGGGAGAATGAAAATTTTGTTGATTTGATTTGAGAAGCAAAAACGTGATTGGTAAGAAAATATAAAAATGTGACTGTTATGCCCTTAATGAATTAAAATAAAGGATTAGTAAAAAATATATTAGCATCTAATCCTAACCATCTATTTCATTAATCTAGTAGTTCATATTTGTTCATTTTTCACTCCCTAAGGGGGTGTACACAAATGATCCTTCTCCTATATATATATATATATATATATATATATATATATTGTTTCAACTACACATTTGTTTGAACAGAAAGCAAAAATCCACACAAAATTCTAACCCTCAGTCAAAACAGAAAGCAAAAATTCTCACAAAAATCCAACCCTCAGTCAAAACAGAAAGCAAAAATCCTCACAAGCTTGGATGAATAGTTAGTTTTCACATTTGTTAGCTATGCTCCAATTACTACCATCTCCACTTTGACAAACAAACTTAGACTGCTTCACAAGCAAAAGTAATACCCATTCTAAAGAATTTCAATATCAACTACTAAAGTATCTGACTACCTTACGCAACGACAACTAACAAGGGCGGCATAGTATAGAAAATAAGCATCTTATACGAAAATCAAAAATCAATTACAGAAAAAGAAATCCAGGGTCTTACTGGAGAGTTGGTACAATTCCGGATGGATGATTTGCGAGATCAATTGGCTGGCTCACGAGCTCTATATCCCTATTTTGCCCAATATTCAACAACTCCCAATTACTGAAAAAAAAGCAATAACAAATCAACAATTCAAGTAGCCACAAACTAAATCGTATTGAACTCGTACACAAGATCCTTGGTCTACACATCGTTTCAATTTCCAATACAAAAAACCCAACAAATCGAGAGAAACAAAACCCATCTCACTGTCAAACGACGGTAGAAGAGCTAATAGAGAAGTCCACACCGGTTGTGTTCGATTCGTTGGGAGTGAAGATGATTGCTATGATGAAGTGTTGAACTCTACGAAAATCCCTAGCGTAACGGGGAGGGGAGAAAGATGGGAAGAAATGAATAAATGAAATCTCATTTTTTTAAAAGATTAAATTGGTGATAAAACGACATCGTTTTATTATGTTACTGAAACAACGCCGTTTCGTTTGGCCGTCCGACTTGTCCACGTCAATTATCCGGCGTACACGTAGGATTCGAATTGGGGGTTTTTGAGAAGCATGTGCAAATTGAACATATTTCAAAATTGGTGTATTTTAAGAAGTGTTTTGAATGTCGTGTGCAAAACAAAATTCGGGTCAAACATCGTGTATTTACAGGCTAATACCCCTATAATATATTAATACAATTTTAAATGTATTTATGAATGCTGATTTATTTGAAATGCTATATTAATATAATATAATTGGAGACATTTGCATCTTTGTGAATAAATATAATTTTCTAATACATCCTAGTTTGACTATTGTTCGTAGGAAACTGTATATCTTCGTAAAATATGTGTTTTATACTGGTTTATGTTTATTACAGAGATATACTACTAAACGATAGAGAACTAATTTGATTTTTTTGATATTACGTTCATGCAGAGGCCATGGTCTTATTTGATGTACGTATCCAGATCAGCTAAGCCTTAAATAATGATTCATTACAAGTGGGATGTGATCCCACTGATTCGCAAGACACTTACGACACTGGGTGGCGAGACCCTCTATGAACAATTCTGTCAGACGAGCTATTTCGGGCATTTAATGGAATGGGAGGGGAGTGTCAGTGCAAGCAAAACTCTCCACCAGCTAATGTGCTGTAAGATTTTGTACGGCGAGCATGAATCGACTAACATTTGGTTTCACATCACGTATTGCAATCTGAAGTTCGGTTCGCAGTAGTTTGCCCTGGTCTCGGGATTGATGTTTGGGTGTTCGACATTTGACCTAATAATGGATCATGATGCTTCAACGGTCCGTGAAAGGACTTTATTTTGTGGCAACCGTAGATTGAAAATATCCGAGTTGGAGGATATTTTCAGAACACAATTGGTAAACGACGCTTCGGCAGCCGACTACGTAAAAGTTGAAAATGTTTTGATGTTGCACCTACTTATCTTGGGTGTTCCGAGGCCGAGGCTAATTGATGACTTCATTTGGGTATCAGTGGACAACCTAAACGAATGGAAAGAATTCCCTTGGGGAGCGTATTCATACCGGGCTTTGCTTCATTACAAGCAATTCATCCCCACCACTCTAGCGGGATGTAAAGTGTCGTATGTATTTAGTGGGCTAGTCTAGGCCTTACAAGCATGGGCATACAATTGCATCCCGAAATTTTGGAGGGTTTGTGCGAACTTAGTGAACCGAAATGCACTTCCACGTCTGTTGAGGTTGAATTTCCCCAGAGTGAGAGGGAGCTTCGCTTACTTCTTCGACGACGAGGTAATATGTCTTTGCATATACTTTATATATCTCTATTTAATTATTTATACTTTATATATCTTTATATATATCTCTATTTAATTATATCTCTATATACAAAATCATGAGGTGATACACGTATACAGTGAAGAACTATGTAGTACAGAATGTAATTATGTCATAGGAAACTCAAATCGAAAATATTTTTTCTCTATATATACTATATATTTCGCTATATATATTTCATGATTATAATCAATAGGGACATTATATGAAACTGTGGAATAATACGTTGTGTACGAATTTATGATCATATGCTCATGTATCTACGTGTTTTATACATAGTTGGAATGCGAAGCGATGGTGAAGGAAGATGCGGAGCTGTTGAAGCCGTATTATTTGAGCACGCTGTCCGGCGAGACACTTGGTGTGCTGTAGAATGTGCCAGTTGTCGTGCAGTTTGGATCCGAGCACGCAAGAGCGATGGGCATTCCTCGTCCACGCGGCCCTGCAGCACTCCACTCTCCGTCTGCCTGGGCACCGGTCATGCAAAGACGCTCTGGACGAACTAAGGCACCGACAACTTCGGAAGGGTCTAACTGTCTTGATACCCAAGACATGAATCCGCGAGAGAAATTTTTTTGGAAGAAGATCAAAAAAAATTTCTCAAAAAATAAATCGGACAGGAAGTCACCGGATGAGGGAGGACACTCGCACCCCCCGGATAGTCATGGTGAGGAGGCTCATCGACACTCGATTTCACATGGTGAATCTGACCGTCAATATTCCGATTCTCATGGGATGTTCGCTTCTCGACATTCAATTTTGCACCCCGAGGAGCGTAGTGGACAAGCATGGTCACATTCTAGATAGTCCGAGCATGCCCCTTCGGGTTCTTGCCGAGCAACTCCACATGCATCCATTGATCGGGTCGACCCATTTGTTGATGTTGAATTTTATGAAAAGTGCAGAGATATACGTGTGTATTACAACGAACTAATTTGTGGTCTACACTTTTGTAGCTCATCCTTGTATGTCTCGTCAGCGGTGATAACTGGGTCACCGTGAGAATCTGTCTAAGGACATGGGTTGTAGAGTTGTACGACTCGCTCTGGGCGATTTCAGGCGATGAGTATCAGTAAATGCGGACTGAGAGCTTACAACCGATCACATACATGATGTTCAGGCTGTTCGATCACAAACCAGTACTTCGAACGGATGTACGGTCATCCTCGACAACAAGCTTGGCGTGAAATGCAATTGGAGGTCTTCATTGGAGCCCAGTTTGTCCAGGTAGTTCCCCTTGTTGTATTTTAAGCAAAGCGACTTCCCGTGCTAGCTGGCCAAGTTGAGTCCCCAAATTTTTGGAAGTTGCTTCCACGTTCTTGACAGAAGTGGTGAATGTATCCATTTGCTCTCTAGAACTCTTCATAAAGGAGTTTAAGGTGTCTTGCAAGATGGTAATGGTATTCTGTTCAGCTTCCTCAATCTTTGGCTGAGGGCGAGAAGATGATGTGCCTCCAAAGTTCTGCTGTTGATTGATATTCCTTCCTCCATAATTCTGGTAACTCTTATAGCTGAGATTGTACCCTTGCTGCTTATGGACAAAATTTTGGTGCGGCCTCTGATATTGCTTTCTCTCCTCCCATTCCTGATGTCCTATGCCTTGTCCCCAGTTAGCTTCTTCTTCTTGAAATTGGTTGTGGATGATATTAAGTTGGCATTGGGCAGTTGAATGTTGTGGATCATCACAAATGGTACAGACCTCGCCAATCTTTGGGGCTTGTACTTGTGTCTGCTTGAGCTCCTTGATTTCTTGTCTAAGCAGTTGAAGCTCCTTAATAGTATCATCCGCGTACGCAGCCCGCACATCCTGCGTTCCACGTTGTCTCACACTCTAACTTCTTTGTACGGAACGAGCCTTCAACGTCTCAAAAAGTTCATGCAATGCACTTAGGGTCAGTGCAAGAATGCCTCCGGGAGTCATGTTGTCAACCATAATCTGACACGGCAAGAGCAATCCATTGTAGAAGAACTCATTCAGCATCGCGACTTGGTAATTATGATGTGAGCATTGGATGAGGAGTCCCTTGAATCTATCCCAAGCTTCATGGTATGTCTCATTATCAAACTGGAAGAAAGTAGCAATCTGCTGCCTCAACTCGTGGCTCCTGCTTCGGGAGTAGTATCGATCAGTGAATGCTTTGAACACGTCCTCCATTGTTCGCAAAGAGTTAGCAGGTAGTGTGTTCAACCAAGTCTTAGCCTTATCCTTCAGAGTGTAGGGAAACAATCGTCTTCCCAATTGATCAGTAGTGAGTCCGCTGAGAGGAAGAGTCCCCAATGCAGCATAGAACTCCCTCATATGAGCAAGAGGATCTTCAGTTGCTAGCCCGTAGAAATATGGTAGCATATGATAGTAGATAACTTCAGATCATAATTCCTTGTGGTCTCTTCTAGGACGATGCAGGTGTATTGGCTCCTAGTATCGGCCTTGTTTAGTCTCGCTGCAACCTCTCTGGTTCAGGATTGTTCCCAATTTGCTCCATTATAATTTTTTTTTCCGGTTCTTTCCTTGTAACGCGGGTCCCCACTCTGTGTATGTTATCGATAAAAGGCGCAAGTTCTGGATGTTGAGACCTTCTACCGTGCATAAACCTACAGAAAACTCAAAGAGTAAGATTTGACGCACTAAAAAAATGGAAGAAGTAGAAACAAACTTTAAAATAAAGTCTAAACAAATAAACAACTAGTAAAAAGAATAATCAAAATGACCGAGTCCCCGGCAACGGCGCCAAAAACTTGATGAACAAATTATAATTCTCGCAAGTGCACGAATCGGTATAGTACCTAATCTAGCAACTCCCGAGGTCGATCTACAAGGACTCAACTGGGTTCTAATTACTCTAATTATTTAACTATCTACTTTGTCCTAAACTGGGTTTGGTTTATTCTAAACTACGGAATTAAAATAGCAAGAAAGTAAAAAAAAAAAAGTAAGAGCAAAGCGAAGTAGGTTAATAGGTGTGGTTTCAAGTTTGATGAAGAGTGCGGAGGTTTAACAATCACTATGTCTAAGATGATCGATTCATTCTCATTCTCTAGCTAGCATTTATGAATTTATTTTGTTGGTTCATCCACTAAGGCTCTAGTGATTCCGTATGATGGCGGAAGATCTCTAACTTATAATATGAATGGTCAATCAAGTGATCATATCATGAACCTAAGGATCGTATCATGCTCAAGGATTTAAAGAACCATCTAAACTATCCCAAACCAATGGTGACAATCTAGACACTTAATTGCAGGTCTAAATAAATAACCGGTTATGATCCGTCGTGTTAACTATTACCTATATTCTCTACAATTATCTAAGATGATGATCAGTCACATTAAAGAATCATAAAAAAATCAAAAACAGACTCAACAATTAAAAAACAAAACAATTCATTCATTGAAAAACTAGGGTTTGAATTAATTCATCAAAAACATAGATCCTGCTATACCCCACACAAGGGAATTTAGCCACTCATATTCGTAGGAAAATAATCACAAAAGATGCAAAAAGAATCCATAGAATTCAAATATAAAAAATCCTAAACAAAACTGAGAAGGAATAATACAACCTAGAATCTAGCGGATTGATCCTCGCACTTGGTTCTCGGGTTGTGGTCTTCAATCTTCGTCTTGAATATTCAATGGAGGGATGCCTTGGGTGTTTCTCTGCTTTGGAGGCTGGAAAAGGTCGAAATTAGGGTGTCGTCGTAGGAAAGAAGTTCGGAAGGGTTTATATACGTTTCGGGCCTAGAAAAGACGAATTTGTGCCAAAACAGACGCGGACCGCGGTCCAGCACAAAAGGCGGACCGCAGTCCGACCCCCACGGAAATTTCGAGTTTGGGGTCAGAACAGCGCGGACCGCGGTTCAGCACAAACTGCGGACCGCGGTCCGACGTCTTCGGCCGAGCCAAATTTCCTGCACTATCGCGTTTTGGAAAAAATGCAATATCTCCTTCGATAACCGTTGGATCGCCACGAAACTTTGCCACAATGTTCCTAACACATAGAAGTACGATGTGGACGGTGGAGATCGGATTCTAAGATCTTTAGATCCGTCTGCCACGCGATTACCCAACTGCCTTGTTACAAGAGCTCCGAAATACGGCTTCTTCAACATCCGACTTCAAATCCTCTTCATTCTTCATCCAAATGACTCCATGTTTGCCAACAATGCATCAATGGTCATGATTTCTTTCATTTTGGTGCCAAATACCACCAAATTTGCTCAAAACGCGCAAGAAACCTACAAAACAAAAAACCATCGAAAGTACACAATTCCAAGCAAAACAAAAGCTAAAAATGAATAGAAAATTATGTAAATAAGCTTAAAAAGAACACGATGAGATGGTATAAAAACCACTCATCACGTTTTAAATATATATGCAGTCTAACCCTATTTGCAATGTAACACTATTTAAATCTGTAGAAACGCTTTAAATATATAAAAAAAAACGGACAGGGTTTAAAATCTGCTACATATAAAATGCTTTAAATTATATACAACATACCTTGTGCGAATATGATGAAAATGTAGATCGAGATTCAACTTTGCGCAAAATACGAATATGATTTTTTTTTTCTCTCTAAATCTCTCTCTAAACTGACGAAGAAATGTATGAACATATGCATGATTGTCTCTCTATATATAATTGGGTTGAAACATAATTTCATTAATTAAATAATCTAGAAAAAAAAATTAAATACAACTCACTACATGGCAACTTTGACTACTTTCTACAATTATTTTCCAGCTGGATGCATGCTGTTGTGGCTAACGTAATTCAGTTCTGAAAACCATCAACAATGACAGCCTGAAATTTAACTCATTTTTCTGAAATTTTAGTGTTGGCGTTGGCGACAGTGGGGGCATGTGGGGACAACATAGGCTTGCAAGGTACAACCTACCATCTAGAGTGACTTTTTGAGGGCAAAAAAATGTGAATATTTATGCATTTATAATAGAAAATGGTCTTTCTTGCATTTTTCACTTTGTAAATGGGTATTTTTGCACTTCACCCCTTCTTTAAAGTATGTATATTGGTGTAAGCTATTTGCTTTTCAACATCTACTACAGACTGAATCACTACATCTTTGCTAGTAGAAAGCCATGAAAAACACAAGAGTAAAAATGAGTGGAATTCTTGATAATGGAAAAGGTGTAAGCAGAGCTGATGATGAAGCAGTCTTGCTGCTAGAACTAATTCTTCTTCCTCCAACTTCAAATTCAACAGCTGGGCTTTCCAACCCACCATCTATTATCCTCATCCTGCATCAAAAATTCACTCTCACCATTTTCCTCAATCAAAACTAAAATGGAGATTTGTCTTTGGATAGATTTCATTACCCACTATTAGGACAGAATACTATGTTGTACTGAGAAGCCTTGCATGTGAAGGTGCTGGTCCCATCATCAAAAGCATAGCTGTAAGCTCTCGGACAAGCTCTCTTGAAGATCCCCGAATAGAAAGAAGGCCTACACGTCGTAGGGTTGGCGAACTCTCCGCTGCAGGCTTGCAGCAGTACTGGTCTAGCCGGAAAACATCGCACGCGCTCTTACACGCCACCACCTCCCCTTCTCTAACCACCTGTAGCTCTTTAGGACAACCTGCGCCGAAAGATGTAGGAGTTTATTCTTTTGCTGATAACTCGATATAGCGACCCGGATGGGAGAGGGAATAGGTATTGATCCCAGATCTATCTATTATAGGAGTTGAAAATACCAAGCTACGTACTAGTAGTTTAAAGACCAATTTTCTTACCCATATTGATATCTTGTACGCAGCCGGTGGCGTTACATCCGATTCGAGCTCCTCTCGGCACCGCAACGAGCAGGAGGTTATAGCCGTCGACAATGCTGACATCGTAGAAATCCTTTAGGTCTCCCACTCCGAGGGTTATCTCGAAGAGGGATGCCGGTGGTGTGGCACCCATGCCGTTGCATTCGAGCTTTCCTCCACAGTCTCCAGTCTGGCAAGAGCCGGTGCCCGTAACATCGAATGTGCAACGGGTCCTAGCCCAAATCCGGCCAGACCATCCCGGAGTAGCTGGGATGGTGATGCTCTGGCCGGGGTCGAGCTGGAAGCCCGTTGCAGGGAGCGGTGCTGTTCCAGCACCGGAGAGGGTGCCTGGCCAGATAGTGAAGGGGCAGTTGTTGGTAATAACAAATGTGCATGAGAGAGTTGGTTAAGAAGGAGAAAATTATGAGAGAGATGAGAAGGGACCAAGAGGCCATGAGTAGGGAGGAGGTAGGGTGTGGGTGGGTGGGTATTTATTTGTAGCTACGTTGCTTTGCAAAGTTCATCAGCCGCAAGATTGTGGGTTTGGGTTTAGCATTTCTTGGATCTTGGATGGCCTCAAGTAGAAGAAATTCTTTGCTTTTGCATGTGGGATGCAAAGGTTTTTTTGGAGATTCTCTAATAGAGTTATCACAACTCTTATGTTTTGTTTTGTCATTGAATCAAACTATTGGATATAAAAACTTTTCGTAAGAAAAAACAAGCTAGAGATTCCTAATGTCTATTCCTTGAAAACTTTTTCTAAGGGTAGGTGCTTTATTCATAAACATCATCACACACAATCAAACAACATTACAAGAAACCACACCGACAAGGAGGCAATAAACAACATAAGCACCGGTAATAAAATAAATAATGACCCAGAAATGTCAGTCAAGCTACTAGATAAAACCAAGTCTAGTATGCTAGTTAAACTACTCCTGACAACTGTGGCACATGTTTTTTTATATTGAATTTGCACCAGCTGCGTTGAAGAAAGAGGCAGTTTACCAATCACGTGAGGCCAAACGGTCAACAACTCCGGCACGTGCAGGATCCCTTCCACAGTACACAATATTAATATAGCAGAAGAGTAGGCTTTTCTTGAATACATTATCCGGAATATACAACGTATGACAAAATCAGAACGTGCCAAGAACTGATTCTATCACAATTTATCCACTCCATGGATAAAATATCTCTTCCACCTACCAAACAAATGTCACATTTTCCCATGATTCTCATAAGAAATGAAAACAATCACAAGATTGTTACTCTATTAAGCTCTTGCATAGACATACCCTTGTAGCTGCGAGCATGTCTGGAAATGCGCATTCATGGCATGATTCGCCCCCAAAATATGGGGCGAGCCTGGGAATGACCGGACTTCATCTGTTTCTTCAAGTTTCAGATGTATACCATGGATGAGTTAGCAGCATCTTCTTGTACATCCCCGAGCTGCAGTTGATGGAAGAGCGATTTGTTTCCTGCACAAAGAAAAACTAAAAATATGTTAATAAAGGTTCCCAAGACTCTGAACATGTAATGCAGTTAAATCATTCATCAAGACAACAAACTATATTTTGAACTCTCCTGAGTGGGATACACTTCAAGCTCCTGCAAAACCAACATCATTTTAGGAACTGGGATGTACACAAACCATAATAGATACAAAATTAGAAATAAATGAAACAAAACAAATCAAACACACAGAAAAAAATTATGGACTTCCTTTTCAACCTGCAACACAACACAAAATCAAGTAAACATCAGTCTGGATAGCTTTTCACCAAATAACAAGATCTTAGGGTTCTTCCTGCCCTGAAGAAGAAAGCATCCTCCTAAATAGTTACAAAATTGTCCCATTACTAAGATGTATTTACAAACAAATGAAACCAACTGATGAAAAATATACACTTCATACAAAAACTGCCTTAGCTTCATCAAGGCAGTGGAGTAAATATAATAATTAACACTAAAACGAAAATAGTAAAGAACAGGGGAAGGGATGTAGTTAGCACAGCACCATCAAATAGAGAACTGAATTTTAATACAACCCTGTCTCAAAGTACTTCAAGATGCCGTGCAACCAAATGCAACTCGAGCATCATTATAGTTCACAGGATATAGTATCATAAACTTCCTAAGAGTTAAGAGTCTTATGACATAGGCATAGCTACATCTCCAATAAAGGAAAGTTAAACATAAAGCTTCCTACATAAAGGTGATATAGTGACTTCTTCAACTGTGGTACTCAATGAGATCTTTTAGTCCTTTACTTATACTAGGAAAAAAGATCTCTAAAGGAAAAGGGGTAAGGATGGATATGAACGAAGGTATTATTACGCCTAGTTGGTATCCATGCCATCAACAATTGGACTGCAGATGGGACCAACAGTGGGAAATGGCCTCTCAAACGGTGAGGGATGGCACTGTGCATCCCTTCTGCGCTTAAAAGCACAATATTCAGTCGGGGAATTGTCATCATCAAGCTTCCTCCGGACACCTCTGACAGCTTGTTGCTCAACTGGAGTTAGAGGAAAAATCTGATTGCTCACTCTGCAGAGGGAACTATGATTATCATACACAATTCTCTGGTTACAGTTTTTGTCACAAACGTGTGTCAGCCCAGTTAGCTTGCAGCGATACATGTTTCCAAACACATGTTCGTTCTCACATTTCCAGTCACACTTGTGAACTGGATTAGGCCCATCTTGGCCAAGAATACTTGACAGAAAAATAACATTGGAATGAACAGCTACTGTGGATTTTCCAAATACCTCCATTGCTTCTTTTCAGAAAATGTGAACCCTTCAAAGAATTCCAAACTCTCAACTCTCAACTCGTGGACTCTGATGCTCTGCAGACCCAAAAGAAGGGGAGAGTTATTAATCCTGAATGGAGAAGCTGAGAAACTATGTTATAGAGTCTTGGACAGATTTTCGTTGATAAGAATGAGACTTAGATAGATTCTGAGAAGTGGTATCTCATCAATCAGAATCTCCGCATTACTACTGTATTCACCCCTAACAAAACAGTCTAGCACCAACATCGCAAAGAAATACTGCAATATACTCTTTAGCAATTCCAAAATTGAAAAGCAAAAGAAACATACAAAGAAAGATTACCCTACCACGCAAAACGGAAGAAGATGTCAAACTCAAAGGAGACAATCAAGGTAGCAGCGCTAAGAATCTTCCTCTCAGATGAACACTAAAAATTATAAATTAACAGCAAAATTACACTTTACCAACATAAATTCCTCAAATATATGCAGGTAATCATAACCTTGTTTTTACTCTGGCTCAAGAAATACATCAACATCGATTTTTTCGTAAGGAACAATTAAATACACACACAAACACAATAATCACCATACGAGAAGATTCTGAAAAACGCACACGTTAATTCCTTAATTATGTTCATGTAGAAGGGGAGTAAATACACGAACAGCAAAAAAAACTCAACCGAAGCATTCTTAACCTAATTTATTCTTCAATTAATGCAAACAACAAACCATTTTTCACTCAATTGCAAACGTAAACAGAAACACGACTCAGATCTACATAGAAACGAAAATTGCAACACAAACAAAATCTCCTCCATACAACACACGCACAAACTCAGAAGCCATACAATAAACAAATATCACCTTAGATAATCCAACCGATTGAGAGAAAATCCCAAGGAAACAGAACTTACAAAGTGAAGAACGCGTCAGGACAGCAACCAACATCACCCACTTTCTCTTTCTCTCTCCCGCTCTTGCTCTCTTCCGACACGCATACGAACAACCTACCAAAAGAAGGGGCAAAAATGTGGAGAGGGGTGTGCAGGTATTTATAGAGAGAGGACTAAGTGATCCTATTCTCACGTACTAGACGTTAGAGAAATTAATTACTTACTATTTTTCTGTAACTTTACAATTATGAGACATTTGTTTAATTAATCATATCTACTAAAACAAATACAAATATACCCAATCACTATAACTATATTCACAATATACTCAAATTTACAAAATTAACCCCACCTTTTCTTAAAACTCCCACCAACACATCTCAAAAGCTACCACCAACCCACTTTTTTCATTCAGGCCCACATACATTTTTTATTTAACTAACTCGAAAATCGTGCAAAGAATATAGAAATAGTGGTTTTGATAAAAAAATCAAAGGTTTTTTGGTAAAATTGAGTATTCTATGAATTTAAATTTAGTAGAAGGGTATTTTTGTGTTTTTTTAACTAATTTTGGGTATATTGATATATTACCACTACAAATATTGCACATCACGCCTCCAAGTAACACGTTTGTTTTGCTTTTGAACCATAATTCGAATCACGTGATTAATTAATGAATAATGCCAAATATGTTACTGAAAAATAAGAAAAAACTTGATAGCCTTCCTTTTTTTGAACGTTAACTTGTTAACAATATAAATATTTTCAAAATAAATAGTTCTCCATCCATTCATTAAAAACGATACGTTTTTAAAAAAAAAATTAAAAAAAAAAATAATATTATATGATATAAATTATTTAATTATTTAATAGTTATATCTAATCTATATAATTGTTGTTATTTTAGAAATCGTGTAATTACTATTGGAACAAGGAGAGTAATATATGGAGAAAGATGTAAGAAATCAATCTAGAGGATGCGAATGGGAAAATAGATAAAGTGAAGGGGGTCAAGTGCAATTTTCCCACCCCATAGATAAATAGGGGTGTGATTGTGTAGCAACCCAAATTTGTAGTGCAAATTTAGGTGAAATGTGGGTGAGATTCAAATGAAATGCGAATGGAGTTTCTCTTTCTAGCTTGAAAAGAGGCAGCGGGAGTCGATGTGAATCCAAGTGAGTGCGAGTGAGACGGAGCTGCGTTCACTCCGCACGTGACCCCACCTTTCTCTCTCTCCACTGAAATTATTTCAAACGAGCCTAAACATCGGGCCACTAAGTTTTATACGGGCTGGACGACGTTATTAATAGTGGGCCTCAAAGCTGGGCTTAGTAGGGATCTTTTGCAATTAAATAAAATATTGGGGGCTTTCTAGGTCAAATTAATTGAAATATCTCTGCGGAAAACCTTGACGGCGGCGCTTCCCACCGGCGACTGACGAGACGAGTCTCTCCGCGAGAATTATCTCACGCCATTTCTTGATTGAGACCTGCATCTGTTCTTTCATTAGAGTAATGGTTTTCAATTCCTTCAATTAACGAGTAAATTATGCACATTTAGTAGGTATATGTATAATTTCTGATTTTGCGGGAGTGATTTCATGTTTGTGATATCTCCGATGATGAATCCGTTAATTCCAGTGCCGTATGAACACTCGTTTAAATGACGAGGTGTTGATTTGATCTTCGACTGGATTTCTGAGGATTTGGCGTTTGTCTAAATGAGTCAACGAATGCTGTTTAAGCTTGCGTGAATTGTTATCTAGCATCAAGAATTGTTTTTCTACTAGTTTGATTGTAGATTAAGCTCTTTACGATCTCGAATTGTTTAGTTTTTGTTTCTCCAGCTGTTAGATTATACTTACATAGATAACAAAGTGAATTGTTATCTAGCATCAAGAAATGTTTGAATTTAGTGTAGTATGATTGCATTGATTTACTTTGAACTCATTCTGTTTGCATATATCCAAGTCTAGTAAGCATATAAAATGCAATTGCTTTTGCTTCACATGTGAAGTTTATCATTGATTTAATTTGGTATGGTGAAACAGAATGGTAGGCTTTAAGAATAGGTACTTAG
Organism: Lavandula angustifolia; assembly: GCA_028984105.1. Classification (NCBI taxonomy): domain Eukaryota; kingdom Viridiplantae; phylum Streptophyta; class Magnoliopsida; order Lamiales; family Lamiaceae; genus Lavandula; species Lavandula angustifolia. The sequence goes on along the minus strand of CM054823.1, from coordinate 7,332,493 downwards.
TGATGGAGGTCTTTCTGGATCCGAACAAAGAATTTTCGCAGGACGATCCCATTATAGTAACTCAAAGGAATTTATCTAAAGCCGTCACAGATAGCATCCTCGTGAACTTTGGGGAATGCGGTCTAGCTTCATCCATGAACTCATTTCAAGGTGAGTTTTTCACTATTCTATTTTGCATCACGTATGATATCGCTTGTTTATGTAGAACTCGTCTCCATAAACATGCCCTTTTGTTTGACGTCAGTGAAGTATGTGAATCCCATTACAAAACTCTGCATTTTTAGAACTTCAAGAGAGGATTATCAGAAAGTATGGGCTGCGATTACAATGGTCAAGAGTGTAGGAAACTGCCCCGTGGTTATCTACCTTCTCGACCTTAGTGGTTAGTTCTCTATAACTTTATCTTTCATTAAATGGCCTTGTTACTCGAATTTCACCCATCCTTTTGCCATGGCAAAGCCTAAAAGATGTGCATGCTATTAGTTTTTGATCATATGGTCAATCTTGATATGGAAGTAAAGTAAACGCTTTATACTTATCTATACAATAACAGTATCCCGCAGTCTATTGTTGCTATCGAAGGAGTTATTTTGCTCTGCTATATGATTCTGTAACAAGTAAGAACAATTTTCATCTCGATTTGTCTGTTTTAGGAAGCATCAAAGCCTGCAGAACCGCTGCAATGAAGTATGATGAGATGAAATTTGAGCATTACAAATTATCAGCTGGAGACCGGTTCCCAGCCAATGCTGGTCAAGAGATGCAGAACCACCTTGACAAGATCAAACTTTTGGAGCATTAGTCCTAAATAGTACTCCCTCTCTCCCATTCATCTTGTCTCATTTTTCTTTTCGAATTGTACTATTCATTTTGTCTCATTTCAAAAATAGGAATTTTTCTACATGCAACTAACCACTCTCCTTTTGCGGAATCCACCTCTTCACTCACAATTAACAACCGTGCCGAAAAAAAAATGCAACGGAGGGAATATATTTAGATAGGTGGGAGGCTTAGCACTATATTGCTAGTAGATTATTTATTTTCTGCAAATAATTTATTTTTGAAATTTCATAGCCAAAGTGTATAAGTGGAATATATTAATTGTTATGCAGGATTATATTCCCGGGCTAGAAAATAGATTATACACGTTTAGTTGCTAATTAGATCTCTCAAAATTGAATATGATATAAGCACTGCTCCTTTGAGACCTTTTTCGTATGATATGTATACATGCTGTGAATAATCTGGATCATACAAATTCCAGCGTGTCAAAAAGAAATTAATTCACTTATTTTGGACGCTGAAATTACTTATTTTCACCTACCAAATTAAATTGAGTATAAAATCTACTTCTAATTCATTGATTCGTGTTCTAATTTATTTGCCATTCATCAATTTGCCGTGAGTTTAAACTTCAATTACACAATTTAATTGATATTTCTCACCCCTAATTTACTCGATTTAATGATTCAATCCCTCTTCATCCTTCATTTATGATTGCTTTTTTGTTTATATCACTTTAAATCTTTAATTACATGGCTTGAAGTCTAAGACTCTAAAATAAAACTAACACACAATTCAAAACCAATTAGGAAAAGGGTTGTTTTTATTACTTTAGACTTCATGGCATAACATAATATATTTCCTTATAGAAATGCTTCCTAGCTTATTGGAAAACAATTAGATCCGATTTAGTTCATGATTTCTTACCTAGGATTTGTTAATAAATATATATTAGCGTTCTATTATTCAAATCATGGGTTCCGACATGAACGAAGGCATGATATATGAAACCCTCCTCCGAATGCCGGCGAAATCCCTAACAAAATTCAAACTCCTAAGCAAATATTTGTTCTCCCTAATCTCATCCGCCCAATTCCGCCGTCTCCACACGCTCCGCCACCCTAAACCGCCGCTGTCTTTCCTACTCCAACCGCGGACAACCTCCGACTTCTTCTACTTCAACTTTGGAAACCACAAACTAATCCCTTACACTTTCAAAAACATCCCAAACCCTAAAATCATGAACTCAGGCAACGCCCTAGTGTTGGTACAATCCGATCACGATCAAGAAAATCATTACTACGTTTTCTGTCCCACCGCTAATCAATCCCGCGAAATCATCACAACTGATCATAACAACGACGGCGAGAACTTGGCCTTCGATCCTTCTAAATCCCTTCATTGCAAGATTGCATGCGTCAAACGATCCCCCTCCTCCGACCAATGTCGAGTCGAGGTTTACGACTCGGCGAGTCATGCATGGCTTCGAAACTCGGAACCGTTCGGGGCTTATGCGGACTTGGACTTCACCGTCTGCGTCTACTGCAATGACAAGATTCATTGGAGGCTCTTCAATCACGACGGCTTGTACTACGACGTCAGCAGAAATGCCGTTAGCAATCTTCCTCCCGTCCAGCTTCCGAGGAGGGCCTGAGCTTTGCTCGGCCACTTCCAAGAATTCAACGGCCGTCTCCACCAGTTCACGACGGTCGACGGATGTTAAATTGTGATTTATGAATTGGAGGAGGATTGTTCGCGGTGGTCGGTGAAGTACGAGTGCGAATACCGACGGGAATTCTATAGCTTCGGTATGATGAGTTTAACGGCGGGCGAAGACGGCGCTGCGAGAATCTTGGTGGACCATTCTCCCGGGAAGATAACGGCGTTTAAATATGCCGACGATAATTGTGAGGAGGTTGTTGATGTTAGTGGTAAGCCGTTCTACGAGGCGGACATATGTGCACAGTTTGGTCCTTATCGTAGTGTTCATCCGTTCGTTTGTGGAAAGTTTGGCTCCGGTTTAATTCATGATTTTTTTATATTAATAAATCTTTAATTTCAATTTCCGATTGTGAATTGCTTGTTAAATATGTGACGTCTTAATTAGCAATTAACCATGTTTTTCTGATGCGTTTTTGCATCGATTTCCTCTTGTATGCACTCATTCGATCAATGAAATCTAACTAAATCTTCTTGTGAATCTCTCTCTTCTCTCTCTCTTAAGATGAAAGACCTCCACAATCTTCATCTCTATCTCCTAATTAAAATAACCTAATCTAGCGTCCGTATTAGAATAACAAATCAGATTTAAATTTTTTTGAAACTGTTAATTATACCCCTTTCAAATAAATAAGCTTAAAAATGTAACAACAATTAAACTACTCAATCACTACCCCCTAATTAAACTAAGTATGAAGCAGTAATTCATATCATACCGGAGCCAAAGTCTCTTTTAAGCACAAAAGCATTTTCCAAATCAAACTCCTACAAACCACCACGATAAAACTCTTGATCCCTCAAATCCATCAGCTCCTTCAAACGTCTATCAAGAAAGCTATGAGCCATGATCTTCTCACCTCTATTGAAAACAACCAAACCGCTCTCGAATCGTTACAAGCCACCAAAAGGGATAAACTCATTACTATACACGTATCTCAAATACAGCCGAACCGGAACTTCTTCCTTCAACTCCTCACAAACTCACCCACCGGCCTTGTAGAATATTGATGAAGTAGAGACGCCCGTTCGATTCCTGCATCCGACCGGGCGGACAGTTACGGAATAGATAAGCCATGCTTGTTTTACAAACGTCGTAGCACCAGACCTCATCGCCAACTTGCAAATAGACCGAGCCCTTGTAAAAAAATTTGGTCGCCACCCCCAAATTTTGGTCAGCAACTATAATAAATATAATATATATCATATTATTAATATTAATTAATGTAAAAAATAATTTGTTATAATTTTTTGAAAGCCCAACACAAGTTCTTCGCCCACATATTACCTTTTCCAATGTGTTGGCCATATCTCTTATTTCTAGAAAGAAATCTAATTCCATCATCGACTCTCTTTTCAAATTAGAATAGAGATACAGAGAATTATATTTATCCTCTATTTTTCCTTCAAAGCTTCAACATTTTCACTTATGTAGAAATAGATTTCTACCGCAAATTAAGAGGTCGTCAGTCGATGTGCCAACTCGCCGGGAAATAGAAGGTAGATTTTCGAAACTTATTTCAAATTTTAGTTTTCTACTCTAGAATTTGGAATTCTAAACTCTAAAACTCTAGTTCACTACTTTACCTTAGTTTGTTGAATAATTGATACTTTTGTTGAATCTTGGTATAAATATAATAGCACTGATTTTCAACCATTTGTATTCGAAGTCTAAATTTAAAGGTGACAAAGAGGTCAAGAAGACAAGAACAATGAGTAAGGGCACCATTTTGGGCTTTTATAAGAGAGAACCAACTCCAGCTCCAGCTCCAACTCCAACTTCATTTCCAACTCTAACTCCAACAACTCGAAATCTAGGTTCTCATACTAGAAAAGTCCATAGGTTTGAAAAAGATTTAGATAATTGTGGCTTAGAGAGGGATCTAGGCCTACGACAGATTATTTGGCTTTATCCACCAAACAAGAAAGATGAAATTCGACGGACTTATTTGGGATGGGGTCATCTGCAAGCTACTCCGACAGATAGAAAGTTCTTCCGTCTTGGTATGCATTATATTCTGAATGGTTAGAGTATTCTCCTACTTTGAATATAGCATTTTGTCTTCCGTGCTTTTTATTTGGCAACCCATCTTCAAATCCTATGACAAATGCTTTTGTTGAGAAAGAGTTTAATAATTAGAACAAAGTTGGTGACACTAATTGTTCTTTTAAACTTCATGTGGACTGACCCGATTCGTATTTGTGGTCTGACCCAGCTCGTGGTGTAGTGCTCCTCCTGCACTAGATTATCTCTATTAGGAAGTCTCTGGAATGAGACTGTTGGGAAGTCTTCACCTCTCCACTTTCCTTCCCCACTTCCGCCTGCCTTAATTGGCAGCTCCAACAACCTTCACCTGGGCGGAAGATACCTATAAATAGGCAGTCTTCACTTGCATTTCAACACACCTGCATCAACACCTCTCTCTGCATACATTTTAGTTCTAAGTTGTCCAGAAGATCTAGTCCTCGCCGGAAGTCCAGTTCGTCAGAGCTCGTACTTTTTTTTTTTTTTTTTTTTTTGACTTACAAGTTTGATTGTAATAGCAGCTTTTGTACTCAGCAATCGCAAGACAAAATAACCTTACCTAAGCTGCTTGGAGTTAATCGAAAAACGAACAAAACTGCAACATGTCTTCCTCATCTGCTGCCATCTCTGACGCTGCCATCGCCGCCGCTTCCGCCGACAACACCAACAATGCCACCGCTGCCACTATCTCCTCCACCTCCGACGTTGTCACTTCCTCCGGCAATATCGTCCCGCCGATGTCTGTCCCGACAACAACTCCGGCTTTTGCAAATCCAACTCTTGTCGCCATGTATACCGCCACCGTGCTAGAATTGCACTTAACCGTGCCAATGCCACTAACTCGGCATATAACTTCACTGCTATGTCTTCTACCTTGCAGAATAATATTCTTTTTGGGAATGTGAGCCACCTTGGTGTGGTGGGGGGCTCGACCCCGACGATGATGGCACCGCTACACTCGTCTAGAGTATTTCCAACAGCCGAGAAGCCACCAAAGTTTGGAGGTACTGACTTCAGAAGGTGGCAACAAAAGATGTTGTTCTACTTGTCAACATTAGGATTCACTACCATTTTGAGGGGGAACGTACCTGCACCTCCAAGTAAATCCGAGCCGAATGCTAAAGTCTACATTGATTATGAGAATTGGCTTACCTCTGATTATTATTGTAAAAATTTCTTGTTAAGTGGACTAGATGATAGCTTGTATAGCGTGTACTCGAATGTAAAGACCTCCAAAGAAATTTGGGAGGCACTTGAAAAGAATATTGTACTGATGATGCAAGTACCAAGAAGTTTGTAGTGGCCAAGTTTTTGGACTACAAAATGGTGGACTCTCGGCTGGTCATGGAGCAAGTGCAAGAGTTTCAACTCATTGTCCATGATGTCCATGTCGAAGGAATGCTTTTGCTAGATGCTTTCACTGTGGCAACCGTAATAGAGAAGCTTCCCCCGAGCTGGAAGGACTTCAAGAGCTATTTGAAGCACTAGCGAAATGAAATGAAGCTTGAGGATCTTGTTGTCAAGCTCCGTATCGAGACCGACATGAGGAATCGAGATGGAAAGAGCAAAGCACCCATGGATTCGAAAGTTAACCTCGTAGAGAAAGGTGGAAACTCCAACAAAATGAAAAGAGGGCGTCCAAACAGCAACTCCAAATGGATGGGCAAAGTGCAAGCCCAAAAGTTTGAAGGGGATTGCTACAACTGTGGCAAGTCCGGCCACATGTCCAAGGACTGCCGTAAGCCGAAGAAGAAGAGGGTTCGACAAGCCAACATGTTGGAGGTAGACCTTACTGAAGACGACATTGCGGCTGTTGTCACCGAAGAAGTAAATGTCGTGGAGAATGAGGGGAAGTGGTATATTGATACCGTTGCAATGGCACATGTTTGTGGTGACCGAAGCCGCTTCACCAAGTACAAAAGTTGCCAAAGGAGGAAGCTCAATATGGGAAATCAAGCCTCGTCCGAGGTAGTTGGCTATGGTACTGTGGTGCTAAGGTTGAGCTCTGGGAAGAACCTTACTCTTGGAGAGGTGCTGCATGTTCCCGATATCCGCAAAAATTTAGTATCCGGCTTTAGACTAGTGTTTGAGTCTGACAAGTTTATTCCGTCTAAGTTTGGTGTGTTTCTAGGAAAGGTTACCGCTCTGTGGGCCTTACTGTAATGGCTATTCGCCAAGAGCCCCGAGAGGGGAAGAAAAATGAGAATGAAGCTACTTCCTCTTACTTGACTGAGTGTTCTGATTTATGGCATTCTAGATTAGGACATGTTAATCTAAATTCAATAAAATGATTAGTTAATCTCGATTTACTTAAAGTAAATGAGTTTAACAAAACCAAGTGTGAAGTTTGCGTTGAAGCAAAATTGGCTAAGTAGTTATTTCATTCCGTAGAAAGGAACACAAAACCTCTAACTCATTCACACTGACGTTTGTGATTTAAAATTTGTTCAAACTAGAGGTGGGAAAAGTATTTTATTACTTTTATTTATGATTGTACTCGGTCTTGTACTCTTTATCTTTTAAGGAGTAAAGATGAGGCGATTGAAGCTTTTATTAACTTTAAAGCTGAAGTTGAAAACCAACTTGATTGTAAAATCAAAATGGTACGAAGTGATAGAGGTGGGGAGTATGTAGCTCCGTTTGAAGAGTTGTGTAAGACAAGTGTTATTATTCATCAAACCACTGCCCCCTATTCGCCTAAATTAAATGGTGTTGCTGAAAGGAAAAATTGAACATTAAAGAAGATGATGAACGCATTGTTAATAAGTTCTTGTTGGATATGAGTCAGTAGATGATACTCAGCTGTTGTTCCGTTAAAAGAAAATTGGGGGAAATCATAGTAGTACTATGGAATTGAAGATCCCAGAACCTAGCTGATATCAGTAGATTAGTGTGTCGTTAGGATTAGCTGATGTATAGGTTAGACTTGTTGTAATCGTTTTTATATTCTTGTCTAAGTCCTGTACGGGGTAATTGTTGAACTGATCTTCTGTCGAAGATACTTTTCAGAACCCCACATCATCAGTGTAATCGCTTGCGTTCTTCAGACATCAGCTGAGTAAACCTCAGTAGAAGCCAACCCAGCAGCTGATAAGCCATCAACAGAAGAACTCATGCAAGCCCAGTACCTTCGCGCGCCACCGACTTACTCGAAGTTACATTCCCCGTCGGCCCGACTCACCGAAGAAGACAGAGACTTTTCGGCCATCTGTATCCTACGGAAAGCGACCCAACTATTCAAGTCTTTTCGAGAAGTTCGGCGAGAAGACATACGAGGTTGTTGAACGGTCAACTCGACATTCTCACCAACTACAAACCTCGACCAATGAGAAGCCGACAACGCTTACCTACTCTACACAAGAAAAGTTTGCTCTCATGAACAGTCGCATTAACCGCCCCGCTCGCAACAAGTTCGAATTATGGCCGTTTTCCTTGGAAGCTTGTGACACGTGGCATCGTCGTCTCCAACGAACATATGCCATAACTCACAACTATAAATAGAGAAGTTTTTGAAGCTCCGAGTGATGGAATTTCGAAGGGACAAGCTCAAGTTCACAAACGCTCTAGAACACTCAAAGATCATCCAGGAGGAAAACTTGCGTACTTAGAAGATTTCTCGGTTTTCTCTCTCAGAGTTCTTAGATCCCTTTCTTCTCTAGACTAAGCTCATTGTCATATTTATAGCTTAGATTCGAAGGAGTTCACATTTAGTGAATTGTTCTTATTGTAAGAACTCCTTCTCAGTTGGAGAATATTCCCTTCCCTTTCAAACTTAGGTTTGGATTGTAAAGTCGCTAAGGACTATAACTTAGAGGGAACTGTCCAGTGCACAGTATCCCTACTGAGGCTTGCTCAGAATAATCAACAAGTTCTCCTGCTTTGTTCAGGACCGTGGACGTAGGATCTTGCGTATCCGAACCACGTTAAATCGCTTGTATTCTTTTACTGTTTTATTGCATAGCATTCAACTGACTTGAAAATCATAAGCTTGCATAAAACGTATTTTATAAAGCGCACAGCCAAAAGATTTAATTTGCTAAAACGTGTTTTCAAAAGAGACGAATTTCGGGCCCCACACTTTCCGCACAACAGTCTCCGACTGATTCTCAAAGTACTGACAACAGTTAGTAGGAGAGAGCTCAGTAGCTGACTCACTCTGTCCCGCGATCGAAGGCTTATTTGGCACTGTTCATCAGTTGCAATCAACAGCTCAGCTGACCTTCATTGAGAAAAAGAAACTGAGCTCAGGTGTATTCACCCCCCCCCTCTACACCTGACTTATCGTCTCCGGACCAACAGTTCTGGATTGCCCCAGAACATGTGGGGGGAAGCCGTTTTGACGGCTAACTACTAATTGAATAATATACCTCTAAAAGGTAGGGATGTTACTCCTTACGAGTTGTGGAAAGGAAGGAAACCTTCCTATAAATACCTCAAAGTGTGGGGGTGTTTGGCTAAGGTATAAGTGCCTTTGCCTAAGCAAGTTGCAATCGGACCTAAGACCGTCAATTGTATCTTTATAGGATATGCACTGAATAGTAGTGCATATTGGTTTGTCATTCATAAGTCGGTATTGCCCGATATGAATGTTGGAACTACTATTGAGTCAAGAAATGCTATATTCTTTGAACATATCTATCCATGTAAAAAGGATGATAAAGTTGAGTCAAGCTCTAGTGGTGAAACAAGAGAAGTTGCTAGTAGTTCTGGAAATGTGGGGGTAGAACCTGCTACGCATAAGCGACATGCTGCCGATCCTGAAGCTTTAGAACCAAGACGTAGCACTAGAGCAATGGTTGCTAAGGACTTCGGTCCTGATTATGTAGTTTTTCTTTTGGATGAAGAACCGCGGTCTATAAAATAAGCTCTTTCTATACCCGATGGACCACTTTGGCAAAAAGCCGTCCAAAGTGAGATTGACTCAATCATGCAAAATCACACTTGGGTCTTAGCTGACTTATCTGAAGGTTGTAAGCCCTTAGGATGCAAGTCAATCATAAAAATAATGTATAAGGCAGATGGGTCGATTGATAAATCTAAAGCTCGTTTGGTGGTTAAAGGTTTTAAGCAAATTGAAAGATACGATTTCTTCGATACTTATTCGCCTGTAACGAGAATTACTTTAATCCGTGTGCTTCTCGCGATTGCTGCTCTGTAAAATCTTAAGATTCACCAAATGGATGTGGAAACCGTATTTCTAAATGGAGATTTAGAAGATGAAATTTATAAGGAACAACATGAAGGGTTTGTAGTACCTGTCCAAGAGCGAAAGGTATGTAAGTTGGTGAAATCCCTATATGGGTTGAAACAAGCACCATTACAATGTCACTTGAAATTTGATGAGGCTATGTTGTCGAATGGTTTTAAGATAAATGAATGTGACAAGTGTGTTTGCATAAAGAACACGAAGAATGAGCTTGTAATTGTTTGTCTTTATGTAGATGACATGCCAATTATGAGACAAAACATTCAAGTCATAAATGACACCAAGCGTATGCTTAAGAGAAGTTTCGATATGAAAGATATGGGAGTTGCTGACGTTATTCGTGGAGTGAAGATTCAAAGAACTTCCAAAGGAATTGTTTTTTCTCAATCTCATTATATTGAGAAGGTGCTTAAGAGATTTAATGCTTTTGATAATGCACCGGAAAGACTCCTCTAGAAGTTAATGTTCACTTGAGCAAGAATATGGGTGATCCTGTTGCTCAAGAGGATTATGCTAGAGTCATTGGTTGTCTTATGTACATCACGAATTGTACGAGGCCCGATCTAGCTTGTCCGGTGAACAAACTGAGTCGCTATACTAGTAATCCGAGTAGAGAGCATTAGAAATCTATTGTAAGAGTTTTGAGGTATTTGAAATACACTCTTAACTTTGGGCTGCAATACTATAGACATCCCCCAGTACTTGAAGGGTACTGTGATGCGAGTTGGATATCCGAAAAGACTCGTTGTCTACTGGTGGTTATGTGTTCACTATCGGGGGAGGAGTTGTGTCGTGGAGATCCACGAAACAGACGTGTATAGCCCGATACACCATGAAATGCGAGTTTATTGCTTTGAAAAAGGCCAATGAGGAGGCCGAATGGCTCCGTAATTTTCTTGAAGATATTCCATGTTGGACTAAACTCGTGCCACCTGTGATGATTCACTGTGATAGCCAAGTGGCTATTGGTAGGGCCAAGAGTGGGTTGTATAATGGTAAGTCGAGACATATTTGTCGTCGACATAATACCGTAAGACATTTGATCACGAGTGGGGTTATCTCTATAGACTATGTCAAGTCTATAGATAACCTAGCGGATCTGCTTATTAAGAGTTTGAATCGAGATCAAATGTATAAGCTCGTAGAGGGAATGAGAGTTAAATCCACAATTTAAAGACAATTATAGTGGATACCCAAACTTGTAGATTGAAGATCCCATGAACTTGGTTCAATGGGAAAACTAAGTCATATGAATCAGTTGATACCACACTCAATCATTCTATTCCCTAAAAGAGCTCGAGAGTGTTGGTGACCTGTCAAGTGGTGAGGTTAAGTTTTTTGACTTTTAATGATTCTTGGATGCCTTGAGAAGGTGAGTATGACATGATACTCGAGTAAGAATCACCTATGTAAGTGAGAAGTGAGGGCCGCTTCTATGCAACACTTATGAATCCAAAGAGGTTGTCCATGGCTTGTAAAGGACACAAACGTGAGAACAGACGAGGTTGATTTATTGCGTTAGTGCTATTGTTTAAGTATACACCATGGAGGAATAGTTCAAGGCCACATGTCCACTAGTCCGTTGGTATACTCGATAACACTGACTAAGGAAGGTTCAAGGTCACAAGCCACCTACCCTGATGCTTTATTGTCTCTTGATGACAGAGCTGTGTGTCTGCATGCATGCATTTAGCTATTTCCATTCATGTGGGGGATTGTTGGAAAATTGATATTAATATATATATATATATATATATATATATATATATATATATATTATGGAAATTAATTTAGCATTTAATGCTATTTTGACATGGACAAAATTTAGTCCGTTTGATCACCGTTTCGAGCCTCGATATATATCCGATTTGCGAATTAAGATATATAGCGTCGATCTACGTTTCGAGTAGATAATTGTAGTGTGCTTAATTTTCGATTTTGATTTTCGGTGAGTGAGAAATAGTGGCTCGAAGTTCGGGGGACGAAATTGAAATATTATCTAAAGTGGAGAAACTTACCTTATTCGGGTTTTGGAGAATTAATACATTAATCAATATCCCACATTGATTAATGAACAATATTTTTAGTAGTATTTAATTTACTACCACTTAGTAGGAGATAACAAAGTGACATGTGGTGGGCTTGGGCCACACATGCTCATGCGCGCTAGCCTTTTCGCCGACCGCCTCACACACGGCGCTGCGCGCCGCGCCACACCGCGCCCGTGCCGGGTCCCGGCTCCTGCTCCGGCTCCAGTCTGTGTCCGTGTCCTTGTCCTTGGATCTTGGCAATTGGTCTGTAGGCTTGTCCGTTGGGCCTTAGCAGTTGGGCTTTGGCATTGGACTTGGTGGGCTACTTGTGGACTGACCCGATTCGTATTTGTGGTCTGGCCCAGCTCATGATGCAGTGTTCCTCCTGCACCAGATTGTCTCTATTTCGAAGTCTCTGGAATGAGACTGTTGGGAAATCTCCACCTCTCCACTTTCCTTCCTCACGTCCGCCTGCCTTAATTGGCAGCTCCAACAACCTTTCACCTGGGCGGAAGATGCCTATAAATAGCCAGTCTTCACTTGCATTTCAACACACCTGCATCAACACCTCTCTCTGCATACATTTTAGTTCTAAGTTGTCCAGAAGCTCTAGTCCTCGCCGGAAGTCCAGTTCGTCGGAGCTCGTAGTTCTGCAGTGCTGCTTACTTCGAGACGTTCGTCGTTTTATCTTTGGAGACGATATGCCGGAAATCGAAAGCACTACCGGGGCGTATTTCGTCTTGCGGATAGAGTCCATCTTCGACTCGACGAAGCTTACATTTTTAGTTCTGTTTTATTTTTATTTTCCGACTTACAAGTTTGATTGTAATAGCAGCTTTTGTACTCAACATGTACAAATATCTTTGATTTGTTAATCTACAAATATCATAAGATTGGGCTTTATATTACAAAAAAAAAACTTCGGCCCATTGTATATTAAATGACTCGTATTATATATTAACAAATCCAACTCGAAATCAAATAGAGCATAATTGTATTCCAATTGATTAAGGAAAACAACTCTTTTATTTGTAGACGAACAAAACCGTAATTAAAATAACACAATCCTATATATTATTGAGTCTTATTGTATGTGTTGCTTAAGAATTACTTTCCTCCGCCGCATATGATGAACCCAACTAAAAAGAATCCTCCGCCGCAAGACGGCGGCGAAGAAACCATCACCCGCGACTTATTGGATGAAATTCTCATCCACCTACCTGCAATATCCCTAATGAGATTCAAATGTGTAAGCAAAGATTGGTTTGCCATCATCTCTTCCAATGATTTCTTCCGCTCCACACTCTTCGCGGCTCAAAACCGCCGCCGTCTCTCATCTTCCAAACCAACTGGAGAAAATTCTTCTACACCATCTCCCCTTTCCACGAAAACCCTAAATTGACACCTTACATATTCCAACCATTCACTAACTCTAAAATCTTGACCACTTGCAACGGGCTAATTTTGATCGAATCCGACAACGGTCTTCGAATCGATTACTACGTCCACAACTCCACCAACAACCAATCGAGAAGAATCATCAATATCGATTAATCCTCCAAGTACCCCAGCATCAAGGCCGTAGAGCCGGCAAAATGGGGTGGGCCGGGGTACCCTTACCCGGGGCTAGGTTGGGCTTCGAAAATAGAGGCCCGAAATGGAGCCGGACCTAAAAAAAGCCCGCCCAATGAGCCCGCCGAACTTACCGGACTCGGGCCTAAAAAGCTCGGGGCTTCGGGCCTAAAAAAGTCAGCCCAAAATTCTTTTTTTTAAAATTTAATTAACATTAAACTTAAATCATAAATTATTATTATTATCAATTATAATTATATTATCTTAATGAGTTATTTCTGTAGGTTTTCATAAACTCTTCATTACCTCTCGATTTTCCCTCTCTTTCACACACAAACACTTCCACAATTTTTTCCATATATATGTATATTCTCTTCCATTTTAAGCATGATCAATGTAGGAGAAAGAACTTGGCGAATTTTTTTTTTCAAAGTCGAGTCAAAATACGTGGAAGCTCTTCCGAAATCTGTGAATTATAAAAATAATTGGAGGTCGTGGTTATTATTATCAATTATCTTAATTGGTTTTTCCTAGTCGGTCAAATCATAATCGTTTCAGAAGTATCTTTGATTTTTTTTTTCTCAACTCTTCACTTAATTAAAAGAAATTATAAATTACACGGGCTAAACCCGCCCGAAAGCCTGGGGCTGGGCTTCACATTTTTAGGGTTCGGATGATTTTTAGGCCGGGCCGACACGGTAAATTTGTAAAAGCCCGATGGGTGGGCCTAGGCGGTCCGTTGTGCTACTTTGCCAGTCCTAATCAAGGGTTTCAGGTTTCAACCTCGCGTTCGATCCTTCGAAATTGATCCATTACATTATCGTTCTAGTCCGAGCCACGTCAAGTCTCACAAATATTACCGAGTCGAAGTTTACAACTCGGCGAGTCACAGCTAGAAGGTAGGGTCAGAGTCCACTGCAATGGCTCGATCTACTGGAAAACTTGCAACAAGATTTGGTGTTACGATATTGGTAAGAGAAGTATGGTAATTCTGCAGGCTAGCAATGGATTATTAACCGATAGGATTCAAGAATGGAACGAGCATGTTTACCTCATCCGTGCCGAAGGGCAATGGGTGAGGATGTTCAAGTTGGAGGAGAGAGATTGGGTTTTGAAATACAGTTGCAGGATTGGGTGTTATCCTATGGCTTCTGGCTTGGTAGTCGTACTAGCCCTTTGCTTGGCTGTTACGACTCCACGAGGAGACGAGCAGTTTGGTTTATAATATCTTTGGTGATGGGAGTTTCAAGGAGATTGTAGATTTCCGGGATCATCCGTTTTACCGTCATCATTGTGGGATTTGATTCAAAGAATTTTCTTAGAGAAGGACTAGTGTGCATCATGTTGCACATACAACATGATCCAGTTTTCAATTTTGACCCGGTTTGACCCGATTTGACCCGGTTTTCTACTTAATTAAAAAAAAAAACTTCTTTCTTTCTCCCGTCCTCTTCCCTCCCCACTACCCCTTTCTCTCTCTCCTTTCTTTCTCTTTCTCTCTGCATCTCACCTCTCTCTCTCTCTCTCTCTCTCTCTCTCTCTCTCTCTCTCTCTCTCTCTCTCTCTCTCTCTCTCTCCACTCCCCTCTCTCTCTCTTTCTCACTCCCCCCCCCCTCTCTCCACAGTCCTCCCGATCTCTCCGCCTCCGCCTCCGATCTCTCCAATTTTATTGCCATGTATGAAGTCCTAATTTGGAATCTGAGATACTTGAACATAAAATATGTGAATGTTTATTTATATCGCATCTTCAATCAAACAATATTAAGTGCACCCGAGTTGGATGCCTGTAGTTTTGTGTGAGCATATTTCTACCATTAGCTTTGCTGATTGTATCACTAAGTAAGCATGTTGGTATTTCTGTACCTGGAGGAGTTCTCAGGAACCTGATACTAGTGCTTGGATCTTTCTTTGATGGACTTCAATGTAATTTGAGTATGCTCTGCTTTTATTGCTTTGATTATTTTTATAAGTGCGAAATTCTAAGAGCCGTTTTAGGTTTCTAAAGAAATCTCAATCAGTAACAACATGAATAACCGCTCAAAAATCTGGTTGAGTTTTGGAGTAGATTACTTAGTTAAATAGGTGAATCTAGCTTCTGTTATAATTACTGGAGCTAGGCTAACCAAAAAGATGAGATTTGTGGTCAATCAGTCACGGATGAATCCATTGGAATAATTTTAGAGTGTCAGACGAGGTTCTTAGAAGAGGCTCTGTAGTTCTTTGGATATGGAAGTTTGATTCTGGAAATTTATTTTCTTGTGTGATTGGTCATTTATGTCTCTTATTTGTTCACTACCTGTCACCATATCTTCTGCTAGATGTGTTGGATTTTGTTGGATTTGTTGGATTTGCTCGCGATGTAGTTGAGCCATTTATCGTCTGCTGTCTTCTCTTGATTCAATTCTTGACGATTATTTCTCTATTCCAAATTAGGACTTCATACATGCCAAATTGTTGATAATGTAGCTAGTGGATCTTCCGAAAAAGCTTAGGCTTAGGATCTTTCGCAATGTATTCCGACATCATGACTTGTTTTTGGTTCGATTTTTTTTTTCTTTTGGTTTTGGTGTCAGTTGAGAATTCTTTTGATGAATTGAAACATGATTTGCTTTTGGTTTGATTATTGAACAATTTTGGTGCTCCATATGGTTTCTGAATGTTAATTTGTGTGCATTTTCGTCTAGAAATGTATCTTTGCTCCTTCGATTCTGAGTTTGTTAAGATTTTATCAGGACACGTTCTTTTATCGTGATTGACACGTTCTTTTATCGTGATTGACACGCACAGCAGAGACAATTGACACTCTGCTCTCTACTGTGAATTATGTCTTAAACAAACACTCTGCTCATCATTGACATATTCTTTTATCATGATTGACACACATAGTAGAGACAATTAACGTTCTGCTTTCTACTGTGAATTATGGCTTAAAAAGACACTCCGGTCATCATTGACACGTTCTTTTGTCATGATTGACACGAATAGCACATACAATTGACACTCTGCTCTCTACTGTAAATTACGGTTTAAACAGACACTCTGTTCATCATTGACACATTCTTTTATCATGATTGACACGCACAGTAGAGATAATTGGCACTCTGCTCATCATTGACACATACAATCGTTATTTGTCATGATTGACACAAACAACATAGACAATTGATACTTTTTTCATAAACAAATGACACTTTTTTTTAAACAAATCGCATTTTTTTCAAAAATAATTGATAGTCAATAAATGATATTTTATTCAAATACAAATGATATTTTTGTTTGTTATGATTGACACTTTGGATAAAAAATAAATGACACATTTATTCATTACAAATGACACGCCTTACTTATCAAAAAAATTGAAAAAAAATAAAAAAATTTATTTTTTACGATTGATACTTTTGTTTGTTACAATTGATACTTTCGTATGCAAAGAGTGACACGCCCGTCCTTAAAATAAATGGGGAAAAACGTTAAAAAAAAAGAAAAAAAAAATTAAAATTTAAAAAAATTTTGTTTATTGCGATTGACACTTTTGTTTGTTACGATTGACACTTCCGTATGCAAAGAGTGACACGCCCGTCCTTAAAATAAAGAGAAAAAAACGTAAAAATTAAAAAAAAATTAAAAAAAGGATTAATGATGTCATGCTGATATCAGCGGGTCAATACGGGTCAAAGCGAGTCAACGGGTCAAATACGGGTCAACGGGTCAAATACGGGTCAAAACGGGTCAAAATTGGGTAATTGGACCATGTTGCATGAGCAACATGGTGCACACAAGTTTTTGCCATGTTTTTATGTATCATGAGACTCTTGCTCCGGTGTGAATGTGATGTCATCTCACTTGGAGATGGACTAGGGTGTATCATATTGCACATGCAACATAATCCAATTACCTAATTTTGATCCGGGTTTGACTCGGTTCAGTATTAAAAAAAAAATTATTAAATCACACTCCCTCTCTCTCACGTCTGCTCCCCTCCCTACTACCCCATTTCTCTCTGTATCTCACCTCCCTATCTCTCTCTCTCTCTCTCTCTCTCTCTCTCTCTCTCTCTCTCTCTCTTTCTCCACTCTCTCTCTCTCTCTCTCTCTCTCTCTCTCTCTCTCTCTCTCTCTCTCCACCGTCCTCCTTGTCTCCGCCGCTGTCACTCCTCTCCGTCTCCCCCTCCATCGCCGTCGCTTCTCGCGCCTCCGCCTCCACCTCCATCATCGTCGCTCATCGCGCCTCCGCCTCCATTGCTTCGGTGTCCGGATCCACCTCCGTGCGATCCTCCTGATCTGCCTCCACTCTGTTCAGATTTCTTTGCGCCTCCCTCTATCCTCTCTCTCTCTCTCCTCTCCCCTGCCCGCCCACGACGCCTCCGCCACATCCGCAGCCGCATTTGTTTGTTTTGCATCGTATTGTTCGTATCAACTTATCTAGTAAATTGATCTGTCGGAATCTGATGTCGTGTCCACATCCGCGGCCAATGTTCTTTCCAAACTTTCCATCGATGATTTGGCATCCGTCGCACCGAATCTGCACAAGAATCTCTCCATCCTCTCGCCTGAGCAGGTGAACATTTTTGTTTCCAAGTGTCGGATTTGTTTAAATGTTTGAATTATGTTGATCTTCAATGTGCGTGGTTTATAGATGTGTTTCGTGTGTGTATTTGTAGGTGGATTTGGGTTTAGCTTTTTGATTCATCCCCAACGTAAGAGATCAGATTTCATCCTTCTGAGAACTTTCAATAGTTAGCATCACTCCTTTTCTTTCTATTATTAAAACTGAAGATTCGTACTCTGGTTCATCATTCTCTTTCACATTGTTCGAGTAATTATTTGTTTTGCCTCGACCGCTCTTATAACATCTAGCAAATGATTATGAAGGTAAAAAACATACAAACATGAAGAAACAAAAATAAATAAATTGAACAAAAGTACATTATTATGATAATTTAGCACTTGAACCTTAATATTCTTAAAGTAAGAGATCTAAAAGAGACGAGCAGAGATTTGGTAAGAGATTTAAATGAGAAAGGATTTGGTTTAAATTACACATGCAAGACTATTGCGCACAAAAGTACATTCTTAAGATAATAAATAAATTGAACCCTAACATACTTAGGGTGTGTTTGCAACTGCTTATTATAAGTCATTTTTATTTTCTTTGGTTTAAAGTTGAAAAAGCTATTTTTAATCAAAAGTATGTAATTTTTGGTATTATTATTAAAAAGTAGATATTTATGATAGTTTCGGAAATTATGGTGCTTTAAGCACCAAAACACCTCAATAGATGCTTATGAATTTAAGCGGATTTACTGCTTAATTTTAGAGAAGCTAACGCAATCAGATTTTTGCGAAATGCTTACATGGTCAAAAAGCAATTAATCAATTAAAATAAACTCTTGCAAACACACCCTTAATATAAGAGATCTAAAAGAGAGAAAAAATAATTTACTATATACTTCTAAATATAGTAGTCTTGATAATTTTCAATAAGTAGCAATTCCCTTAAATCTGGGGATAGAAAACAGATAGCAAGAGAAGAAGAAATAATTGTGATGGGAATTGGTGATAGAATACACATCTGCAGTGGAATTAAGTGGTAGACGAATTCTTAATTTAAACGTGATGCTCTAGATCACCGATGATCACAAGGATCACAATTTGATTACACAATCCAAATATTTGAGACTTCGAGTTAAGAGAGGAATGAGAATTAGCGTACGATCTTTTTTTTTTTTGAATTCTCAGAAATATGTATCTTAACTTTTTATTAACTGCTTCTCATATATATATATATATATAGATATATATATATATATATATATATATAGATATATATAGATAGATAGGGTATGGATCTAGAGAGATCCCCTCTTCAAAAGGGACATGAGAACCATTCTCTACCATAGATCCCTTCCAAATCAAAGGCCAAGATTACACTACTAGTTTAGGTTTTTTTTAAAAGGTAGAAAGGGCAAAATTGAAAAAATAAAATAAAACAATTTGAATCTAAAATAGGGTATGGATGGGCATTTTCTTCATTTACGTTGATGAAATTAGAGAACGGGGAAGCGGGAGACGGGAGAAAATTAGCGGATTTCGGGAGAAATTGCGGGGATTTGACAGATTATAACATGTATGCTTCTTGAAATTCGACGGATTTCTGTAAATCTTCTTGAAAAAACATAATCCCCATGTTCGTTTAATCAATTTCAGAGTCAATTTGCTATGAAATCGAAGGTTTATGGAGTTGTAACCTAAGGTTTTGTCGAAAATTTGAGGATTTCTTCGCGGTTCCTCTTTCCAATCTAGATTTTTAACCATAAATCTATGATCGTTAAACTTAGATCTGTGATTTTTAACCATAGATCTACAATTTTTAACCTAAGATCTATGATTTTTATCCCTAGATCTGTGATTTGTTTTTGAATCTTGTTAATCTTGATGTATTTTTCGATCTGTTTCTAGAGATATACATCGAGATCCGCAATTATTGCCCTATTTGGAATACCATTTTGCGATTCTTGCCCTATTCTCGAAAAATATGCATACGTAGCAGTAATATGCATAAATTTGTAGAATGGTATGCATGAATTTGTAGAATGGTATGCATGAATTTGTAGAATGGTATGCATGAATTAGATGTTATATATGCATGAAAATGAATGCATTGTGAAGCATGTGACGGACTGCATTTCATATTGTGTTCGAAGTAATATGCAATAATTTGTGGAATGGTATGCATGAATTAGATATTACATATGAATGAAAATGAATGCATTGTGAAGTATGTGATGAACTACGTTTCATTTTGGGGTTCGAAGTAATTTGCATGAATTTGTTGAGTCGTATGCATGAATTAGATGTTATAAATGCACGAAAATGAATGCATTGTGAAGCATGTGAAGGAATGCGCTTCCTATTGTCTTCGAAGTAACATGCATGAATTTATTAAATGGTATGCAAGAATGAGATGTTATATATGCATGAAAATGAATGCATTGTGAAGCATGTGACGGACTGCGTTTCATATTGTGTTTGAAGTAATATGCATGAATCTATTGGATGATATGCACGAATGAGATGTTATATATGTATGAAAATGAATGCATTGTAAAGCATGTGACGAACTGCATTTCACATTGTGTTCGAAGTAATATGCATGAATCTATTGGATGGTATGCATGAATGAGATGTTATATATGCATGAAAATGAATGCATTGTGAAGCATGTGACGGACTGCATTTCATATTGTGTTCGAAGTAATATGCATGAATTTGTAGAATAATATGCATGAAATTGTGAATAAGTATGCATGAAATTGAGTGGCGATTTGCATGAAAGTGTAGATTGTCATGATTGAATCTCAATTTTTTTTTTTGCAGGGGCATTTAGATGAGGCACATGGAGACATTCAAATGTGATGGAAATCCTTGAGTTATAGAAATCTGCAAAAATTCACACTAGAATATGCATAAACAGATAATCTATAATTTGGAAAACACAAAAATCGAATAAAACAAACGGAAAGAGCAAAATTGACCATGAACAATGAACGCCCATCCAAAATCAATCTTTATGCGTACACATCAGATTCATTCTAAGAAAAGAAATAATCGGGGTCAAGAGAAACATTTGATTGTAACGACTCTGTCATTCCGGTTCTGATATGCATGAAAAGTTCACAAGATTAGCATAAACACGTAACATCATGTGCTTAAAAGTGTAAAAGTGTGATTAATATGAAATGCAATTCGTCACATGCTTCAATATGAATTCATTTCCATGCATATATAAGCTTTAATTCATGCATATTACTTCGCCCACAATATATTTCAGAAACTGCTCATCCCAAATCGAATTTGAAATATTACATTCGTCCATGCTTTACCCAATCAACCACAATCTGCCTCTTCCTTGCAATTCTAGAAATCCAATTTCGATCAACCTATAGATAAACAAAAACGAATCATAACCTCAGACATTTGCAATACCCAGTCACATACGCATAAAATTGAAACCCACACAAAAAAATATTTGTAGAAATTTAAGGAAACGTAGTCTTCTTGCGAAAGCAATAACATCGATTTCCCTCAAAGC